>CADCXA010000066.1:0-1200000 GCA_902806565.1 Hypoxylon rubiginosum | reverse complement strand
AAAATATATTAAAATTTTTAATAAAAAGTTATTTATTATTTTAAATATTATTATTAAAATATTATAAATATCTTTTTTAAATATATATTTTAAAAAAAATATATACGTTTTTTATTTTTTTACTTTTATAAATATAATATATATTTATAGGTTAAAAATGTATTATATAAAATTTAAAAAGATAATAGTTTTTTTTTTTTAGTTTAAAATAATATTATTTAATATAGAAATTACTTTATTATTTAATAAATAAATGTTATTAATAATTTATAAGTTATTTTAAAATTAATTTAATATATTTATTAATATTAAATTTATAGTTTTTATCTATTACATTAAAATTATAATAAATATAAATTTTAATTATAACTAGTATTTTAAGTATTATTTATTATTATTTATAATATTAAATAATTATTTTATTATTTTATAACGGTTTTTATTTATTAATTTTCCAGGAAATAAAATAAATTATTTATTTATAAATTTAAATTAATAAAAATTATTATATAATATTATAATTAGTATTTTTTTAAAATTATTATTATTATTATTTTAAGTTTATTAAAATTATATATAAATATTATATAAATCCTTTTTAAATATTATATTACATTTATTTATAATAAAAATATTAATATTTTTTTAATAATTTTTTTATTTTTTAAAGATTTTTTAGCTTTTAAATATAAAAAGTTTAATAATTAAATAAATAATAACTTTTTTAATATAAAAAGTAACATTTTTAAAAGTAACTATAAATTTAATTTATTTTTATTATTTTTTTATTTTTAATATTTTTATAAGGGTTTTAATTATAACATTTTTTTTAATTTTATTTTTATCTTTTAAATAATAAAATAGTTATATACCAATGATTATTTTATTATACTTTATAAAAAATTTAATTTTTTTAAAAGTTTTATATTTTTATATTTAATTAATAATATTTAAATATTAAAAAATAATATTTAAAAAAATAATTTGTTTTTTATTTAATGTTTTTTTATAAGTGAAAACCTTATTAATTTTTACTTAATTTTAGTTTATATGGTATTTAATAAATAAAATAATAAGTTAAATAATTATAAGGTTTTTTTATTTTTTATATTATAATATAAATGGATTTTTATTTATATTAATTAAGTTATTTTATTTATTTTAATTATTTTTATAAAAATATTTTTAATTTTATTTATTAAAATTTTCTTTAATTTTAAATATATTTATTTTAATAGTATTAGTTTTTTTTAATTCTTTTATAAATATTTAAAATATATTTTTATTTAAATTTATAAAATCTTATTTCTATATTTTTATTTAATTAAAAAGCTAGTTTTTTAAAAAATATTTTTTTTTTTTACTTTTTATAACCATTATTTTTATATAATTTATTAGTTAATAATATAATTTTAATTTAGGTTTAATTGGGAAATTATTTAGTTTTTATTTTTTTTATAATTATATAAGTTTTATTATTAAAAATTTAAAAATACTTATTTTTTTTTAATTTATATTAAATAGAATTTTAAAGATATTAAATAAAAAAGCTTTAAATACTTTTAAATCTTTTGTTATATTAAGTATATTATTATTATTTTCTTTTAATAAATTAGTTTTTTTATTATTTTTAATATTTATTAATATATTTTTATTATTAATATAAAAGTTCCAAATTTTTATATTTTAAATAGTATTTTTTTTGGATTTTTATAAAAGGTTAAAATTTTTATTATAAAATTTTAAATATTTTAAAAGTATTAAATTATAAGTATTTTATATTTTAAATAATATATTTATATTTTTATTAATAAAATCTTCTTATAATATAAAAAGGTTTAATTAAATAATTTTATTATAAATAAAAGTGATTTTATTTATAAAATTTAAAAGGTAGGGATTTATTAATAAAAGTGTATAATATAATATTATTAATAAAAAATGTTAATATTATTTCCTTTTTTTTAAAACCTTATAAAAAATTAAAATATTTTAACTTTTTTTTTTATATAGTTTAGTAATAATTTTAATAAGAGACACATATTTATATAAATATATTTTTTAAAAGTTAAAGCTTTTATAAAAGTAATTTTTAAAGATATTTAATTTAATATTTACTTAAATATTAAAAGTAATTTTTTTTTTGGTATTAATTTCTTGATTTTTATTTAAATTAATTTTTATAAAATAATAAAAATAAATTTATTATTAATATATAATATAATATATTATATTATAATATAACTAATACTAATTAAATTTTAAATAAAAATAAATGTTAAAATCTAATAAATAATTAATAATATTAATAAAAAATAATTTATATTTTAAAAAATATAATTTATAATATAAACTATTAATTTTTAAATGATTTTATTATAATTTTAGTTATTAATAAAATCTGGATTTTTTATAATTACGTTAAAATATATTATAATTAAAACTAAATATTAATATATTAATATATTTAATTTTATAATATAATTAATAATATAATATAATAAAAATAAGGTTTATAATTAAATAAAAATTAATATATAATTATAATTATATTTTAATATTATTATAATAATTTTATTTTATTAACTATAGTTTTTTATTTTTTATTTTATTTAAAATATAATATTTTTATTAAAATAAATATAAAGTATAAGCTTTTAAAACTAGTTAAAATAATAACGTTTTATATTTTTTTTACCCCTTTTATTTTAATTATATTTAAAATATATTATTATATATTTATATATTTATATATAACTAGTTATAAAATTTATTTTAAGTTTTTATTTTTATTTTATATATTTTAAATTTATTTAAAGATTTTTAAATAAAAATAATTAATTATAATTATTTTAAATTTAAAAACCAATAATTTTAATGTTAAAATTTTTTTAAAAATGTTTATTTATTTAATGAAAAAAGTTATTTATTTTTTATTAGTTATTTTTTATAATTAAATTAGGGATAAAAGTTTCCAGGTTAATATTACTAAAAAATTAAAAAAAATTATAAATATAAAAAACTCTTTAATTATTTATTTTAATAATTTTAAAAAATATATTAAAAAAATTAAACGTGTTGTTTTTATTAAAAATATATATAATTTCCTTAAAAAATATATTTATATATTTATAAAATTATAATATAACTATAATAAAATCTTAGTTAATTTTTTTTATTATTATATATTTTTTTTTTAAAAAATATTTTTTAATATTATATTTAATATATTAAAAATATTATAAATTATAAAAAATATAATTTATTTTTATTTAAATAAGGTTTAATATATTATTTAAATTAATAATAAACTATATTACCGGTATATTTTAATTTATAATTAAGTTTTTAATTTTATTATATTATTATATTTTTTTTTTATTAAATAAAAGTTATTATTTTTTAAATATTAAAATTTTTTAAAGTAATTTATATATATTTTTATTATTAATTAATTTATAATTCTTATATTTATTATTAACGTTTAATAACTATTTTTTAGTAATAGTATTATTAATTTATTATATATTAAAAAATAACTTTTTAGAAATTTATATTTTATTAATTTTTATATTATTATTTTAAATAATTTAATTAAAAATAAAAAAAGGAAAAATAAAATATATAATGGTAATATTATTATATTAACGTAATTTAATTAAAGCTTATTTAAATATATTATTTAACTTAATTATAATAAAAAGGATATATAATAAAAAATTTATATTTTTAAATTAAAATTTTATTTATAATGTTTCTTTTATTTTTTTATAGTTATAATTAATTCTTTTTATTTATATAATAAAACCTTAATAAAAATAAAAGTAAAATAATAAGGATTAAATGATAATAAAAAGTTATTTTTTAATTTAATATAAATATATAGTTTATTACTTATAATATATTTAATAGATATTTTTATTAAATTAGGTTTTTTATTAATAGATTTTTTATTTAATTAAATAATTATATTTTTAACTAAAAAACATTATTAAATAAATTAGATCTTTTTAATATTATTTATTTAATTATTTAATAAAAAGAAAAATCCGGAAAATATTATAAAAAATAAAATGTTTTAATAAGTAGTATTTTTAAAAGAATTACTTTTTATAATATTAAATAAAGGTTTTTATTTTATTTTATAAATAATATTTAATTAATTTTTTTTATTAATTACGTTATTTTTATTTTTATTTTTATCTTTATAATATAAATTAATATATAAATATAACGGATTATATTTATTAATTTTAAGGGATTTTAAATTTTTAAAAATTATCTGGTTTAAAATAAAAATAATAAAGTTATTAATATTAATTATTAAATATAATAATATAATATTATTATTATTATTTAACATTGGTTTTTAATTTTTAAAATAAGATATATATTTAATATATTTTATGGTTTTTTTTTTTATATTATTAATATAAATAATTTTTAATATAATATCTAGTATTAATATTTTATTTTTATTTATTTATATTTATTAAAAGGTATTATTAATAATAATATTTTAATAAAAATAGTTAGTAATAAAAAGAAAAGTTAATATTTTTTTTATAAAATCTTTTTAAAAATTAAGAATTAATAAAAAGTTTTTTTTTTAAAGTTTTTTTTAATTATATTATATAATATAAAAATATCTTTAAATAATTTTAAGTTTTTAAAAAAAAATCTTTATAATAATTAAAATATTATTTATAAAAATTATAAAATATTTTATAACTTTATAATATATTATATTTAAAAGATAATTTATTTTAAATTTAATATTAATTTATTAATAAAATTAAATATAACAATAAAAATAAGAAAACGTTTTTTAAAAAAATAAAAGTTTTTTAAAAAAAATAAGAATAAATATATATAAAGTATTTTTAATATGTTTAATTAATAGTATATAAATATTTTATTTTATTTAAGTTAAAAAAAACATGTTTTATAAATTATAATAATTTTTATATTATATAAAAAATAATTTAAATAATTAAAATAATATTTATTTTAATTAAATATTAATAATATAAATATATATAAACAACCAAGTAAAAAAAAAAGAAAAGATTTTTATAATTTTATTTTTAAATCTTTAAAAGTATATTATATAAAATATAAATAATATTATTTAATTAATATAATATTAAAATTAATTATTTTAATTATAAAGTTTAATATAAAAGTTATTTTATATAAACTAAGAATAAATTATAAAAAGGTTTAATTAAAAAAAGCGTTCTTTTTTTTTTAATATTTTTTAATATAAAAAGCTATAATATAATTTATAATTTAATATTATATATTATTATTAATTATTTTAAATTTATATTTAAAATTATTAAAAACAATTAAATAGGTTTTTTTAAAAAATATATACTTAGTTACTATATTATAATTACCTAGTTTTAAAATCTTTAAAATAATATAATATTTTTTTATAAATATTATTAATATATTTAAAAGATTTTACTTAGGTTTTATATATTTATTTTTAATAACTTTAAAATCTAATTTTAATATATTAATAATATAATATAAAATAAAAATAAATATAAATTTATTTTAAGTTTTAAATATTAATATTATAAGTAATACCTTATAATATTAACTTTAAATAATATTATTATTAAAAAAAAAACAATATAAATTATTTAATTAAAAATAAAAAAAATATTATTAAAATAAATATATTAAATAAAAATAAAAATTATATATTTAAATGGATATTATATACATTAAAATAATAAAAATAAAATAATAAAGTTTAATAAACTAATTTATTAAAATTATTAAAGTTATAATAAAATATTTTTATTAAAAATAACATATTAATATTAAAAATATTTATTTATTTATTTTATAAATAAAAACGGTAATATATAAATAAATAAAATAACTTTAATTTTTTTATTTAATTAATAATAAAAAATAATTTTTATTAATAAAACTTATATTATATTTTTATTTATTTATAATTAATTATAAAAATTTATTTTTAATAATATATAAACTATTTTAATATAATAATTTATATAAATAAAGTTTTAATAAAACTAAAAGGTATTATATTAATTATTATTTTTTAGGTAATAAAAAAGTTATTTTAATTAAAATTAATTTAATATAAAAAAATTTAATTATAAAAATTAGTTATAAATATTACTATTTATTTTATAAGGCCGGTGTATTTTATATTATTATATAGTAAATAAAAAAAATTAATTTAGATAAATTTACTTTAGAATATTAAGTTAAAAATAATAATATAAATAATATAAAATATTTATAAATATTAATAATATTAATATAGTTATTATTAATATTAATATAGATATTATTAAAAACTTAAGCTTATTAAGTTAAAAAAATCTAAAATAACTTCGAAATAAAAATCTTAATAAAGTTATTAAATAGTATAAATAGTTATATATAATATTATTATATAAAAATAATTATTAATTAAGATAATAATATATAATAATATAAATTTTAAAAATTAATAATGGCTATAAAAATATAATATATATATTAAACACTTAAAATCTTTTATAATAAACTTATTTATAATTTACTAATTTTAACTTAATTTATATATATTTTATATATATTTTTAATATTATTATATTATTTTTTAATATTATTTTATATTTTTTTTAAATTTTAAAATTTTTTTAAAGAATTTATTATATAATATAATTTATAATATCTTTTATTTTTAATATATTTACTTGTTTTTAATATAATAATATAAAAGTTATCTTTAAATTAAATTTTTATATAAATTTTATTATTATAATTATTAGATTTAAAAAAATCTTTTAAAATAATTAATATATTAAATTTAGTATTATAATTATAATTATTTATATTATAATATTTAATATTATTATTTTTATTTTTTTTAATGTTAGGAAATTTTTTTATAAATTTTAAATAATATTAACTACTTATATTTTTTTTATAAAGGATTTTTATTTTAATAAAAATAAAATAATTTTATTAGGTGGGAATTTTACATTATAAATATTTAAAATTAAATTAAAAAGGAATGTTAAATTTAATAATATTTAATATATATTATTAAAAATGTTATTATTTAACATATAATAATAAGTATTAATAATTTTAATAATTATATTATAAATTAATTTAATATAATAAACTATTAAACTTATAAATTATAAATATAAATAATGTTTTAATTTAAATAAAATTTATTAATTATATTTTTTAAAGTTAGATTTATATAATATTAGATTTTATATTTTTATAAATAGTTTTAAATAATTTTTAAACTTTTTTTTAAAATGGTATTTTTATTAAAATTTAATTTTATTTAAATTAAAATAATTAAACGTTAAATTTATTTAAAACTAATATTTATTATTTTTATATTTATATATTTTTTAATAACTTTTTATAATAAAGATATTTATAAGTAATAAATAAAATAATAAATAATATAAAAATTAAAAATAAATAATATATTTATTATAATAATTAAATTTATAAATAACTTTTAATAAACTATATTAAATAAGTAAATAATAAACCTGGTTTTTTTAATAAGTATAAAAAACATTACTTTATTTATATTATAATATTTAAGGAAGATTTTTATTTAGTAAGATTTTTAATTTAATTTTAATTTTTTATTTTAAACGTTTTTTTTTTTATATTTAATAAAAGTATTTATAATAAATTTATATAATTAATAAAAACGTTTAAAAAATAAACTTTAAATAATTTTAAGAATAAATAATTTAAATATTTTATTTTATTTTAAATATTTAAAAATTTAAAATAAAAAATTATAAGTTTTTTAAAAAAGCGGATTTATAATAAATAATTATTAATTTTAAATGTTAAAAAAGAAAAGATATTTAATTTAATAGAATTTAAATTTAATATTAAAAAAAATAATAACTTAATATTTAAAAAACAAATTATAAATAAAATTAATATAAATATAAAAATTTTAAATAACTAGGATAAAAATAAAAATAAAAATAAATATAACATTTAAAAATAATAAAATTTATTAGTATTTAAAAAATAATTTCTTTAATAATTATATATAATAAAGTTAATTTAATTTAAGATTTTTTTAAAAATAAAAAAAAACGGTGATTATATAATAAAAAGTAAAATAAATAAAACTAATTAAAAAATATAAAATAGTTATAATAATTATAATATTTATAAAATATATTTTTTATTAAATTTTATTATAAAGTTAAATAAAAAATATATATTTTAAAATATAATTTTTTAAATATATAATTAGATTTAATTTTTTATAAACTCCAAGCTATTATATTATTTAAAAAGTGGTTTTATAATTTATAATAATTATAAATATTTTACTTTATAATATATAATTATATATTTATTTTTTAATATAATAAGCCGTTTTTATTTAAAGCGTATATTATATAACGTAGCTTTTAATTTAAGTGGTAATTTTACCGTTTTTTTTTTATATATATAAATTTTTTTAAATATATAATTTATATAAGTTATATATATATTTTTTATTTAATATATATATTATTTATTTAATTAAACCGTATAATTATAATATAATTATTATTTATATATTAAAACTATTAAATTTTTTAAGTTATTATAAATTTTAAACGGCTTTTATATAATATATTATATAAATATAACTTTTATATATTAAACGGTTATATATATTTATTAAATATATTAAAAAATTATAATTAATATTTTATTTATAAATTAAAATAACAAATAATTATTTTATTATATAATAAAATAATATTATAATTTCTTATAATTTAATTAAAAAATATTTTAATAATATTTAATAAATATATATATATAAATTAATAGTTTAATTTATAAATATATATAATTATAAATATATATAATAATAAAATATATATAATAATATTTTTATTTATTATTAAAATTTTATAACTAAAGTTTTAATAATAAAATAATTTTTTTTTTTTTAATTTAAATATATAATTATTTAATTTAATAGATATTATAACTTATATATATAACTTAAATAATATATAGCTTAAATAATATTTATACAATTAAAAAAGTAAAAGCGGCTTAAAAATTTAACCGTTTCATATAAAAGTGATATATATATAGCTTAATTTAATTAAAACGTATATCTTTTAAAACGTTTTATTTTTAAGCGTTTAAAGCTAAATAAACGGCTTAAAAAAATAAGAGGTATATAGAAAGAAACTAGACACGTTCCCCTTAATTTTAGGAGCGGTAAAAGCCAAATAACGGTATATTTGCGGTAAAATTACCGCTTATGCAACCCCCCCAAAGCCCGTAAGGTTGTCTTGGAGTTGATTGTTGGCTTACATAATCCATACCTTAAGGTCGGGACCTCTCGCATAATTCTTCGAGTTCAAGGTTTCTGGATTGATGATGATTTAATCGATACCTACCTAATTCACGGCTTATGCGGAATATGTATCTTGCTTCTTTATTATCACGCTTCATATAACAGATTTTCTAGCTGTTAATTGACGGACAGCTATTAGGAGCTTCGAAGATACCTTCAACGTAGATACTTGGTTATGAGCCCACCTCGACAGCATCGCTTCTTGTTATTCCACGAGATACTGAGTATAGTACTTACGCCTTCATAGGCCTGTTCATAACAATATGAGGCGACTCAGTAAGAGGTAACTATCGACGATAAAGGGTGGGATCATCAGGGGTTAAGAAAAAGCAAAATAAGCCACCTGCGCCATTGAATCAATATGTCGTGAGAGCAAATCTCAGAAAGTCCACCAACAATCCATGGGTACTTGACGGAATCTGTAACGAAAAAGTTGCAACTCATCCTGCGATCTTTGAGGTTTCCTAAGTCATCTTCCTCTTGAAGAAACAGCAGCTCGAGTAGAGGAAATGTTCAATTGATAAGATTTCACTGGACACCTCCGACTTGTATCAAGGGAGCTTAGATCTTGACTAATGGATGAGAGACTCCTACTCCAAGTTGTGGAGATGCTTCTGGTAGGCAAAAGGCAGGCTCTTAATCGTTCGTGTGGCACCAAAGTGATCTCCTGGTTTATCATGTTCACTTGCCTTGAGTTTTGTTAAAAACTTCTAATACTAGGTAGTTTATTTTACTCAACTGAGAATTCTAATTAGTTTCTCTTTACAATCCAGTCTTGCGAGTCCGTCTCGCAAAACAAGAGCCTTCGAAACCCTTTCCATGAAACGCGAAGCACGCAACGCGCGAGTTAACCCTAACACGTGTATTTACGTCGCGACCAAATCGCGATCTTCCGAAGGATGGAATGGATTTGCACCCCCCAAGTTATGTGCCTGGAGCAGGTTGGTGCAGGGCCGGACCACCTGAGACAAGGTGATTTCCCGAGAGACAGGGCGCACCAGATTTCACGCCTTATATGGCTGCTTGTCTCAAGAGATATTGGTCCCTCGCAATATGAAGTGCTCGCTATGGCATTTCCGTGCCCTAGAAGGCAGTCGGATCGGCGTCGGAGGGTGTATTAGGCGCGCCTAATCTCTTCTCGAATTCTCCCCTAGATCAGCAGGGGCAAAACAAGCCATGTATAGATAAATAGGATGTCCTGTCCGATCGTTTCTTCTTAGAGTCAGATTCTCCTGCACCGGGTTTATAGCACAGAAAGTAGCAGCCAGGGAGTTGTAGTAGAAAGGTAAAGGACAAGGTCGAATAAGTCGTATCAACACTTCCACTCGTTAAGATGTTGAACCACGTCGTTCTCGCGGCCCTCATTCCGGTCATTCTAGCCAAGCCTATCGTGTAAGTATCTTCTCTTCCATCGGTTTCACCCTCACTCTCTGACAATACTAGGGCTCCACGAGATGTGGCAGCTGTTCAGACTCAGGCCCACGGCCAGATAGCTGGGCCAACTCCAGCGGCGCACGTGGCTGGTCGACAAATTTCCGGAGAGCTTTGGGACCAGATTGGCGGAGATTTGCTTAAAGATCTCACTCCGAGCAGCACGGCCAAGTCAAGCCACGGCCCCAGTGTTACGCCTTTCCTCACCAAGAGAGACGAAGATGCTACATCAACGTCCTCTTCCACTGCTTCTACCGAATCGACTTCGTCTTCGTCTTCCAGCGCAGCCGCCGCTATGTCCAGCATGGCTAGCTCGAGCTGTGACTGCATCGCCGAATGTGCCGATGAACACGGACCGCCGTCCGACTCTCACCTGACTGCCGCCCAAATTACTTGCATCCAGGCCTGTGCTGAGTCATGCGACGGCGACGACGACAAGGCGAAGAAGTCAGACCTTCTCGGTTCTCTCGGTCTGAGCTCACTTGGTCTGCGGCAAGTCGCCCCATGGCACGGAAGAGTCCACCCTCCCTACGAACCTCCCAAGGCTTCCATGCACACCGAATCGGAGTGGCAAGATTGCATGAACAACTGCACTACCCACAACTGCCAGAACGCCGACATTGGCGACAACATCTCGCAGTGCGGCGACACGTCTTGCGAGGACAACTGCAGGGGCTTCAAGAAAGAAGCCTCTGCCTCCGCGACCTTCCCGGCCTTCCCTCTCGCCAAGAAGCAGTTCATCCCGCCACCCCCTGGCGCCGTCTTCCGTGAAAGGCCGGCTCCCAACCCCCCGTCTGCCTTCTCTTCCGGCGACTTCGACTTCGGAGCCTGCATGCAGAACTGCACTACTCGCAACTGCCAGAACGCCGACATCGGTGACAACATCTCGCAGTGCGGCGATACCTCGTGCGAGTCCGAGTGCCGCAGCGTCGAGAACAGCTTCAATTCTAAGATCCACCTGACCAAGAAGGAAGCCGGACCCCCCGTCTTCGGCGGCCCTGCCAGGGTCAAGAGGCCCGGCCCACCGCCGCCCAACCCGGCCGTCGCCGCGCACAAGGCCGAGATGATGCGTTTCGGACACGCTGGCCCGCACCCCGGACCTGCGGGACCGCACTTCGTCCCCCGCGCCGACACCGTCCCCGCCGTCCCCGACGTCGAGGCGGTCCCCAGCGTCGACGGCATGCCCGACGACCCGACGGCCTTCGCCTCCAGCGGCGCCCAGTTCGACGCCTGCATGCAGAACTGCACCTCGCGCAACTGCCAGAACGCGGACCTCGGCGGCGCCATCTCCCAGTGCGGCGACACGTCCTGCGAGTCCGAGTGCCGGCACCTCAGCTCGGACGCTTCAGCTGCCGTGTCCGCGCCCAAGCCCGAGCCGTGGCACCGCCCCTTAGGCCCCCTCGACGCCGCTACCCAGGCCGCCCGCATCCAGTCCGACCGCCACGACGTCGAGCCCGTGGCCGGCGCCGGCGAGTCCAAGGAGTACGAGGACTGCATGACCACGTGCACGACGCACAACTGCCAGAGCGCCGACCTGGGCGGCCTCGTGTCGCAGTGCGGCGACACCGACTGCGCGAACACGTGCGCCAAGTTCAAGGTCGATAAAGAGGCTGGTATTGTTGCGTAAGGTCTCGGCCTGATCTGAGCCGTAGGAGATAATCCAACATCATGAGCACCTCCCTCTCCAGCGCCTGGATGACTCATGAAACCACAAAACGACATGACGATGCCGAACATCTTTTCCCTTTGTACTTCAGCGTTGGATGGAGCAATTACAGATTGATTGATTGTAATACTTTTAACAGTTCCAAGATTCATTTTTTTGTAATTTAATTCAGCTTAATAATGACCGTTTTGCAGCTTACCATGTCTTGACCTCCTCCATCCCGTGGACTTTCTTTTGTGAAGCTTTTCTTAATTCATCTTCAATGTCATAATCCAAGGTGACCTTTAAGTTAAACTATAACTCCCCCCTAGTCACTTCATGAACCTTTAACCCTGCAACGTCTCCTCGAGCGTCTTCCCCGTAAGCCGCCGAAACACCTCCTTGTACCGATCGCTCGTAGCCCTCAGTATATCCTCCGGCACCTCCACACCCTCCTTCCCCTTGAGCCCGTTCTCCGTCAGCCAGTTGCGGAGGAACTGCTTATCGAAGCTCTCCTGGTCGCGCCCCGGCTCGTACCTATCCCTCGGCCACATCCGCGACGAGTCCGACGTCAGCACCTCGTCGACGAGCACGACCTCGTCCGTCGCCTCGTCCAGCGCGAACTCGAACTTGGTATCCGCGATGATGATCCCCCTCTCGAGCGCGTGCGCCTGCCCCGCCGCGAAGACCCGCAGCGCCAGGTCCTCGATGCGCGCCGCGTACTTGTCGCCTACGATCTGCGCCGCGCGTTCTCGGCTGATGTTCTCGTCGTGCTGGCCCAGCGGCGCCTTCGTGCTCGGCGTGTAGATGGGCCCGCCGGGGACGGCGTCGCACTCGCGCAGGCCCGGCGGCAGCGGCGTCCCGTGCACCGTGCCGCGGGCCGCGTACTCCTTCCACGCGCTGCCCGTCACGTACCCGCGCACGATGGCCTCGAGCGGGAACACCTTCAGCTTGCGCACCTGCATGCTGCGGGTCCGGATCAGCTGGGCTTCTTGTGCCGACACCGCGGCCGGCACGTCGGTCGTCAGGAAGTGCGTCTTCAGGCCGGGCACCTTCTCGCTCAGGATCCGGAACCAGTGCGCCGACTGCTGGGTCAGGAGCGCGCCCTTGTCCGGGACGCCGTTCTTCATGACCACGTCGTAGGCCGAGATGCGGTCCGTGGTGACGAACAGGAGGGTGTGGTCGTCGACGCTGTAGAGGTCGCGCACTTTTCCCTCGGCCAGCTTCGGGAGCGACGTCAGGTTGACCTCGGTGAGGACTGGGTTAGAGCCCATCTTGCCCCCTTTTTTAGACCTCTTAGGATGCTTTAATGTTGGTGGCTTCTCGGATTATTCCCAAATCGATATGACGTGGGTGCCGACCTGGGGTTAGAGCTGAGGTGGTTGATTGGTTGCGCTATTTGGTGGTTCCCTAGAGATGATGAAATATTTTAGATGCGCCAACTTGGGGAAAACTTTTTTATAGATCGGAGCAAATCGGCGCTCTTTCATCTACTACGACTCATTAGATATAAATACCTCGAAGCATACCTCGTAATTAATTTAGATTGGATGATATTTATTTCTTAATTGTTCCATGAGAAAATGTAATCACATGCATTTATTCTCAAATTCCAAAAATCACCTTCGAACTGTTCTAGAACCCCACAACGTCGTGTAACATCGCTAATCTAATCTTGTACCTCAGTATCTATTCTATGTATTAGATAAGCTGCGATTGTTGTCTTTTTCTTTTCTTCCCTTTTTAATGCTTTTATGAGCCAGGGACATACCGACTGCTCTAAATTCATTACCAGACCTAAACTTATTTTCTCGTTAGACAAAAATACCTCTCATATTAAGCTGAACGACGAGGGAGGATACTTGAGAATATTTGAGTTAGACATGGATTGCTAATTCGTTAACTGCAAGTGTAACATTCTACGTAGTTACGTAACACAGCCCCTGTCTTCTAACGGTGAACGGCTTCGGGCCCGGGGATATACCGTCATCTAAGCACTGTCCATGTTTCATACACTGACCGAGGGGCGTCGATCCCTCTCCAACAAATTATGGGTGCTGTTGGAGAGGTACTGATATAAAGCTCATGTCCGTCCGTCCGTCCGTCCGTCCGACTGACTGACTGTCGATCTGTCAACCTATCTTGTCTCCATAGTCATCTTTTAAGTGAAAATTCCCTACTCTTCAGTCTCGCACGATGACATCCCACGGTCCCCAACAGACTCCCATGCAGGAACCCCCTCGGACTCCTGGCGAGTTCAAAAAGCGGCTTTTCGCTCTCATCATCACTTCAAACCTTCCGTATACATCCGTCACTGCCGACGCATTCAAAAGGATGTCATTCTTTTTTGAGGGAGACGACGAGTTCCTCCACACCTTATTCCCCAACGGTAGCTGGATTACCCGGGATTGGCTCATCGAAGCCTATCAAGACGTTCGATCCGAACTGGATCCTAAACTGCTGGCCCGCGGCGATAAGATTGTCGCAGAATGGACCCTGGAGAAGCAGCGCGAGGAGCGTTGAGGAGCGTACGAGTCTTCAGGAGGACGGATAAGGAGATTGCTTGCCGGTTTATAAGGAAGATGGACCTAACTTGACCGCAGCTAGGACTAGATCGGCCAATGCTTTTGATGATTAATAGCATAGGAGACTGCGAAGGAACATGTCCACAGCTGCATTATCACCTGGCCATATCATTTACATACATGTACGTAATCATCATAGATTCACTGAGAAACTTTCGAAGCAATCTCCCCAAAGAAGAAGGCGATTATGGCAGAGCAATCAAGAAATCAGAATTCATATTCCCCCCAAAATACTCCTAAGTACAAAAAGCCAAAGCCTCAGATATGAGCACTGACGACCATGGGTATCAGAAGTAGCGCTAAGCTACCTGATCCACTCTTGCGTACGGGCCTTGTTCATCATAGGCGATGGCAACACTATTTATGCAAACCAAACAAAAAACAAAAGCCAGGACCATAATCCGGCGAAAGCCCCAACGCCCATGCAATACCAGTAACCAACAATAAAAACCTCAAAACATAGAAAATAAAAGAAACACGAAACAGAAAGCAGAAAACAGAAAAGTCCGAAGCCAAGAACCGCAATACCGGACCCACCCCTCTCGTGCCAGTCCCCACGACTCTTGAGCTAACCTGGGTAATGAACGTGACATTTAACAAGGAATGAAAGTGTAGAAAAAGGGGGGAAGGGGGGAAGGGATAGGAAAGAGAGTGATGTCTAGCTAGAAAACCAAGCGTACGCAAGGCCAGCCCCGACCGCTGCCGCACCGACAGCAACACAAGCGAGTGACTTCCACCCGAATCCGGCTTCCCGAGGTGGCTCTTCTGCTGGCTTGCGAGGCTCCATAGCCGTGGCTGATGGAAGCTGACGCATGGTGTAGAAGTGCTGAGGAGCAGGAGGAGGCGGCGGAGGAGTTGACAGGCGTACTGGCGCAGTAAACGCCTCCGGAATGAACGTGGGTGGCCCTTGTTCGACCGCTGCTGGAGGCGAAGGAGGCCGGGAGAAAGAACGGAAGTGCTGCAGGATATCCCCGGTCGATTTGGAAGGAGTGGACGCGCCAGAGTTGGAGTCTGGGGCAGAGTTGAGCTGACGGAGAATGGCCGAGACGGATTGCGAAGGAGTGGACGGGCCAGAGCTGGGGTCTGGAGCAGAGTTGAGGCGGCGGAGGATGGCGGATACGGACTGTGAAGGAGTGGACGCGCCAGAGCTAGAGTCTGGAGCAGAGTTGAGGCGGCGTAAAATGGCTGAGACGGATTGCGAAGGAGTGGATGCACCAGAGTTAGAGTCCAGGCCAGAAAGAGAGAGGTCGGATCCCAAGGAGTCCTGTGTGTGATCGAGAAGGTGGTCCCGTGTGCCGGTATCTGCGCGTTGCGCTTTTCGCTCCTGCAGCTTCTCTTCTGCCTGTTGGAGCACCCCGAAGTAGTCACTGGGCCACTTTTGGATGTCCACATCAACCCACGAAGAGAATCCGGATGACTGTGAAGGAATGGACGCATCCGACTTGGACGCAGAGGGTGCGGAAGGAGAGGGAGCGGATGGGGAGGGGATAGACGGAAGGGGGGCGGACGGGGAGGGGGCGGACGGGGAGGGAGTAGATGGCGAGGGAGCAGATGGCGAGGGAACGGACGGAAGGGGGACGGATGGAAGGGGAATGGATGGGATCTCGGCCGAGGGATTTTGAGTAACTTTCTCGGATTGCTGTGAGTGAATGGACGCATCTAAGCTGGATGCAGAACGACTGGATAGAGGGGAGAATTCAGGAAAAACCGTCCTCTCCTTGAGAGGATTGAATCTCCAATCATCGAGTCTCATTTCCAGTAGCCGCGGTGGCCAAGGGTCTTCATCAATGTTAACCCAGGATGAGTCTGGGGATTGGGAGCGAGTGGGTTCTTTGGGACGAGTGGGGTTCTTCGAAGGAGAGGAATTGTTCGAAGAGAAAGACGACATGAAGTCGGCCTTCTCGTAACGAACGGTGTCTGCCGTGAGGCTGTCTGATGTAGGAGGGGGAGGGGACCAGTCCGGTTTCAACGCGAGAACGGCCTTGATCTTTGCTCTGAGCACAGGGGGTAAATGAGCGAGTGGATCTCGAATCGGCCAGTCGTCGGTCTGGTACGTCACATCTTCGAATTCCCGAGACGGCGAGTCCCAATCAGACCAGGTCCAATCGTGACGGTTAATCTCGGGGCTGCGAAACATGCTAGGTGACCAGTGAAGTGGTTGGTCGTTCAAGTCCGGGTTTCTGAAAGGAGTGTGTGGGATATCGCAATGATCGTGGGTCTCGGAATGAGTGTGGGTTGCTGAATGGGCGTGAGGAGTGGCCGAACTGACGGGTTCGGGTCCGGTTTCGACAATAGGCGAACTGGCGACGCGTTTAGGCGCCCTCGTTTCGGCTGGAGGCGAAGTAGCGATACGTTTCTTGGCTTCTTTCTTGGCTGTGGGAGCTGTCGGTTTCTGGCCTTTAGGCACTGTAATCCGAACAACGCGCATGCCTTTCTTCATACGAGATGCTAATTGGTAGAGATAGTATTAGTATCAGCGCTGAGGTATAAGGGGTGGCTAACAGGTGAAAGGGGAAGACAACAGGGTAAATAATAAGGTATCACTTGATAAGGAGTGGGTGAAGTTGAATCACAAGTAATACATGAGGATGGGAGGGGCCAATGAAGATATAGACAACAACAACTATGGGTGAGGAGAAATGGGGTATAGGTATGGGATGATGGGACGATGGGATGGGATGGGATAGGTATGAAACCATCAACACAAAAGCCAAAGGTTATCGAATTCGGACGAAGGTAAGATGAGACATTGATAGGGTTATCACTAGGTAATGCCAGAGCCCGGTCGACGACAGGAAGACTCGAAGATGGACGGAAAGGAAAAGGAATTACTTACGAGTGACCTTATGAGCACACCACTTCGCAGGAAGCAACATCATAACCCTGTCGCAAGCCCCAGGGGTAGTCTCTCGGCGTAGTTCCCGTCTTTTTTCACGGGCACCTCGAGCACCAACTGAAGCAAGAACATGACGGCGTTTAGGAGGAGGGGTGGTCGGATCAGTATCGGGGCGTGAGTCTCGTCTTATTTCACGAGCACCTTCGAGAGCTGGAGTAGGGGACATGCCAGGAGGGAGGAGGAGGGAAGAGGATTTGGCTGCGCGGCGTAACTCCCGTCTTCTTTCACGGGCACCGACGGCATCCAGGATGGGGGAGACGATAAAGGGGGGAGTAGAAGGGGTATGGGGAAAGGGGGCGACGGGGGAGAAAGGGGAACGGATAGGAGAGTGGACAGGAGTGCGGATGGGAGTTGGCTTGTAGGGCAACTCGAGAGGAGAGTCATCAGGGAAGGTAGGTCGGGAACGGAGAGGAGAGGGCGTAACGGGGAGGAAAGGAGGAATAGGGGTGTGGGACCTAGTTAGCCCACGACTGCGAAGAGCCGACGCGTTGGTAGGAGTAGAAAATGGCATTGTGAATGCGAGAGCGATCATATAGAGTAGTCAGGTAAGTGCGGAATCAAGAGAAATTGATGAAAGGAAAAGGTCAGAGTAAGGTTCGGCCAGACCAGCAACACAACATAGTAGTTGCCCGTAGTTGCCCAGGAGATGTGGGTCAGAAATATGCTTGTATCCCGGAGTAACTGAATAAGACTCGCATAACTTCATACCCAGTCGCAGCATATACTACATAATTGCTATCCTGTTTGCTACTTAAACTGATATATGCATTCAAGATACCGCATATGAGCATATCGGTATAGGCAGGCTTGACGAGGAGAATCGCCCCGAGAATCAATTGGGCTGTCTACAACGGCTATTATATTTATAAAACTATCCAAAGATATAGCTAGGACTCCGTAGAGTATCCTGAGAGATTCTGAGGAAGAGATAGGTCTTGGTTGTCGAGAAATCGATGAATGTTTGGTCGTGGAGGCTACGAGGGACGTATGTTGAGATCTCGGGTTTGGATCGAGCGGCTCTCATGTACCAGCGTGTGGCTCCAACATCGCAAAACTTGGAGGGTTCGTTTGGTAGAGTTTATGGACTTGATTGATCATCTTGTTTTCGAATGTATCGATGTACGCGTTGTGGATTGGATAGGGGTCGCATTGGTAGGATTCGACGATGATGGGTGGTCTTCGTGAGTTAATTTATTCGAGGTAAACTATCAAAAAAGGATCGGGGCGATGTGCGATGGATTCTAAACAGAATAAAGTTGATATAATGGCAATTACATCCTGATGACGTTCCCGAGGAGAGTGACTACCTCCCGACATACGGGCAGACATACGGGCACCGACTTCCTTTGCTGCTACATGACTTGATACTAACTCGCAGAATCAACTGAATTACATCTATGAACTACAGTATGATACGATATCTATCTTTGACCAAGTATCTGCAAGATAGCCACGAAGAGAGACTTGACTATATCACCTCTTTGACCCGACTATCCTAACATAACTCGTCCCTTCGAATCCTCCAACGATAGCAACAGCGAAACCCCGTTAACGCGACGGGAAACATATACTGTCAACTTAAACGACTGCTAGGTTACCTTCAAAAGCCCTCGCCGCACGTCGATCATCGCTCTCGCTTTACCTACGGAGCGTGAGAGTAAAACGACCACCCAAGAACAAGTTTACAATACTCGAAAAGTGTACCACACCCAGAGGAAGATGTAGGCAGTAGCTCATCCGAGGTTACGAAGAAGCATATACTCCGCAAGAGACATGAAAAGATAGACGAATCATTGTAGAGAAAACTATCGTGTCGGGACTTGATAGTTCCCAAACTTGCTGGGGGGTTGGTCTAGTATACAATAACAAAGACCAGCACGAAGCGGCCTGGAACCCCCGTACGATGGACCTCTCGTCCCAAACGATACTCCCCAAACTCTCCCCTCTCAATCAATGGCAAAACCCCCCCTTTTTTCTTCCTAAACCCGTGATCTCGAGCCGGGTAACAAGCGAACACCCCCAACCCCTAATTAACAACCGTCGCCCATCAAGACCTCGACCGAGTTGTTCTCGAGCTCGCGCCTCTCGAAGCGGGCCTCGGCCTCGTGGCGCATGATGTCCTCGGCGTTCAGCTTGTCGGCCGCCGCCGCCGCCGTCTCCTTCATAAGGACGCGAACCGCACTCATCAGCAGCTTATACCAACCGTTGTGCGGCTTGCAGCGTTTCTTCTCGCACATGCCGCGGATCGCCGGGTCGCCTTGCGGCTCCGGGGCGGGGGCGGGGGCAGCGTCGCCGGGCGGTGGCGGGAGCGGGGTGTCGAGCTTGCCGGCCTTGAAGACGGCCTGGCCGTCGGGCGTCTCGAGGAACTCGGCGAATTGGTGGCGCGCCGACACCGTGTCGAGGCGCCAGTCGTACCCGCAGCTGTCCTTAGTGAAGCGGCCCGCCTCGATGGCCTGCTGGCGCCGCTGGTTGGCCCAGTCGACGAGCTGCATCATCTTTTTATACTGCACTACCTCGTTGCCTAGCGCCAGGCGCTCCGCCGCCGAGTTCTGCAGGAACGTCTGTTCCTCGTTGCTGAGGACACCCGGGCGGGTCGGCAGGCCGTTGGACCAGAGACCGTCCATGTTGCCTGCGTGGGCGGGTCAGTGAGTGAGCGTGGACTTGAGTTTACTTGGGAAGACGACGTGGCATGATGGTAGGTAATTAATTCATTTACCTAAGGCAAAAATCAGAAGTGGGAGGTAGCAAGTAAGAACATACCAAAAGGTTGATCACCAAGTTTCCAGTCGGAGTTGATCTGCTCGGCGGTAGCAATAAGAAGGCCGACGAAATCTTCCTGGGTGAGGACCTCGGCAGCTTTTGCAGCAGCGGTTTTGGTGGGTAAGGTGTTGATTATGGAGATCCACCAGGCGTCGCAGTGGTCGCTGCAGCAGAAAACGCTTCTGTCTTTGAGGCTCTTGGTGTACATGCGGGCGGGGTTCTTGCAGCCTGTTAGAGAGCAAGTTTTCTTGTACTTGGTGTAGTTCTGTTTGCCGTCGGTGCAGTTGGGACAAACGAAGCGCTCGACTAGCTTCTCACCCGTCTCCTTGTCAAGCTTGACACATTCTCCATGAAACCAGTCTTCACAGGCGTCGCAACTTATCATCCATCTGTGATCGTCTGGTCCTCGGCAGATACAGTAAGGTCCGTTATCAGTCTCGTCGTCCGAGCTGGCCTCATTCTCGCCAGCGCCAGCGGCAGCGCCCGTCAAAGACGTATCCTTCTTAGAGCTGGCCTTTGACTTGGTAGTTCTGGCCTTGCGAGGGCCCTTTTTGGCTGCAGTGCCTTTCTTCTTGGTTGCTGGCTTCATCTTAACAGAGGAGGCGGATGGTGGCGAAGTGTGTTGATGTTTCTCGTCTATATCTGATTTGATGAGGGCGGGGTTGGATTGCTCTGGGAGCTCTGGTGTACTTGTGACTGGGCCATGCGCGTTGCCGTTGTGGCCAGAAGTATTGCCACCGGGTCCCTCCGCCGTGCCTCCCATCTCGACGTCCTCGTTAGGGGCGACTTCCCCCGTCATCCTGTCGTGAAAAGCAAAAAAGCAAATTGATTGGTCAATCTATAACCCAACGGAAGGGACACCGGCAACTGCGACCCCTGATATTCTCAAAAATGCCTACTGATATATAACGAACAACGAGCCGGTGAGGCTCTCACAAGACGGGAGGTACTTTATTTCAACCTCACCTACAGAATCCACCACCTATTAGTTATGAGCAGGCCCGTATTTTCTGTCTTAATCTCAATTCAACTATTGTTTCCGCCCGTCTGGAAATTTCGAATGGGAGACAATGTGCAGCTAACCAACTAATAGTACATTTGGAGTGAGGCTTGTCTGCCTAGGTAGATGTGCTAGAATGAGAGGGAAGATTTGCCGTGATGTATCAAGCCCATGTATGGAAAGGGGAAGCAATATGGATTAGTACTTAATCGGAGGCTGGTTTCTTTGCATGTGGCGTTTTAGGACACTGTTATCGAGATATAATCACTGTGAGTTCGCACGGTACGTATATTCGCCCCTTTTTTATCTGTACCTTTCCTTGTGTAATGCTTGATTGGTGGAATCTAAGAGGTTTTATAACTGATTAATTAGCTTATAAACAGTTTATAACTTATAGTTTAGCGATTTTTTATTATTTTATAGCGTGTATTTTATTATTAACTTTTTTTTATTTTATTAATATTATTATAATTTTACCAACTAATTATATACTTAAAATTATTTTATATTTTTTAATATTTTTTTTTATAATTTTATTATAATAAGGTTTATAAAAATATAAATAATATAAAAAAATTATATAAAATAAGTTTTATTAAATTATATTAATTATTAATTTTTTTAAGTTATAATAAAATAAATTAATTAATTTTATAAAAAATTTATTAAATATACGTTAAAATATAATTAATTAATTAATATAAGTGTTAATATAATATAAAAAAATATAATAAATTTAATTTTTAATTATAGCTTTTTTTTTTAAAAAATATATATTAAAATATAGTTAATTAATTAATATAAGTTTTATATATAATATAAAAAAATATAATAAATTTAATTTTTAATTATAGTTTTTATTTTAATAAATATAATATTATATAAATTTATAATATAGCTTTTTTTTTTTTAATTAAAATTAAATAAGTTTTATAAAATTTATAATATTTTAAATTATATTATTAATTATTATTTTTATAATTATTTATTTATAATATTTAATTAGTTTATATTATTAGTAAAATTTATAAAAAGATATTTAAATTATTTAAAATTATTTATTTAATTTTAATTAAATGTATTTAAAAATTATTATATTTATAAAACTTATAAAAAAATGGTTTAATTTTTTAATTATAATATAAATAAGTTTAATTAAGCTTAGTTAAATATATTTAAAAAATATATAAATTTATAAAAAAATATTTTAATATATTTTAATTGTTATTTTTAAATATATTTAATTAAATTTAATTAAATATATTTAAAAAATATATAAATATATAAAATAAGATTTTAATATATTTAAAATATTTTTAAATAAGTTTAATTAAGTTTAACTAAATATATTTATAAAATAAATAATTAAATTTTTAGTTATTTAATTAGTTTATAGTTTTTATATTACGTTTATAAGTTTTATAAAAAGGTATTAATTTTTTAATTAGTTTTAAATATAATTAATTAAATTTAATTAAATATAATTAAAAAATAAATAATTTTTATTCATTTAATTTTTAGTTATTTAATTAATTTATTATTTTTTTAATTACGTTTATAAGTTTTATAAAAAAGTATTAATTTTTTAATTAATTTTAAATATAATTAATTAAGTTTAATTAATTATAATTAAAAAATAAATAAGTAATTACTATTTTTATTATTTAATTAATTTAAACTTTTTTTTATTATATTTATAAAGTTTATAAAAAAGTATTTAAATTTTAATTTTAATTTAAATATATTTAATTAAACTTGGTTAAATATATTTAAAAAATAAATAGTTTATAGTTATTAAAGTTTTTAAAAATAATAAATATATTTAATAAAATTTAACTAGTTATATTTAAAAAATAAGTAATTTATAATTAATTAAGTTTTTAAAAATAAAATATATTAATTTAAAAATAAATTATTTATATTAATTTAAGTTTTTAATTATAAATATCTTTTAAATATTTTATATTATATTAATAATAAAATATTAACTTATATTTATATTTATATATAATAAAAGGTTAAATTTATTTTTTTTTTTTTATATATTTTTTTTTTATTTTTTTATTTTCCTGTTTTTTTATTTTTATTATATTTAGGTTTTTTTTTTTATTTTTATTTAATTATAACCTAACTTTTAATATTTATAATAAATATTTATTTAATTTATTAAATTATATAATAAAATAAGTATTTTTTAAATTTAAAATATATAAATATTTTTTTTTATTTTTAATGTTATAACTACTTTTTATTTTAATAGTTAATATATTATTATTATAATTTTTTTATTTATTATAATTTACTTTTTTAAAAATATATATATATTTATTAAATTTATTTAAAAATTAAATTTACTAAATAATTTTATATTTTAAATTAATAAAAAATAATTATTTATTAGTGATATTAAATTAAAAATAATAATAATAATAATAATAAAATTAATTTTAAATAAATAAAGTCGATTTGTTAATTTATATTTTTTAAAATTATAAAATTATTTTTTTATTATTTAGTTTTAAATTTTTTCCTGTTTTTTCTATATAAATTTTTTATAAAAATTATTTTTAATTATTACTTTTTAAATTAAGATTTTAATAATTATTTATTAAATAATATAAATAATTGTTTTATAAAATTATAATGTTTTAAGGTTTTTACTAATAATAAATATTTTTAATTATATATATAAGTTTTTTATAATATTAATAACTTTTTTAATAAATTTTTTAATATTTTTTTTATAAAAAACCGCTTTATATTATAATTTTTTTTCTTTTTTTTAATTAATAAAAATTTATTATTATAAAAGTAAAATTTATTTTTTAATTTTTTTTAAAACTTTAATAAATTATATTAAAAACAGTTTTATTAAAAAAATAATTTTTATAAACTAATATTATTTTTAGTTATATTAATAAATAAAAAGGCTTTTATTTTTATAAATTCGTTAAATAATTTGCTTTTTTTATTTATAGTTTTTAAAAAAGGTAGTTTTTTATTATTATTAATATTAATTAACTTAATTATAATAAATAATAATTTAAGTTTTTTATTAAAACTTATATTAATATTTATTTTATTAAGGTTTAATAAAATATTTAACCTTTTTTTAAGGCTTAAAAATATTAAATATAAAATTAAATAAAAGTTAATAATATTAAATATATTAAAATAAAAGTTAAAATAAAATATACTTATATTTAATTTTAGTTATTATATTTTAATAATATTTAATTATTTTTAATAAAATTTAAAAAGAATTAATAATATATTAATATATAATTTAAATATTTAAATAATTTTAATATATGTTTATTTCTTTAAAATTTTTTATTTTATTTGTTTTTTATATAATAAAATATATTATAATAAAATGTGTTAAACACGTTTTAAAAACGTTAATTTAAAAAAAAATAAATTTTATATATATTTTTTTTTATTTATAAGTTTTTTTATTTTTTATTTAAACTTTTTATTTATATTTTTTAGTTTTAATTAATATTAAATACTTTTTTTAATTATTATTATTTTATTTGTTTTTAATATATAAATATTATTATATTTTAATATATAACTAAGTTTTTTTAAAATTTATTATTATTTAAAACTAGTTTATTATAATTATATATTATTTTTTTTTTTTTTACTTTTATATAATAAATATATATAAGTTTATTAAAATTTATATTAAATATAAAAAGGTTTATATATTATTTAAAATAATTTTTAATTTTTATATAAGGAATTTTTATTATATTTATTATTTATATTATATTTTAAAATAATGTTAATTATTAAATAAAATTAGTTTAAATATATTTTATTAATTTAAATATTTTTAAAAGTTTAAAATTAAAGGAAATAAAATAACTAGGTAGCGACGGTTTAGGTTTTAAGATTTTTTATAATTATTTTAAATTTTAAACTAGTAACTTTTAAAATAAAACCATTTATTATATTTTTTATATTTTTATTATAAAAAGTAATTAAATTTTACTAAATATTATAAAGTTTAATTATATAGTAATAAACTTTTATAAACAAATATTTATAATATTAATATTATAAATAAATAATATAACTTTTATAATATATTTTATTAATTTAATAAATATTTTAAGAAAAAAATAAAAAAAAATAAAACTTTTATATTTTATTATAAGGATAAAAATATATAATTAATAAAAATTTATAAACTTTTTAAGTTTTTATAATTATTATTAATTAATTTTAATTTAAAAGTTTAAAAATTTTAAAAAAATATTTAATAATTTAACTTTGTTTTTTTTTTTATATTTATTTTATATAAGTTTATTAACTGTAATATTAATAATTTAAATTTTAGTTATTTTTAAATTTAAAAGGTTTTATATTATATAACTAGTTTTTTAAAAATAATATAAAATAAACGGTTTAAATATATTTAATTATATTTTTATAATTTATAATTAGTTATTTAATATTAATTTATTATTAATAATAATAATTTAAACTTAGATATTTTAATGTAATTTTTTAAAAAGATTTATATAAATAATTTATATATTAAAAAGTATATTATAACTTAAAAATAAATATAAAAAACCATAGATAATTTAAAAGATTTAAATATAAATAATTTTATAATTTAATTTATATTAAAATTTAATTTAAATGTGATTTTTAAGAAGGGTGTAAATTAGTAATATAAAAACTTTTTAAAGATTAAAAATATTATTAATATTATTTTAAACGCCGTAAAAAAAGATTAATAATAAAAAGAAATTATTTTAACTAAATAAACTGTTATAAAAAAAATGTTATTTTTATATATATATATTTCTATAAATTATTTAATATATATATTATTTATTTATATATTAATATAATTATATAAAAAAATTAGTTAAATTTAAATATATAATTTTATAATAAAAATTATAAAAAAAGGAATTTATTTTTACGGTAATATTTTTAATATTATTTATATAATTATAAATAAAAAACATTAATTTTATTTATATTTAGTTAACTTTTTTAGTAATATTTAATTAATATTTAAGTTATTATAAAATAAGTCGCTTTAAAATAATTAAAATATAAATAAAATAATTTATAAAAGGTTTTTTAAAATAGTTTTTATAATATTATTTTAATTAAAAACATTAATTTAATTAATATTAACTATAATATATATTTACCATTTTTATTTATTAGTAATAAAAGATTTATATCTTGTTATTATTAAAACTTAATAGTTATTATTTATTATTTAAATTAACCGATTTTTTTTATTATTTTTATTATTAATTTAAATTAAATTATAAGTAATTAACTTAATATTAATATTTATATTTTTAATTAAAAATAAAAGGTATTTTTAAATAATATTATTAAAAAAAACTGTTTTAATAAATATTATAATATAATTTAAATAATTAAATATTAAAAAAAAAACTTATTTTATATATATTATTTAATTTTTTTATTATTATTAAATTGTAATTAATTTATAAAATCTATAAATATTAATTATATTATATAAATTAAAATTCCAGGGATTAATATTAATTTAAATAGTATCTTATAATAAATAATATTATTTAATATAATATATAAATTTTATAATATAATAAATTTAAAATTATTTTATATAATTAAAAATTATTATTCTAAGAATTTTCCAAAGTTATTTTACTTTAAAATTATAATTAAATTAAATAAATATTTAATATATAAATAAAAATTATATATTAAAATTTTAAGTTATTTAAAACTAATAAAATAAAATAATAATTAAGTAATATTATATAATTTTTTTTTTAACTAAAAATATTAAACGTATATTAATATTAAAATTTATATTATTATAAAAACAGTTAAATATATTTATAAATATATTTATAAAAATAATAATTAAATTATAATTTATTTATATTAAAAGAAAATATTATTATAATAAAATTAAAATTAAGATTAATTTTATAATAAAATCAATAAATATTTATATAGCTGTTTTATTAAACTATATAAATTAATATATTATTTTTTAAAATTTTTAATTTATAATATATATTTATTTATTTAATTTTTAGTTATTTATTTAAAAAAGAAAAATAAAATAAAATATTATATTAAAAATAGTTTTAAATTAATAATAAAAACCTTAAAATAAAACTATATAACTTTTATAATATAATTTAAATATAATAAGGTTTATAAGGATAATTAAAATATTTTATACTAAGATTTTTTATATTTATTTTAATAATATATAAAAAAAAAATAAATAAAATATAAGCGAAAAATAATAAAGAAGCTTAATTAAATATATTTTATTTACTTAAAAACTAGTAAAAGATTTTATTTATAAATATTTTTTATTTTAATTTTTAAAGTTAAAAGTTAATTTAATTTAATAAAATATAATAATATTTAATATTTAATATTTTAAAACACCTACCAGGCTTAAGGTTTTTTAAAAAATAATAACTATTAAAAGAATTTCTTTAAAAAAGTGTAAATATCTTTAACTAGTAATTAATTAAAAGTTATTTTTATATATATTTTATAAAAAAATAATATTTAGAATTTAATTTATATTTAAAATAAGTTTTAAAAGTTTATATATAATAATTTAATATAAATATTTAATAAAATATAAAGCCTATTTAATTTAATTAAAATTATTTATTTAAATTATAATTTATATTTAATTAAAATAATTGTTATAAACTTAAAAAATTAAAATAAAATAGGTTTTTTTTTATTTTAATTTAATTAAAAAAAGGTTTATATTAATTATTTATTTAAAAAAAAGTTAAATTATAATTATAATATTAAAATAAGTTTATATAATAAAACGTTTTTAATATTAAATAATAGTTAATATGTTATATATAATATTATTATAATAATTATTAAATAAACTTTTTTTTTTATATATTTTTATTTATAAAATTTAATTAAAACTAAAAAAACTTTTTTATATTTAATATTTTATTATTATTATTAATTAAAAGAAAAAGTTATATTATATATAACTTTATTTAATATTATAACGCTTTTATTATTTAATAAAAAAATTACTTATTTATAGTTTAAAATTTTTATTACTTTAAATAATAATTTAATATATAATATTTAAAAAAAATTAATAAAAGCGAATTTTTTTTAATAAATATTGTTAATTATTTAAAATAAAATTATTATATAATATAAATATATATTTAAAATAGTTTATAAAATATTATATAATATATAAAAAAATTAATTTTTATTTAATAAAATGTTTATTTTATTTAAAAAAGATTTTATATAAATCCTATTTATAATTAAAAAGAAATTAAAATTATAAATTATTAACGTTTATTTATAAAATTTATTTTTATAATTTAAGTTTTAAAAGTTATATTTAATAAAAAATATAAAGGTTTAATAAAATAATATAAAAAATATAAAGTTTTTATAATAATTTTAAATAATTTTTTATAACTTTAAAACTAATAAATTAATATTATTATTTAATATAATAAAAATGTTTAATAATATTAAAAATTTTTATAATTATATTTACTTAAAAAAAGTTTTAAATAATATATTATATAATTTAAATATTTTTATTTTTAAATTTATTTTATTTATATATAATATATTTATATAAAAGATTAATAATAATTTATTATTTAATATCTTTAAAAAAAAATAAAAATACCTTTTAATAAATAAATTTATTAAAATAAATAACTAATAAGTTAAAAAAACATTAATTAAAATAATTTAAGTTTTATAGTTAAAAAAGATATTACTAGTTAAATTAAAATTAAAAGTTAATTTTTTTATTATAATATTATATAATTTAAATTCTAATTAAGGTTTTTATAACGGTATTTAAATAATTATAATTTAGTTTAATAAATATAATATAAAAGTTAAGATTTTTAATAAATTATTTAATAAAATAAAACATGTTTTATTAAAAGTTAAATTAATTTAAAATAATAAAAACTAGTTATTTATATAATTTAAATAATAGTTTTTAATATTAATTTATTTTATTATAATTATAAATAAATTATAAGAATAATCTTTTAATATAATTAATATTAATTAAAAGATTTTTATATTTATATATAAGTAATTTTATATAATTATATTAAAAGTTAAGTTTATTTAAGGGTTAAAAGTTTTAAAAATATTAAAAATAAAGTTTAATAAATTATTAAATATTATATATTTTAAAGTTTTATAAAAATTAATAAATAATTAAAAGAAAATATTATAAATAATATTATATTTAATATATATATAAAATGTTTTTAATTAATTATTTAATTTATTTTTACTTTTTAAAATAAAAAATTTTATTATATTTTAATTATTTTATTTTTTTTATTATATTAAATAATTAAAATAATAGGTTATAAATTATTTTAATTATTTTAAATAAATAAATGTTAATTAACTTTTATTTTGTTATAAGTTTTATATTTTTTTTAATTATTAATAACGGAAAGTTATATTAAAAAAAAATTAAAATTAATATAAAAATATTAATTAATATATTATTTATTTTAATATATTTATTAATAGTTATTAAAAAAATTAATTATTATTATTTAGGTTTATTAATATTTATATATTATATATTAAATTAATAAAAGCATTTATTTTTAGTATTATTATAATAATAACCAGTATATATATTATTAAAATAATTAAGTAAAATAATATAATATTAAAATTTATTATTATTTGTTTTATAATTAATATAGTTTTATTTTAAAGGTAAAATAATATTATATATTTATATATAAGTAACTAATAATAATTAAAACTTTTAAATTAATTAAAAAAAACTAATATAAACTTATTTTTATAATTAATAATTAGCGTTTTATTTAACTTAATTTTTTTATAGTAATAAACTTAGTTTTTATATTATATATTTAATAAAAGGGTTTATTTAATAATAAGTTATTAAATTATTAATAAAATGTTTATTTAAGAAAATAATAAAGTTTAATATATATATAAATTATTAAATATTAAAACTATAATATTATTTATTTTTATTTTTTTAATTTTAATTAAAACTTATTATATATATTTAATTAAATTTTTATTATTTTTTAACATAAAATAATTATTATTTTTATTAATATAATAAAAAATTTTAAATATATAAAATAAAACCGAAAAATAATTTAATTTATTTTAATTTAAAGTTAATATTTATTTTTAATTAAGCTTAAAAAAGTTAAAATGGTTTATATTATAAAATAATAAGTTTAATAAATAAAAACCAATATATTAATTATTATTATTTTAACTTATAAAATTATAAAACCGTTTTTTTAACTTAATAATAATAATTATTATAAATATTATTTTTATAATATAGAAAAGTTAAAATAAAATTAAAGAATTTTTTAAAATTAATAAGGTTTTTTAAAAAACATTTTTTATAAACCAGGAAAAAATCTTATAAACTATATAAACTTAAATAATATTAATTAAAAATAATTATAAAAATTTATAAAATCTAAAAGTTTAAACTAGATAATTATTTAAATTAAATAAATAAAAAAAATACTAAATAATTTAAAATTAATATTATATAAATTATATTTTAATAATAATTTAAAAGAATATATAATAATTAAATATATATTATACGTTAAAAATAAACCAGTTTAAAATATATATAAAATAATAATAAAAATAAAGGTTTTAAATAAATTATAATTATAAAACTAGTTAATATTAAAAATAAACTTTAAATAAGTAGGGATTATTTAATTAAATGTTTTTAGTTTTATATTATAAAGTTATAATATAAAAAAAGGTTTTATATTTTAAAAATATAAAAAAATATTAACTTAAAATTCCTATTAAATAATATATAAAATAATAAACTAATTTATTAAATCGTTTTTTTTTTATTTATATATATATATTTTATAAAATATTATTTTTATAGAAATATTTATTTAAAAAATATTATAAATTATATATATAAAAAAATAATATATAAAAAGAAATTTAATTTTTTTAATTATAATATATTAAAAAAAACTTAATTTTTTATAAATAAAATATTAAAAAAAATTAAACCTTTTAATAAATATAATTATTATAAATATATTTAAAAGTAACTTTATAATTAATTTTAAGATTAATATTAATAAAGGATTTAATATTAATAAAAAACCTGGTATTAATAAAAATTATATAAAAAGTAGTTAAAATAAAATAATTTTTATAATAATTTAAATTTTAATTATTATTATTTATTAAATTAAGTATAAATATAAATAACTTTAAAATAAAATTAAAATTAATAAGCAAATAAAATAATATAAGTTTAATTTTAATATTTAAATATAAAAAATTAAGTTTGGTTTTTTTTTTTTAGTTAAATTAAAAGTTATTATTTAAGTTATTAAAAAAAAAAAAGTTAAAATTGTTATTATTATTATTATTATTATTATTATTATTATTTTTATTATTATTATTATTATTATTATTAATAAATTTAAATTACTTAATATATATTAAAAATATTAATTTTTTATAATAATATTTTTAAAAAAAATACTTAAAATTATTATTATTATTAAGCTTTATTTATTTAATACGTATTAAATAAATTAAAAAAAAATTAAATAAAAAAAATAATTATAAAATAATATATATATTTTAATGTTTATATTATAATACTTAATTAATAATTAAAAAATATATAATATTAAATAAAATTTATTTTTTTATTTAAAGTTTAATTTTAAATAAATAATAATATAATTTTTATTTTAAATATAATAAAAGTTTTAATAAAAAACATATAATTAAAAAAAGAAATATAAATAACGTTTAATAAATTTTTTATAAAGTATATATATATTTAATTAATTAATAACTAAAGATTTATAATTTTAAATATAATATAATTATTTTCCAGTTTTATTAATTATAATATAAAAGCGTAATAATTACGATTAAAATTAAATTTAAAATTAATACGGTTAAATAAATTATTAATATATATATTTTTTTATCGCTTAAATATATTTTTATAAAAAAAAAGCTAATACTTTTAAAAAGAAATTACTAAATATAATATATTAATTATAATAAAAATAATTAATATAAATATATATATATAATATTTAAAGTTAATTATAATATTTAAATATATAATTTATATTTATATAATTTTTATAAAAAATATAAAAATAATAAATCCTAGTATTAATTAAATTATTTTAAGATACTAGTAAATAAAAAATAGTTTAATTAATAAATAAAAAAAAATATAATTTTTATATATTTTTAATATTATTTTAAATATTTTTAATAATAATTATATAAATTTTATAAAATAATAAATAATAAAGTTTATTATTATTAATAATATATAAAATAATTAATATATATAATAAATTATATTTAAAATAAAAAATATAAATAACTTTTTAAATTTAATTAAATATATTATTATTATTATTAAAAAGCGTAATAACTATAAATTTTTCTTTTAAATTTATTTTATATTTTATATTAATAAAAAGTATATTAATAAAAAGTAAATACCGAAATAAAAAATAAAAAATTAAAATAACATTAAAAAATATTTATATGTTATATAACTTATTTATATATATAAATAAATAATAAATTATTAATATTTTAAATTTTAAAATAACTTATTATTTATTTAAATAAATACTTATATAATTTATATAAATAAATTTTTATAGTTTTATTTATATTATAATAAATATAATTTTTTATTATTTATATATATTTAAATTTATATATATTATATTTATATATTTAAAGATAAATAATATTAATAAATTATATTATTTAATTTATAAGTTACTTTTATATAATTTATATATATAATTATAATATAAACTTAATATATATTATTTAAAATATTTAAAAATAAAGCTATTATTTAATTTTAATTTTTTAAATTATTTTAATATAATTTTTAATATTAACTATAAAATAGTTTATATTATTTATATTATTATTACTAATAACTATTAATATTTAATGGTAAAGAAAAATATTAATATATTATAAATATATAAAAATAAATATAATTTTTATATTTTAAAAACTTTTAAAAATAAATTATTTATTATATTTAACTATAAAATCCTGTTATTTAATAATTATTAATAAATTTAACTAATAAATAATATTAAATATTTTTTTATTATAATATTATAATAATTATTTAAGTTTATTAATAAAATAATATTAATAAATAATTATATTTTTTATTTAAATTTTAATTAATAAGTAATATTTACCGTTTTATTTTTATTATAAAAAAAATAATAAGTTTAAAATATAAATATAATAAATTAATTATAAGTAAATTAATTTTAAATAAGTTAATTTTAAATAAATTAACTTTAAATAAATTAATTTTAAATAATAAAAAAGTATTTTTATAAGTTTTAATTATTAAAATTATAATAAATTTAAAAAAATTAATAAGTAGTTATAATTTTTTAATTAAGATTTATTATTTTATAAAAGTGTTAATTAAAATTAAAATAACTTATATTATATTAAAAATATATTTAATTTAATTTAATAATTATTATATATAAAATTTTATAATTTTATTTTTAAATATAAATAACTTTTTTAATAATAATAAAAATTAAATAATAATTTAAAATAATATTTATTATTTATTTAATTATAACTATATAATTATAATGTTAAAAAAAAATAAAAATAAAAATAGTAAATTAAATAAGTTATATATATTATAAATTTATATATTAAATTTACCAGGATTTTTTATTAATAAAAATTTATTATATTTAAATTTTTATTATAATATTAAATGTTATTTTATTTTAAAAGCGTTTTTTTAATATATATTTATATGTTTTACTTAAAGTTTAATATATAATAAAATAACTTTATTATTTAAAAATAAAAAAGTGATAAAAAATTAAAAATTTAATTTACTATTAATAGAATTTTAAAAAGATAAATATTATAAGTAAAAGTTATTAAAGATTTTAATTAAAATATATAAGCTATAAGTAGAAATACTAAAAATAAATAATTAAAAAAAAAAGAAAAAATAAGATAAAAATTAACAATTAAAAAACCTGAAGTTAAAAAACTTAAAGTTAAAAAATTAATAGTTAAAAAATAATTATAAATATTATTTTTTAGTTTTAAAAAAAAGTTTTTTAAATTTAAATTTAAAATTTAATAATAATAATTTTAATATTTATTATTAATATTATAAAAAAACTTTTATTATATAAAAATAAAATAAATTAAAGTTAATAACTAATAATAATAATTATAAAAAAAAGTTTAAAACTAATAAAAAGTTAAAAGTAAAATATATAAAATTAATATTAATTTTAACTTATATTAAAATTAAATAATTTAAATTTATATTTAATAATATTATATTTAAATTAAATATTAACTTAGTTTTATTATTTAATAATTTTATTAATAATAATAATAATATTTAAGTTAATAATAAATAAAATTTTAATAAATATAAATATAATAATATTTTAATAATTAAAAAAAATAATAATTATTAATTAAAAAATTTCTAAGAAAAAAAATAATAAAATTTAAATAAAAGTTTAAAAAAAATAAATATAAATATAAATATAAGGTATAAAGTGTAAATAAAATAATTAATATAAATATATTAATTAAAAAAAAATAATATAAATTAATAAAAAGTTTTAATAAAAAATAATAAACTTAATAATTAAATATTAATTTTATAATTTTTATTTTATATTTTTATAGATAAATTCTAATTAATTTAAATTACATGAAGTTAATATAGTGTAATAATAAAATGCTTATATAATTTATAAAAAAAACCTATAGTTTCCCTCTTAACTGTGCTTGCACAGCCGGGTTGCGCAGCTAGTATAAATATACACGGTCTATCTTAAACATAAGGCTCTGTCGCATGCGTAACATTTTGGGTATCTTTTTTAGTACTAGCATCAAGCGTCTTGCCTGTTTCATGTATCATCATTGAATGGTCCTGCTGTTATTTTTCTTCCTCGCCTGCCTCTGAACTTGCAGGGCTCTCTGGGTGTATCCCTCCACCTTGTTTCGCAATACAATCTATCATTATTATGTTACGCAGATCTTGAGATGCTGTCTCCACGACTTTTCGATGTCAGTGCAACTAGCCTGTGAGTCGAGAGGATTCATTTCAGCAATTCCTATGCTCTCTGACGATGGCGTTTCGTTAAGTTACCTACGTAACTCAGGAGTTGTTCCACTTGGTGTAACATCAACAATGTCGTTCAACTCGATTGTCGGCTCTAGTGACTCCTTGGTCCGGCAGATTTCGGTGCAGATTTGGTCAATCTTCCATCGCTTTTTCGGCTCGACAATGAGCATCGCGTCTTGAATAAGACTACCATTTGCCCATGCGAAAAGGAGATTGCACTTATCTGGGGTGTATTTGCTAAATATGTAGCCAATAGTCAAAAGCCAAAGGCTTGAGGGCCTCTGGATAGCTGCATCCAGACCATCTTCCCTTGGTGAACCAATCCCTTATGATCCTAGTGAGGAGGCCGAGGTGACCACACCATGAGCAAGCCCAGGTATAGCCTTTAGCAAACACAGTGGTATCACGCCTTACCAAGAGACAGGCTCTGTCACAACATGGCTGACTGCGGATCACACCTACACACCTATGTAGGCGTAATCTGGGAAGTAGGCTCTTGTCTACCTACATCCCTCTGGACGTGGTCTTAGCAACATAGGTTAACCCGAGTGTAAGAGTCACTCATAAAGGGTGAGCTATCCCTTACCTTAGGTAGGTCATTTCGGTGTGTCAGGCTACGCAGATGTGGGAAATCCACAGTCATTAAGGCTCTCCATACGGCATGCCCAGGTGGCACTGGTGCGGTTGACCGTTGAATATTTATTATATAGGTACCTAAGTACTGTGCAATGCGCACTGCCAGTCGCGCATCTCATAAGTTTGGCAGCCTCCATCGTCCTTCACTGTCGCGATTCCAGCCGCCTACAAGCAAAATTGAAAGTCGCCAACCTTTCATCCGCCCCTTCAAGTCCTCCGCAATGCCACAATCTTCATTGAAATTTGTGCGAAAAGATTCAACGCATGTTGTTCTGACCGAACATCCCGATTTCATACACCTTCGAGACTTGTTAGAAACTCCAGCCGCTAGATTTGGAGACAAGTAGTTTAAGATATATTATATCAAGAACAAATATGTCATATACGTCAATACGGAAGCAGCGGGTAGTCAATTCGTAAGTCGTACAGTTCATTGCCTAGACCAATCATCTAAATGGGAACACAGGACGATTGCCACAACGACGAAGACCCTGAGATGGATCTCTCAATAGGACGTGTAGGGGATGATTACGACCGGCGATTGAAAGACATAAAGATGGCTGAGAAAATACTGATTGAAGCCCGGATATCGAAGTGTTAATGGCATAGATACCCCTCAGGAATGCTGTGTGTTTCTAAGGTTTACTCTATATATTAATACCGTCTGTGTTACCCATCCGCGCCGGCACGGTTGGAGAAAGGGGTTCCGGTGAACGATACCAATTGGATGTCTAATAAAAGAAAAAAGACTTTTAAGGAGCGTTACTATAAGTCCAATCCCAATAGATTTGAGTTGAGCTGAAGAAGATGGTGCGTCGAAAAAGGACCTTCTCTTGCAGCACCCAGCCACACTGTGAGCACCACCAATTTGACATCTTGATGGAAGTTATCAATATTCGGGCACACATAAACCCGTCCTGCGACCTGCGTAGGCAACTGGACGTAAGCACGCGGGGCTATGTAAGGCAAGACCCCTCCTAAACCTCAGGCACTCAGGGCACCCCGTATATGTGAGACCAAATGCTGGTCCCAAGCCGCCTCGAAAGCTACCTACCTACCTTAGGTAGGTAGGTAGGTAGGTTAATAACAACCGCATGAAGTCAAGCCTGATACCTTCAATAAAAGACAGGGACGCTCATTCTTTTCTTGGTTTCAGCTTCATTTGCATGTACGCACCTATCTAGGAGGAGGTAGGTAGGCATTCGGTGCCTTTATTTATTCTCTTGTTTGACCGCCTCTTACGATACAGGTCCTTCAAGGCGAAAACAGTTTCTCGAGATACCAGGGTTATCAGATCCAGTAAAAGATAGCAAATGATGACAGCGGCGACGACCAACGTGAAGATCGAGAATTCCCGAGACACCAGCGCGAAATCGAACCACGACCCGCTGGAGGCATCGATAAGTGGTACCGCCGCCAAAGCGACCTGCATGGCGCTGAGTAGCACTGAGAGGACGCCGAAGACGATCCGATACAACGAGGTGACGGCGCAGAACATGTTGAGGGTCACTACCGTACGCAGAGAACCACAAGATGTTGTTTGGTTTAATGTCCCCGTGTCGTCCCCGTGTCGTCCCCATCCACGCTCGTCATCGTTCTCGGATCCTATGGATCTCTGCTTCTTCTGCCATGTCGTGAGCCCGTGTATACGCTTGATTGCGTTGGAGATACCGAGACATTGTCGGACTGCCCATGCGTCTGAGGGAGCAGGTGTTATGTCGGATTGATTCCAGAACTCTGCAAGGTTACCATCCGCCCACTCGAAGAGGAGATAGCACTTATCTCCGTGCTCAAAAGTGAGGAGGAGCTTGATGAGGTGCTTTTCTCTTTGTGTCTGGTATGTCGACTTTTGCAGAGCCCAGAGTTCCCGCCGATACGCAACCCGGTCAAACGCGGATATCTCCTTCAAGGCGAAGTACGGAGGTTTCTCTGGGTCCTTTTCAAACTCGGTTATTGTGAGATCAGTAAGTGACAAGACTCTGGAGGTCTTACACTGGGTGTCTTAAAGCTATGAACTCTGGAGGTCTTACACTGGGTGTCTTAAAGCTATGATGCTTGGGATGTATCTGGACTCGGTGTACCAGTCCATTCCCGCCGCTCGTCTTTTGCGTGTAAGATTTCCAGGGGAGTCTGATGTTGGAATCGAGCTCGTAAGAACACAATTTATCTTCCTGGATGTCGAAAAAAACGGGACGAAAAGCATTTTCTGGTAGACATAGAAAAGCTCGACGGAGCTCCTGTTCCAGCTGCTAAAAAGCGTGCTATTTCGAGCGCCACCGCGAGTCCCGAATTCTTTGCCGTTACCACGGATTCGCTTAATGGGTAGATCGAAATCCTTAATACCCTCTTTGATAAAATCGTCCATATAAGAAATTCGACTCATGAGGACCAGAATCCCTAGAATCCGCCGATAGCTTTGATTGGGCTCACTTCCTACAATCTGGGCAACCATCTTTAGCCACATGAGCTTTGTGTTTTCCGGGTACGCTTCCTTGACAAGCGATTTGATTGTTTCGATGTTAAATATGGCCTCAAAAGCGTCAAGTGGCAGGTAGTCTTCATCATCCTTTTGGCTCTTTTCGAAGCTTTCTTCCATTTTCTCTCCGACTAGTTGCTCGATTGTATCTGCCCCCTCTCCATTGTGCCCCAGATGTCCCTCGAGTTCTTCGACAGACATGAATAGCTCACTCTCGGGGCTGCCTTGGTTATTCTCCCAACAAGAATAAAAATCACGAAGTTGATGAAGAGAGTCTGCTAGCGCGGCGCTGAATCCGAGGTCGCCCACAGGTACAACAGATGACGCCTGTTCACTTTCTTCTGTATCGGAAACAGTGAAGGGCCGCTCCCTGAAGTCACCCTCATTTACAAGCCTCCTCTTCCCCCCGGGCTCTTGGACAAATATCTGGACCCCCTTTGAAATCCTCTTCCCATGAAACGACAGAACGTCTTCCCGCTCGAGGAATCTGAATGTCGTATCGTGCATCTAGTATCCCTGATCCGGTAACAGGCTCGGTAAAGTACTGGGCAATTGGATCTTTTACAGTACCAGGCTGCATGGGATCCTCTGCGGGCTCCTCCTGGGATTTCATTGTGGAGGCACGTACGTAATTCGGGTTTCGAAATGCAGCTAGTTTAGGAAGTATTGGGCGCGAGTCAGAAGACAAGATCGATTGATAGAGCCTACCTGTCGATGTACATAAAACTTCAAGACACGGAATTCGAGGCGATGGCATGCGCTCTTAAATCCAATTGCTCTTATTTCGCCGGCCTTACGGGGGCGCTAGGCTGAATGGTAGTGTGGCAGGAGACTGTAAGAAGGTAGGCAGGCTCTGCTATAATGCGGGCGTAATGCGGGCGATCGAGGCTGCGGATAGTTCACGCGGGATCATACATGAGCGGATGCGTACCTATTTTGGAATGCAAGGGCTCTGTAGCCTAAGTGGCGTAGGGCATTCCGGTGTGGTGTGAAGGGGGCAATTTCCACATCCGCGTACGCTGACAGCGCGGTCATCAGGGGGCCTTTGCGCCGCACGCCCAGGTCGTACCGGACAACGCCACCCCCTAAAGTCCTACGTGTTATGCATGTCATAAGCTGACCGAGCCCTCATCGTATTTTTCCTGATGCGTTTCCAGCGGCTTATATATAAAATAAGTATTTACTAGCCACTGATTTTTTTTTAATTGAGACGTGGGCTAAATAGCAGTGCCGCGATGGTGTGGCTCTTATGAAGCCATCTTGGTACCTTAAAACCACACGGATTAAATCGACGACACTTCCCCTACGAACGTTTGGATTACCGTGCAGGTTGGGGTCGTATTACAGCTACGGATGCAGGGTGAAAGTACCTCTTCTATCATGTGCTGTGGCGACCCCTGTAAGTTTCCTGCGAGGAGGAGGCTACGGCCCCCAAAGACGTCAAGCGTCAATCATCCCATTTTCATTTGCTACGATCTAGATGCTGCTACGCAGCGAGGAGCCACTATCTGGTACCTCTATCTGGTATCCTTCTCTCCTTTCTCCAACTCAGCCCCTTTGAACCTAATATCTACATGAGACGTTGAGTACAGGCCTCTCCTATGTACGACGGTCTAACGTAGCACCACTCGATCACCATATCCGCATAAGAGGCATCAGATATCATGATAGAGACAAGAAGGGGTGATTCGGTCCCGGCGTGCGGCCCGTACAGATATATCCCATGGGCGTCTGCAGCACATCCTGCGTCTTGCGAAGGAGCGTGAGCCACTCGAGGAGGAACGAAGCGGGATCGTCCGCAATCGCGCTGCGCGTTACGCCGTCTGCCGGCTCTGGCTCCGTGTTACCTTCGGAAGGCGATTGCAGGTGACGACCTAACGAATCCCACTCCGCCGAGTGGATGTACAGTCGGCCGCTCAGTAAGCCGAGCTCGAGCCGGAACCACCCCGGAAATTCGTAGCCGGGCCGCAGTGCCGGTAGGCTATAGTAGTCGAAGTTATTAAAAGAGAGCATGGCCTTCGTGACCGGTGCTGCGTAGGCGATTAGGTGTACGGGCGATTTGTCCGCAGTAAGACGGAGCATGGCGATTAGCAACTCGGCTTCTTCCGGTATGACCACCAGCGCCGTCTGGGTCGAGGGACTCCAGAGGATCCACTCCACGGGGCGCTGTTCCGCAATCGCCGTCAGTCAGCCTTCGTCGATTCCGCAATATAGGTCCTAAAAAGGAAAAGCAACAAAATCACTTACCAAGAAGTTATCGGCTGCGTCCTGCCTCCAACTCGTATGCGCAACTGCTCTTCCGAATTCCGTAGAGACGAACAGTCTCGAGTCCGTTGCCCTCACGCCGAATCGCTTCCCGATGCTCGTCCTCGCCACGTACGCAAACGCCTGCTCGAACCCGGCGTTTTGGTCTCCATCGGACGGCGTATGATCCAGGGCCCCCGTACGCGCGAAATCCGAGATGGCCGGATGGAGGCCCGGAAAGGTCAGAGCGTCGAATCGCAGCGGCTTCTGCACCTGGCGCACCTGCTCGACTTGGACCTGGACTTCACGTTCCTGCTCCACCTCCTCCAGAGCACCTAGTTGAAGAGCGCCGTGCTCCTCGCCGCCGGGGCTCAAGTGGTGTACGAATTTCTGTAGCCGAGGAGCAGACAGGGGATCAATAGGATATGTCTTAGAACTTGCCGTAGCCCCGCCGTACAGCTGCTCTAACGTCTGTCGTTCCGGCTGCTGCAGCACTTCGAGCAGCTTCGTGCGATGCGTGGCGTCGGCGAGAAGGCTGCCGTGACTCCATACCGCGTCTGTTCGCCGGCAAAAGTCGAGACCCTGCGCCACGTACAAGCTTCGCAGGTCCTCGTTGACATGGCAGGTTTGCTCTAGAAGCCAAGCGATGACATGAGAGGAGTCTAATCGCTCGCCGGCGGCCGGACGGCAAAAGTCCTTGATGCTTTGGTCGACTTCAGGGGGCGCGAAGAAGGTGACCGATTGGGTCGTCCGGAGTTGACGGAGGCGCATTGCCGCTACGAATGTAGTTAGTAAGACCATTTATCTCCTGATTTACGGCCGGCAGGAAGAAATAATTGATGGAACTAAGAAGGGGAAGAGGAACAGTACTTGCCTTGCATAGTGAAGTCTTTTGTCTGTTTTAAAGCTAGCGTCAGGGCACCGCGGGCGTCTTTCGGTAGCTTTAAGTCCACACCACGCGTATGCGCCTCGTCAAGATAAACGACACACTCTCGTAGATCATCTGTAAAAGGAGTAGCTAGCAGCGGAACATCCTTCTTATCGCCCCGATAATGTACCCAGGCCCGGTTATCGCTGCCAAAGTAGACGGCAGCCTTCGCTTCGTGATCGATATTCAACCACTCTTGTGCGAGTGTAGCATTATCCATTTCGAGGATGTAGGCTCCGGCATCGATGAGAACGCGAATACGAGTCGTGTGGAGTAGCTTTAGGAGATTCCTCTCCGTCAACCGCCTGCCTCCGATACCTGTAGTCACCCGATAGCCGCGGTTGCGCGGTTGTAAGAGGTACGAGAGCACTTCAGCACTAGTTTGCTTCAAGCTGGGCAGGTCGTCCTGCTGGATGGTCAGGGGTAGCATCGCGCGGTTATCGTTGGTTCCACTGAAGCCTGTCGTCCTGGCACCGCGCTGTGTCTTTTGCGGGCAAAGCGGCAGATCCCACGCGGAAGCCTGCAGTTTAATATCAAACTGCTTCGCATGTATGGGGAAGACAAAATGATTTAAGAAATGGTTAATGACGACGTGATTTAGGCGTAGATATTGCCATAATTCCTCCATCTGTCCTCCGTCGTCAATGTTAACAATGTTCCAGTGGCGTAATGTCTCCGGCAGACTGTGACAGGCCGAAATCCACTGCTCGTACTGCGCAGCTGGATCGTCCGATTGAAGGACGTTCTGCAGCCCTTGGAGAAATTGCTTCATAGTGAGCCCGGTGTAATAAAAGGCGAGGCATGTGAAAAGAATGGCGACATCAGGGTGACCAAACTCGGATTGCTCCGAGGGCTTGCCTTTCGCCTCGAAGGGCACCGCGATTGGATGACGACCTGGGTGAAGACCGTATTGCACATTCCATCGTTTGCCCAAGCAGAGAAGTAGGATCCTATTGATTAGGAGACCTCGGGCTACAAGGAGCATTTTTGACGCCGCCTGCGGATTGACAAATGCATTTGTTGCCTGGATGAACTTCTGTTCGTCAAAGTTTGGTTGGGAAAGAATATACCGGATAGCCTTTTGCCGGCGTGGGAAGTTCGAGTCCACAGGACGAAGAAAGGTCGTTCGCCCAGAACAGATGTTGTCTAGAATATGGTTGTTGATAGCATCCTCCACACCACGGTTCAGGATATGCACGATGGGAAACGATCCTGGCCGTTCCAGTACCTCTATGCCACCAGGAAACCTCCTTTGTAGAACCGGAACGTGGAGGGCTACTAAAGCTAGCAATTCCTGGGCTACTTGCCATCGATATGGGTGCCCATCGACAGCCATCTCTGGCCCGCTCGGGTAATTGAGTTGAGTCTTTACCGCCAAGGTGAAGTCGCACTCATCAAGAATATCGCGGCAGTGGTCGTCCAGCCAATGTTGAAAGCCGGTCATGCTGTTGGCTGCCTCCGATTTGCCTTCAGCGAGGTGTTGCCACCCGCCAAGTTTGTACGATAAAACATTTTCGGGACTGGTAAGAACCAGGCCCTTCTGCTTACGGGCTTCCCGGTGCAAGTTCTCGTAAAGTTCTAGCATCTTAGCTGTCGACCTCGTCCTTCGCGAGAAAGGGACGTGTATAACCTTGCGTCCTACGAGACCTCCTAGGCGCGACTGCGTTGTCTGCGCCGTCTGCATGAGCAGCGCTTTAGGCACAATCAGACGCGCGAGATTCTGCCCGTCGGCTAGAGCGGCTACGGCCATAGGGACGATACAAGATGTCTTGCCTGCGAAACGTGTCAATGTTAGTCTTACGATTGCGTCTACGAGCTGCTTGAAATTATACGCACCTTTTCCCATATTCATCTGTAACACACTGTTCTGGCCAGACGGTGGCGCGATCATTGCCCGTGCAACATCTACCTGTTCTGCGCGGATGAGGAAGTTGCTGTCAATTTCCAACAGTAACCAGTCGGGCGTCTGTACCGGAGACCAGTTCTCATGGCCGGAGCTCTGCAGCTCTTCTTGAAGCGCACGTCCATCGTTGCGTAGCAGGGCACGACGAGTTCGCTCCAGTCGTTGTATGTGTGTGATAGCTAATCCATACTGGACCAGCGCTTCCTTCATCCCAGGCCCGTAGCGGTAAGCCGATGCAGATCTGAGAAAGGCGAGAACCTCGGGGGGCGATGTGCACGGCCAGAGACCGCTTAATCGCAGCCATTTGAAACGATGATCTCTAGAAGCGAGAGCTTCTGTGAGCTTTTCAAGATACATCTTTGCTGTATCACGGGCTTTCTCTATTGTGTAGCTAACGTCCTCAAGAGTTGGCCTTCGACCATGGGCAATTGGTTGGTCCATGTGATTGAGCGCAGCCAGGCTTTGGAGAAGGTCTCTAGCGTACTCATTGCGTACAACGGCCGCGGAGCTTGCGAACTTGTTCAAAATGGCCTCTAGTTCTGCGGATTCAGTAGTAAGCTGCTTTGTTGGAGGTAGATGAGTCTCATCATGAGCAGCCGCGCTTCCGGCCTGCAACATTGAATTCTTAAGACGCGGGCCGGCTTTCATAAGCAAGTCCCGAGCAATAGATGGAATGACTGGCGAGCGCTCTGGGCCAATAAATGCTGGTTCTGCAGTCGCCCACTGACGTACGACATACGCATCCTGTCCACCCCGGTGTGAAAGTAAGATTGCCTCCACTTGGTTGATGTAGATTTCCAATTCGGTGTTTTTGCGTCTGCGTTCCCATTCCGAGTGTATCTCGTCTACTGCCAAGGAAACATCGATAACTTCTGCCTCGAACGTTCCCGTAGATAGGCTATCAGCCTGAACGGGCCACTGCTTCTGAATATGAACGGCAAGTTTCTGGCCCTCCTCTTCGCATAGATCTTGGTGTTCTTGAACATTACGCCCATATCGGTCTCGCGGCTCGCTCTTGTAGCGAACGGGTGTAAACTTGCGGTAGGCCGGGGCTATGAGGGCTTGTAGAATTTTGATGGAGGGCCGTTCGCGTGACTTAAAATCTACGAAGCTGCTGTAGGGAGGCGGCGACAAGGTCTTGAGCCTATCGACTATGGCAAAGGCAGCAAGAGAGCGGATAACGTCCATATTAGGATTAGGACAAAAGGCAAGGAGGCCAAGACGGAAGAGTAGCGGCGGAGTGTGGTCTGCGTGACGGCAGAGCTGAACGAGATTCCCCCATTTTTCGTAGATGGGGTCCTCCACTTGGCTGATAAGCGGCTCTCGGCTGGTGGGCGAACTATTATCGTTGGAGAATCCGCCGATGAAGTTGTTAGACTCAAGAAAGGACACGAGCGTGGTGTGTCGATTCAAAGAGGAGCAGTCCGTTACAATGAGGCGAACGACCTCATAAACATGGGCGGCTCTAGATGAAACCCTGCGATCGCGAGGATGGTATACTACGTCCGGCACGGTTGGGCTGGCTGTGTCTACTGCAGGACGTTCGTATAGGCGACGATGCGTCTCCCCGCGGCGGCGGAGAGGAGTGAGCTCCTCGCACGCAATGGGTTTCGAAGCGTCACTTGCAAATTCGTTCACCTGATTAGATTTGGAAATGATATCTCGAACGACAGAAGCAAACCCATCATGTTGGATGGTTGTTGTTAGGTATCTGCTCCATGTCACCCTTTGGAAACGTTCAATCCCCTTGGGATAATACTCTCTTCGGGGAGGCAACGTTTCTAGTGTCTTCAAAATCGAATAAGCAGCGTTCCCTAGTGGGGTCCATGGTTGCGCAGCACCCGAACCGAGGACGGAAAATGCCTCTTCGGTACCCGTTCGTCCCGTCAGAGGATCAGGAAGACAAAAGGATGTAATGGCGTGATAGAGGGCTTTCGTATAGAGTAAAAGAGGCTCAGGGGGGCAGGACAGCCGGCCTAGGATGTCGTCGATCCCATATTTGCCATACTCGTTGGCTCCTTTTACGCGCGTAGTAACGTGCATCCCTTGTCGGTGATATTCAGATTCCCCAAGGGGCACAATGATACTCCGTTCCTGGGAAGTCACATCCCGCAGTACGATCTTACTTAGGAGGCCGTACCACGTCCCTGCATCCTGATTCGGATCAATCTCCATATTGAGCTCCCGGCATTCGAGGAGGTTATTGCTGTTCACATAGAACGAGAGTTCTAGGTGGCGCAACGCTACTGAAAGTCTGCCCTTCTGCGCTAGCGGTTGGTATACCGTCACTTTCTCTGGCTGTTCAAAGTCCTGGAGAATCTTGGAGATTTGAGAAAATACGTCTGACTGCGGATCAACGAGACGGACGTTTTTACGAGAGGCTATACGCCCTGGGATATCAATTTCCCAATCACTGGGCCGCTTAATCCAGACCCCAGGCGTCCGGCGGATCTCCAGGCACATCGTGCTTAGATTCAGCCAATGCATGCAGTTGTCCACCAACTCTGCTGGTAGGTCGAAGCTGTCTGGGCCGGTGAAAATATGTTTCGGTATGAATTCGAGCAGATGATGTTCCAGGTCCTTTTTCCAAGCACGAATGACAATTTGTCGGCCGCGCATACCGAAATGCACTTCTTGGCCAAACACACGATTCGATAGCCGATGTGTCATGCCTGGTAAAGGAGAAGGGTAGGTTAAGAGATGCTGGTTCCCAAACATCTCCTTAACCTCCTGACTGTCCCGAATCTCGCTGGGCAGTTTCCCGCGGGGCTTGCCATCGACCAACAGGTGACCTTCGACAATATTGTAATGCACTACTTGAGGGGCACTGAGTATCTCTTGGCTATCCGATGCGAAGGCGACGATCCAGCGGCTGTGAGGTGGTCGGAGAAATTCCCACGTAGAAAAGGTTGTCGTTATGCTATCTGGGGCGTCAGACCAAGCCCTAGCAATTCCATCTCCGACAATACCTTGGTGGGCTAGTATGGCGGTCTCGAGAAGGGACTGAAGATGGTACGCCATCTTCGTATCGCGAAGAAACATACTCTTCACATTCTGGGGTAGCTTGTCAAGATCCACTACCAAATTCTCCTGGAGAGCCACGGAAGCTTGAATCCAAGAATTAAGATCTGTGGCACTCATGGGCTGGTTAATTTCAGCATAGGTTGCAAAGGTTCGCCGGCATAGCAAAGCGGCACAGAAGCCGTATAGCGCAACCCGTTGCGCTGCGTCTGCATCGGTGGCGGTACGAAGCTCCTTTCGGAGGCAGATGGCCCAGTCCAGCGTAGCCTCTCGTGCGGCTCTAAGCAAGTCTTCGGCACGATCTCGTAAAGTACCCGATGATAAGGAAAACAACCGCAAGGCAAGTGTGATGAGAAGCTCCATAGAATAACGTTCTCGCCAGTTGGTAAGTATGGCGCGTAGACGTTTTTCAATGATATCAGCTAGTCGTTCTACAAAGTTTCGTTCCTTAAATATGACATGAGCTGTCCGTAAGACCTCGCCCGGTAGCAGAGGGCCGGCCTGGATGGCCAGCTGGCATAATACACGCGCGGCATCCTCATTACCAAGGTTTAGGTTAGAGGAGCCCATTTCGACTGCGATATTGGGCCAACGACGGGCCTGACCAGAGAGTAGCTTTTGAAAGCCTGAAAACTCGTGGAGGGACATATGAGATGGGCACTCGGTCTGATTGGCCTGTATCTCGTAGGATGTTGGTCCGTTAACGGTGGGCGGAGGGTGCTGTACTACTGGCAAAACTGTACCACGAATGCCGTGAGGTATATGGATACCGCAAATATGTTCAAATGTTAAGGCCTCTTTGAAGTCCTTGACCCAGCGCTGAGAGGCGCGGTCGTATAATTCGAATTTTGCCCCAAGGGGGAGTACCACGTGAGACAACGGGACCTTGCCGTAATGGAATTTGTAATGTGTTTGTTTAAAACATTTAACGCTTGACGCTAGTGAGATGCCTTGTGTCTCGGCTGTGATGTAGGGCTGGAGTGGTTCGCAATGCATTAGCTCTATCTCAGGGGTCGACGTCGCAACAGGCCGGCTTGGATATGCTAGGGCACATATTCGCCAAGTAGCATTCCGATACGCAGACATATATTTGGGAATCGCAAGTTCGAATAACAGAGCATTCCGGGCCGGGTCATCGGTAGGGAGAAAGGCCTCATGTGCCCCAATCTCCAAGCGCTTCCGAACGCGCCAGTGCCAACACTTTGTACATCCACGCACATCGCGCTGACCGTTGCGCCAAGAGCAGGAGCAGGTGCCGTCGGCGATCTTGGTCGTATGTTGATCATATTCTGCACAGATTCTTTTCCATTCCGCTTCTTTAGCATCACGGGCACGATCGGATGCGGTCTGGATGCGTGTACCTAACGACTGTATCTCGGGCGAGCGGGCAACATAGTGTACTGCTAAGCAACTCTTGTCGATATTGCTAAATATTGTACCGTGCCGACATTTAGACTGGCGTCGCACTAGATATTCTTGGATATCTCGAAGGCGGTGCATGTCAGAAAGGGTGGGTAACTGAAGCACGTCAAGGAGCTCAGGGTTAAAGATAGGCCGATGGTCTGCGAGGAGAGGGCAAGCCGCAATAGCGCATTTGTCAAGACGAACCCATATGGTAAATAAGCTTAGAATCATGGCGCTCATCTGCTCAGGGTCTGAACTATACGTTTTTCCAACCTCGGTGAAGACCTCGTCGATCTGCTTTGCGAGTTGGATGCAGCGGGTTTCATAGCTACAATCCCCGTTAAGCAGGTCACCATGTTTGACGCGCGTTTCCATCGCTGCAAGACGAAACATATGATCCGTGAATTCTTGCGTCTGCCTGATGGCTTTGTCTAGGGGTTGAGGAAGATCCGAAGATGTGCTACCGCTTGGTCGTTGTGGTCGGCTATTAAGCAGACCGTCGAGATGCTCGCTACTGTTAGGGAGCGACAGAGATAACGCAATATCGGGTGCGCGAAAGGGAAGCTTCGGGACCTGCCGGGTAATTTTGCGCTTGAAGTGGTCCCATGCTGTTTCGACTTGGGCGGTCGCTGCTTGGATACTGCTTTCAATCCGGGGACAGAGTCGATCGAATAATAACGCGTAGACGTCGGGATCACTTGGCTCGACTATCGTTCGTTCCGTCTCTAGTTTTGCCATACGGCCGCATAATTTGGCACGGAGGGTAGTGACCAAGTCCGGGCTGAGTTTCCCAGCGGACTCTTCCAACAGCTCTGCCAGTAGAAGGCACAAGAGGAATTTGTAGCCAACTCGTCCCTGCTCGTTCCCAAGAGTGAGACTGAACTGCCGCTGTGATGCGACGCGCAAGACCAGCCAGAATGGAAGTCGTCGCCAGGGCAGGTTTGCATCTTGTATATTGACCTCGTCTCTCACTCGCTTGCGAAGCACAGGGGCCTGGAAGTAACTACCCATCGCCTCGAGAAGAGAGATGAGCATCTGCGTAATTAGTGCCGGATCGGTCGTATCTCTAACCTCGGTGACGGAAACATTGGCTTTTCGGGCGGAGGCTTGGAGGTTGTAGAGCGACTCCATACTCGCCTGCTCTAGGAAATCGGACAGGCATTCCTGGAATGGCCCGTCGTTAAATGTAGCAAGAGGCAGCTGAGCAGAACGGCCGGGAAAATCCCACTGTACGGCGTGACCTGCAGCGATAACTTCTGCCGAGGCGGCTGACGTCTCGAATGCTTCGAAGAAGACGCGCTGCTCATCGTCGCTGTACGTATCAATCAGCAATTGCAGGCATCATTGGAAGTTTATCACTATTAGTGTACTGACCAATCCTGGCGACGAATAAGCACGGCTGCATTCTGTTCCACCACGTGTAGGATAAGCATGTGGTTGGGCTGTAGTCCTTGAAAATGGGTACGCATCGTCGACTTGTCCAGACGGCCCGAGTTGAGGATTAGGCAGGCTTCAAGGGAAGCACGAACGGAATGAAAGGCCTCGGTCCAAGGCGAGTCGACAAGGGCCTCTGCAGTCGCGCAGGCGCGGATCATCCGTGTCAGTACATCGTATGACACGGCCTCGATGTCCGGATCCTGCCCTCCAGGTATCTGGGGAGGTAGCACGAGGTGATTGAAGACAGCCTGAAGAAGAAGGTCCATCTCAAAAGCGTGATAGAATATGATGAAGTGATGGATGGTTCGATGATACGAAGGGGGGAAATGGGATAATAGTAGAGATGGTACTATGTAACAAACTAATGACGTTAGAATGGGATGGAAGGAGTGGCAGTTATGAGCTCTTATAGCAGTTGCGCCATCACATATCACAATCTTGACTGCCTCTACCCTCAATGCCGTCCGTCCTGGTTAAGTGTACCTAACTGTCCCCGCAGGCTTTCGAGTCATCTTGGATTGGAACTGTGGAACAAAAGCAAACGCGTTAGGATCATATATCACCATTTCATATTTACGATATTCATTAAGCCTTCTTGCATGTTTGGAGACCAGTCGATCAGAACAAACGAGTTCACACGCACCACGTCTGCCGAGGGCTGAGTTGTCATCTGTCATAGTCGCAATAACCAGTCGCCAGGCATCTAGCCTTTGGCCCTAGCCCTATAAATGGCAGGTTAGAATATGTCGGCCTGCATGAGGGGCTGAAACAAGAGCAAAAAGGTTGCATTCTTGTATGTATACCCATACCTACCCCTAAGGTGCTTCTTAGGTTGAGGGCTCCTCGCCCAAGGTCCTCGCCCAAGGGATGCTCAGCGCCGTTTGTAGTTGACGTTAGCCCTTTACCTGGAGTTATTATTAGCTTCGAGAGACGGATAGACGCATGCCAGGCCGATCAAAGCTACAGTTGTCGCTTCCCAACAATTTCTTTACCATGTAGGTAGGTACCTAGGTACCTAGTACCTAAGGCATGCGAAGCGGCAAGCTGCCTGCCTGCAGCTTACATCCATCATAACTCAGATCCATACAGATTCAGCCTCGTTGTTTATTTGTGCCACCACAAAGTCGGCACCGATCTACGTGTCCCTGCACGGTAGGCGGCTTTTGGGTAGCGCCCGCAATGTTGTGTAACCAGTGCTAGTGGATGCTTGCAATTTTTTTCAACTTCTCCCACACGCGCCTTGACGGTCTTATAGCGAGCTTCCCCAGCATAGTCGTTTGCTCGCGGTGAGCCTTCCGCCAGCGTGTCCACCTCTGATGCTGCCAATCCTCCCACTCAGCCATAGTGAGCGGTCCATCAAGAGCAGTCTTGAGAGGTAACTCCTTCACGTAGAGATCTGCAAGAATTATCCCGTCTCCCTCTCCCCGGGAAAGACGCGCAAGTTTCCTGTTAAGCTCGTTGCTCAGATTCGGACACGTCACGCTAAGAACACCCCCCTTGGCGTTACCCTCGTAGACCATGTTGCAAACGAGAGTGACGGAATTTTGCATCGCCCAGAATGGCTTGTCCCGGGTGTAAGGGCCGGTCATGATGAGAGATGACGGAGCACCAGAGTGGAGAATGAGGCGCTGTATGCTTTTGCTTCGCTTGCAGAGGTAGCCGAATAGATAGCTAGCTGAAGAAACAGTAACAAACGGTGTTGGCGCCGGGTCTCTTCCGTAGCCCAGCTGGAACCATAGTTCAACGGTTCGTAGACGCGGAAACCGAGAAATGGCATCTAGTGCCCCATAGGGCCAGTCATTCGTATTCTCATCTCTGGCGATATCAATAGCTAGCTCCTCGAGATGTGGGAGACCGTCGCACAGCTGGACGAGATCTTGATCAGTCACAAAGTGGTAAGGCATATGCTCTGCTCGATGTACCTCCAGTCTTCGTAGCTGTGTACCGTGCCGGATGATTGAATCAGGCTTGTAGCCTACATGCTCCCAAGAGGGAATGCTTAAGAGCTCCAGCGTAGAGGGGATTTCGTTAAGGAACGTCGTCTTGTCCCAGGCGTAACAGCGGTCGGCGACTACCATCTCTTTGAGACTGACCAGTTTCGGGAGCATTACGGACGCTACCTCGCATGGGATGTCGTTCAACCTTAGCAACTGTGACCAGTCGAACGTATTTGCCCAATAATCCCACTCGAGACCCTTCTCGGGATACCCCTCAGCATAAATCTCTTGTGCTTGTCTTCTCTCGTGGCCCCACGGGTAAAATTGTATGCCCAGCTCTTCTAAGGGTGCGGGCTTTTCAACGCCAGACAGACCCAGGCCGCAGTATGGAGCTCCGAGCCCAGGTCCGTCCATGATCCCATGAGGGGGACGGCCAGGATATCCGACGTCTATCAGTGGAAGCCTGACGAGATTTGGACACGAAAGCAACACCTTTTTCAAAGCCTGCATAGTCTTGAGACACTCCAGTTCGGTGATGAACCAGACGCGAACGGAAAGGGTGAAAAGGTTACGGTTATTCGCGAGGTAGGCAAGGAACTCGCGCCCCTGAGAGTGGGACTCGGCGCTTTCTTCGCAAATGACTCTTGTGTGTAGACGCATATGAAATGGTAGTGACTTGAGAATAGATATCGGAATAGGCACTGCCGTCTTCTCCCCTACATCCCAGTCAAGATCGCGCAGTCCTGTCATGCCCAGTAACATGTCGGCCAAGCGGATCAGAGTTTCCTCTCTGTCGGCAAGCTCGTCACGATCCCTGCCGCTCACTTTGAGAATGCGAATGGCGGGAAGGAGATTACGGCACACGATGAGATCGAGACGGTTACGTGTCTGTCTGCTCTCATTAAGATCAATGTGGACGACGCGGTGCTAGACATAACGCGCATGTCCATATAAGGAGGAACTCAGCAAAGCTACGGTTAGGATATCCTCGGTGCTCGATTCTTGGGCATAGTTGAATATATGGCGCACGACGTGGTCGGGCAGATGCGCCAGTGACGATTTTTCTCGTTCTAAAGGTACGGGCTCTCGTGCAATAATAGGGACAAATACGCGCGAATCCTCCTCGGCACGCTTCCGGAACTTAGAAGTGAGGAGGCTAGAAAGGGGGCGTCCCTGGAGCATGATGACTTAGGAGACTTAGGTTTCCGCAATACAGGAGAGGAACCCGTAGCGGAAATCCTAGGGTTCTTACGATAACATTTCCAACTTCCAACATAGAACGGAAAAACTGAGCTCGAAATAAAGGGAATAGCAAAATTAGGTGGGTATTTATGTTTGTGTTTTTCCATTTGATCAGTCTCAGGAGATGGCAAATCTCGTATGTGTCTCCGTCGGCTTATGAGATTTCGTGTTTATTTTTCAAAAAAAAAAAAAAAAAAAACCCCCAATTTGAAGGTGCTGGCTTGAAATGCAGGATCAGCTGCTGACATAATCAAGGTTTTAGGAGACTCCCTTGTTATTAGATTACATAATCTTGTTACATAATCTTGTTATATCATTGCCTCAGGAAATCACAGCTTCCAGAATCATCACAAAATATCACCATCTTTTCCTCAAATTTCGCCCGCACGCCGAGTGCACGTAACAGGAAACAGAATACAATCACCACCTCTCAACTATATCCGAGTCCGTCGGAGCCATTATGAATATGAACAGCGCCTGGTCCCAAAGGGCACCGAATAACATGTCTTGAGAGTGCGTATCTACTTCAGGAACGCTTCCCCGGACGTTGAGGGGACTCACAAAGTTACGGGCGAACATTGAGGTCGTTCACGAAGTTGAGCGCAAAGGTCTCGCAGTTGTATGTTTGGTGGTTGTATACCTTGCCGTTGATTTCGTTCTGAGCTGTACAAAGTTATATTGGTCAGCAGTGTTCTGAACGTCAAGATGTGCCAAGCGCGTTGAAGAAGGAAAGGGATGGAGATAACTCACCAACAGCTTTGATGGTATTGAGAGTCTTCCGACCGTCGCCGACCTGGCCCCTATACTGGAACGTTTCTTGCCCGCCTGGCACTTGCTCGTACGAACCAGCGTACAGATCAATCGGCGCGCCGTCGCCATTCGGCTTCGTCTGCCAGTCGCTGTTCTCGAACTGGAGCCCATACTCCCAGTACCCGTCTTTGTTGCCGATGACGACGTCCTTGTGGCGGCCGCCCGTGTCCTTCATGAGCTGGTTTAGGCCGTCGTGATTCGCCCCGCTGCGGGCGTCGTAGGTGGTCTTACGGTTATCCGTGCGAATCCATACGTGCAACTTAGTGTCATCCTTGCCGAGTGGAAGCGTGGGATCGCGCTTGGACAAGTACGATTCTTCGCCGGCTTGAATGTCTCGCGCGGCGTTGTTGGAAACACCCCTGACGAAGTCCCGCTGGTGGTGGCGAGCTTCGAGGGCTGTCGTATCAGCCGCATTGGTGGACACGTAGCTGAGGAGGCTCGTCAAAAGGAGGAGGGGAGTTTGAAACTTCATATTGGAAAAGTTTCACGTGAAGTTGGCGATTTTAGACGGTACGTGGAAGTGAAAAGTAAACTATAGTAGTATTTAGTTTTAGTAGTGTGCTGTCTCTTGTTGATGTGAAATCTCATGATTATCCTGTAAGGTTGGCGCGAGAGGCATGTGTTTTTATATTCAAGAGACAGAAAAAAGGGTCTCTAGCTATCTGCAGCTGGCTGTCTGTGAGGGTATTTTCGTCCATCTCGTCTCGCGTGATACTACCATAGGATTCTGATGTATTACGCCATAAAATGCTATATTGTCTGAGGAGAATCGAAATCAAGAAGATCAACTTCAACACCCTACTCCTCGCGAGTCCAAGGTAAGCGAGGCAAGAATCGGGTAGTGAACTGTACGGCTGAGGCTGTGCCCGTCTATCACACGTCGTTATCATCTATCCCGAACTGGCTACGCCGCTGTTCGTCGTCATGACTGTGATGTAATATGCCATAAAAAGTTATGTCTTCTACTTAAGAGGTAACTGAAATCTAGCGGATTAATTTCATCACATTTCGCCTCATGGGTCGAACGTAAGCTAGTAACAAGGGGGTGGGCCTGCCTGTTAACCATCTCCAAGTCGATCAGCTGCTGCTTACAGTGATCATCATTATCCAGATCATCTTCCACGCATCTCACTTAAAATAAAACCAACCGATCAACGAACCCGACAAATTTATCTTGCTCAATCAAGGCTAGGTCACTGTAGTCAGTGTAAAAAGGATTTCAGCTCGATCCTCTCATGTCACCTTGTGGCTTACCAGCTTACAGTATTCCACCAAGCACCTTACCAGGCACGTCAACTCACCCAGTGGCAAGACGTCATCCATCACGTGATAATTCAAACACTTCCAATGCACATTGCGTTCGGACGGTGATTTTACTAAAGTCTCCTTCTACACAGACGCAGACGCAAATACACACGAAAACAACAGCCTTACATACGATAGAAATACCAAACTCGCTATCATGGAAGTTGAACCAAGTTGTATTTTCAGCTCTGACAGCTTTGAAAAGTATTCCGACAACGACCGTTGTCGAGTCTCCAAGGAAAGAGTTCAAAACTTCCTCGATCGAGGTCTCATGACCCAAGGTGAGCTTCAAGCCGTGGGGCAACTTCGTGAGGCTGATCTAATCTCTTCCAGATGGTGTTTATCAAAGATACACAGAGACCCTTTCCAACAAGCTCAGCAGTGCTCATGGCGGGCCTTCGGTAGTAGGAAACATCAGACGGTCGTTCAGACAACTACGCGATCCAGCGACCGGGTGTTCGATATAGCCTTCCCTTCACAGATTTCTCCACATTATAGACTGACATGATGCCTAGATCTTTCTCCTATGGCATTCAAGCACCTATTCGCCGAAAGACTTTCCGACTCGGAGGTCGGCAACTTTTTGGGCGCACCCGCATTGCTGTTGGATATATTTACCTCGCATGCATTTTACCCCTTTTCACCACCATATATCGACTCAGGACTCCCGCAGATAGATGACAATGCTTTCTTGCGCGCAGTTTCTCTCCTCATACTAGCACCCGCCCGACGAACCAAGTCCAAGTTTAGGCCAGCTACACACAGGATGTACGGGGGAACCTGGGGGCCCCATCGCGGTTGGTACGTTGCTGTCCGCGGCAAGGACGCCAGCGATTTCCGCAGAAGGCTCTTCCGAAGCCTTGCTACCCCTGACAGCTCCAGTATCAACACTAAAACCGTCACTAAAATCTCGGTTCCTCGTTTCGAGTGGCTCGGATTCCGTAAAGACGGAAGTGACCCTGAAGACGATCCTACGCAGCAGTTCGTCGTTGTGGAGGATGAGACGGAAGCATCGATAGACATTCTAGACGTCCTCTCGGAGAGTCCACCCGAGGATGATACGTTGACAATGAATCCATTCCGGGAGAGCTATCGCCTAGTCTTACCGTCGCTGCCAAAAAGGACCGACGACCTATCTTCGCTTTGCATTCCCATGACAAGGCTTGTGGCTTTACTCAAGCTGATTCAGCAAACACAGCGAGAAGATACGGAAGACTTGGTGACCTCAGTCGAAGAGGTTGGCAGCAATGCAAAAGTCGGCTGGGAGGCATTCGAAACAGTCATGTCGGAACATTCAGTAAGTCGTGTTGGATCGAAGCCTGAGGAGCTGTTGGGCTAGCTAACCTGTGTGACCAGGAACTTCTTGCAGACAGTCTCGCAACCATTTTTCGGGTTTTTACAGAAGCACAGCTTCCCGATGCGACTGGTGGTTCTTGAGCTATCTGGTAATAAAGGTAGAAACGCCGCGAATTTGTGTATGCTGAGGGTGGTCACGTGATATCATGACAGCCACCATGGATGTGGGCTTCCTAAACTGTATTTACCATTATAATATCTATAGAACCAAGCGTCCAAGAATCGTGCAATATGAATTCATCATTTCGTATCTAAAAAAGTCTATTGTTTGATACCAGACTTGGAGATCTCAATATGCAGTCGAAAGGAGTAGGTCGCTCATCCCTGTTGACTGTCAGACTGTCAAGTCAAGCTTTACAATGTAGCGCTGACTGCTAGCTGCCCCACTGCCCCATGCCGCGGGAGATCCCGACCTGCACTCCTTTTCCTTTCGTGGCCCGTGTACTTGCCCCTGTCACCTTAGCCCCGTGCTTCGATCTGAGTTACTAGTTGTGGGACAGATCTACAACGAAGCGCTCGCAGAGTTGCAGATTTGTCCACTTACAATCTTGTCTCACAGGGAAAAACAGCTTCAGCGCTTGTTCCCCGATCTATGTCGGCCTTTTTATCGATCGTAAAGTAAAATCGAGCACAAGAGCGAGGTTATTTGAGTTGCAAACGAGATGGTAAGATTACATTATGGAGTTGAAAATATCATGTTTGGGGTTTAAATTTTATTTTTAATTTAAGTGCCTCACTGTCGCATAGGTATGATCTGATTTGCGCGTACACTTATTAGCTTCTATGGGACGTGCTTTACAATCTATCTTTAGCTAAAATGAAACTACTAGGTACCTAATGTGGTAATAACCCTCGAGTCTTGCGATGATGTAGGGTGGGGGCGGGAAAAAGCGGCGTGATTGGAAATATAAGGCTGAAAGGCTGACAAGCTGACGGGGTAGCTGAATATCCAAAGCCAAAACAGCCGGCCGTTGCTTTAAATAACTTCAAAGGAGTACTTAAGGTTGGTAGAGCCCTTGATATGACGTATTCTGTCATGAACAATGCTTCGGAAATACTAACAAGATCTACATCTTAGCAGAGGCCATCACCATCACCGTCGTGGGAGGGACGCGAACACCAACAATTATCGTGGCAGCCTGACATCATTAGATGTGTACTATTATTGCGACTAAACGGGGGCATAGGCCTATACAGACTCCGGAGATAGTCGCCATCACGTCTGTGGCGCCAGGGTAAGAGGCATACAGGACTGATATCAGAATCCCAAGACAAGCTGTTCTATGATTAGAAGTTGACGCGTGAAACCTCCTCGTTGTGAGAACCTAACGCGGGCCTACCTAGGTAGTCGAGAAGAGGTGTTTTGTAGCTGCCCGTTCTTGTTCGAGTTATCAATATATAAAGGTGTCGTCTGTTTCAACTCGCTCATCATCATCACTATCTACCACTCTCACCATCACAGCAATCATCACAGCAATCATCAAAGCATTCTATTCCGCCCTACAAGCTACAACTCGCGCCAACAAACCACGCTATTACTCCCATTATTACTCCACCATGCAGTTAATTGCCCGATCTCTCGTCTTTCTAGGCATCGCCGCCTTCAGCAGCCTTGCGAGTGCCCAAACCATCGCCTTCGGCCAGGAACTCCAAAACGGCGACCAGACCAACCACTGGGTCACATGGGTCGACGGGAAAAAGGCGTGCCCTGGCCAGCAAGTCCTCGGCGTTCTCACGAAAACCCCTTGCGGCCAGCCGTTCAACCTCGGCGAGGTGGAATACGCCTTCGCGGGCTGCTCCGGCGACAGCGGTCCCCCGACCCTCCTTCTGGACTCCGCCGGCCTCCAGATCGGCGGATGCACCGCCAACTCGAACCACCAGATCAACTGCCATGATGACAACCACGATATCATCAAGCACGGCACCTGTGTCGTAGTTAATGGCTCGTAGGCCGGGTCTGGTCGGATTAGCCTACCATCGTCATCGGCAACTAGGCGATATTCAAAGGCAGGGAGGAGAATTTGGGGGGGGGGGGGGGGGGTTAGATGCGAGAAAAACAATGAATAAACGGCTTTAGTTAGTTATTAGCTAAAATGAAATGGTTCTATTACTTTAGCTATTGTATTCCTGCCCAGGGCATGTGACACAGGGATGCCCTCAGTATGTTGAGGCTTGATGCGTTGCATGCTTCTTCAAACTACCCGACGACATTGCACGTATCCCCGGTGACACTTTATTTGATGATTTCGAGCGTGATTATGGTTCCGGATATGTTTTCGCGGCTGACAACCTCCGGGAATCCATCCAACCGAGGCTATCACGCGTGCATGTTTATCGGCCGCCTATGCATGTCCATAGACCCACGGCACTAGCTGAATTGCTTTACATGGGAACAGGGCGAATTGAGATAGAACGTTTATAATGAGAGTGGCTTCATAGATAGTGTAATAATAATTATATGCTCGCAACATTAGTATATGACTATGACTATGTGGAGAGCTTTTAGTCAGGTCAGTTTTGATGCCCCTTTTACCCCTTTCCCAGGCCAAATCAGCAGTCGTGTAACACGACCCGTTTGATTCGGGACCATCCCAAGCCGGCTCGCGTTATCTTTGACAATAACAAGTAGAAACTGACTCCCGATGCCGAAATAGCTCAAGATATTGCTGCAACGTCTTCAACCTTCACTACGGTACTGCGGGAACTTTCGAGAAGCCAACGTCGTTCCTCATCCGCGGTGATTTCTACGCTGTCTATAGCGACGACGGCTGCACCGGGGATTCCGACGGCATCACCTCCACCAAGTTCGATTTCCCGGACACCTGGCGTTTCATGCAATGTTTTGCCATAGGTGCATAAGTAGAAAGAAAGATGCTAAAAAATCCGTAAATTCGTTTCGTCTCGTTGGCTAGTAAATCTTCATATTTTTGGTGGATTCTTTTCATCATTTACCCCTTTTGACGGGCGTTTACATGGGTGGTTGTTTTCTTAGAAATCCTTTGCAAGAGATTGGCTCTAGGGCGCGTGGGGAATCTTGTGGTACCCATAAAATAAGCTTCTCCAGGTGATCCTCCGCCCATGAAAAACAATTCAGGGCAGTAAATTCGGGTGTATGCCCCACTAATACTTTTCATTCTCCACGGGAAATTTTTATTAGTTCCGAGGCCGGCTTTCGCAATAAATATGAAGCTATTCACAATATCAAAGTCCGCCCTCTTCATCTACCGTGGGCTTCGTTCCTCTCAGTTTAAACCGCCTTAACATGTTCCACACCATTTTCCGGCAATAACTATTCACCATGACTGCACTTGTACGTTCCTAAACCAGCAATTGGTCGACTCTCGACCTTCTTTTGTCCCCGAAAGAATATCGTCACCTGTGCCCCTCTTAACTTCCAAGAAACCTGGCTTACATGGGATATCTAGCGGAGAGCCATTGCTCTCAATGCAGTCGCCGTCGCTCGGCTACAGTCTCGGACCTTCAATGCCCGCCCTCGATCACTTCCCGTAGCGGTGTCGTCCCAGTCCCGCGCCTACACCTCCACCGGTCCCCGACGGCAGCAAGCCTTTCACTCGCAGCTCGAGAGCATCCCCAATGCCTCCGATATCCTCTCCTCCCAAAAGCCCGGCGCTCCGGCCACGCCCCAGACCCTCACCGAAAAGATCGTCCAGAAATACTCTGTTGGCCTTGCCCCCGGCAAGAAGGTCAAGGCCGGCGACTATGTCACGCTCGCCCCCCACCACTGCATGACACACGACAACAGTTGGCCGGTGGCCACGAAGTTTATGGACATCGGCGCCTCCAAGATCCACGACAATCGTCAGGTCGTCATGACTCTCGACCACGACGTCCAGAACAAGTCCGAAGCCAACCTGAAGAAGTACCGCCTGATCGAGGAGTTTGCTACTAAGCATGGTGTTGACTTTTACCCTGCTGGCCGGGGTATCGGCCACCAGATTATGGTCGAAGAAGGTGAATACATGATCGCCGCGCAGGATTGACGGGTGGCTTGTTAACAGGTCAATAGGATACGCCTGGCCAGCGACAGTTACCGTCGCGAGTGATAGCCATTCGAACATGTACGGGGGTGTATCCAGTCTTGTACGTCGCGTATGTTAGAGTGTTGCTATTCACTGGTACTGATTCAATCTCTAGGGAACCCCTGTTGTACGAACGGACGCGGCTAGCATCTGGGCCACGGGCCGTACCTGGTGGCAAATTCCTCCTATTGCCAAGATCACTTTCACCGGTATCCTCCCCCCTGGTGTCACCGGTAAAGACGTAATTGTCGCTCTTTGCGGTCTCTTTAACCAGGACGAGGTTCTCAACCATGCTATCGAATTTACCGGTTCTGAAGAGACCATGGGAAGCATCCCCATAGATGACCGCTTAACCATTGCCAACATGACGACTGAGTGGGGTGCCTTGAGTGGTAAGCTATACGAGAAGGAGAAATATTGATATACAAACACTGATCTAGTGTAGGATTATTCCCCGTTGATGAGATGCTCATATCCTGGTACCGCGCCAAAGCCACCGTAGGGGCCATGTTTGACAGTGCTTCCAAGGCCCGCATCAACCACCAGCGAGTCGACGAGCTCGCGGAGAACCGGCTAGTTGCCGATCCTGGTGCTACGTATGCCAAGGAGCTCTACCTCAACCTATCCACGCTCTCCCCCTTCGTCGCCGGTCCCAACTCTGTGAAAGTCGCCACCCCCATAAAGAACCTCGAGGCCCAGAATATTCCTCTCGACAAGGCCTACCTTGTGTCGTGCACCAACTCGCGAGCTTCGGATATCGCTGCCGCCGCTCGTGTCTTCCGCTTGGCCGCCAAGGACGGCAAGCCTGCCAAAATCGCCTCCGGTGTCAACTTCTACATTGCTGCGGCCTCCATTCCCGAGCAGCAGATCGCCGAGGAGGCTGGCGACTGGCAGGTCCTGCTCGACTCTGGCGCCCAAGCACTTCCCGCTGGATGTGGTCCCTGCATTGGTCTCGGAACTGGCCTCCTCGAGCCCGGTGAGGTCGGTATAAGTGCCAGCAACCGGAACTTTAAGGGACGTATGGGTTCCACGTCCGCCAAGGCCTACCTCGCCAGCCCCGAAGTCGTAGCCGCTAGTGCTCTGCAGGGCAAGATTGCCGGTCCTGGTTGGTACCAGAAGCCCGAAGGGGTTGAGAAGGTCATTATCGGCGAGGGAAGCGGTAATCACGTCGCTGACAAGGCTCTGTCCATCGAGGATGCTTTCGACAAGCTCATTGGTGAGGTCGAGAGCATGATTGCCACTGCCGAGGGCGAGGGCGATGGCGCTGGTGAGCAGTCGTCCAGTCCCGCTGCTGCTGAAGAGGAGACTTTGACCGATGTTCTCCCCGGCTTCCCCGAGAAGATCGAAGGGGAGATTATTTTCTGTGATGGTGATAACATCAACACCGATGGCATCTACCCTGGTAAGTGATGCCATTTCCTTCTCCTAAAAGTCGAATCTCATCATACTGATTGTCGAATAGGCAAGTACACGTACCAGGACAACGTCCCCAAGGAGAAGATGGCCGAGGTATGCATGGAGAACTACGACACCGAGTTCCGCACGACCGCCCGGGCCGGCGACATCCTCGTCAGCGGCTTCAACTTCGGCTGCGGCTCGTCCCGCGAGCAGGCCGCCACGGCCATCCTGGCCAAGCAGATCCCGCTCGTCGTCGCCGGCAGCTTCGGCAACATCTTCAGCCGCAACAGCATCAACAACGCCCTCATGGGCGTTGAGGTGCCCCGCCTCGTGCGGCGCCTCCGGGAAATATACAAGGACGACGACGCCGGGAAGAAGCCCTTAACCCGCCGCACCGGCTGGCGGCTCCTCTGGGACGTCCGCCGCTCCAAGGTCGTCGTCACCGAGAAGGACGGCGCCTCCTGGGAGCAGAAGGTCGGCGAGCTGCCGCCTAACGTCCAGGAGATCATCGCGCGCGGCGGGCTCGAGAAGTGGGTCAAGTCCGAGATCGAAGCCTAGGGAGGTAAATTAAAATAAAAAAAGAACGAAAGAAAATGAGGGGAATGTTATGCTATTACGATTTGGCTGACTAACCTACTTACCTACCTACCTATAAATTTCCTTGTTTGTTAGATATCCTCCTTCGGCGTGTTACGGGTATTTGTTTCGTCTTGGTTAACGACGATGGGCACTATAAAAAAGAAAGGGGGCTTTTTCATTCACTACTTTCAGTACCTAAGCATGGTAACGTGTACATATTGAGGATATGGTGAAAATAAAAAGGGAATAGTCGTGTTGCAAAGATGAACAATACTGGCCAGTGGTGCCTAGGCCCGACAGTCGGAATGAGCTCCGGTCGAACGCTATCTCGAAGCAGTGATTCTAGGTATTCTAGATATAATCTACAGCCCGTGGACTTTAGGGGACACCGGGTACCTGTACCTTGAAAGAAGCTTGCTGCCGACGGGCATCTGGTAGACGGACCTATCCCTTTACGCCAAAACTCATGCTAATACAAATGAAGTAGGGTTTCTCCTGTCTATATTACCTAGTGTTCTACTATTTGCCCGTTATCCTTACCTAGTACTACTCAATGGTTTGCAAAGTAGTTGTATACACGCCCAATCCGAATGCATGGAAAGAATGCAACGGTTCAGATGATGACGACTTATTACTGTTATAATACATGCACAATTTCCTAGGGTTATCTGAGAAAAGACACCTGGGCATGCAGCTAAAGAAGTTTAAACAGACACTTGTCTATAGAAAGAGAGGGGCCTGCTCACAAGTATCTGCCCACATGTAAGTCAGAGAATTCCACCTGGGCAGATTGCAGGTGCAGAGATTATGTAGCGAATGAATAATTCAAAAGCATCATATTCTTCTAGATGCATGTTCATTCATTTAGGAGAAAGGCGATGCTAATCATCAAGCGGTACATAGTTGAGGTGCGGCTCAAGCACCAAGCACCAAGCACCAGCACAGCATCATAAAACCCATCCAGTCCATCTGTACAAATACACGCCAGGAACACCATTCGGATAGGTACCAAGTATATATGTATAAGCCTACTGGCTGTGGTATCGTATCACCCTCGTCCCAGACGCCGATCATTAAGGTATCTTTTGCGTCGTCCCGTCACTCTGCCCGCCCCGTCCCGTACCGTCGTGTCGTTCCGGATATTAAGTATGAGGTAGGTAAGATGTAGCTTTCATATATTATATGTACAACCTCCACCAGTCGTAAAAGACTCCAAATAGCTCATAACGCGTAGTTTTCCGTGTGCAGGAAGATCTCCTCCAGCTGCGGGTCGCCCCAGATCTCCGCCTGCAGCCTCGCCACCGTGTTCGCGACGCCGACGCGCATGCTCGCCGGCCCGCAGACGAACACCGCCGTCCTCCTGCCCAGGATGCCGCGGCCGTCCGCGCCGCCCGTCGTCCACTCCCGCAGCATGTAGCCGAGGTCCGGCCGCCCGTACTCGACGCTCCAGCCGCCGTCGATCTGGTGCGGCACCGGGAACGCGAAGCGCATCAGGCTCTTCTGGAACTCGGTCGGCGTCTCCGGAAACCCGAAGTCGAAACCCGAAGGCGGGCCGAACGTGGACGTGGGGCGCATGCTGGGTTGAGGTTGGGGCGGCAGGTTCGTCGTGCGGAGATGCGCAAATTCCGGTGGCCGCAGCACGTTCTCCGGTGATTCACCTGTGACATCTTCGCTGCCAGGGGGTGGCGGGAATCTTCGCGGGGATGGCGGTGCGAGATTAAAATGCGGCTGCTGATCAGGACGTGTCTGGAGTGGTGGGAAGTGGAATTCTCGCTTGGGCTTGTCTTCGGGGAATTCATCTGCTGGGACCGGCGCCGCGTTATCATCTTGACCTTCGGTGTCGCTATAGTCCCGACCCTCGAGTCTCCGAAGCGACTCTTCTTGTGCCGAATAACGATTTGAAGGCGGCGGCCCTTGTGGTGGGATATGATGTGGTTGGAGATACTTCTGTTGCGGAAGAGCAGTGATTCTGTCTTCATCCTCCGCCCGCAGCTCGCGCTCGTAGTCTGGGTTGCCTTGTGCTTGTTCGCGGATTAACTGAGAATTGCGTTTCAGAGCAATGTCAGTTACGAAGCCATCTAGTCTATCGTGGAATAGATTGCTCAATGGCCGAGGTCCTCGTTCACGAGGAGGCGGAGCCCGAGACTGTCTTTTAGCAGCAGTAACGAAGAACTTGCAGGTCACGCTCTCTGGCGGCGCCGAATCGCGACATATTCGCAGCTCTTCTCGGAACCAGTCCATTGCCTCGAGTCGTTTAAGGGCCCAAACGACGACGACTTTCTTGGTAATGGCCTTGCCATCACGCATGCGCTTAATCAGGTTCAATAATTGCGACATTACCGCGGTCACACCACTTCCGCCAGCAATAAGAATGCATGTGTCGAACGCAGCTAACTCTCGACGCATGCCACCATACGGTCCATCAAGATATGCTCGGTATGTATGAAATGGTCCCTTCTCAATAGCCGTTTCTAGGACTCGTCGAGTGAATCCACCGTACGGTTTGAATACAAGAGTGCAATCCCTGAATTGCTCGCCGTATTCTGATGGGAAATCTTCACTGCAGAGCGACGAGATAGTGAAGGGATGGTTGTCGAAGAATGAGATACCAGGCATCCGCAGATAGACGTACTGCCCCGGCTTCCACTTCATCTGCGTGGGTATCGTGATCTTGATGGCGTTTTCAGTCATGAGAGTAATGGCTGCCTCGTCCCCGACCAAGAATGACATCCGCCACGGCTTAACCCAGTTGAGCTTAAAGATTCTAGCGAAATAGCACAATGCCCAGATGGCTATCGTCGCATATAAATAGTCCCAAGACCCCAGGTAGTTCTTCGTGTGCCAGAAGAGGCAGCCGAGATAAACGAAGCCAACCGGTACGTGAAGTGACACGAAGACTTCATAAGCTATCCTACGAACGAAAGGCAGCGAAGCGACGCAGAGCCAAAGTAGTGGGACCAGGCACGCTATTCCAGTGCCATATATAACACCGCTTCCTTCGGGGAATAGCTTCTCGAACACGATCATGCCGCCGTCATCCCACACGGGTTGGATGTAAAACGGGATAGTATGGACGAGTACGAGAAACAGGCAGAGGTAGCCCGCCCACCTGTGGAATACATTGAGCCGCTCCGGTCCGATTCCAGTGATAAGGGTGAGCAAGTTGGCTTTCATGCTAGTCGCGATAATCCAAGGCGTCATCGCAACGGCAATCATGCCTGATCGAATCGCTACGGGAGGGGAGCCATACTGGATGCTATCCCAGTAGAGAGGCTGCTTGAGGAAGACGTATATCGACACGAATGCTAATCCGATAAAGCCGACAGCCAAAACGGCAAGCGATGAAAACGTAAATCGGTGTTTTCGCCATACGATATCTGGGATCGGTCGATAGAAGACCCATCGAAATAGAGCAAGCGCGTCAAGGACAGGACCGACGGCGGAAAAGTCAGATTTAGGCTTGAAGTCCCTCTTCTCCCCAACTCCGCCTTCGTCGGGAAAGAATTGCATGCCGGTCTGGCCAGTCTGCATGGCCGTCGCCGCAGAATATTCGGGATCGAGGGTGTATAAATCTCGGTAGTGTTGTTCCACCTCTTGCTTGTATATCGCCTGTCGGATCTTGTCTTGCCACCAATGCCATATCCGTACCAGCAGTACCATCCCCATCAGCGCCAAACTGAAATATGTCCACCCTAATCCATACTTTCCGGACTGACTCCATGGGTCGACTGTGTTCGCTTCCACTAAGCCCGGCGGACTTGTTGCTGTTAACGGGATATATATGCGCTTCGCAAGATTCGAGAGCGTTCTCGTTGCTCCCGCCATAGCCGATACAGCTTCCTGGGCCATGGTCGCGATGTGTGAATGAGGAATATCGGCAGATTTTACTAGTAACACGCGCCGGATGTGTACTGCGCCGAATTAACCTACGCCTTAGGTATATGAGGGCTTTCGGATCTCGAATATCGGCGTCACTCTGGGTCCTGTCCGAAGACACGTCTGCTTACTACAAGAATCGGGGCCGGAGTCCGCCTTCGTGTGCTGCTGCTAAGACCAAATATACTACGAAGGTAACTGGAACGAATGAAGTGTGGTCGCGCGATGAGGAATACCAGACTCCTCACGCACTAGACTAAAGACACTGGAAGGCAGCAATAGCAGCCATTGGATTAGATCGCAATGTCCTGGCGACAACAGTAAGGGTAGTAGAAGAGTCCGGGCCGATGGTGAGATGGGCACCGGGATAATAGGTAAATATATCAGCGCAAGCCAGGATCGTCGAGGGAAGGGTGGGGAACTAGTTCCCTTTTCGCCAGGTACAAGCTGCAGCAAGGTTGTCACTCTTCGTCACACAACTACCACTTTGGGGTTCACGATCTCCTTGCAGACTACCCAATAGGAGTTTTACGAAGATTGGCCTCGTGGGAAGCAGGCGGGGGCAAAGCTCGAATTCATACCAGGTTGTTCAATCAGGAACGAGCACTGCGTGGTGTGGATTGCAGTCGGTTGAGAAGGGAGACCCAGCGGTTGACCGTTCTTCGATATTGGCTGGCCCAGGAGCCTAGCAAGTGAGATATGTTCCCCGCAGGCTCTGCAGGTTGCACGAAATAGGCGTGGGCGCTAGAGGGTGAACAACGCTGGAAGCCTGACTAACTTATCACCAGGGTCCAGAGCTACGGGAAGAATGCCGTGCCGGCACGCTGGCAAGGATCCATTGTTCTGTGCTAAGTTGTGCATATGCAACACCTATTCGCAGGATGCAGATCCACGAGCTAGGGAGAGCTTCTAGAGTTGGGAAAAGTAGCACACACGGCTCACTCAACAAGAGTTGGGGGGGGCGGTCAGAGAGGTTGGACGGGACGAAGGATTCCTTCGGTCTCGATACGGTAATAGTGCAACATGGCTGAGGAGCTATTCGATCTTTGCCATCCTCGACAACCCTCTCGAGAGACGTTACACTGCAAGGCTTATCCAGAATGATAAGCTTTGTGTCCCAAGGATGCCATGCTGCCCATGTTGTTGACAACGATAGCGTGATTCGGGGATTCAATTACTCTCCGAATGTCGCGTTGGTTCTACCGACGAGCCGCTGCAGCCACTGGCCGCCCCCGAAATGGCCATGTTTGCTCCTTTGATCGATCATCTCACAACCTAGCAGAACTGCTCGTCGAATGGCGTGTGAAAGCCGCCGTATTTTCCCAAAAGCTAAGGGATAAATGAGCAGGGAAATGATCTCGGGGCTTGGAATTACGAAGCGACGGGATTGGAGAAAAAGAGATGAGGGCCAAGCGCTTAACGACGCATCCTGATTTGTCCACCGCCAACTCCACCCCCAAATCATTCCAACAGCATAAAGGTAAAGGAGATTTGGGAACCGAACCCAACGATTACAGGCAAGGTGACGACTTTGTCTCGATGGCGATTGTGATAGTGTGATAGGGCACTATCATGCAGTAATTCGTTCCCAAGCTACTGGAAATTCGAGATAGTAAAGCGCCAAAACTTCTAGGCGTCTCCAAGGGCCGAGACACGAATGCTTTCCGAGGATGAACTCGTCGGAAAGGGGACATGGGAAATGGATGTGCCGAATCGCGAATGAAGCACATCTACCTAGTACCTAGCTTAGGTACCAAACTGACATAGCGGCAGAGCCAATTATCGAATCCCGCTAAAAAGTACCCTGAAAGCTGAAAGGGAGGCTTTCCGCAACCCAGGGGGCCAGCGATGATTACGTACCGCACGACGCGCATCGACGCCAGTTCACTTTATCGTGGGTAGTACGCCGTAGGATCCCGCTCAAGCCGAACCGCCCGATGCAACTTTGCGTATTTTTTCCCCCCTAAGAGCCATTGTCATAGTAAGAAGCATTTTTTAGGGTGACTTTGATTTGCTAAATATTGGGACGTTACGCAGATCACAACCGCGATAGGGACGACGAAAGTAGCAATGCCACGAGGGGCGGAAACGGAAACGAGCATTAGCTTAGGTAAGACGGCTAAATTATGGGGTGCTTCGAATATCTCCAATTCTTTCTTCCTATTGTCCTCACAACTTTCATCCTTACTCTTAGCAATCAACCTCATAAGAGACTCTGACATGGCAGAGCACACTTCTGCTCAATTTTGTTCAACTTGGAGTCTTGCGAGATCTATCCCCGAAACTAGGAGTCGTAGAAACACAACTCTCGCAAGCGCGTAGGTAAATCTAAAGGGCGGGTTAGATATTTACCTCCTATCCAGCAACACCACCCCCTATTATTTTTTATATAAATTAAACCAAGCCATGAACGCCAGACTCTAGAGACATTCGGTTTCGTTAGCTGGCGGAATAGTATCATCAACTAGGTACTTGTAAGGCATGTAAAACTCATCTCCGAAGAACTGGTCTTACCTCGCAGGTATCTCTGTGCCGAAGATACCCTTTGAAGATGTTTGTCTGATATTTACTTATGTCATCTATACTCCTATTTACCATATACAGTCGTATACGAGGACGTCCTAATATAAGGTTTGTTACTAGTAACAGTGTGTCAATAGTTTACGTGCTCTAATCAGCGTCCTAGCTCGGGGACTCAGTACAATCCCATTAGGCTTTAGAGAGCGTAGGTATTTACAGGTCTATCATAGACGATTCTACAGTTAGTGGATGCAAATGGGGTAGTGGCAGATCTAGGGTTTTCTCGTGAAGTTAGAGAGGCCTCTTCTTAGCACCTGTTAACCTGTCAGGGTTCGACGTATCGACACGATCTCACTGAAGATATCCAAGTCACAAGTCGTTGTAAGTGCAGTTCCGATAATGGATTTCCAAGTGATCGGAAGTTGATCTCTAAACGCGAAGTTTCTCCATCCACTTATTGATATTAGGATTTATATGTTGATATCTACCTAGCTAACTGAGCTTCACGTCAAAGTGAGAGATGAAATCTTTAAGATGGTGCATATGCGCCTTCTTCATATGGACCCAGTTGGCCGAATTATAAGAACCAATGGCCCCGTAAACATCGGAGCTCCGATGCCGAAGTATAGATCCTTCGGCGAGGACTGGAAGTTGGTCCTCAGACTCCGTGTGGATTATGTGGCCGCTTGTTTGGGGGACTTGAAGTTTCTCCACACTTTTGAAGCTCTTGCTAGGACTTGGGGCCACGCGGAGGTATCTAACTAACAGCCAGAAGCCATCCGCCTTCGATTCGGTCACCGTGCTCGTGTTAGTGAGCCTTTGAAAGTCCAAATCGGCCACGCCCACGAGACCATGGGTACTAGGGTTGCTCGTACCCCCTAGTCGATCGAGGCATAGTCCGTCTGGCCAGGCCGACCGACACCCCAAGGCTCAGGTTAGGGTAGGGTGAAGTGTTTAGGTTATTATGGTGTATTATGAGCCTCGAGGTGTCTAGTCGGGGCTGATACCACTTCATCCCCAGGTCGCTGCCGCTAAGCCTCATGTCATGGTGTTGGACTTTTGAAGACTTAGCAGCAGCGCCGAGAGATGAAATCCCTAAGATGGTGCACATGCGCCTTCTGCACATGGATCCAGTCGCCGCGGTTGACACTAGCGGCGGGGTTATAGAAGCCGACAGCCCCATAAAGATCGGAGCCCCGATGTCGAGGTATGTATAGGTATGTATAGGTATGGATATGGCCCGCGGAACAGCCCAACTATCCAGCAGAAGAGCCGTAGTGCTCGACCTGCTCGTCGCAGACGAGGGCGTCCATGGCGAGACCCAGTGTGGGCGGGTTTATAACGCCAGGCTACCTCTACGGCTTCTCCCAACGCAGCGGGTGTCGAGCCTAGATCTGTGGCAGCCGAGACGCTTGGGTGGAGGGGCGACCGCGTAATGTGAGGATTTTAATATGGTCTATCGTCGATAGGTAGACGGGCGATCGCGAACACGATCGACCACGTTTTGGAACTAGTCCGCACCCTTCACCTGGGCGTGTCGGGCGCCGTAGGCTAAGGCCCTCGAGGGCGACGCACAGAGTGTGTGGCGTGCATCATGAACTAAACCCCCGAGGCCGACGCACGGAGAGTGTGGCGCGCGTCGTGAACTAAGCCCTCGAGGGCGACGCACAAAGTGTGTGGCGTGCATCATGAACTAAACCCTCGAGGGCGACGCACAGAGAGTGTGGCGTGCGTCATAAACTAGGCCCTCGAGGGTGACGCACAGAGAGTGTGGTGCGCGTCGTAGACCAAGCCCTCGAGGGCAACGCACAGAATGTGTAGTATACGTTGCGGGCTAAGCCCTCGAGGCCGACGCGCAACAACACCCAGGCACATAGGACATGCACAGGCGCGCCCCATGCTGGCGGTTTGAGGGGTTCGGGTGGTGGCATGGTGTAGGCCTCTTGTTAAGTGTCGGCTATGATCTGCCAGCCGTTCTCGCAGCGACAGGGCCGGCCCATCGATCAGTGTTCCCTTCCCCCCTTCCGCCGCGGCCGAGTGTGTGGGCGGCTTTGCCCCTTCTACTCTTCGGTCAGCCATGTTCATCCCAAGGACCGGTCCGCGAAGTGGTATGTAGGTACTTACGGTATATTGGTAAAAAGTTAGAAAGTGGACTCCCTAGGAAGACTGCGAGGGTTTGAGCAGTCTGGGACGGCTGAGCCAGGCGGCCCCTTCCACGAGAGGCCCTTGGTTGATGATCGCACGGAGGCGAGATCGGATGATCCAGGTCATCGGTGCCTGTACTCATGATAGACATGGTTTCGGCGGACCAACATCTTATGTTGTCCTACGTTGTAGGTGATCCCCGGGAGAGCCGGTGGCGTTATCTTTTTGTGTGTATGTTAACCTATGTCCAGCATAGTTCTGAATCTAGCACCCCGCCCCTAGGGGATCGGGGACGGTCTCCTGACGACCACCCGCACGATGGTGAACTGGTCCCAGGTGCCAGCGTGGCGCACGCTGGGGTACCATTCGAGCTCCGAAGAGTGCTCTTATGGGCGGTACGACTGCAGCCCCGCAATGGTCAGGAGGAACGGGAAACGCGATGAGCGGTTGTTGCTCGAGGTCCTGTGGATACTTCCCATTAGCCACTTGTCTCAAGTATACACGCAAGCAGTATAATAGTTAGTGAACTTGAACTTACGCGTCATGGAGGCCGGAGGAGGCACTCGTTGGGGACAAGGGACCCGCCCCCCCCAACCCCCAACTCGTCGATACCTGGCTGGTGAGTGAAGGTTTATGAATCTAGCATCCTGCGCCGATTTATGGGCCGATTTCTGAATCAGACACCCTGCGCCGAGTTTAGCCCGGATAGGGGCTAAGGCTGTTGCATGCTGAACAGCCGCCGAGGTAGAGAAGAAGATGGCGCCCCGGCCACCAAATGAAATCATAGCCAGATATCCTTTTCGGTGTTGCCAGTGGCGTGCTATACCCGGGGACCCCCCTCGGCATTCCAGCAGGTCCCCCTCGAAATCAATCTGAATCTAGCAGCCTGCGCCTAGATGGGTGGGCGGGTTAGCATACCACGAGGGTGAGTGGCATTTAGTTGCATGCCCGCCTGCCTCCCGGAGTAGAAGGCGGAAGGGAGCACGACCGCAATCGAAATCGGCATCGACGTTGTCGGCGTATGAGAAAAGGTGTGGCGTATTGTGTTGCCGATATACACCTTTTCTCATACTCCGGACTTCGCACGGAAGCCGGGTCCTGCGATGGTGAGGCAGGCTACCGGTCCCTGATGCCGCAAATGTGCCGATTCTGGTGTTAGGTGTGTGTTAGGCGTATTAGGTAGGTAGGTTGATATTTATGGGTGAGTTTCATCCGCGGCACCAGCTTCTCTTCCACACCTCGCTCCGTGAACGTGGAACGGCCCTGTTCACGCCAGAGCATCCAGGCAATGGATTGCTTCTGGTATGGAGCGAGTTCGGCGGGAAACGATCCTTTGCGGACCGAGGATAACTTCTTGCGCCCCGGTGTAGTCTTCAGCAGATCCTTATACTTCGAGCCTAGAGGCTTTAGGGAGCTGCGGAACGGGTTAAACGAGTGCCGACTCCGCCCTTTAGAACCAATGTGCATATTTTCCCACTTTAAGACGCGACTAGGCATTAAATGTAACCGCAACCTCCTCCAGAGAGGAGGGTGAAATATTATCCGGCCGCCACCTCCTCTAGAGAGGAGGGTGAGATGTTATACAGCCGCCACCTCCTCTAGAGAGGAGGGTGAGATGTTATAGAGGAGGTGGCAAGCTGGGATGGACTCAAGGTGTAGAGTGTAGGAGTATCCCCGGGCAGGTCGGCAGGCTGCTAGACGGATATATCAGCAGGGAGATTAGTTAGTAGCCATATAAGTGGCTCTTTGTCGTTGATCCAACCCGACCACCACCCCCATGAGAGGAGGGTGAAATGGTATAAAGGAGGTGGCAAGTTAGGAGGACTGAAGGTGTAGAGTGTAGGCGTATCCCTAGGTAGTTTGATGGGTTGTTGGATGGATACATTGCCAGAGAGATTAATCAGTAGCCATATAGGCGTCTCTTCTTCGTTGATCCAACCCGACCGCCACTCCCATGGGAAGAGGGTGAAATGTTTAATGTTGTGGAAGTGGCAAGTCGGGTTGGCGAGTAAAGCATAGGTAGAGTGAGGGAAGCCTAGAGTGTAGGTAGGTGGAGATGACTTTGTCGTCGTTATTGATAAGCTCTGGGTCGTTGATCATGAACAGGTAGTCTTCGAACCCCGTTCGGGATAGGTTATGTCGAAGAAGGTGAAGGCCAGATGGAGGGTGTGCTGGCATAGATTCATCTAATTCATCTCTCCCCGAGGCAGAGCGGGCCATGATCGGTCGGACGTTGGCGCTCTGGTGTAGGATCTTACTTAAGTCTTGATGGTGTATAGACTAGAGTCCTTGTTTCCGATGTGTGTTGCTGGCCATTTACCCAACTAATCGATGTTAGTTTAGTGCCTCTTTTTCTTCTATGTTATGAATGTTTACCATTGAGGACAGCCATGACAACATCAGTGAGCAGATAGTTACTCCTGATTCAGTCAGAGATCTCTCGAGACCCACTGGTAAACGATTAGAATAAACATAAAGAAGGGCTAAGAAAGTGCCTAGGGAATAGATGACCTACCATATCGGCATGCTTTGCTAGTATGATTAAGCGAATCACGCATGCCAAGGGTATTAAAGGCATATATGATTGGAGAGTGTTAGTTGAGTCGATTGCACTGGAGGAAGAGTAAAAGCGATCAATGTGTAATGGGTGAGGGTGTCCTTATGATGATGGTCGTATGCCGATGCGAAAAGTATGGCAAGAGTGCCTTTAGACTAGGTCGAAGTGGTTGTGTAGGCTCTTAGTTATGTTAGGTTAGATAGACATTGATGCTAGTCTGATGAGAATTAGTTAGCGAGTTCCCCATGTTGTTGAGACATAAATAGATACATACCTGAATTACCTTTTAGGTGTCAGATTATTTGACACGATGTCATTACGTAGTTGTGTAGATAGACATCAGTATCCCCCGTCTCTTTGTCGTCCTCGATGGCTCCTTTGGCTTAGATATAGAACCAAACCGTCTGCTGGAAAGTGTAGGCGAGGTGGACAGGTCCTTGTAGAAGAAGACCGAAAATATCTCGATGAAGCATTTGTTGATAAGGCATTGATCAAACAAAAGCTATAAGTGACAATAGAGACAAGAAGTCAGGTTGGGCTTCGAGTAGGAAGTAATGGAAGACAACTGACTAGAGGGAGGAGTGATGTATGACGCAAGTATTACAACCCAAAACCGAGTGCTTATGGTTAACACCACTGGCAACTCCACGACAGGTCAAGGACTAGTCGTGTACCATCAACTTTAATGTTGTGAATAGGATAGAGATGGCAGGTCTATGTATGGGAGGTAGGAGGTTTGATGCGGAAGGGTGCAGTGTGAGGGTGCATAGTAGGCAATGTGTAATGTGAATGTGTGGTGTGAATGTGTTGTGAAAGGATGGAACAGGTTGAAAGGTGAAGGAAGAATGTGTTGAAAAGAGCGGCGAGGTTGGCTACTTATATAGATAACGAAAAGGTGCAAAAATTACCAAAGGTCTGTGCAGACTGCTGCCGTTGCCCAGCGAGTAGCCTGGCACGTGGGTACATAGCTGGGTACGTAGCAAAGATGATTGCCCAGTAGCATCTCTTTGGTGTTGAATAACGCCAACTACAGCCCAATTACAGCGCTACTACCCGTGTTATAGAAGGGTTCTGCACAGGGGTTGCTCGAGGTCGCGACCCCGACGCGGGCATGACCTCGCAAAACCGAAAAAACTTTTTCGATTTTTCGGTCCAAATAGGGCGTAATATCCACTAAAATCGAAAATTGACTTTCTGCCAACGGAGAGTGGAGGTCAAACAGTGTCAAAAATAGCAAACAAGTCCATGGACAGGAAGGTACTCACCTGGGGGCAAGTCTTGAGGGTGGGGGGCCCCTAGTGTATTAGCACTGGGCGGTATGTTGCGTAGGCTCGGGGTACATACCACCGTAGTTGTGTGCAAGCATCTAGGTAGCCTAGGTAGATTAGGTATCATACTCGAGAACTTCGTGCTCGAGGACTTCGTGCCGCTACGTGTCTCGCTACCTAGCTCACGATATACGTAAACGACAGCTACTCCCGCCTATACGACGGCCAAGCTGTCATATAAAAAGAAGAAATAGAGGTAAGCTTAAACCTGTGTCATGATTCATTATGTTGCGTCCCTTGACCTACATCGGTGGGCTGTCGATATTGCCTCTTGATCCCCTTCTAATCTATGGCCCAAGATGATATATTGGTGGGGACCGGTTGAGGATCAGTAGCGGCCTGCTCGCTATTCGATGCTCTACAGTTACGAGACGTAGGTATTTCTTCAATCGTTAGAGTCGCAACAGAATATCTACAACACCAATTCCAATATTCGATCCATTACCCTTATTACCCCAGGAACTATCACGCCGTTACCGCCGCTCTTATTTTCTCCTAACTCAAAGAGCCCTGATACGAATATCTCTCCCTAACGCTCTCTCGAACGCCGCGATATACGCCGAGTCGACATCGGAACTACCTTACCTTTTACGAAAGGATATATACGTTATAAGACTTTGTCTGCCTCATTCTATATCACTAGGGTCTAAGCTCTATCGCCGGGTGAGCAGCGAATAATCTAGACGGCTGGGTTAGTGGTCAAAGAGGAGATGCGAAAGAAGGAATCCGTTGGAAGACGAGCAGGAGGAGAGAGACGACGACGACACACCTAGACGGCACTATATTTCATATGTATACTTCTTGTAATATATCGAACCCGAACGCACAAGGCACGGCAATCCTAGTTGGAGTGTACACGTAGTTGTGATATCACACGCCCTTGAGGCTGGAAATTGGCTTCTGAAGCCGTTATTGTATATAGCGGACAGTTTGCCACGTCTCTTTACCCCTTAGGAGGTTTGAGGGCCTTGGGCTACTATCAATCAATCAAATCCCTATTACCCCTATTCCAACTCCTCGCTCAAGTATCGTGTCAAGTATTTCAAACATTTCACCAGCTCCGGCCAATTGATAGAGCTGACTACATGATAGACTATCCCATTCATTGATCGAGTAGCCAATACACCAGCAAGAAACGCCTTGAGCAAGACAGATGGTTTGCAAGAAATATAACGTGTATTACCGCAGCGTATGGTCTATTCCGAACATCGTGTGAAAAGCATCTAAGTCTTCCCAGTCCAGGTTGTAAAGATAAGACGATTCGTCCGCATTAGCTAACCACACTCTTCCAATATTACCTTACAATGTAAAATTAGACCTGAGATTGTACATATCCCATGTGGCATGAGCTGGCTTAGAATGAGCCACGATTCTAGCGATGAAGATGGTAACTGTATTATGACATATTTAAACAAAATAATGAAATTAATAACTTCTCTGTGTAGAAGATTTGTAATAGGATTTAGAATATAAGTCCAATTGGTATTAATTATACTGGATCCTCTGCAATGCTAACCTCATGTTGATGGGGTGTTATATCGTTGTCCAGATTCAACCTTTCCTAAATAGGAAAACGGTCTCGTTCATGATTTAGTCAGCTCGTCAGTAGATATGGCGGGTATAAGTACGGTAGAGCATGCTCAAGAAATTGGGATATTATTGCAACAAATCCATACTATTGAGATCAGGAGATTTATCAAGGGATATTGATAATCATGGCCTTTTTCCCGACGTCACAATCTGAAGTCCAAGCATGGCTACAGAGGGTGAGTTAAATCTAGTTTGAAACACGGGTCATTAAAGCTCACATACGATCAAGTTCCATAATGTCAACGATTCGCTCGACATATCCGGACTTGCGAGTATTTACACAAAAGATGCGAAAGTGCAATTCGGAAACATGCCTCTTATGGAGGGACTAGATGCACTCCGCAATGTCCTCAGCACAACTTGGGCGAGGCTGGAGATGATGCACCATGAAATTGAGAGCTTCGGTAGGTTCAAGTCTGGTATCCTACCCTATTCGAAGATATAAAAAGGCTGACAATCCTCAACGTAAGACTTGGTCGATAACAAGATCTACCAACCATGCCATGTCACGTGGCGAGTTAAGAACGATCCGGAAAAGGAGAATATTACAGTCCCAGCTTTTGCTTTTATCCAGCTGGTGACTTCTGGAGAGGATAAAGGTTTAATTAGTCGTGCTGCGTTCTATATGGACGGAGGTCCGTTGGCTGCAGCTCTTCAGAGGTCGTCGTAGGTTGAACTTGGGAGAAGGTTGAAATGTTGATAGTCACATTAAGCTTATCTACATATGTAGATCATACTTCTCGTAGCCTTGTAGATCAGCGGCTGTTAATTGGATGTAACATCTGCGGGTAGACCCACTATAAAGCGGAAGACCCCGCGAGGCTGTGTTAGACCTGTTAGACCTGTTAGACCCGTTTTCAAATTTCATTCAAACATTCACTGAATCAGTGGAATAAACAATAATCACGACCTGGGAAGACCATTGGTGAGCTCTCACAGCGCCAATTGATCAACCTTGCTTGGCTCTCTATAGATTCATCTACCCGTGTGAATCATGGCGGCGTCAAACTCCTTAACGTTATCGAGCGCAACCTTCGCAAAGCTCACACCCCATCCCTTCCTCCTCGCGAACCTCCAACCCGCCGACCAGTCTATACCGTCCGCTCGCACCAATGGTCGACAACCGGCGCAAGCCCGTCCGTACAGTATCAACACGTCGTCCCTCACCCACGCCCACGGTAGTGCCGTTGTACGGTCAGGCGACACCACCGTCATCTGTGGCGTGCGCGGCGAGACGCTGCTCGCCTCCCAAATCCCCAACTTCCGCACCCCCTCGCAAACAGCCGGCATCGAGAGCACAAGCAGCAGCAGCAGCGACGAAGATGAGCTAAGAGACTACGACCTGCTAGTACCCAACGTCGAGCTAGCTACCGGATGCGCACCCACCTTCCTACCTGGCGTCCCGCCCACCACGCTCGCCCAGACCCTGAGCACGCGCCTCTACTCTCTTCTACACAGCTCGAGACTCTTGGATGCTGAAGACCTGCGAATATACCACGATATTTCGGCCGAGATGGAGATGGAAGGAGAAGAGGTGGAGACTGGTCGGGCGGCTAAGGAAGTCAAGGCATATTGGGTGCTCTACATCGACATATTGTTCGTCTCTTTTGATGGCAACCCCTTCGACGTGGCCTGGGCGGCAATCGTAGCTGCTCTACGAGATACGAAGCTTCCACAAGCACACTGGGATGTGGACCGGGAGATAGTACTATGCTCTCGAGACGCACCCTCCCCACTCAGCATACGAGGGCTACCGGTTGCTTGCACGGCGGCTGTGTTTACGGCCAAGGAAAGACAGAAAAAAGGGGTCGGTCAGTACTGGATCCTAGTCGACCCGGACAGGCTAGAGGAAAGCTTGTGCGACGAGACCGCTACTATGGTGGTTGACTGCACTAGCGGGGAGACAAATATCCTGACAATGTCCAAGCATGGTGGAACGCTTGTTGGACCGGCGGTGATGAAGAAGTTTGCTACTGTGGCCGAAGCCAGATGGGAGGAGTTCCGTGCTGTCCTACAGGAATAATACCAAAGATACCCAACATGATCTGATGTCAATCGCTGTTCCATTTGTGAGCGTAAAACCAAGATCCGACATATCAACGTGGCCTCAGTAATACACAAGGCTTGTATGAAACCCTATTAGTGCGTTCCCACATACTCATAGTCTGATTGCTCTGCTATCAACTTTCATTATCACCTACATGTGCATTGCTGTGTTCTTTAAAATCCCTGCACTACCGTAATATACATTTAACCCTGTGGATAGGATGTTCAAACCTGGATGTTCAAACCTCATACCGACGCGACTGGATAGTCTAATTCAATATCAATCCAACCCTTGCGACAAAGGACACTGGATACTATCAGGCATTCGATGTGAAATGTATCAACCCTTCGAACCATCCTATCAGGCGCGAGCTTCCAGGACAGTAGATACGGGACGAATTTTGGTCTGCCGCTTAGATAGAAGCAGCCTACTGAAAGGCTACTCAAGAAACCAGTATTGTATCGCTTAGAAGAATAGCACGATACGCACTGGTAAGCGGTGGTGTTGGAAAAAAAAGAAAAGGAAAAATCCAAGACTTTTGTTTGAATTGGGTTAATCCCATGGCTTTATTGGTCCGTGCGCCCACCGGATTCTCGGCGACCGTAATTTAGGGTGACCCATCGGGAAGTTCCACCTCGAGCTCCATTTCCATTTCCCGTCTAACAAATTTTCGGACAAACCACAGCTTTCTTTTTCGCATCTTCTTCCTCTCCATGATGGAATCCCTAGGAGACGAGCCGTGGGACGTGGTGATCTGCGGCACGGGTCTGCAGCAATCGCTACTGGCCCTGTAAGCAAAAAAAAATCCTCCTTCCCAACAAAACAGCAGTGTCAAAAAGAAACTTGATCTGACTGACCTAGCCTGCTTCCGCCGTGAAAGAGCTCTCTCGCGGTCCAAGAAACGGATCCTCCATCTTGATCCCAATGACTACTACGGCGAGAATGAAGCCGCTTTCAGTTTGCAAGAGGCGGGTGGCTGGGCTGCCACCCACGCTGGATTGAGTACGGGAGGGGACTCGACAAGAGAAGCCATGGCACCGACATCCCCAGCTCGGCAGAACATCTTCAAGAACGCGTCTGCCTGGACACACCCAGAAGCTGCTGACCGTGGCCTATCGTTTCCCCGCGCCTACTCGTTAGCCCTCGCGCCTCAGATCATCCACACCCGATCGAAGCTAGTGGAACGGCTCGTATCGTCCAGAGCGTACAAGCAAGTCGAGTTCCTAGCAGTCGGCTCGTTCTTCGTCTACAACGCCGAGGCAGCCGACGCTAGCCCGAGGCTGTCCCGAATACCTAGCAGTCGGGAGGATGTGTTCTCCACGCAGTCCATACCGGCCCGGTCTAAGCGGTCGTTGATGAAGTTCCTCAAGTTCGTCATCGACTACGACTCGGAGGAGCAGAGACCGATCTGGCAGGGGCGGGAACACAAGCCGCTCGCCGAGTTCCTGGCTACTGAATTCAAACTGGATGACAACTTGAAAAGGTACATCCTCGCGTTAACTCTGACCTTGGATGGTCGCGTGACGGTGGGGGATGGATTGGCTACGATTCATCGTCACCTCACCTCTATGGGCCTCTTCGGTCCTGGTTTCTGCGCTGTCTACCCAAAATGGGGCGGCTCGTCGGAGATCGCACAGGTAGCTTGCCGTGCTGGAGCGGTGGGCGGGGGCATATACATGCTCGATACGAAAGCGGAGGTCAAAGACGAATCTAGCGATGGTGAAATATCGCTAGATTTGTCAAACGGGCTATTCGTCCGTACCACAAAGTTGGTCACATCGCAGAACGAAGCCGCGCCCGACGCCCCAACAATCACCCGTCTCGTCGCGGTGGTCAACTCCCCCCTGAAGACGCTATTCGAGGTTATCGTAGAAGGCGCACCTACGCCCGCGGTAGCTGTTGTAGCCTTCCCCGGCAGCTCCGAGTCATCGGACGGCCCGATCTACGCGTCGGTGCATTCCAGCAGCACGGGAGAATGTCCCGCCGGTCAAAGTAAGTTCGCATTTCTTTCTTTTTTCCTTACTCTTTCCCGCTGGTGTAATGATGATCCATTTATACGAATACTTATCTACATTGTCTGAGCTTCGCGTTGACGACACTTAACCTCTGACAAACTGATGGCACCAAATCTTCTTTATCTCCTCAGTCATGAATATAGATGGAGAGGACCACAGCTAACCAGACTGGATTAGGTGTACTATACCTGACTACGCAAGCAGCTCCCCAGGCCGTACAGCGGCTCGAGTCGGCTCTAAGCAATTTACTGGCTGCTGCTACTGCGGAGGGTCAGATGACCCCTATTTGTTTGTACAAATTGCAATATGATCAATCCCTCAGTGCTCGAGAACCCTCAACTACCGCACGCGGCAGCATTTCTACGTTCGCCTTCCCCTCGCCGTCTCTAAACCTCGCATTTGATGACGGATGCTTGGACGCAGTCAGAGATGCCTGGAAGCTAGTCATAGGCGAAGACGCCTCGGAGGACGAGTATATGGTCTTCCAAGACCGCGAGGGTGTGGCCGACGATGACGACGCTTACGATTAATTTAGCCCAACGTGCAAGTACCTATGTAATGTACGTAGGTAGTAAATGACCAGACAAATGATGAGAACTCATTGATTAATTCATCGCGTATAGGCAATCGCAATCTTAGCTAGTGTAGCAAAGTAATCCCTCCTCAGAATACAGACGGATGCGTCAAAACTGAGAATATGTGAATGGTGGACCATCTGGCCAACCACTCTTAAGTTTCGCGGTCATTTGTGCCGCAATTTGAATCTCGTCTTCCAGCTTCGATCCATCGTATCTCTTTAACCAGCTCGGTTTAAAAGCAGCAATATCTCATAACGCAAATCCCCTCCCCCTTTTCCTATTCGTCTAGGTTGTCGTAAGATCATCCGTCTCCCTGATACCAATGCTATGCACTGGGTACCCAGTGAAGTTAACGATATCAACCAGTCCTCATCATTCTTCTTCCGTTAATCATTAATTAGTGCGACTCAAATCGGCTTCGTTATTAGTAATGCATCGTGATAGAGACGTATACGTGTCGAGTTCGCAATTGCCCCCAAAGTAATAATGGACCATATCGGTGGTCTATTATGCATCGGCGGCGGCAATATCGTCATTCTCTTTAATGCCGACCCAGATACCACCGAAAGGTGTATTCGGCTCTCCCTCCTGTGACACGTCCATCTTTCCCTTTGTGGCCAGACAGAGCGTGTGGTAGAAGGCCTGCGCGGCCGTTGCACGCGGCGTCTTGCGGGGCACGAACAAGTCGTCGAACGCGACCCAGCGGCGGTTCACGTCGTAATCCTCGTCCTCGCGACGCTCGCCGTTGTCGCGGACCGCCGTCTCCATGAAGGAGAAGAACTTCTGTCCTTCGAGGTCGAGAGCCGGTTGTTGCGACTCGCCCTGTGCCTGCGCGTCGCCTTCGGGTCCTGCTCCTGCTCGCATTTGAAAGTCATCGTCTTGCGAGTGGATGCCGCCCATGCCAAAACCGAAATCCATGGTTTGGTCATCGCTGTAGCGCATGATATCTTGAATACTACCTCGGTTTCCCAAAGGGCTAGATGGGATGCGGCCCTTTTGAGCAGAACCAGGGATAGATGAGCCGTGTAAAGCGGAGGAACCTTGGTTCCAAGGCATGCGCAGAGCGGAAGAAAGGTGGTCGGACATAGGCGCATGACCCTCTCGGCCAACTTCAGGAGAGTCGTGAAAGAGCTGTTCCTCGTCAAACATGACGATGTCGTCGTCCGGCAAGCCGCGACCTTGCTGATCAGCATCGTCTTCGAGTCGCGGTTTGACTCGGCGCCCGTCCTGTTCCTCGTCGTCTTCGATAGACTCGGATGCGGCTCGACGTTTGCCGCGAGATTGCTCGGGTACATCGAGCCCAGTGATAGCTGTGAATAGAGAATCGCCCGAGAATTCAAGGGCAAGAGGGTGGACCATTCCGGGAACACCGAGGTTCTGGCCAATATTCCCTAAACCCAGACCAAAAGTCAAGAGCATGGCATTTGTCTTTGCTCGCGCGGCTCCGGTAGCTCGCACCTTCTTCGAACCACAGTTCTCCAAGTACTTGTCTTGCCACTCTCTGATGACGTTTCTCGAGATTTGGGTCTCTTGATCAGCATGCAACACACGAGCTTTCCTCTTTCTTCGACTGGGAGCCTGGTCTTGTTGCTGGACGTCATCCACAAATGCATCGTGTTCGTCTCGCAATTGACGTTCCGGCAACGCCTCGGCTTCGGGTCGTAGCTCCTCATCCATCATAAGGAAGTCACCCTGGTCGTCGATATTTAGTTGATTATGCTGCTCTACATTCGCATGTTCCTGATTCTCGCCTTCCATCATCGGTAGAGGAGGTAGCTCGAGTTCGTCTTGAGCGATGGCAGGCACGTCCAGCTCGATAATGTTTCCATCCTCGTCTATGTCCATTCCCCAGTTGCCCGCTCCGGCGAACTCGTCGTCCTGGTGGATGTGTATGCGCCCGTCTTCCGGCTTCTGCGGAGAAGAAAGACCTTGAATACCGAACTGGGAACCTCGGGGACCAGAGGAGTCTGAATGGTCAAGATCAAGTCGTAGGTCAAAACCTGGTCCAGAGCTACTGCTATGAAGAGGAGACATCTGAGAGGAAGTCCGATTAGTTGCTTGACTAGTGGCTGCGACCAAGGCGTCGAGGTCGAACTGAGGCATTTGCATGTCGGGAACAAAATCGGGATCGTTCATGATTAGAAGATTCTCGGGCCTATAAATAATCTGTCAGTTGCCACCGAGCGCTTTCTAGATGTCACTTGTCTGCCTAGAGCATTCTAAGGAGTCCTTACCTTGTATGGCCTGCTTCTGGATCAAGTTGATTGTGCCCAAATTTGGTAAAGAAAACGTGCATGTGTGCCTGAATCTTTTGCAGGTCGGCCAGCATATAGGAGCATTGCTGGTTGTAGACTCTTGACACACCATAGAGAAGCTGGCCCTGAAGTCGTAGGGCAACTGGAGCGCCGGGTTCGATGATCTTTCCGCAGGCCTTCTGTACGTCGACTTCTTGTATGGCCTTTCGAGTAACTCTCCTGGTGCTTGTGCCTCTTCCGACAGTTGCGACAAGCCTAATAGAAGGTTAGATCGAGTCATGATACACATCCTTTTCGAATAAATAAGGATAGGTCATTGGGGCCAGGCATTAAAATTCGCTTACCAAATAGTTGCCACGCCATATTGGCGGCTCGTTAAAACTATTGCGTTGTGTCAGTGAGAGCCGCGTGATGAATGGTCATAAAACTTACTTTCGTGACTGTAGAACATGGCAAAAGGGGGGGCAACGCGTCGCGCGTCGCTGTCGCATTCAACGAACCTAGAAGGGGACTTATAGCCTAGAGATAGGAATCCAGAACGATGCTTTAAACCTATGCTCTAGGCTCCAGGCTTGTTGATTCTTCTGTGATACGTATCCACTATTGTGGTAATGATGCTCTGCTTAGGTTGCGTTGAACGTGAGGGTGGACGAAGGTTGAAGGCTGGAATTGTAAAAGTTGTCGAAACACGATTGAGATCATGTCGAGACCGGCGCGTAAAATTATGAAAAAGGATGCGAGCTGAGGAAGTCGCGTTAGACGTGTAAAAGCGAAGTCCAGTCCAACAGGAGAACGTAGCTGCCCGGGGCAACTGCCACCTAGGAAGGTGCATGCTGTAGTACACCGTGATTGCACATTAACATCCATTAAGGCTTCATTCACACTACACCTGCTGATCAATTCTGGCAGTTTACCTTAGTTACATACATACCTACCTATATTCACGCGTCTTCACTCCTTGACTTCTTCGCATGGTACCCCCTATTCCCATATACTCCTACAGTACTAGGCAGGTACGCATTCAAGATATCAATATTGGCAAATTTAGGGATACTCTTCAACCCAGCCTGATTTATTGTCCTTTGGGTAGCAGGTATAGCTATTATAACCCGTAGCATGTGCAGTGAATGCATTAGGTAGATAGGTTAAGTGTTTTCATGTTAACAAAATTAACGGTCACTTCACATACAAGTTCGTGCTTCTTTTTCTCCTCTCACCCCCCAACGACATATGTAGTGCTTTAATTCCGCAACAGTTATATGAATTGCACGACCTGATGTTTCTGAGAGTAATCAAAGATGAAAGAGTTACGATATACTAAGCCCCTGAAGACAACTAAGTCCTGGTCCACTGTGTGCACAATGCCTTTCCTTGGCTAAGACTTTCTAGAGAGTGTAGCTGATATAGTGTTTGAGTCCATCGTAGTAGAATTTACTGATGAGGCTGGCACTGGACTTATAAACGTGTATTACAGAACGTAGTGAAAAGCTTCGTTGGGATCTTGCCCAATAGCTGTCCCGAAGATCTGGTTAAGATTGTGTTGGGACTCGATAAGGTCAATTCTCTTAATTAGTGCATATTTTAGAGTGAACATGCTACTAACTATGGAATCTTGATGCGACTAACAAGTATTAAGGTTCTTCCCGGGGCCGTGCGATGAGGTATTTCCATGTTGTAAAACAGCGGCATTGTCCATGCAGGGCATGCAAGTGGCTTTTCAATGGCACGGTGGCACTTAGATAAGCCAATCACAAGCCTTCCTGATGACGAAAATCTGCGAATGCAACTTTACTTCGAGTAACGTTTAACACACAGAAACGTTCTAGAATTAGTTTCTTTAGAATCTTTCTATAAAAATCATGAGCGTTTTCCCCTACGAATTATTATTTGCGCACTTAATTCTATCTAGGAAATTCAGATCTAACATATCTGTCATGTCGACTTGCCTTGACCATCTCTACACCTCTTGTATCCAGTCGAGGTGATCATCGAAGAATACTTAGTTGACGCCAACCTCGTGTAGATCTGGTCTCGGCTCGTGCCGGCTCCACCACCAAACCGCTAGCACTGCAGCTTAGGAGGGAGGACCCTGAAAATCACATCGTACGGTCATTATCCCGGAGGAAATCACATCGCAAATTATTTCTCACATTCGATACTGGCATCAAATTTTGTGCACGATATGGATCCTCTAGTTGCTTCTGAGGTCGCAAAATGCGATGATGGCATCCCCTTCCGCGCGAAGGCCGACCATGTCCACAGCACCTGGGCCAAGACATTCCTGTCGCGGCCAGAGCTCTATCTTCAACCCGAGACGCTGCCCGAGGTCGAAAAGATCGTGAAGCTAGCGCACAAATGCCATCGCCGCATCACCACAACTGGTTGCGGCCATTCGCCTAGCTCGCTGACCTGCACCTCGTCTTGGCTGGTCAACCTCGATAAGTATAATCGCATCCTATCTGTGGACGCCTCCAGCGGAGTCGTTATCATGCAATCCGGTATAAGATTGTATGCGCTCTGCGAAGAACTTGAGAAGTATGGTCTCGCCATGCCAAACCTGGGTAGCATCAACCAGCAGTCTATCGCCGGAGCTATCTCCACCGGCACGCATGGATCCAGTCTCAGGCATGGTCTGATGTCGGAAGATATCCTCTCCCTGCGAATAACCATCGCAGACGGCACCACCAAGTTCTGCTCTCCCGGAGTGAACTCCGAATTGTTCCGCGCCTCGCTTCTCTCCCTGGGTGCGCTCGGTATCATAACTGAAGTCACCTTCCGAGCCGTCCCCGAATTCACGCTGCGGTGGAAACAGGTTATCGATACTGACGTGAAGATGCTCAATGCGTGGGACAGAGGTCTCTGGACGAAGACCGAGTTTGTCAGGGTTTGGTGGTATCCCTACACGCGACGCGCAGTGATCTGGTCCGCAGAAAAGACGGACGAGCCACTGGTAGATCCGAAAACGTCGTACTACGACAGCACCCTCGGCTATTACGTTTACCACAACTTGCTGTACGTTTCGCAGTTCTGCCCGCGGATCCTCCCCTGGGTGGAATGGTTTGTTTTCGGCATGCAATACGGCTTTCGGAACGGCACCGCCAGCAGCGCCATCCAGCCCAGCCGTAAGGCGCTGCTGATGAACTGCCTGTACTCGCAGTTCGTGAACGAGTGGGCTATCCCCTTGCACAAGGGGCCCGAGGCTCTCCGACGGTTGAGCAGCTGGCTCAACCAGCTCCCGCCTTCGGACCCGGACTACGTGCCACACAACATCCCCTTTTCGGCCGAGGGACTCTACGTGCACGCGCCCGTCGAGGTGCGAGTGTCCAACACGTCCCCTTCCAACCCGAAGTCTCTGGTGCCGAATAGCAGGGCGTACCTCGACCCCACCGTCGAAGACGGCCCGACACTGTACCTGAACGCCACACTGTACAGACCCTACCACAGCGACCCGCCGTGTCACGCCCGGTACTACGAGGCGTTTGAGTGGCTGATGCGGGATCTCGGCGGCCGTCCGCATTGGGCCAAGAATTTTGAGACGGAAGGAGCCGATATCGAGCGCATGTACGACGGCGACCTGCGCCAGTGGCGGAAGGTCCGCGAGAGCGCCGATCCCGACGGGCTCTTTGTCGGTGCATGGCATCGTCGATTTGTGCTCGAGAACGGACCCCTACTTCCGCTAGAGGAGGCAGAGATCAAGCGGGAGAGCAACCCTTCGGGAGGAGTATTAGTTGAAGGCATCGTTGGTGTCGCTCGATAATACTGGAGTACGGAGGTGTCGGCGCTGATTTATGGTGGGTTTTCTCCCGGGGCATTATATCGTGGTTGGTAGGCATGGAATATTCAAGTTTCCGCGGGGAGCATTTATTTGACACCCTCTAGGGTTTTGACATATGCCATATTTTGAAGATTTGTTCAACTGATTTATCATACAACATAGACTTAAATAAATCGCAATAGTTTAGAGTTATCTAAGCGGTTCCCTAAAGACGCCTCGCCTAAGAAGCCGTAACCTGACATCACCTAGGCTGTACCTACATCATGTAAGTATTTAGGGGGGAAGCAAGTCCCAGCTACCGACATATACAGGCACTTGTCTAATACTTCGTACACACATTAGTTAAGGGGAAGGAGGGGAGACGCTGCGTAATGTTGCGCCGGGACAATCCCTAAGCAAGCTTGAATTGCCCTTTTTCCTTCAAGAGACTCTTCTGAATGCCAAACTACATATTGATCCACGCCTGTTAATTCATCAATACTATTGGCATGTAGCCTCGTATACCGACTCGACCCGCTTGAATTTGCATCTCTGGCATCAAAAGAACATCCATCCATCTCCAACTTTGGCTTTATTACAGCTGTGTATACTATTCAATAGAACGCACGACGTTGTATAGCTTGCATTGCCAACAGCCAATATGTCCATAGGTCAGAACACGCAACCAGCCTCGAGTAGGTCGGATGTCCCGTCCGCATCTCTCACCAAAGAGAGAACAAGGTCAGCGGTAGAGCCGCCCAACACAGTAGAAAGGGGAAATACAACCAGTCCGATTAAAATGCCCCCCAACACGATTCGAGGACAACCTGGTTCGATAGAATATCCACCTAGCCCTCCCGAACAAACACTCAGCCCGGTTGAAGAAGCACCTACAAAGGATCATCTATCACAGTCGAAGAAGCGCCCTCTAGCTGAATTTGAAGAAGCGTGCAGCTCGACCGAAGAGAGCCCGATTGACGAGAGCCCTTTAGACGAAAGTTTAGCTCTTGCTAAGTACAAGGACATGATGAGAAGGTGGGTCTACGCTAAGATCATACGGTTTCTCGAGAATTACCTGGCAGATTGGCCTTTAGACATCGAAGGAAGACTCTATTCTTCAGCTTGGGTAGGGAACAAGCTCAGGAGTATTATACTCTCAGACGAGAGACGCTATGACTGGGTCCAACTCTTGGTCTATGAGAAATTCATGGATTGCCCGATGCTCGTTACCGACCAAGATCTCCAATGCGTCATGTCCATATGTCCCTGGTACCGGTTCCCAGCCAAATCTCCCAGTGTCATAAAAAGCGGTTATCTACTCTATATCACGTCGTGGTCTATTTCAGTCGCCGAGCTCGACGAGCTCGTGTTATATCTCCAGCAAGAGGAGAAGACATTCGAAGAGTTGAGACAGTGGAAGCTCGTGGTCCAGCAGCAGAACCTCACGCCTGAAGATCGCTTGACTATCCGATATATCAGCTCTTGCGAGATCTCGGATTGGCCTCATGGGCCCTTCGCAATGAAATACGACGAATTCTCCAAGCCGTTCGCCGGGGTGCTTGCCGAATTCCTGCCCGCGGTAGAGAAGCTGTTTCCAAGGATAGCAGCAAGCGCCGAGACCTACTGCGTAGTCCACAGAGTTGTACCTGGGATGGGGGAGGGCAAATTACGGCGCAAGTTTACGCTTGCCGCATTGCTCCCGCTCTTCGGCTGTCCAACACTTATCAACCGCTATGAGGACAGCGACGCGACTCGTGAACCGCTGGAACCCCTTTGCGATAGTTCCTTCGCGGCATTGAATACCAATTTCCACTACCGGGCCATCGAACTTGGAATCATCTGTCATGATGAACTATTGTTCGACCTACAGAATCTGTTCGCCGACATGGGAGAGTACGTCTTGGACGATCCCGACATGACCAGTACGGAGCTAGACGTCACGACGAAGTTTGACACTTTGCGAGTACAGTCGACTCCGTTTCTATTCCAGGGAAGGAAAACGGTCATGGTATTCGCCGGGAAACACATGGATGTGAATGACTACAATCATGGCCGGTCGTTCTTCAACAGCGAGAGTGCCGACGCGCTCCTGATGAAGGAAATAATTCAGGGTCTAGCTGTAGTCGAGAACATGATCGCCTCCCATTTCGAGCTCTTCCCCTATTACTGCCTTGCCCCGGGGCCTTATCGTGAGGACCTTAGGGCAGCCGAAGTAAGCATCTCCCTATTCCAATTCCAACAACGTCCCTAGGCCTCTTGCTAAGACCTCAGCAGAGGTTCATGTGGCGATACTTCGACCTTGTTCGCCCCATGATATAGGTTACATTTGGGCAGTATATGGGCGAGATCACCGCGAGACGCTTCATGGCAGCGACGGAGGAAAATCGTAGTAGCCCTAGACCAAAATTCACATCGGAAGACTTCCTGCACGAAGCCGGGCGATTCAACATCGTACGGCTGGCCGACGGCTCTGCCTTCATCCACATCGCCCTGCTGGACCCCGGGCGGTACCGGTACGCGGCCTCGGGCAGGCCCAAGTCGACGGTGAGGAACTTCATGCAGCTCTCGATGCAGTTCGTGGCGCTGGTCGCCGACACCGCCATGGAGGTGCTGGAGGACGCCGCCTACCACGACAACCCGCACAGCCTGGAGGCGTGCGAGCAGGTCGAGCTGTGGCTCCGCGCGAAGCTGGATAGCGGGGAGGGGAGGCAGTTCAGGGACGACCTCGATTACGCCCACAAGCAGCTCAAGTGCGTGGCGAACGCGGAACCTCTCCTGTTCGCGTAGGTGCCTCGACCAATGCCGCCTTGTACGAGGTTACCTGGTCGTCCATCTGGCGCAGTGAACGGCGTAGTTCTCTAGGCGATGTTGGGGTAGTCGGGGCCAAAAGGGGGCAGATGGGGGATCGACGTCGGCAAGCATGACATATCACAACAAGCGGGTGTTTCTTTTATTTGCGCACTTTCTGTATTCTGGAGACGGATTCCAGCGCCGACTTGTCGTTCCGTGTGCTCCTCGATATATACTTCGGTAGGGACATAAGGGATACACTTAGAAATAAGCGACATAGCGAGAAGAAAAAACCTGTGCTCCACGCATTTCCTAACCTGTCCTTGCACTTTGTGATGTGACATAAGCCATGTAACGTAGAAGATATCATCGTAGCTTCGAACGAAGAATATAGGAGAAAATAAGCTGGCATTCTTCCTCATCGACCAGCTGCACGAAGGGAAGTGGCACATGTAGGTCCCTTAGGCATCTAGGCGAAACCTGAACAGCCTCCTCGGGTACATACCGAACTTGGGGTCGAGAAGAGCCACGCATGCATGTGTTGGCGTCGTGCGATGGTAGTAGAAGTTCTACAAACGCGGTTCAAACTGCTAGTTCACCGTCGTACGTGGCGTGCCCCGCAAAGTTCGGCATACATCGCATGTAGCGCTTTAAAACCAAGCCATACATGTATATACCCTTATTTAGGACGGCATATATGTAGGCCACAGCCTGCTTCGTCCCGAGCTACTGGGTGTGGCCAGATTAGGTTTCCGGCGGACGCAGGAACAGATGGGCGAGCCTAAAGCCCACGTGAAAAGAACCTACAAGTGAGGCTGATTAGGTTGGGTAGCCAGGGTGACGTTAGGCTCGCTACGACATCCCCGTGGATTGACATTCAATGCTATGAAAGGGAGTGCCGATGTGGTGGTGGGGGTGGTGATGGATGACACAAGTTTTCTGCAACAAGGCAGATGCATATGTAGTACACAGTACAGCATCTACAAAACGACGATCCGAAGATGTAGGTCTCAAAGTCGCTAAGCTTGGGTATGTATGTATATCCAGGAATAGGTCTCTTGAAACGCATTAAGCACGAGCACGAGCACGAAGCACATGGGGGGCGGGATGCCACACTGCTCGCCGCCATCCATCAATGCTTCCACCCTTTCCTCCTCTTTGCAGACAGGTGCATACCGAGAATACGATTTGTCCATCTAAAAAAACCTACCGGTGACGAGCCAAGGCTGATTGATCTGCCACACTGCAAACAACCGTGACCGTTTGCAGACACAGACACGGACACACATACACACGCTCATGAAAACTGACTTGCTGCAGACTCCCGGGTTTCCATTCCCATCGTGGTGCCTGAATGATTAAATAGATTGCGTGCAGCGGGTTACTACCCGACGTCTCAGCCCGGGGAGCTTGCACGGATGATTGGGCGGAAAAGAGAACAAAACGGGGGCCGCAAATACAGTAATTAAGTGGTCTCGACTCTCTGTCTGTCTGTCTGTCTGTCTGTCTGTCTGTCTGTCTGTCTGTCTGTCAAGCCACGACCCTGTTGTATTGGGGGTAGTAAACAGTAAATGAAAAATAAAAATAGCCTATCTGTGTAGCGTCAAGCACTTGTCTGCCTGCAAATGCGAGTTTGTGATGAAGCTCTCTTCGCAGAAACAGAAACGGAGAAGGGGTTTCGCACATCAGGCGTAAAAAAAGCAACAACAGCAGACGGACCCGAAGATCAGGCGGATAAAAGACCGGGGCCAGGAATCATGCGTTCTCGGTCGAGCAACAAAGAGGCTCGAAGGGCTCGTCCGGCTCTAGGTTTCTTGTCGTGAAGGATGGCAGAACTATTGGGGTTAGAGTGGTTAGAGTAACGCTACCCAGCCTACCTAGGCCATCGGTAGGCTTCGCCGGGTTCGTAGCTTGGTACCGCAAACTTTTTGCAAAGTACCACTACTTTTCCATCTTACCCTACATACCTCCTGAAGATCAGTCTGCACGAGCTTACTGCTCGACTGCTAAACCACGGCGTAAAAAGAGGAGACGAAGATCGATAAGGGGCAAGAGACCGAACTTTGCAGCTGCTGAATTGTCGTATCAAAAAGAGGCATTTTTTTTCTAATCTGTCCTACCATCCTGTCGACCTCTTGTTAACTTGTAGTTGCATCGTTGCTGCATGTTTGATCTACGACACGAGCTACCCGTGATGTGGGAACACGAGAGCGAGCGGGCTGCTAGGTTCAGAGGAAACCTCGGATGAGGATGCGAATCTATCTGTAAGCGCTTCTGCGACAAGGGTTCGATACGATAACGATGGGCTGGATGGGTAGGATGGGATGGTAGGACATCCAAACATCTCACGAGCTTAACGAGCTTCCCGGGGGCCGAACTGCATGCGTCGAGAGGCTCTAAGCCTACTGTGGGTGAGGGGACCGATTAGCTTTTGGACGGACCCGGAAGGGATCCGCCCAGGCGGGAAAAGATAGGTAGAGAGATGTCGAAAAAGAGTCTGATAGTCTGCTGACTCAGTGAAACTCCGTCGCACCCTCAAACCCTGCCAGTTTCTTTGAAGTCCTGTCACTCCCCGTCCCGGACGATTACTAAGGTTGTTGCATGTCTATCTATCTATGTAGGTAAATGTCTGTAAGTCGTGATTAATATAATTGATACAGATTTGTTGGCGATCGGTGGTTGTCTATCAACGTAGTAGAACGTGAGTTAGAATCGAATTGGATGTGCCTAGATGCTGCTTTGAGTTGTGCTGAATACCAGATAGGTATCACCTTTAGCAATGGGCTGAAGAATGCGATAAAAACCTTGGAAGAGGAAAAAAACCCGATCCGGAGCCGGCGGCCGTTGGGATGACGATGACGATGATGAATTGCAAACAAGGCTTGTAAGGTTCCCTTGTGTCCCTTGTGGTTAATTGGAAATTGATGTTGGCGCTAAATAACGGGTGAGATTATTGAACACCCGTGCAGCTGCCGTGCTGAAAATGATGGCTTACTGCTTGCCCGCTTGCGCAAAGAAAAACAATGACGACATGGACAAGGACTGAATTGCTACCATGTATGTACATAATATTCTACTTCGTACAATGCTTTTCTTGTGATTCATCGCGCATAATAGGGCAGATAATACCAAGGTATATTCTAGAGGAACAATGCCCACCTTCAGTGCAATAGAACTGAGCACCTGGGCAATGACATTATTATATGTTCCGACAGGTTCTTCCGCTTGTTGAATTAGGTCGATCACTCAACGACCTGACGAGATTTCGTTTCTTCATTTGCTTGCAACCTTGCGAACTCTCCTTCTCTCTCAAGGTTATGTAGTTCGCAGTTTGCAGTTCGCAGCTACAGCCCACCATTTACCGTCTTATCAATTTAATATTAAATCCTATCAAGTAACCACACGCGCAGCTGCATGCGACTCATCTACACCTACTTCGTACTTACAATTCTTTTAATTATTATTATCATTCCACCACGTCTTGTCTCATACCAACAATTACTACTACCAACTCCCACATCTAGCCTAGTCCTAGTTGCTTGCTGGTTTGCTACTATTCCTCTCATTGCCCCCTATCCGTTGATCGGAAATCCTCGGTTTATTACCCCATTCCACATACAAGATTGTACCATACGTACCATACGCATCATACACACAAAGAAAAAACGAAGGGAAGAGAACGATCACGGTCACGGTCACGGTCACGGTCATCCCCCAAAAGGTATGATCACTCCACTCCACGCACTCCACTCATGTACAGCTACTTGGATTACCCCTGGCCAGTACAGCCGCCACCTGGGTCTGCTTTAGGCTGGTCCCATCCCTGTCCCCTCTCTGTCCCTCTGCATAGGTGGGCCTCGATAGGGTCGGTTGGGTGGTTTTCGCGAGCGCCTGGGCCTACCTAGGCCTGTCATTGATTACCTAGGTACTGCCAACTCCGCAGTGGCCAGTACCACATGGGAGAAACTGCAGTCTTGCAGCTCCTCTATCTTTCTCTATCTCCGTTATTGATCTTTGTATCTCCATCTCCAATTCCTTCGCTGTGTTATTTGCCTCCTCCACGAGCTCACACCCACCTTTCTCCTTCGATACCACTGATACCGCCGATACCACCACCAAATCGCACGAATTGCAGAACGTCGAGTGACCGGTCCATTATCATCAGATTCTTCATTTTATGACACTTTAATAAAATAATTGGCCTGCTGATTCAACGTTTCAGAATTGTCTACCTACCCAGAACCCAGACGAATACATATCTACGAACCACTGCCGACTGTCAGCTGTTCTTAGGGTCTTAGGTTCTACGACATAGGTCTTACAACACCCTAACCATACCGCGAGATCGGCTTAATGAACAACTCCTCTACCTTTGGAATCCCGCCTTGTCTCTTCTAAAGCAATTTAATCTCACCACCTAATCTCTAAACAATATACACCCATTGTACAGCAAACGCAAGAGCGGGTTGCCGCGTCTTCTGGACCTATTGGTCCACCAGCCGTCAAGCTGGACTCGTAAGTTTTTAAGTCCATTCGCAAAGCCTCAAACCACTTTAGTATTACGTTACCTTCAGCCCATTATCTTCTATTTGTGCCATTTTGCATTGGAACATTAAAAGCCGTGGTCTTTGCTGATACTAACATGACTTGGCTTAGCTTCATCCACGTCGCCGCCTGGTCGCAGCACCGGAGCTCGAGCCCCAGTCCTCAGCGTACCTTGGGCCACCTTAGATCGCTTTCCAGTATATCATCGTCAGCCATGGCTCGCTCGAGATCGCCGGTGAAGTCCCAGTCGTCTTCAAATGTCACGGAGATGATGGTCCCGACCAAAACCAATTCTCTTAGCTCGCCTCAACCTAAGAGAATGCCATCACAGAACTCCTTAATGGAGGACCAAGACCATAGTACCATTCCCGATCCTAGAACACGTGCTCTAAGCCCTGCGGATAGCGGTGATCACCATCCCGATTTAGACCAAGAAGTTGCTGCGCTTAGCACGAAACTCATCAATGCGATCAATCACCAGACTAATCTTGACGATACGCTTTCAGCAACGAGACAGGACCTGGAGGCCTCTCGGGATCGGGTTCGGGAGCTAGAAGCGCTGGTGGCACGACAGCAGGAGACTTTATCTGGAGATGTTTGGGTTAAGCGCAAAACCGTCGAAAGCGAGAAGGCTAAGCTCCTAGCGCGCGTTGTCGAAGAGAAGAGACTACGAACCGAAGTTGAAAAGGACAAAAAGAAGATTGAGCAGGAGTTGGAGACATTGACAGTCTCCTTGTTTGAAGAGGCGAACAAGATGGTTATCACAGCTAAAGAAGACTCCAAAAGGGAGCAGGAGGTCCTACATCGGAAAAACGAACAGTTGAAAGCCCAATTAGCTGACACTGAAAGCATCTTGAAGTCGCAACAAGAGCAATTGGCGGAGCTCAAGCTCGTTATGGAGCAGATGACGGTTGAGTTCGACGATCATAGTGGCACCGCGCCCTCATCGCCTGGGTTTAGCAAATTCGATTCGAGGGACGACGATACCCAATTATCCGAAGGAGGTTCCCATGCCGGTGTTGTGGAATCGCTACCTCCCACCTACCCGACAAATCTCCACCACCTCCTTCATCCCGTATTAAGAACGGATCTTTCTGCGTTCGATGACTTTGTCTCGCTCGTTCACACATCCAAGAGGGCGTCGGGCAGCCGTGCTTCATCGGGATCATATAGCGGGCTGAACCCTATGCTCGGCCGTGGACACGCCTCGGCTCCATCAAACTCATCAACGGCATCTTTGTCTACCGTAGGAACCCCAAGCGCAAATGTTTCTCCGCAGACACCGAACACACCGGCCTCGGTCCTTAGTACAGGATCATCTACGGTTTCTGCCCCTTTACCGCCTCTAAAGGATACCAAATTTTACAAGAGGGTCCTAGCCGAGGATATTGAACCTACTCTACGTCTTGATATCGCGCCGGGTCTTTCTTGGCTTGCTCGTCGGTCTGTGCTCAACGCAATGATTGAAGGGACGCTCGTCGTGGAACCGGTGCCAACAACAACGGCTTTTGCGTCCATTAGCAAACCTCAGTTCTATTCTTGTTCGCTTTGTGGCGAAGCGCGTAAGGACACGCCACATCTGCGCAACCATCGATTCCGAACAAGCGAGTCGGACTCGGCCCAGCGGTACCCTCTTTGCAAGTACTGTCTCGACCGTGTAAGGTCGACTTGTGATTTCCTCGGCTTCTTGCGACTGGTCAAGGATGGCCACTGGCGTGCCGAGGATGCTGAATCCGAGCGCGCTGCGTGGGAGGAGAGCGTCCGGCTCCGGGATCAAATGTTCTGGAGCCGTATTGGAGGTGGTGTGGTGCCAGCAGGCAGTCATGCCTCATCCAGCAGCATCGGCGAGAGATCTACTCGAAATAGCCAGGATGCAAACATGACTTCGACCGACGACGATAAAGCCGGCGAGGCCGCGGTTCCTTCTACGGGATCCACTGAATCAAAATCAACCCTCAAGCAGGGTAAACCTCACCAAGATGAAAAACAGTTCGAACAAACGGCTGTAAACCCCGATACTCCCAACGCGGGAACCAAAACAACACACTCAACCGTTGTTTCTACCATTGAAGACTCGACACATCCCTCGGAGTCGATCGACACAGAAGTCGGAAAAGGTCAAAGACTTTCGCTCGCGATTCCCGGCGCTTTCGAGAATGAATGTACTCAATGAAGTACCGGTTGAATTCTCGACACATTCGCTATCCATTGTAATATCCCCGTGCTCAACATGACGAGCACAAAAATTCATTCTTTATCCGTCATATTACTTTTCAAGCGTACATACTTCGCAGCGCTAGCTTTTAGAACATTGTGTATAATATCTCCTCATTAGAATCAGTTGGGGCGGATTGGCGACCTGTCCGCAGACGGGGTCGTGGTTGGTTTGGCATTGGTGCATTCCTAGCGGACAAAGGCGTTTTTGTTTGGAGTGGGGTTCGATTTGCCTACATAAAGAGGCAAATTCAGAGTCTTAGGCTTGGGAGAAGATTCGCTTAAGGCAACTTTGGATTGGGTTGGGACCGCGTAAGGTCGGCATAGGAGAGAGGGCGCATACGGAAGCGCCGCGTGAGCTTAAAGGGGCTTCGTGGACGCCTGTTCTTAGCAGCAGCCGGGCTACGAATATAACAACAGCTCGGCGGCTTCAAGCTCGAATCGCATAATAGTATGATATATAAATATGACGTTGCGCTCGAATGCAGCAGCGCAAATTTCAATCTGATCGTTGTGGTGATACTTGTACTTGGTGATGAAGTTCGAGTGATATGATATACGAGGTTTTCCAACTCGGTCTCACTTTGGTCTACATCCTAATAGCTAAGATGACTTGTAGTTTTATTTCTTATAAACCTGGGTATTTCGAATTCAAAGGCCTGGTGCTCGTACGTGGAGTCGCGGCCGCGGTTGAACGCGCCGGAGCTGGACTTCTGGATACAGGATTTATGTTAAAAAGATCAAGGGCGCGGGCTAGACGGACCGTCTCAAGTTCATGTACCTTCTTTTTGCCTTACTGCTCTAGGCCCGGCTATATCTAAGAAGAAGATTGTGATGATACGACTAAATATGATAGATCATATCACGGACAGAACATACGGGCTGACGGGATAAGTTGCTAACGATATCCGTTTCGAAAAATCGCCAATCCCGAACCTTGTCTGTCTGGCCAAAGCCCCGCTGCGGACCGGTAGAAGGTAGAAAAGAAAGAGCTGCCATCTCCGCGGACCATTTACAGGGCCAAATATACCGGGATGACTCAACCATCCGCCTAGATACTCGAGAGATGCAGGGGATACTCGGAAATATATATCCTAGTATCGGTCCCGTACCGGATTGCTTCGCCGACGTCCCTAGGGGAGTCGGATTTAAAGGAACGACGGACGGGCTAGGTCTATTATTCCCTTATCTACATGGCATAGCTGCCCGGTAGGATGTCGAGTTGCTAACTAGGTACCTAGGTAGGCAGCTGGGTTGGGTGACTGGAGCAGCTGGAAAACGGCCATGGGGGGTTTTAAGGTATCCCTCGCCGAAGCGGCATGGCAGCAAGCACGAGGCAGAGGCACGGACGTCGAACAGGTATCGTCAGGACGGAGGCGAGAACCTTGGCAGATGGAGTTCTGGTTTTCAGCCTTGGGTGGCGTAGTATCTGATCGGGACTAGCTTTCGCTGTTCTTGTTTCCCCCTCCCCAGGTATTGACACCCTGACTGGCGGGATTGACAATGTCGTTGGTTTTGACTTTGTTCAGCCACCCAGTCGACTTCCAGCACGGCCTCGTCTTAGACGTATTTTAAGGGGTCCGTCGTATCGCATATATGACCTATCACACCGGTTTGGATAATAGCTAAAATGTGTAAATACTGTTAAATAATAGGGTAGTAGTTGTAAGCCTTGATCGTCCCAAGATGTGCAGTTTCCCCAACGCCTTCAGGGGTTTTCTCCTACGCCGGGTCCTTTCCGACGATATTGGGCGGGCCCCCCTCACCCTCTCCATAGGGTGGACCATTAGACCATGGCCGAGCGCCTAAATCCCGTACGATACAGCTACATGGGTACCTTTTCTCGTACGGTACCGCCGCTGGTGGGTTTGCGGTTCACGTTTGCCATTCCAATCGCGAAATGATGCCGTATCGATATACTCCATACGGCATCTCGTAGGCATGTATGTACTTGTTCGTACATAGTAAAAACTTTTGTGTTACCGTTGCAGCGCCGCGCCGAATTCAACTCCATCTTTCTTTCTTCCGTATTCTATCTCTCGACCCTCAAGCCTCGGTTTTTGCTTTTTTCCCCCTTCTACCGCACATGATTGTGACGTTGGGGCACCCCCCCAGTTTCCACTGTTTCGCTTATATGTCTCTCTCTGGGAAAAGCAAGGCGAACTAGGCTGGGCTAGGCTAGGGTGTGTTCGAACAAGGTGGTATTTTTGAGCAAAAGATGCCTGCGAACAAGCTCGGCCTCTTTTAACAGATCGTCTGGGGTTCATAACCTCTGTGAGGCTGCGTTGCCGGTCCAAGCCATTTTTCGCCATTACTTTTTGCAGTTCGTCGTCTCAACACCCGAGCTTCTCTTGTTGTTTCTATCGTTCGACTTTGTACGATACGAAGCAAAGGCGAATCTTAGATACACCGCGGCGCATCTTTCCTCTCGAGACCTTGAATTGATCCCGCCCATCCCGTTGAGGTAACCTCCTAGAGCTAGTAACCCAAGGCCCCGGGATTGGGACGACGGGGACTAGTGTAACGACCTGGACTAGGCCGGGCTCGCCGCCACACATACGCCAGCTCTTTTTCATGGGGTGTTTAGAGCTAGTAAATTAGTTACACGGCGGATCCGAATTCCTAAAATTGGGACTGTTCGTGTCACTTTTGAGGAGCCAATCTATTCCGAGACTAAGACTAAGACGTCTAATATACGCGGCCCCTCCGTGGCCGGTGACCGGTAACACCGTCTCACTAAGCTCCATTATGGCGGCCCTGTTACCAGACTCCGAGACCACGTCTCCTTCGTCTCCGACTCCATCCTCCGTAGCCGCCAACTCGGACCCGAATGCGCCGCCTATCAAGCGTCGCGCCCCCATTGCGTGCCGAAGGTATCGTGATCATGTCTTGGCCCCCTTGAACCACTGCACGTAACCCTCGCTAAATATTGTCGTTAGATGTCGGCGGATGCGTAGCAAATGTCTACACGATAAAGCAGCCCCTTGTAAATCATGCTTAGAAGCCAATGTGCCTGAAGAATGGTATTCGAGTCTCAAATCTTGAACTTGTATATACGTCTCCCTAAGCTGACTCTTCTCTAGTGTCTTCCCTACTCGGGGCGACATGGACGAGGACCGGCAATTCCGGCACCCACGCCTGAGAGTCTCCAAGAAGCCGAAAGGCGACACCAAAGTGAAGAGAGAGCCGCCTTCTTCCCCGGGCTTGGTGCACAAGGCTCTCGCAGACTACCGGCCCCTCAAGCTGGAGAACGAGTGGGACCTGCTTCCGGGGGTCGACGTCGTCGTCGACGGCATCAACACCTTCACCAGGAACTACTACCAGCTAGGCTTCATCCCCAAGAAGCGGTTCCCGAAACAGGTCCAAGACAACCCGTCGTCCATGAGCGTGTTCTTGCTCCTAAGCATCCTCGCCATCTCGTCCCGGTTCAACAAGGCCATGATCGAGGCGTACGGGGACGGGCTGAAGGCGGCGACCGAGTTCATGCACAAGGCCCAGTGCCTCTCCATCCACGAGCTCTACCAGCAGCCCACACTCGAGCGCTGCCAGGCCTTCTACCTGCTGAGCATCGCCGAGCAGGGGAGCGGCAAGTCCAACACAAGCTACGTAAGAATGAACTCCCTTGAATTTTTCGAAGCGAAAACGCGTTTTATATAAGAAAAAAACCCGGTATTTCTCACACTTTGACAAAAGATCAGCGCAGGAATCGCTTTCAGGATGGCTGCCCTCATGCGGCTCCATCGCGAGGAGGCCTACAGCCCCATCACGTCGCAGTCGCCCGTGGAGCACCGGGTGCGGGCCGAGTCCGCTAGACGCACATTCGTAAGTTTGCCATCATTTCATTGAGATTGCCCCGACTTATTGCCTTTAATAAAGCGACTTGCGGATCATAGATCAATCTGCTGACTCCTAAACCTGTAGTGGATGCTACATAGTAAGCTAGACTGGAAAATCAGTCATGAGAACTTCATATCTCCTAACCAGACCTCCAGGCCAAGACAACCTTTCCTCCGGCCCGTACAAGCCGCTGTCCCTGGCACCCGGCGACATCACCGCGCTGCTGCCCAGCGACGAGGCGGAGTTCGAGGCGGGCAAGATCCCGGAGCAGCGGGCGGCGCTCGACGGCACGCCGCCGGCGGTGCAGGACCCGCGCCTGACGAGCCTGCGGCCGCGGTCGCTGTTCGCGTCGCTGATGCAGGCGCACAACCTGTGGGGCATCGTCGCGCGCCGCGTGCTCTTCAACCGCAAGTGCGGCCGGCCCAGCGACGGCGGCGGCGAGTACGCCAAGCTCAAGCGCCGGCTCCTCGACTTCGAGCAGAACCTGCCCAGCGAGCACACTTTTAATAAGATCATGCTGAGCGGGTATAGATATTACGCCGAGGACCTGGTGAGGATGCACGCTGCTCGAGGTGTTTCGGAAAAAGGCAGCTAACGTGGAAGCTGAAGTCGTATCTAGGTCTTACCGGTTGCATCCGGCTTTGCCACATCGTGCTGCGCAAGGAGTATATGGAAGAGTACGTATGATTCCTGCTGGAGCACGAAAATTGCTAAATATCCATCGCAGTATGATACGGCATGCGCAGGGGAACCCTTCGAACCCCGAGGTCAAGTTCTATAAAGATATGGCGGCGGAGTTGTTCTTCAACGTCAGGAAGCTATACTCGCAGATCGAGGCTCATTACGAAGATGGCGTCGAAATCGGAAGAGTTGGTTCTCAGATGGCAGTGAGTTAAACTCATATCTCTATAATTGGGATAAGAATGATTATTAAACCTGTATAGGGGTTCATCATCTATGGCTGCGGATTACTGTCATCGTAATTATGCAAATTTCCCCAACGTAAGACTTCCCCCTTTTTTCTCCTTTTCCCCCTAAGCCAAGCGTCCATCTCACTACTCTGGAGCACCGCTGACTAGACTACCTAGTGGAAGCTCATCACGCGGGACAGAATCTCGAGACGATACAGGCCGAAGGCCGCACCATGTATACCCGCATCGTCACCGTCCTAAGAGAATGCCAGAAGGCGTGGCCGCTAGCCGAGACGTGGTGCAACGGCTTGGAGAAGTGGTACAAGGATCCGAACCCGAAGCGCATCTCGTTCCAGCTCGGCACCATGACCGACGGAGTAAGCTGACCCAACCACCAACACCTAACTTTCATACGTATCGAGATTCTAACCGTGTCCACAGAAAGAGCCTCAACCCTACGCCCTCAGCGTGATGCACCCCCGCACGACTACGAGCGGCGTACGATCCGACGCCGCCGTAAGCTTCAGCCGGTCGCGGTTCACGCCGCCGACGGCGGAAGAGCGCGGACAGCCGCAGCAGCCGCCAGCGGTTGGAGCAAAGGGTCCTGAGCCGCATCGCCTCGCGCCGCTCCAGCAGACCCAGCCCGGCTACGCGCAGCCCGTGTGTCTGCCGCCGCTCTCGCAGGCGCCGTACGGGGCTGCTACCGCTGTACACCATCAATCCCAACCCCAGCACCAGCAGCAACTACCGGCAGCACCCCAACCGCAGCCGCAGCCTCCCCACCAACAGGGCTACCCGCACCATCCCGTGTACCCTCAAGGGGGGCTCGACATGCTAGTAGAAGCGTCGCACCAGACGCCGTCGGCCCAGCCACCACCACCTCCTCCTCCACAAGGGATGGATCCATACCAGCAGCATCACCACCACCAACATCACCACCAACATCAGCATCAACGCCCAGAACAACCCGCGGCGTACTACCCAGAGTACGCGGCACCGGCGCCGGCGTCGCTGAACGACGGGTTCGACAGTAACCTGCAGATGCTGGTGGACGGGGGCGGGGGCCAGTGGACGACGGGCGTCATGTACGGCGCGTACGACATACCGAGCTACCTGCCGCAGCACTGAAGACGTCCAAAAGAAGAAAAAAACTTCGCGCCGATAATCATCGTGGACATACCACTAGCTAGCTAGCTAGCTAGCCTGCTTGCTATAAAAAGTATATATACACGTATCTGTTACGACATTACGACTTTGCATCTACGACAAGCAAAAAGTACCTAAGGATTGGTTACTTGAGTAGGTAGGTACTCTCAAGTGTGCATTCTATCATTTTCTTATTTATTCGCCAAACTTTATACATTAGTGTTTATCGAGCATCGGCGTTCCTTTTGTATCAAGTAAGGACTGTGGGAAAAGAGATGGATGGTTTCATGTTGGCTACCCGCATTAGGTTTGGTGGGCAGGTTTCTCTAGCTGGGTATGGGTTAAGAAAGAGAGAAAGAGACTGGTTTCTGGGCTGAAAATCGTCACACGACACATGTATATGTTCCTCTACCAAAACATCTACGGCTACCTGTTCATAGGTAGGCTGCCTGGCTGCCTGGCTGTATATATCTAATGCACCTACAAACAGTGGATTCACTCTTGCCACGCTGCCGGGCGTATTTCTTGCGGGATAAGCCGGTGGCGATCCCTTTTAGATGAAGTCCAAGTGATTAAACGATCTGACGGTAGGGCATAAGAGATGGAATTCAACAATGTGTGTGCACTTGACACGGGCCTATCATCATCTATACCTAGAATCTCACGCAATTCGTCTCCGGCTCGATGCAACAAGTCGTCCATTCACATCCGTGGTATTGTAGTCTTAAGTAACACGAGACACAGAATCAAGGAGTAAATTATAGATAGACGGGGCTTTTATTTAATATCAGCTCAATCTACCAACCATACACATCGCCGATTCTCTTTGCCCGGGGAGTATGGTAAGGCACATAGTTGAATCCAGACTGGTGGACGACCAACCCGCAAACTCTGTTATCCTTGCCAAAAAAAACCACCGCGAAAGTACGTGCTCGCCGGCTGCTAGAATCCACCATGTAGACCTAGAAAGACTCGGACTCGGCCGAACTTCCAACGGGCTTTTTTAATGTCCATTCACTTGAACTGACATACCACGGGTAAGAGTACGTTTAGGCCCATTCGGCCTCTCCTGGCATACGTCCACTATGCTTTTCTTCACCTCTCCTTTACATGACTTCGTGGCCCCACCCGAAGAAAGGGGCGTACATGACGTGATCTTCTCTAAAGGGACTAGACATATCTCCATGATGGCTTTGCAGTCCAAACCGAAGGAAAACTCAGCAAATGTAGGGATGTGCGGCGGGGAGTGTGTGTTAAGAGGGTATGGGGTTTCCATAGGTAAAATTGTTAAGGGGGTATTGGATTACTAAGGTAGCGAAGGAGGGATTTATATACATGGGTCTCGTTCAGTGTAGGGTGTCGAATAAGGGGGAGGGGGAGGGGATCTGGTAGGGGATCTTGGTGCTAGGGGTTTGGTGCTGCTGGGTTCGCCTCCGAACTTTGCATGCAAGGCCGGACCTGGGTCGGACTTGCTTGTCGGGAGGATCGTGTGTCGTGACGCGTGATGATGCGGTGACGTGAATGGGGCTGGTGACTAGAAGCGATTGAATACCACGTTCATGTCTGCTGCATGACAGACGTGCTGCCGCCGAGTTGTCGTTTGACTTGCTCTCTTGCCCATCGAGCTGTTTCAAGGGTGCGTGACTGGAAATCGCGGTTCGTTTTGGTTTCCTTGATCATCGCTGTAACCCAGTCCTGTCTGAATGCCTCAGCAAGCTCGCCATTGGGGAAAGCATCAGCTAGGTCACTATTTCGTTTGTCAGCGCTTGTACTTGAAAGTGAAGACGATATTCTTACCCGATCACACCCATACACGATCGCATGAGAGACTCGCTGCGGTTCATATCTTGGGAGATAATATTCAGCAGCTGGAAGATTGACTGCACATATGGCTCAAGCGCTGGGGCTGTCCCGATGGTTAGTATTGTATTTCCAATGTTCTTCCAAGGTTACTTACCTTTGTGGCTTATCTTCATAGCACCGATGATGCCACCCCAAGCGTCCATAATTCCTTCTCGCAAAGAGATGACATAATCATAGAGCTCGTAGGAGCCGTCAGGAGCAGCGGTGACGGTCGCGGCCTGCTGCAGGACTTGAGCAACGACGGACAGATAAGTCTCGAAGTGGCCACCAATAGCATTGGCTATGTCACCAAAGCATTGAAGGATGGCCGGCTTAAACTGGTTCGAAAGCGTTTGGCTCTGTAAGGATCTTGTCAGTTACTAAATCTGGTTGATGATAACCCAACACATAAACGTGCTATATGTAATAATAAATCAGAAGCAGGAGATTGGAAAAAAACAAACCCTAAGATTATTCAAAAGATAATTCATAAAATTATCGCAGTAAGGTTGGCTGCGTTCGCCCATGGATCGAGTGATGTCGCTAACAAGACCGATAGCCATAGAGCAAAGAGCGGGTTCCTCCTGGTTCGCCAGTGCATTGTAGAGGAAAGGCGAGAACGCATCCATGTACTTCACGAATTCGTCTTCCATAGCATTCGCCAGTCCGCTGATCGTAGCGAAGATCGACTCGGGCACGCTGGACTTGGCACCGACCATACCGAGGATCTGGAGAGAGACATGCATAATCCTGTCTCCCTGGGGAGAGATTTCCTTCTCCAGTCGCTGGATGATGGCCTGGAGAACAGTGCTCAAACTTGTCTGCATCTCTTCCAAAGCGATCCTATCTTCTATACTGACAACTTGGCTCTGCATAGGGATAGTGTCTTCGAGTCGCTTGATGATAACATCAGACAGTTGCGCAATCGACGGGAAACTATCCGTCGCCGCATGCTGGACAAATGCGCCGAGAACTTCGTAAGAAGTGGTGCGAACGGCGGTCTCTGCGCCAGCTTGTGAAGTCACAGTGAGGAGAGTTTGGACACTCTGGTTAAAGTGAGGCGTAAGGGGGTTCGAAGCCGCATCGAAATCACCCGAGAAGCGCTCCGCTAGGTTCATTAGTGCCCAACAGCAGGATGCTGCCATCTTGGAATCGTGGACGCCGGCAAATAGCGATCGAATCAGAGGATCCAGGTGCGTGTTGGGATCAATAGCTTGCGAGCAAGCTTCGGTGATACGACCTAAGGCGTAGGCCGTTGAATCTTTGACAAAAGTTGAGCTATCCTCCATCATTGTGATCAAGATAGGCAGGGCCTGCTTGATTATAGGCTCGAGGACCTTCTCGTCGGGGCCTTCCATAATGGCTCCGAAGGCGGCTACAGCGGCTTCTCGGAAATGCCAATCGTCGGATCGGAGGTGCTGCTCGACGAAGGCAATAACCGGCGCAATGATATTTGGCCCGACAGCTTGGGCGTAAAGTTGGAGGCATTGATATGCGGCTCGCGACACGTTGTATTCGTCGTCCGTAGCATCTTCGTCCTGCTTGGTAAGTAGTTGCAGTAAGGTGGGCACGACCTCATTAGTCGCAACACGGGCGAAGTTGTAGAAGGGACGCATCTGATCGGCGGTTTCGACCTATGCAAATCTTTCTGTCAGTCTCGTATTCATTTCATCAAGGTCAAAACAACATACCTGGACATTATCTTCCTCAATGTTAATTTCCTCCTCGCACACGGTACTCCAGAACTCGACAGCGAGTTTCGCGACATCCTCATCATCATTCTTCATGCCCAGGATCGTCAGACCAAACAGTGCCTTCTCCATATAGTAGCGCATGTTCTCGTAGTAGAGAGACATTATGCGGTTGAGACAGCCAAAGGCACCCTGTTGTATGCGCGCATCATCTGCCTGGGTTGCCTCGCAAACCACCTGCATAATGTAGTTGCGCTCGCCTTCATGTTTGAAGTTGTTACCAACAAACTCGAGGGAGTCACCAAGCGCAGTTATCGCAGAATGTCGCACTTCTAGATTCGTCTCTTCTTTGCGAGCGCCCTGTACGACTGCCGTCAGAATGGCATTAGAATGTCCAATCAGCGAGGTTCGCAGCTCGGCATCCTGGCTTTCGCAGATGTATCCTATACACGTCAAGGAAGCCTGCTTCTGATGAGGCTCGCCAGCGCTAACGTTCTGAACCAAGACTTGTAGGAGATCGGGCCATTGGTTTCTGGGGAGCTCGATGCTGGCAATAGAGGCTATAACCTGGGCGGCGGCCTGGCCGGCTTGCGAATTGCTAGATGAGAGAGTTTGTATGGCAAGCTCCTTGACGCGAGTCTTTGTTTCTTGATCCGTCTGCTGCAGCCATTTGGCCTGCAGTTCGCGCTGACGAGGGAATTCGCGGGCGCTGAAGGCGTTCTTTAAAGCGAGACCCGCAGCGACTCTGATGGTGCCCTGGGCAGTCTCGTCCGCGAGGGACTGAACAAGTGTTGCTAAATACAGAGGCTAAAGACAAAGCGCGACAGGTTAGTAATTGCAAAGTCGGTCACGGTGTCAAAAGCATCGCGATGGACTTACAAAATTGTTTTCAGCAGCTTGGGTAAGCTGTTGCTCGGCGCCAGTTCGCGTAGCCGCGTCTAAGAAGAGGGGGGAATTCAGGTCAGTATAGAGCTCGAGAAAATAATATGATATGTAGGAAGAGGGCACGAGCATGCGAAATGGAAAGAAATGACTTACCTGAGGCCAGCGAGTTGCTGAGAACAGTGTTGATATCACTGTTGTCAGCCATCTTGTCTGCGCAACAGATCTTTTGTCTTTGGGGTTTGTTATGTAGAATCCAGGTTGTCGGATTTCAAGGTTGAGGTGGTTTAGTTGTGGTGTAGTGTAGTGGTGTAGTGGTGTAGTGGTGTAGGTAGAGGGTACCTAGGTAGATTTAAGAAGGGGGGGTTTGTTTCGTGGCGGACAGAAAAGTCCAAGTGTGCTTGTAAAGTAGTGCAGCCTAGCAAAAAAAGAGAATGCTTTTCTTTGGACGTGATTAAGGCTGAGAGCCGACAGCAAAGGGACTGTTATGAGTTAAGGTAGTCGACAACTCCAGAAAAAGAAAAGGTTTTGGGAAGAAAAAGACGAGAGAAAAAAAAGCAGAATGCAGAATTGCAGAAGTTCGTCTGTGGATAGGCAGAAGGTCTGCAAGGTCTGCGCCAGTAGCGACGGTTTTTTTTTTCTCTGGTTCCCTAATAAACCTAACGAGGTAGGCGGAGTGATGCAGCGGGTCCCTTTTTATTTTGTTGACAATCACGAGCCACGAGCCGGCAAACCCCCTCCAAAATCAATAGGTAAGAGGTACTAGGGTAACCAGAACCAGAAAGTGACGAATTTGCTAGAAGAGACCTTGACCTGAGCAACGCGTTAGAGGGGTTTCAAGTTACTGTTACTTGCGTGTATTGTACCGTGTATATGTATACCTATCTGTTTGTATTGCTGCCACTTGCGTCTTTCACAAATCTGACCTGGTCACTTGAGAGAAAGAAAGAAGAATCAGTGCGTATTGAGTTGACTTGGTTGAGTCCAGGTATCGAAGTGAGCCGTGAGTCTGAAGTCTTGATCAACCAAAGGAACCTTCTATTATTTTCTCGAGACGCTACCGCACTGGAGTCAATTGCATAAAAAATAGAGGTGTGCACGGTGGGAAGAAAGATTGCGGGCGGTGAGCTAACTTGACAGGTACCTATACCTAGCACATATATTATATTTAACACGTGCAAAGGCCAAAGTGTATAATACTCCTTATGTAGGTTTAAGATATTGTAGCCATTCAAGCATTGTATCTGATGTCCTTAAGTATGTACCTAAAGTATAATCTTATGCAAATAAGGGGTAAGACAGCAATTCGCCCCTGAGCCTAGGCACTAACCTTCTCATTGCAAGGCCACCCCCTGGGCGGCACAGTAGCCCGGAGTTTACGGAAAGTTAAATCCGATCACGTGTCTAAGAAATCATACTCTGAGATACACACTTTTTATTTGGCCTTATGACAAAATTTAATAAGAAATATACCTCATAAATATCATAATCATCATGGCTATCTTGTGCCTTTTAGTTAGCCTCGCTTGTTTCGCTTTCCGCTACGTAGTCGCCGTTCCTCTTCATCCCCAGAAGAATCTTGAATCGGGTCAGCTCTATCACATATAACTGTCAGGGAAATCACTCTTTAAATGCTAGTAGGTTTTACTACTTTTGGGTGTCATACCTATTTTTGCCTTTGCCTTTGTCCTGGTCGTTTGGAACCTCTGCGCTCGTATTGGCTTCGTCCGTGATTTGCCCTTCAGGTGTTAGGTTATCATCTTCCTCGGTACTAGACTCAAATTCCGTCAAATCAAACATCTTTTCCTTTTCAGCGTCTGAAATTGATGATTGTTCGTTATGGGTCCGCTTCTTCAAAGGACTTGTGGTCTTCTGTTTTGAGTTTTCAGGTATCTGAGGCAAGACAGGATATTCAGGTTGTTTGTTCTTGGGACTACCTGAAGTTTGTTTTTTGGACGCCCTCATTGATTGTGCAAGTTTATCGCGAATGCTTCCGTTAGATGTGGAAGGGGAGGCGTTCAGGGCGAAGGATTGGGACTGGGTTGGAGATCCCACTGGACGAAAATCTTCCCCGGGTATTATGACGTGGATAGGGCAACGCTCTTTATGCTCGTCGGAGGAGCCAGGTTCATTACCTACTTGTTCGATGCAGTCTGTTGAAAGTTGTCCGTGGATTCGGCCGCTACAATAGACGTACTGTTCGTCTTTGATTCTTACATTGTTTGTTGTCTTGTCCACTACCCATGAATGTCTCCGTCGTGAGGAGTCGTCAAAGAATATGTAAACGTAGAAGTGGTAGACACCGGTCTTGGGCAAGTTTGGCGTCTGGCTGCTTCGGTTTAGGTAGAATTGAACTTCAGCGAAGGCACCGTTCTGGAGGAGAGCTTGGAGGTCGTCTGGGACTATTCGTAGAAGTGCAGGGTCTGGTGTTGTACGGATCCGGCTCCAAAAGGTACAGTCGATAAATTCTGTTTGGATTGGAACGCTATCTGTATCTACAATTTGTAGGTTTGGTAGTCTATTATGTTAGGTTGATTTATGATATGGTTGTTAGAGTTGTCAGTGCTTACCGTTGTATGTTGGATAGCGACGTCCCCAGTAGTGTGTGCCAAGTGTCATTAAATTCAACGTTCCCTCTTGGTCCGGTTTTGAATGCCCATGGTGCAAGATTCCCACCTAATGAGATTACTTCGTCTTCATCGAAGTGGGAGTCCCCCATAGAAAAAACGTGAGCAGTCAATACCATTTGGGATTCACAAAAGAACTTCCTGACGTTGAGGGAGGTAGAAGTGATAGCGCCGGATGCTACGACACAGACAGTCATGATTGCAGTGCCGAATTTGATATACTGGTCATCTCGGAGGATTTTTTCGAATCTGGCAACTGCGGTAGTGAAGTTTACATGGAGACCTGATCCAGAGACAGCTTTTGTGTTGCTGTGCTGGGAGCGAGTAGGTGTATTGGGAATGGAAGACATCGTAGATTATGTCGTGTAACGGGTTCCTTGGAAAGGCTTCGGGATTTGGAAGAGATGTAGAATGGTGTTGAAGAATGGTACAATGGTGTTGAAGATGTGTGCAAAGTGTGTGTGAGTTGAGTCGAGGTTGGCAAGCTGTGAATAAGTTCGTTGTGGAGGATTTTAGGTGCCTAATATACACATTGCGCTTCCATGGCCGCCATCGGTTCTCAAAGTTCATGTCACTGTGTGTTATTGTCTCGATTGGTAATTGTTTCCGCATAATAGCATTATGGCTGCCTATACTGTTTAGTGACTTCGTTGAGGTCCTTATTTCGGAGCCGTTTTGGATTTTCTCGACCTGATAGGCTCGGGTTTTCGGCGATGTCCGTATTGACATCGGCGATGACTGTATTGGCATCGTCGGTGTCTGTAGGCATCCCGTGTTGCCTATATTGTTGCCTCCAACTCGGCGTTCTAAGGTGAATTTGTCTGAACCAATCCTTTCCGTTTGCTGTGTAACGATATGAGATACGCCGGCCTTGCGGAACGGATAGCAACGTCTGCGGCCAACTTTTGCGGCTGAATTTTTTTGCACTAAACTGATTTCGACTAAGGCAACTTCTTCACTGCCTGGAAAACGGCAACCGACATAACGCCTTTTGGTTTTATTGAGGCTTCGTCTGCGTGGATTGCCGTGTTAGGATAGCTTATGCGTCATTGGAGATGGATTTCCACAATCAATCGCAAACAGACAGAAGTGTGATGTGGGTCTTGCTGATGGAAGCCATTTTTTGTTACCAATCGGATAAGGGGGTTGAGGCTATCTCGTCCATCCGTGTGCTGCCGCTCCCGTCTGCAAGACGGGTAGGTGAATACCTTCAATATCGATGCGTTGTTTTCGACGGAGATGCTCTATTATGACTCCGATGATTTCGACAGGTCGGTTTATCAGACTCCATTGCTCTACTCTTGTTGTCTTGGCGTGTACAGTATCCGTCCAAATGTACAGCTTTCGTCTTTGCTTGATGTACTCGTTTTAGTGATATTTTTTTCATCTTCGGTTGAATAATTTGTGCTGCCCCTTTTTCGATGATGGCACTGTTCAAAGCTGGTGCTGTGAGGTGCTACTCACGATATCGACGTTTGAAACCTAGGATAGATTCGTATTCGTCTTTGTCTTGTGTTATATTACCAACATGTCGAGACTGGATTTCAGAGTTACCAAGAACAGGCGTACGGAGCCTAAGCGAAATCTTTTGGATATATCGATGGCATCTGTAGGGAGGTATCGTGCTGTTCCAAAGGTTCCAAAGCCGGGCAATCGCAGCACGGTAGCTGGGTATGTATCTTCTGAAAAGGCCCACTCGGTTGTTTCTAATGGTTTTAGACATGAACTTGAGATGACCGACGATGATATGCGACGTCAGGTTGTAGACCGTACCATGGCTTCCTATGCTGAGGAATATCAAGAAAAGAAGAACGCCTCTCTCGATCGAACCTTTTTGCGGCCCGTCCCTAGTCTGCACAAAGCAACTCTCATATCGAACTTCACGATTAGGACGACCGATCCCAGTACCATGTTGACTGAATGGTGTCGTTTGTGTCTCGTACAATGTGCTCCTGAAGATTTGGAGATAAGATTGTGGGAATCCCTTCCCCCTTCTTTACTTGGTCGTTTGCGTATACCTATGTCATCGATGCCTGGCCAAAACGAATGTCGTCTTGATTGTTCGGATTGTTTCTCGCATGATACGAAGACTGTCATGGTCTGCAAGACGTGTTCTCTCCAGCTTGAGCAAAACAAGGTGCCTGCATACTGTCGGTTGAGCATGTTGAGGGTACCTTGCATGCATTTATTCCCATCTTTCTTAGAAGACCTTCGTCCTCTCGAAGAACGTTTTCTCGCTCCTGCCGTCGCATTTGGTCTCGTTAGCAAGTTGATGTTGGATCCGGAAACGAACCATCCCTCGAGCGCAGCATATCGTAAAGTTACAGGACACTTCACAGTCCTCGCGAACGATGTTTCAGCCGTTACAAAGATTCTTCCTCAGAAGCTTGAGACCATTTGGGGACATCTTCACGTTACGTGGTGCAGTCGAGAGGAACCTCAGAAGAGAGACCTTTTGCCAGTCCTTGGTCTTCGAAAGGATCTTATGGAGAGGACATTAGCTTTTCTCCTCGCCACCAACCATCTCTACCGAGACGTCACTGTTGATAATACCTTCTGGCAGATGTGGGCAGATGAGGATGAAATATTGATGCCGGATGTCATGTCGAGAATTACTCGTATTGATGATGTGGAAGAGGAGGCCGCGGAACGTGCTGGGTATGTGCCTCGTCCTGGGAATCAGGAACCGACGTTGGATGACAACGATAACGTCACGTCGTCGCGCCAAGAGGTTGACGTCAACAACCCTGTTGCCTCTGCCCCGGACCAGACAGTTTCTGAGAATTCGGAATCCCTCGAAACTGGCGAGTACAATCCGTTACACCCATATATTGGTCCATATTGTGAAGACGAGGATGAAGACGAAGATAGCGCGATCGATGAAGAAGATCGACTGGATATTATCCGTGAGGTAGAGGAAGAACCTTTGTTCGATGTCATAGAGGGCGATTCTTCTGAAGATACTGCCTGTCAAGACATTTTGTCTTCTGTAACGTCTTCCGGATTTTTCCCTTCACTGGATGGTCGAGCGGACGACGCCGAAAAGATCCAGTTCATTCAGCAGTGTCTTTTGGCTGAAGATACGACTGTTCAGCCAAACAGGGAATCCGTCAGTGAAGAGCCTGATTCGACGAAGATATCCGCTGAACACACCACGAGCGGTGAACCATATGTCCATGTCAAGTTAGGGAATAACTTTTTGTCACCACTTAATCCTCATTATTTTGCTTCCATTTTCATCAAGGTTCTGCCGTACGGGTGGGGAGGACCAGTTGCGACTGTGGAAGAGCGGGAGAAGCACCGCGAGTGGAATTTTAGTCTGAAGACGTAAGTTTTTCATCACACATCCTCTTTGTCGTGGCTAAGCTAAATAACGTACCTAGATGGGCTTCAATCAAGTTGCGCCAGCACGGTGGCGTCGCCGCCACACATCCTGTCTTTCCTTTTCTTGTTTTCAACCGAATCATTCGAAACAATAGTGCAAGGATTAGCAGAGCACAAGTTTCCAAAAAGTCGTTTTCTGATGTACGACGAATTAGCGATACCATCACCAAGGAACAGTTGTTGGACGCCAGTAACGAATGTAAGAATCACAAACCAATTAGCAACAAGAACATGCGCAAATTGCTTCGGGAGGTTTCAGTATTTGGGAGACAGCAGCCTCTGTCCAGTGAAGAGAAAGTACAGCAACGCGACAAAATCAAAAGCTTGATTGTGAATCGGGGCATGCCGGCGATATGGTTTACCATCAATCCGAACGATATGTCGAACCCTGTTCGGATAAAAATGGGTCGTGCCTTCCGCAGTTCGCGATATCTTCAACGTATCAAACGCAACATTGAAAGACGTCTTCTGGAGGAGAAGCGCGTAATGGTGAAGGAGATTAACCAGGATCCTGTCATGGCCGTGTTATGGTTTCATAAACACATGAACGCATTTTTTGAGGAAATTGCACGTATCCCCAGCAAAGACGGCGCGTTCGGTCCTCTTGACACATTTTTTGGAGTTATTGAAACGAACGGTCGGGGAGCCTTTCACGTCCACGGTTTTTTTTGGTTTTTTGGTAACATTGGCCTGGAAACTTTCATCCCTGATTTGATTGCGAGAGACGACCAGCAGGAAATGGACGACTTTTTTCGCTGGGTGGACGAACATTTCCAGGAAGATTTCAACGTTGAAATCGTTGGTCCCCGAATTCGAGGTGGTCATGATCGACTGTTCTTGTCCAAAGATCTTCAGATGGATTTGGAACGTATGGAACAAGAATGGGAACTTGAGGCAGATTTCGTGGCCAGCTACGCGCAAGTGCATAAATGCACGGCGACGTGCTTCAAATACAATCAAGGCAAAGGGGGTAAGAAAGGCGTGAAACGCTGTCGCTTCGGCTGGCCTTGGAAGCTTGTCCCCCGTACTCATTTTGATGAGAATGCCGTGCTCCAGATAAAACGAAAGGCAAAAAGCTGCAGTCGGTGGAACAAGGTCATCGCAGCGGCATTAAGACATAATCATGATTATGCGTTAATTTTCACCCGATCGCAAGCCTTGTCTCTGCTGTACTACACCACCAATTACGCCACGAAGTTGGATATGCCAACATATCAACGCTTGGCTTTGATTGCAGCGCATTTCGACGCGATTATGAAAAATCCGGACTTTGTTAATAGCCAAGATCGTGATGAGATCGCCCAAGGGTTGATGGTCCGCATCGCGAATCGTATCTTTTCGGAGCGTGAGTTGTCTTCCATCGATGTTGTCAACCATTTGTTAGGTTTCGACACCTACTTTTGTTCAGAATCCAATTGGCGTTGGTTACATTGTAACACGATATATTACGCCGTGCGTCGGCAATGGGCCCATCTTCGTCGTCTTGCAGAGATTGACTCAGATGGGAATCAGGAAACCAATACCGAGGAAAAGGTCACCTTCGATGTCCGAGTGGGTGTTAAGCCAAGCATCTTCGAAAGTTACTTTTGCAGAGGCCCTAACTTTCGGAAAATGTGTTTGTACGAGTACGCGTCTCTTGTTGAAGTCGTTGCCAAACCACGCGGAAGAAAGGGTCGAGACGTTTCGATTTTTCACGGGGCCCTGGAGGGGGGGAAATGGTGCCAGCGTCTTTTACCAACGACGTCACGTTGCACGCCCTTATTAACAGGTCCCTACCCTTTGGATTTCACAGACGAAACCACTTTTGCCCGTAGCGAAGTTATCCGATTGGGCCTTTTTGTACCGTGGGAAGACTTCATCGGCGAGAGTGTGGGTACACCACTTGAGATATGGAATGCCCATAACTCAATGCTTCCGGAGCATTTGAAATTTCGTAGCGAAAATTTCAACCTTTTGCGAAAATCCAAGGAGGATGCCATTCGAGACGCGAAAATTTGGAACTCTCGTGTTGGTGATGAAGATGCGTTGGTAGATGTCGAGGATGGTGAAGAGGCCGATTCATCAAAAGAAGATGGTGACGGCGTACCTGATGTGGCGGAAGATTCGGAAGCATTCAGAGCCTTTTCGTCCAGTGTCTTTAAGATTCTATTTGATACGAACCAAAAAGGGGTGGGTGTTTTTGAGTTCTCGATGGCAAGGCTTATGCAATCGCGAGAAGGACGAAAGCTGGACAGTTTCCCAGTCGAACCCGAATTAGAATTATATCATCAACTGGTGAGTCGTATGGAAACGGTGGTTACAGGGAGCGAGAGAGAACAACGTCTTTTGAAAAGCCAGCTTCTTGACCAGACGAAAATATGGAAGCAAGATCTTGCGGACTTAAATGAGAACATACTTCGGATACTTACAGGAGAATCGGAGAAAACCGACACCGTCGAAACAAATGTATTCGAAACTGGGGAAAGCTCCAATGAACGAAGCCGAAAGCGTTCTTACGAGGATAGCCAAGACGAGCAAGATAACTTGATTGGTATGAACGAAGATCCACCTATGTTGCAGCGCAGGAAGCGAAGAAACCTTGCAACCATTCGACCTACCACTCTATCCATTAGGTACCACGTAGGCCAAAGTTGGGCAGAGGTCAGCAAGGTTTTCGCTTGTGAAGAAACGTTGAATGAAAAACAAGCCATCTCTTTGGATATTGTTCTTCAACATTTGGATATCGTTGATCGGGCACGAGAACGCGAAGCTTCCGAAGAGGTTGAACCTTCCACAGAGTGTAATGAAGCAATCGCTGGCACGCAACTGCTTCATTATCTGGGAGGTGAAGGTGGGACTGGAAAAAGTGTTGTGATCAAAACCCTTGTGAAAGCGTTAGAAGCGAAAGGGCAACGAAGACGAATCAGACTTACAGCTACTTCTGGAAATGCTGCCTCTCATATTGGGGGGGTCACCATCCACTCAGCTGTTGGACTTTTCGCATCTAAAAGCCGAAAAGTCTCTAGAAAGCAGGAGGACTATTGGAGGGATGTTGATATCCTTGTCGTGGATGAGTGTAGTATGATGTCCGGGAAGGATTTGTACAACATTCATATGCAACTTCAACAAGCTCGGAACAACAACGACGACGATTTCGGAGGAGTGCCAATTGTGATGTTATGTGGCGATTTTTATCAATTCGAGCCTGTAAGCGGATGGTCTGTTCTATTTCCTGGGAAACCGACAAGCGAGAGCCGTCACGAGATGACGGGGCGGTTGTTCGATGTCATGAACAACGACGAACAATACTTGGGACACCAGTTGTGGCTGAAATTCACATCTGTCGTAATTTTGACGCAGCAGATGAGGACTACGGATTTGGTATTAGCGGGTATACTAAGTCGACTTCGAAACGGCTTGCAAACTGTTGACGACGCTCATCTGTTGAATAGCAGAGTGGTTTCCGCACCAAGCGATATCGTTTTGGACCAAGAAAAGAAAGCCGTCATCCCTCTGAACTCCATGCGGCACGCTTTTAACCTACAAGCATGTATTGCGTTTGCGAGAGCAAGGAAACAGAAGGCGTACATATTTTTTTCGAAGCATACGCCTAGAAAAGATGTCCGTGGTGCTTTAACAATAGCATTCGAAACGATGGATAGCTCCTCGTTGAAGGTTCCAGCATATCTCGTCTTTACCAGAGATATGCCGCTGGGAATCACCGAGAACGATAAACAAGGACTGAAAACCGTGAACGGAGCAGAATACATTGGGAAAGCTTTCATACCTGATCCCGAGTCGACCATATACCACATAGACGAGACAGTCTCGGTTGTAACACGCCCCCCTAAAACAGTGTTTTTGACGTCTGCCACCACGGAGGAACTTGAACTAGATAGCCTGACGAAAGGGTATTTGCCGGTTTTCCCTAAAACCATCGCATCATGCCAAAGCAGGCCGTTTGGCCGTGTTGGCCATACACTAACGCCAACATTTGCGGTGACAGACTACAAGGCCCAGGGGAAAAGCCTAGGAGAAGCATACCTGAGCTTAACGGGTAGTAGAAAAAACCAGAAAGGTTCGAACTTCACCGCAACATATGTGCAACTATCAAGAGTTAAGACAATGCACGGGATGCATCTATTATCACCGATTGATCTGCAGCATTGGATGACGTTGCGGCTTCCCTTCCGGATGAAACTTGGAATCGATCGATTGTCGAATTTGAGTGACTTGACGACTAGGAGATGGCGCCAGGATATGCAGAATCAATGAAGTATCCGAGAGGTTTTTTCAAACACACTGAATTAGCCTTTTTTATATAAGAGCGAAATACAAGGAAAAAGAACGATGAGACAAAAACACCGAGAACAAGAAACATCTAACTGAAAAAATAAACCTTGTTGCCATCCCAAGCCATTCGAGAAAGCAGACAAACAATATCCGAGAGGTTTTTTCCAACACACCGAATTAGCCGATTTTATATAAGAGCGAAATAGTAGAAAAAAACCAAGAACAAGAAACACCTAACCGAAAAAAAGAACCTCGTTGCCATCTAAAGCCATTCGAGAAAGCAGATAAGCTACTGCGAATGAACGATATTACGCGACACCACTTGCATCGGCGTATCAGCACGGTTCAAGTCGCCAGTAGTCTTCACGCCTCTAGTGGTTGAATTTAGAGGTCCCTCATAAGTTGCAACCCGTCCAGGATCAGGTTTATTTTCGTCTTCCTTCTCACTACCGCTATTTACATCACTGCTGGGAAGCGTATGACGAGACAATCCTGAATCAGACGCATCAACGCTTGAGCGCTGCGAAGGTAACGACTCATCAGACATGGTGTCGTCACTCGCGCTGTGCAGCATGCCAGAGAAAACGAGTTGTTCCTGCTGGAAAAGAGGCGCCTCCACGATTGACCGCTGTGAATGCATCGATTTCTCAGATATGTCGTCATCGCTACTCGTGCGGTGCAGCATTGTAGAGTAAAGAAGTTGGTCTCGTAGAAAATTGGCTTTGGAAATGGATTCGTCAGAAGCATAACCATCATCAGGATCCATATCATTAACAAGACGTTCATGATACTCATCATCACCGGTGACGGTTTCCGTTGGGGAGTGCGGAGAACCGCCTGTAACACTAACGCGATCGGTGTCTTGCCTCTTATTCGGTGTATCAAGGTCAAGGTCGAGGTCGATGTCGCGGTCAAGGGGACGTTTCGGAGCCCGGTCCTCAGTATCGGGAAGGTTCGCGGCACCGTCAACCTTCTTGAGAAATGTCGTCGGTCTAACGCTCTTGAAAATCCATTTCCGGGTTCTTGATAGTTTCTCGAATATAGGGACTCGAACATAGAACGATTTGTTTCTACCCGAGAAGATTGGCATCGTGCGGAGGGAAAAAAGCGACCAGGCGAACCGAGCGAATAAATATTCGGGCGGAACACCACGAATGGGCAAGCATTCAATGTTTTGAAATTGGCAGAACATGACCCAGTCACCAAAAACCGACTTCGTAGGAGGGTGAAGCATATGCAAGCCGAGTTTATAGGAAACGTCGGATTGCACAACAGCAGTCGTTGTAGAGGGGCCAGCAGTCGTTGTAGAGGGGCCAGCAGGAACCGTATCAGATCGTCTTTTTGGGCGTATGTCCTTGACAGTTTGTTTGGCCTTCTCTTTCATGTTAGAAAACCTCCCCATTTGCGAAGAACGGTTTGGACGAACTGAGACGTTTCGTTCAGATGGACCACTTCCTTCAGGCAGCTCATCTCCAGCCGAAGACGTATTCTCAGTACTTGGAATAGTCTCAGTCTCAGTCACGCGCATGGGAAACATAACTAAATAGTTACGGTCGAAAAACCGATGCGCGTCAGTCTTGAGATGGAGTGCGTTGTTCTTGCTGTCTATGATGACACCAACATCTGTGCGAACATATTGACGCATACGGTTCATGTCAAACCACGAGCCCATGGCTTGGGGAACGACATGGGCGTTATCAAGACCATTGGGATTGCCAGTAAACCGACACGTTTCGTCATGGGTTTGCACGGCCAGGGTCGAATACCACGCCTGTATATCGTCACTCGCTAATGTATCAAGGGCGGAGATTGGATGTCGTTCGAACGGTTCGAGATTCGCTAGGGATCGCCAGGGCTTTGGCACACCTTTGTCATGAGGAAACGGCCAGTGCTCGAAGACGGGAACAATTGGGTAGACGCCACCTACATAACCATCTATTAGAAATGGATATCCAGAGGAAAGGAAAATACCTACCCGGTTTTGCAGGATCATACGGAGGAACTTGGAAGTAATACGTCCCAGCAGGCAACAAATCATCCTCAGGGATGGGGAAACGGCCTTCACCAAGAATGGGAGAAGTTGACAGATAGGGGGTGTCAAAATTCTCGATGTCGCGACCCTCATCTTCAGTCCACTTGTTGCAAGCAATAATACAACAAGCATAATAGACGATGTTGTATAAAACATAGCCATTATCCGACGCAGCCAGGCTTACCATCGGAGAATCTTCGACGTAGTACGGATGGTAAACCTCAACCTTGCTGGTGAGGATATCAGGGGCAACAGATGGGAAAGGCATTTGAGTTAGGAAGGGAAATGTTATCTTCCGTAGGGCCTTCTTGTAAGGCTCCATCGCGACGCAGAGCCCAAGCAGCAGATTGATAGGAAGGGTATGAAAGGCAATGGAGCAGGTAGCAACAAGCAACAAAACAGTTGGATTAGAGGCAAAAGAGGGAGTAAGGCTAGGCGGTGTAGCGAAACCAAAGTGGGAATAAAGGGGAACTTTAGTATACACATATATAGATAAGGAATGCTAACTAGATACAAGCAACTCCCCAAAATGAATACATGGTGCATGATGAAATAAAGCCCCAATTGCAATATATTCAGCCTCAGAATCAATAGATAAACAATCCAAAACTGATAAAAGAAATATATTGAGTGGAAAATTTTCCCCCCTAATATATTGACTGAGTGCATGTAATAATCTGCAAACCCTCTTCTAAAATAGGTTGTATTATACTAATATTGAAAAGGTATCATTTCAGTTCCGAGAAACAACTCCGACAAAGCAGCGCACAAGCCACTTTGAAAATGGTTCGGTTCCGAAAACGCATGGACCACTTCGAAGTTGAATTGATTCCGATAACGTAATGCACGCATAAGCCATAAAAATTTACAAAATCCCTATACTATAATACAATATGTAAGGGCATATGAAAGTCTTGGCAATTGTTTTATTCAATTATACAAGACTCGGCTACTTAGCTTAAGCTGCTCCGGCCACCGGACGCTAAGGTATTTAAATTATTCAATAATATAATAATACGTATATAACCATATCAAGGTCTTGGCAAACCTTCCTATTCTAGTAATTATTTATTGACACATTCGACCCCGACACAAGAACCCTCCGTAAACTCCGGGCAATCTACATAGAATGTCAAAAGAGGCTGCAGCAAGCCTGCAGTCGCCCAGTTGCCGCAACTCTTAGTTACCCGTACCCAGCAAGGCAGCAAGGCCATTGCACAGTATTATACCCGGAAACTCGATATTTCTTGCACTATGTACGAAATTGCCCACTATTTCCTACTGTAGGTACGCCGCCACTACGCCACTACGCGACTCTCTTTAAGCCAATCAAGTCAGTAGCAGCATAATCAGCTTTCCCATTTGCGAAATGCGAAATGCGAAATCGGAATGGCGGATAGTTTCAATTCTCCCCCCGTTTGCTTCCCCGCACCTTCTTACCTAACAGCCCTAATAGGTACTACCAGGATCCGGTGGGACGTTAATTGACCGTCGAAACACAGTTTAGAATAAATTAAACATTTTGTTAGATATTTCGGCTATCGAGATAAATAAATGTTTGACGGGTAGACGGGAGCTAACGGGAATGAGGGTCTGGAAGCCCTGGTATTAATACATTGCAGGATATAGATACCTTTGCTAGAGCTACGACTACGAGGACTTTCAAGATTATAAGATTATACGAAGTAGGCCTACGTGATATAGGTCTTGTGTGTGTGTGATGAGGAATTGAAGACTGAAAGATGAGAGGAAGTTCCTCCAAAGCCCTCCCGAACTGCTAACGTAAATCAAACTGTTTATTGCATCCACTGGATATTAGTATGGCAACCTGCATTTGTCCAGCTTTCTACGTTGAAGCGGAGCCGTTGCAAGCCCCTGATATGCTCCATGGGGAAAAGGGGAAAAGGGGAAAAGGGGTGAAATACATAGTATACCATCAGCCACATACGTTCACGAGAGTGTAAATATGAACTGTTATCAAACACTGTTTTAAAATAAAGGCAATATTACTTTTTTTTTTTCCTCTGAAAATCTCCGCCCTAGATGTAAAATGCGATATGATCACCGAATGTTATGAATAACGCATATCCTTTTTTCCAATGCAAATGCACACCGACAGATCAACCCCTGGCGTGGCGGACCCATTACCCCTTGAAAGTCTGACTTCCACTCCAACGCCGCAGCCTTGCAGCCTTTTTTTATAAAGAGGGGCTCATATAATGTTGGCCTTAGCTTCTAAGGCCTGGATTGTCTCAGATGGGGCGTCATGACTTGTGGCATTTCCATTCGAGATGGACGGCACCTTGATACCAGCGCCATTTAGGTCCAGCTCCTGACTGAGGCTACGCTGTGGGTGCTTCGAGAGGATCGGGCTCCCAGGGCGACTTAAGATGAACTGTTTGAAGAATTTCGTTAGACAGAAGTCAGGATAAATCGGGCATGCCCGGAACACTTACGTTACTAGCTGCACTCAGAAGAGCTATGAGAGAGCTTTGAACAACATCCTCGTGTATGCCAACACCCCAGACCTTTTGTGACGTCCCGGAAGCCGTACACTCTATATACGTAGCTGCCTTGACCTCCCGGCCTCCTCCGATAGCGTGTTCCTTATAGTCGGCGACATCCAAATCGATTCCCACACCTTTCAGAGCGTTAGCTAGCGACGAGATCGGTCCATTCCCCCGACCTCGTAGCTGGTATTCCCTACCGTCAATAGCGATAATACCCTCGAACACCCGCGCGAGGTTCCTGGTGTCTTGTGTCCCGCCGGCTGCCGGAGGGGTCGGAGATGTTGAGCGGTCAAACGAGATAGAGTAGTCGACTATGTTGAATCGGGGGTGTTCCTGGAGGAAATACGTTCGCTCGAACAAGTCGGCAATTTCGGCTGACAGGAGCTCCCTGCCCAGTTCATCGGCCTTCTTCTGCACCACTTTGCTGAATGCGATTTGAAGACCCCGGGGGAGGTCGAGGTTAAGCTTGCGTAGGATAATCCAGGCAGCACCTCCCTTGCCGCTTTGCGAGTTGACACGGATAATGGCTTCGTATGTTCGGCCGATATCCTGTGGGTCGAGAGGCAGATATGGAATCTGCCATTCCTCTTCGTACGATTTGCCATCTCTCTCCCGTTGTACGAACCCTTTCTTGATGGCGTCTTGGTGCGAACCACTAAAGGCACATACGACAAGGGATCCGCCGTATGGTGCCCTAGGATGAACGGGAATCTTGTTACAAATTTCGACTGTGTCGACGACACGGCCGAGATCGGAAAAGTCAATATTCGGGTGAATTCCTTGGGTATAGAGATTTAAGGCTAAAGTGACCAGATCGACATTTCCAGTCCGCTCGCCATTTCCGAAGAGGCACCCCTCCACGCGGTCAGCTCCCGCCATCTGCGCTAGCTCGGCAGCAGCAACGGCGCATCCCCGGTCGTTATGCGGGTGGAGGGAGACACATATCTTTTCCCGCTCGCTGATGTGGGTGCAGAAGTACTCGATTTGGTCGGCATAGACATTTGGCGTCGCCATCTCGACTGTGGCTGGAAGATTGAATATGATGGGATTCTCCACCGTAGGCTCCCAGGCGGCTTTGACAGCCTCGCAAACACGAATCACGAATTCGGGGCTGGTGTCGGAGAAGGTCTCCGGGCTGAATTCGAAAGCCCATTCCGTACCGGCCTGTGCCGGGTCGTCTTTAGTGATGGAGCGAGCATACTTGGCACATGCTACCGCCCGCTCGAGGCTCTCTTCTTCGCTGAATCCGAATACAATGCGCCGAAAGCACTCGCTCGTTGCGAGGTAAAGGTGTAGGATAGCCTTCTTGGTTCCTTTGAGGGAGTCGACGGTACGGCGGATGAGGTCTTCGCGGCATGGTGCGAGGACTTGTAAGCAGACGTCATCAGGAACTGCGCCAGGAGTCTCGACAAGGCGTCTGGTAAAGTCGAAATCGGTTTGGGAGGCTGAGGGGAAGGACACTTCAATCTCCTTATAGCCAAGCTCGACTAACATCTTGAAGAATCTCCATTTCTCGTCACCATTCTACGGTAAAAATTGTCAGACCATGTTCGCAAATTCTAGAAATACCGTGTGACAAACCATTGGGTCAACCAAGCTCTGGTTTCCATCTCTTAAGTCGGTAGCGAGCCACCTCGGAGCTTTCTGGATGGACTTAGATGGCCATTGACGATTCGGGAGATTCAGAGGCGTAAAGTTCTTGTACTTTTTGGAGGGATCCTTAAGCCTGTAGCAAGAATTACAGGTCAACCAGCAAGTTTCGACTAGAGATCGGTCTAACGGACAGACTGTTGTTGTTTGTTCAGTCTGACTCTTGGGTACGACTTACATGGGCATGATGATGGCTGATGGTGGGACCGCGGCTGGAAGCGCAACGCGGGGCCTGTTACCTGATAGTTGAGACCGGATACAATGAAACCGAACGTGGGCGGCGAGAGAAGAAAGGATTCACTGCGATTGTAGAAATATGTAGGGACTTTCTTTCATTTGTCAGGGGTCCTTGGAATTTAAATTCTTGAATCAATTGCTGTTCGGTAGAGCCCATGAGTCAGAGCCAAGTGCTTTCCCACTTTGACGAAACTATTTTTCTTTAAATAAAAAAAAATTCAATTCCGTCTGCGTCCGCGTCTACTGTGGTACCCTCGTCAGGTATTGGCGGATGGTGGGGTTACCCTGCATCCTGTGAGGTAACCCCGCAGTCAGGCGACTTCACCCTTGCACATGCATTTACATAACAGAATTTGTGCTTGGCTCCAGGGCTCTTACTTACTCGGATTAAGGCTTCGACCACTTAAATTTTGGGTTTCACTGTACGAGCCACCACCGCCACAAGCATGTCAATCCAATTAGAGAGCAAGGTTGAAGTGAGGGCTGCTGCTTTGGGTATTCCGGCTTGCCCGCGCTTGCCCGCGCTTGCCCGTGCTTGTTGTCCGCTTGTCCCCAAACAACAAAGCCGCAGACCGAGTGGCCTCGCACCTCGATGATGTCTACCTGTGTTTGTGTTCCCTTGCATATAACTCCTATGCACTTTAGCCTCAGCCAAAAGACATTACATTACATGCAGTACGCCCAATTAGAGTCCAACCGGCAGTCACTATCTGCATGTAGATCAGGGCCGGAGAGGAAATCAAGTACACGGTGACCAAGAAGGCATCGTGATATCCAATCCGCCAACGTATAACACGAAGGGGGTGTCATTTATGACAACGCAGAAGACCATTCGAGGACGAGCAATCAAGAAATGCACAAACATCCATCATTTCAAGCTCCAATGGCTCAAGGTGCATGACACTGGGAATGAAGTCAAGATGCATAAAAGTATCAACATATATATGAGTGTTAATTAATATAATACTGCCGCAACTGCTGCAACTGCTGCATTAAAGCTGCAGCTCATGAATGCTAGGAATTTGTACAACAAGGCCTCCACCTCGTCCACGACCTAAGAATAAATGTTTTGGGCAATCACAGACGCATATGGGAATACATCCCGTTCAACCCCTTAAACGCCTGGCTATGACGAAATGCAAAATACCTCCGACCTTCCTTGAGTTTCCGTTACTCACTCAGACCGCTATGGCTTCCATCCCTAAAGTTCGGGTTTGCTAATGCATCATACCAAGGTATTAACTTATGATAAGGGGCCGTAGCAAAGGGGGCCCGTAGCGAAATCGACGAGTTGTCTACCACGTGAAACTCTCCTCCACGAAGTCCACTACGGAACTTTCGTCCTGGACCTCGCGGACTGCCTGTCGCACGTCATCTGCTAGCGCTCCGGGGCCGCAGACTGAAACGCACATCGCCCCAACCTGTTCCTCGACCTCTTTCTTAAGAAGCGTAGGGATGTTGGGCCGTCCGGGAAACATCTGAACCGTGGTCGAGGTCGAGGATATCTCCTTCGAATTCTTCGGGCGCGTAATAAACAATCGCATGTTAAGTATTTCTCTCCTCCTAGGCATCCGTAGTATCTCGTCCATCCAGGGTCGCACCCACTCCAGGGCCTCGGTGTCGCGTATTATCCATACGAGTGTTACGCGTCTTGTTGCGATTGTTCCATCGTTGAAAGCCTCGATTAATGGCTTGATATACGATATTTGGTGCGTGATACCGCTCGCGCCGGCAAAAAGCACGGCGTGGCCATACGAGTCGAGTGAATGGTGACCCGCGTACGGGCCTTCCACTGCTGCTCTGATTCGGATGGATCGAGATCCTCCGTCGAGGGCTTTGTTGTAGAGCTGCCGAGTGAATCCAGTGTAGGCGCCGATGATAAATGAAATAGACGTGGTTCCTCTCTTTAGTTGAGACTCCTTGCTATCTTCAATCCCTTTCCCTCCGAGTCCCGTCTCATCTATTGCGGGATGATGCTCAACCCAGGCGATTGAGAACGGGTGGTTCTCCCAGGGATTGATCCCCATGAAGCGGATATAAGCGTGCGTTCCCGGTTTGACGTCGACGTAACGAGGCAGGTGCATTGTAACTCGAGTGGCATCAGCAGGCATAGCCTCTATGAGAGCTTCGGTAAACCCCCTCTTTCGGGACCAGTTATTGTAGGCGAGTCGGAACATGCGAGATAACCGCTCTGCCGCCCAAATCATGAAGATCGCCACCATCCACGAAAGCTGAGGGAGCCCACCGGAAAGCTGCGCCGTTGCGCAGTGAACCCAAGTCATCGCAAAAACGATGAAGGCCAAGATGATGTGGAAATTAAGAAACGTCTCGTAGAAGGCATGTCGAACCGGAGAGAGGGACAGGACAAGGAGGATGACGAGGGCGATGGTTCCGGCGAACCCAGAGGCGAGGAAGCTGTCATGAATCAACCTAAAATTCATACCCTCATATCCGTCGGCCGCCACTGCTACATAAGCCCAAGCAATTGTGTGTATGACTGCTTCTATCACGACCATGCGACCCATCCATCTGTGAAGGAGGTTGTAGGTATCAAAGCTGACCCTCAACAATGCGATTAGAGGGTTGTTTCGGCCTGCCATAATGATGAGAGGAACCATGTTCACGACAGACAACGTGCCCGAACGCCCTCTGATCTCGGCAGCTAGAGAATAAGAGTTCTCTTGAGACCAGTCTTCACAGAACATATAGATGGCGTTGCTTAATAAGTAGATACCTAGGATGACAGAGTGGAGTCGGGATGGCAAGGTTCCTATGCTGACTGCGGGAGACAGTCTGATCTCACGGTTATGTCGTTTCTTCCACAGAGGGGCGTAGATAAGATGTTTCTTCAAGGTCGGCATCCAACTCCATTGTGACCTCTTCCAGTAAGTTTGCCTGTCAGCGGGCGCCGACATGGACGACACATGGCGGAGCTTGGTCCATCCGATCTCGAGAAGACGAATACTGAGGGCGATGAGGGCCATTATGCCCAGCGTCCACCATAGCATATCCTTAAATAACAAGTTCCCTGGCTGATCGACCCCATTTAAAGAGGTGGAGTAGGGTGCAATAGTCGATGATGCATCGTGCTGCAGTGTTGTCGAAGGCACATCGGAATCTCGAAGTGCGAGTACTGATATTGGTGTGATTGGCCCGAGGGCGGCGATCCTGCGCCGTATCAACGACATGATTTTTTGAAGTGCTGATTTGTGGTATATTTTACTGCCGATGAATAATGAGAAAGCGAAAGTGATATATTGGCCTGAGACTCGAGGGGCGACGAGGAGACAAGGACAAGCGATAGTGGGGGAAACAAAGAGTTTCCGCTAGGATCCAGGACACTGGAAGGCAAAGAGGAGGATATTTAGTATAAACCTATGAATGCATTGTGTTCGAGAACAATAGAGTGATCCGAGCCAAGCACGATCGAGTTCTTTGTGAGACTCGAAAGAGTTTTTGTCCTCGTGCAACGAGATACTCGCCCTTAGGATAACACTGGTAGGGTGGCGGAAGGATATAAACAAAGGGCCTGCTTGGAAGCCCTTCTGACCAGCTTAATGGCCTGAGGGCGCTATATTTGCTTCCTTTGTTGTCGGATAGTTACCCTTGGTCTACCTCTCTTGGTTTTCGGGAGGATAGGCCGGCAGCCGAGAACTTGATATTTTCCAAACAAGGTGGAAAGTGTGGGGTATGGGGTATGGGGTTGGTGGGCAATAAACTGGCGATATATTGTTAGTTATAAAGTATTCGTATCGTGACTATCCGGTAGATGGGGTGACGTGGTGGGCTTACTGATGTAGGTTGGCGTCCGGCAAAAGTTTGTAGAAGGGAGCGAACGAATGACCAGACAAATGACAGGCGAGACAGGATGACTGGAAAACAAAAAAAGAAAATATCACGAAGGGTGGCAGGGTGGCTAGCAGCGACCAGGGAAGGAACGAAACGTAATGATTTCCTACAAGGTAATGAGTTGGTTACCAAGGTGAAGTGGTGGGTAGGTAGAAATATTATGATTTTATTTGAGCTGGATCTCAGGTACCGTAGTCGTGCAGGACAACGATCATCGATAAATCACTTCGAACAAGAACAGCTGAAATTGAGCTCGTCAAGAGCCACAAAAGATTACTGGAATCACATAACGATCACCGAGAGCAGATCATGGAGTTTATGCAAGATCCGCCATCGCTAGCTTCTCCCCCTGGGATGACGATCTTCACAAGTTACACTAGTCTCCTTTACCGACTTGCAGTGCTAGTTTGGTAAGACTCATGAAGCACTAGATGTATATGGGTAACCAGTGTCGTACGTTCGATAACCTAGGACATTGTAAGCTTACCAGTTGGCCTCCGCAAGCACGTAGGTTTTCTGGCACAAGTATGAAGTTCGTCGATATCTCAAACGCCGGTTGGTGAACTGGCGAGCTCGTGTTCCTAGACGCGGGTCGTTCAGGCTCAATGATTTGTCCACAAGCGCCTGAACAAGCGGCCGTAAGTTCCCCACTTACCCGAAAGATATCAGGAACAGGGGTTCCAGCCGGGTTTGATAGGGCAGCGAGTTTTGAGCTTGGCTTCGTAGGGTACACGAAATGGTCCCAGGTTGGGCCAGCGGTCAGGGAAACATTCCCGTTGATTGGTCTGATGTTTTTTGCCATCGGGAAACATTAGGGGCTGAACCTGCTGGCTTCAGGGGCTGCAGGGGCAGGACGGGGCAGGACGGGGGCATCACTTCTTCTGTACATCACTAGCACTATCCCCTAGCCTAATCTGGGTTAGGCTAATCTTGGCTTCATAAATTCGCCAATAGGGGAAAACGACTGGTGCCAGGCAATTATTTATCCAGATTGTTCATGACATCAAACCACTTTGTATCTTTCTACGACTTTGCAACCTTGGAATCGTTTCTCGCGAGCTTCCGACCTCACCTTCTCACCTAGTGCGATCAGCACGATCCATTTATTAAACAAGTCTTATTCCCTATCGGACGTCGGCCCGTACCCAGCCATCTTTTTCCTCCGATTCCCTTACTACAGCAAAACCACGCGGCACTTGGATTGTGGTTTTTCTACTCAAGTGTTACGAAGTAATTGAATGATACTCGAACCACTCTTGAGCAACCGACTGCGTGGCTCGCGTCTAGCCCCCTTGACCGAGTTCCAGCTAATATATCAATGTATGTGTGTAGCTGGATGTCATCGTCTAGAGCGTTCCGGGGATATGTAGGCCCATAACGAAATGGAACACGTCCACCTACTTCCTTTCACATGTCGCGGGGTGTAGATTCCGTATCGTACGACTAGCGATATGGGGGTGTACACACAGTTGATATATGTAACCCAAGGCACTAGAAGATTCCTAGGAGTAGGTCCTTTGAGTGGATCCTTTGTTTGTTCCGGTACCAGCTCCTCCTTTCTTATCAAGCTCGGTCAGATATATATACCATTACTTTATTATAGAGTCTAGTTGATAAGTATAGTAGTATGTTTCCCCAGATCTCGGCGCCTATCGCGGTCCTTAGCGGGTAAACTGAGATGACAGCTCTTCGTTATATGGGCGACCTGGTAGAGTGTAAAGCCTGACGATAAGTTTGAAGAAGCATTGTGACCACCGTGTATGGCATGGGCATCCATCGGAGTTTCTGTCGACACAGCATGTCGTTATTTATAGGATGAGAGCAAACCTACAGATGGTACTCATGAGGCTGAAATAGTGACCGAGGCCGCAGGGAGATGGGTATCTCGCTACCGCAGTGCTGGCACCTGGGCGTTTATTTTGCAACTCTGACAAACGATTAGCAAATCCACGTACATGTAGTATCCGGCTCCGCAGCCACGAGGGCTATCGTTGACACATCCGACCGCATGGCATAGGTCATATTGACAGATGCACTATACCTTGGCATGAAAAGAACTGCCAAAGCTTATTGCAAGTCCTTCCTGTCCATATGAGGTTCTACGTATCACTTGTTAGTTGCCTAGCATTGACCTAGCTCATTATGTCTCTAATGAAATCGAAACTTGTATGGTTTCTCGATAGAAAAACAAGTATTTGTTTCATTTTGCTTTTACATGGATTCGAAAAATAGTGAGCCGTTATTGGGGGATCGTTTTCGTGGACTCTTGATACTCTTGATGCTTTTAACGTCTTGAAGCTGCCTCGTTAATCGCATCCAAACAGATATACGCATGACTGCTTAAGTAAGTGTACCAAAAAATGTGCTTGGATAACGATACCGACGGTTGGTGGGGCCCTGACACGGTCAACACGCTCGTTCATTAGGAAACAGCATTCTATCACGCGAGAATGAAATCAAACATCCAGCATTCAAAATTGTAGTCCTCGAATTTGAGAGGCCGGGGAAGAAGAGGGAAACCAACACTTGCCTTGAAAAAAGGTCAAGTGCTAGCTAATTTTTCTTCCACTTTTAAGCTCCCTAACAAAGAGCACCACTCATCCGCCGACCAGCGATGGCTATTCGTAGACCAAACGCAACTATAAGCACTGAGCGGACGATGTCAAACAGAAGATAATCGATAATCAATCTATGCACACTCCATCATGTCTCGGTTTATCAACCCAGCCAAGATTGGCCTCCTTGCTCTCATCGAGCTATACTTAAACAAGGCCGTCCCGAGTGCCTCAATTGTAGAGGTTCTCTCCTTTATAACGTCTCATCTGATCGACAGCGACTCGTTGACTTCATCTTCAGACCCCGAAAGCCGATGGAGACGCGCCGAAAAAACTGTCAGTATAGTCATCTCGATTGCAGACTTTGAAAAAGTCTTAGCACCACACACCGCAGCTTCTGGTATACCTGGTCGGGGCCTGTGGTATGCCTTCTTGGACAGGCTGTGGAAGATCGACTGTCTGCATGCCCTACACGAATTTTTTGACAACTGCTCGAGCTTGTTAGTCAAGACGAAGGACCAACTCCGCCGCGATGCCGAGTTAGGCATCCCGGCTCCAGACCCGGAAGTCGTATTACTCGCCCGTAACTCGCCATTCGGTGCCTTTGTGCGCAGATGCCAGCTCGAATTTACAAGACTACGCTTTTCTGATGTTTCTGAGTTGTGGAAGGACTTTATCAAGTATCGCCAGACTACGGCTGCGTATTACCGGAAGAAGACGCCGTCCTTCCAGAGGCTCAGTTTTGATCATGTCCTCTTAGCCGGGGAGAATGACTGGGGGGATACGATTACTTCGGTAGCCTATGGGGATATGCTCAGAGATGATCCCAACTCGACCCTACCTGTCAGCACCGACGATATCGAGAAGCTCCTAGAGTTCCAGATTGAGCAGATGCAAAAGTACGGCACTCGAATCCCTCTAGAGATACAACACCAGTTCCATGATTTGTTAAACGATAGCTTCATGGTGCCAAGCTTATCACACTATCTAAGCTATCTAGACGCTTGGAGAGCAGGCGATTACTCGACGTCGTTCGATTACTTACATCGATACTTCGACTACACGATGCAAAATAAGGATAGATCATTCTATCAATATGCGCTAATGAACCTGGCGGTATTGCAAGCCGACTTTGGATGCTATAAGGAAGCAATCGCGGCGATGCTGGAAACTGTCTCGACGGCCAGGGAAAACCGGGATATGACTTGCTTGAATTTCGCACTCAACTGGCTTTTCCACTTCGGTCGAGCGCATCCCGAGGTGACCAAGGAGTTGGAATCGAATAGCATGCTCGGAACCGGCAAGGAGTCTCTCGCGTACCTTCGAAGCAGGGCAAAAGAGACAGGTATGTGGATCTTATGGAGTTCTGCACTTATGAGCGAGGCGAAGACGGGACTCGCGAATGGTGAAAGCGTAGCTACAGCCATCGAACATCTTGTTAGAAGCTCCCAGATCCTAATCGAGCGCAACATGAAGAGCATGGTTGGCTCTCAACTATCAATTAACATAGCATTATGGGATAGGCTAGGGATCGCCTACTTATCATCAACCACTTGCGAAGTGTTCATTCGGTGCCACGCCCGTCATTCGACTATCGATGACGAGTTGAAAGTAACTAGCCGACAGGCTTCGATGCTTGCCCTTAAGGGGAGGTACGACGAGGGCCTTGCACTATTGGAAAACTTGGATGCCAATTCGCTTCGAACTTGGAAGCCGAGCCAGTATTGGTACAAGTTCCGTGGCATAATCAAGCTGAGAAGGGATATTCATCGAAATAATCTCGACGGAGCGGAACTTCTTCTCTCGCAGCTTCTCCAATCCAAAAACGAAGACTTGGAGCCTGATCTCGACGTCATTACTGATACTCTTCATGTCGAGTGCCTTATCCGTAGAGGCAAACTCGACGAAGCTTTCTCCAAGGTGGAAAGGATGGTGTCAGAGCTCCGAGATGAAAATAAAGACGTCGCATTGCGGGTTCGACTCCTCCTTCTCAAAGCCGAGCTCCTCAGCCAATGTGGCCGGCCCCAGAAGGGCTTCACAATCGCTGTGAGAGCAGCAAATGTAGCTTGGCGCGCCCGTCTTCTCCCCTATCTCTGGCCAGCAATTGGAGCGATTGCGAATATTCTATCTTCGCTTGGCGAATTCGAGCCGGCCATCCAACTCTTGAATGCGGTTCTGCCGCGAAGTCTCGAGTGTGAGAATTCGGCCATGACCGCGAAACTATACTCGTACCTCGGCGATGCCAACATGGGCATGGCGGGCAAGATGCCCCCGAAGTCTAACAAGAGAAGGGAGTTCATGACGAAGGCGCTGGAGGCGATCGAGAAATCGTTTAACCACTACTCGAGCGTCGAGGATATCAATAAGCAGTGCGAGATGATGGCTAAGAAGGCTACGATTATGAAGGTCTCGGGAGACAACGTGCTCGCCAACGACTACGCGGCGGCTTATCTGGCGATACGGAAAGATGCTGCTGCACAGATCAAGATGTGAAGATAACTTAGGACAGCCAATAATGATACGCGATTGAGGACAAAAAGATTAAGTCGTCTTGGACTTATTACTCAAAAATGCCTATGATAGTATCTTTAAGTTGGCCCGGTTTGGTGTATGTCTCCACGAACTTGGCCGCTTCTTATGATGAAGTTCCGCAATTTTCCCCTAGCAGTTCTATATAGCAGTTCTATATGAAGCCCGTACTCCCTCCCCTTACCCCTTCTCGTCTTCTCCAAAAAAAGACAGCTGTCCCCATTCGGACTACTTGCTCCCAGTATTCTAGGCGAACTCAGCATCGTCGTCGTCGTCAGCCTCGCTCTCGTCCTCGTCGTCATCCTCGTCGTCAGCCTGGTCGGCCTCTTCGGCTTCCGCGGCCTCGCAAGTCTCGCATATTTCCACGACTGGGTTCTGGGAGGGTATTTTGTTCACGGTGGTGCCTTCCTGACAGCCGCCTATACCGAGGCGAGGGTTGGCTAAGACCTCCCAGCACTTGTCCGTGCGGAGGAACTTGATGTCGCCGAAGTAGTGGTCTCCCGACCGGCACCACCCTTGCTTGTTGTGTTGATAGCACATGTTGTTGTTCATATGTTGTGTCGGTTAAGCCTGATCTGCTCTGCCGTTGTGGTTTTTGTCTTGTCTTGTTTAAGCAACTACTCTTGCGAGATACTTTATGTACAGGAAGCCACTCACCCCAGGGCCAAGAGCGTTAGGATATTTCGGTTTGCTGGACGCTGTGTCTCGAGACACCATCGTTAGGACCAAGTCCGATTGACAAGGCCATACGTTCAGACGAGAGAGAGAAAAGAAAAGAAAAAATGGGAAGATTGGGTTGTCAGTATGGACACGCACTACAATACGTGACGTGCTCTCGAATCTAAGGTGAGTTGTGGAATGGGTGAATTAGAAAATATGTACGTCGAGGACTCGGCGATTCTCGCGTGGTCTTGTACGATATAGACACTGTACCTTCGACCAGCGTTTAAACTCATCCTAATTAATTTATTACACTTTGAGTCAGTGTTCAAAATGCGTACGAATGGGCGGTGGCGGCATTTGCCTTGACGTGTGCTTCGACGGCGATGTCAAACATCCTATTGTGATACCTATTTCGTTATCAGCATCTTTATAGCCTAGCGGACGACCCCTTGACTAAGTGGCGGCCTGTGCTACATCTCGTTTGGTTCTCATAACACTTAGGGGGATGGAACTCGTGCCTTTTTAACACTTGTAAGTTGAGTAATCTCTGTGTGGTGATTTGTTTGTTATTCTTGAACTTTTGTACATCATTTGGCTGGTCCAAGTTTTGCCCTTCGGCCTACCTTTTGGACTCTAGCCAGAAGTCCGTTGCGTTGGGGAACGTATCGTCCCTACTCTTTAACATATATCATACCCAATTCAAGGTAATATCGACAGTACTTATGTAGTCGTGTCTGCTACTAAATAGGCAGCCTATTTAATTTGTGTCGCATGGCCAGTAGAATCGAGCCATTTCGTCTGCCTCGCTAATTTCAAGACATTGAACAATTCTATAATGCTCACTTGTCGCTCCAGCTAATATTCCGCCCCTGCTTGTTCTTCAGCTGCCCCTCTCGGGGAACCGGCGGCTCCACCGGGTGCTCCTCGCCCTCGGCCATGTCGTTGGTGGTCCATATCCTCTCGACGCAGAGCTCGAAGGGGCCGGGGACGCGGTCGGTGAGGCCGACGCCGACGGAGCGGACCTTCTGGCGCAGCATCTCGGTCTGGGGCTCGACGACGAAGCCGTGGTTGGTGCGCACGAAGTCGTTCCACTTGATGAGCACCGTCTCCCACTCGCCGGGCCGCTTGGCGAACAGCCGGTGCTGGTGCAGGTCCGTCGGCACGACCGACTCCGTCTGCACGTTGACGAAGTAGCTCCGCCCGTCCGATTTCACCCGCAGCGCCAGGTACGTGTACATGTCGATGTTCCACAGCGCCCGCCCGAACAGCGTCGGCCGCCGGTCCAGCGTCCGCCACGCCGCGTACCCGGACCGCTGGATCTCGGGCCGGTGGGGTGGCAAGGCCGTCGATATGGCGCCGTGGAAGCGCGCGTGGCCGTTTACGTTGTCTTGCGGGGAAGGGGGCATCCAGTCTAGCGACGCTTTCGAATAGCCTCCCATGTCGACATCGCTCATTACTTTGGTGTCTTGGAGGGATTCGGGGTGGTGGAAGTCGTGGAGCGGAAGCGGCCCTGACGGTCCTTTAATACCCTCGAGATTATATGCTGTGACATGTTAGTATGCGAAACGTGGGAGTCGGGCGTTTTAGTATGGGGAGACATGCCTACGTTCCAGAGGCGCTTGAACTCGTCGAGACTGCGCCCCAAGAAACCCTTGGACAGGCATACCGTCGTGGGGCGCATCTTGAAGTCGAATGCGCGAGTTGGTGCGAGGTCAATTAGGCGAGGTAGAGGAGCCAAAAGGCTCAAGCATCAACTTTGACATCGGCAGAGTTTGTATTGTTAGGAAGAAGCCATCGGGGTGGGAGCTTGTGGTAGTTGTTTGCTTAGATCTAATGAGAGAGTCGAAGGTTTCTTGTCAGTGACGAAAAGCTCAAAGCTCTTATTACTCCTAGATGCAAATTTGGATATATGTATTTATACGTACTGGTTAGTACGATATTAAAGAACCGCGGGTTAAGAATTAGGCCCCCAGGCCCCCTGGCCCCTCCTGTTTCTCCAGCCGCGTGTTTTTTGTGGCGTGCCAAGGCGTAGCTGCGTCAACCTCTTAATCGTTATTTGATGCGCAAAAGGAAACTCCACAGAGTTGGGAGCTTGTGATCTCGATAACGCTGACGTCGCCCAAATTAGGCACCTAATCTTTTGACCACGACTATATCTAAAGCGAAGCGAAAGAGAGAGAATTGACTTTTATCTCTATTGTTCCTACTTGAAGGCATTATTGTGGTGATGCGTCGTGCTTGTGTAGCTGTAACTTGACGTCGAAGCTCCATCCCTCCAACCTTTCATCCCACCTACCGACTCCTTTACTTGGAAACGTGACGGAGAAGAGGCGACCGGTGACACACACAAAAGCAAACAAGAGACATCATTCACCATGGCTACAATCCGTAGTCTTGATCACACAAAGTGCGTTTCTCCCCTTTTTTAAGCTTCCTGTTTTCCGAAGCGCAAGTAAAACCTGACCTGTGCCCATTCGTATCACCTACGAGATGGATGATCTTTACGTCGCTCTAGCCGCTGACCAGCGAACCTACAGATCTGAAGCTGAGCTCGCTATCAACATCCGAAAAGCCACCAATGCCGAAGAATCAGCCCCCAAACGAAAACATGTGCGAAGCTGCATCGTCTATACCTGGGACCACAAGTCCTCCCAGTCCTTCTGGGCCGGCATGAAAGTGTATGTGGCCGGCGTCTGTGTCTAGTATACGTATGCAATAGCTGACCGGGGATATTGTTTTAGGCAACCCATTCTCGCCGATGAGGTCCAAACCTTCAAAGCTTTAATCACCATCCACAGAGTCCTGCAGGAAGGCCACCCCCAGACCTTGAGGGAGGCTATGGCAAACCGACCATGGATAGACAGTCTAAATCGCGGATTGTCCGGAGAGGGCGTTCGTGGCTACGGTCCCTTGATTCGAGAATACGTCTACTTCCTACTTGCCAAATTGTCCTTCCACCAGCAGCATCCCGAGTTCAACGGCACTTTCGAATACGAGGAATATATCAGCTTGAAGGCGATTAATGATCCCAACGAAGGCTATGAGACTATTACCGACCTTATGTCCCTCCAAGACAAGATCGAGCAGTTTCAGAAATTGATATTTTCCCACTTTCGAAATGTGGGCAGCAATGAGTGCAGAATCTCGGCTATTGTACCCCTGGTAGCGGAGAGCTATGGAATCTACAAGTTCATCACGAGCATGCTACGTGCTATGCATTCTAGTACGTCGCCTGTAAGAGCCGTGGTGGTATACTTGACTAACAGTGTATAGCAACGGGCGATAATGACGCATTGGAGCCCCTGAGACAGCGTTACGATGCCCAGCATTATCGATTGGTCAAATTCTACTATGAATGCTCGAATCTGCGCTACTTAACAAGCTTGATCACCATCCCCAAACTGCCTCAGGACCCCCCTAATTTGCTAGCGGAAGACGAAAATGCGCCTGCGTTACCGGCTCGTCCGAAGCAGGAGATCGAGCGCCAACCGACCCCTGTGCGACAGCCGAAGTCCGAGGAGCCCGATGAAATCGCCGAGTTCTGGCAAGGCGAGATCGATCGGCAGAACAAGGAGTACGAGGAACAGCAAAGGGTACTACAAGAGCGTCAGGCAGCAGCTCTCCATGCTCAACAAGATGCGCAACTACAGGCCCAGCGCGATTTCGAAGAGCAACAGAGACAGCTTGCAGAGCAACAACGAAGAGAACAAGAAGCATTAATAGCTCAGCAGGCTCAATGGCAGACACAAGGACGGCTGGCCGAACTTGAGCAAGAGAACCTGAATGCGAGAGCGCAGTACGAGCGAGACCAGTTAATGCTACAGCAATACGATCAGCGAGTAAAGGCGCTGGAAGGCGAATTGGCGCAGATCCAGAACAACTTTGGCCAACAGTTGAACAGCAGAGATGACCAGATTCGCGCGTTGCAGGAGCAGGTCAATACGTGGCGAACAAAGTACGAGGCCTTGGCGAAGCTGTACTCCCAACTGCGTCACGAGCATCTCGACCTACTCCAGAGATTTAAGACAGTTCAGCTCAAGGCAGCATCGGCTCAAGAAGCCATCGAAAGGCGTGAGAAACTAGAGCGTGAGATTAAGACCAAGAACCTCGAGTTAGCAGATATGATTCGAGAACGAGACCGAGCACTCCACGACAAGGATAGGCTATCCGGTAGTAATAAAGATGAGGTTGAGAAGCTGAGGCGAGAATTGCGTATGGCACATGATAGGGCCGACAATCTAGAACGAAGCAAGGGTAACGAATTATCCACTATGCTTGCCAAGTACAACAGAGAAATGGCAGATCTCGAGGAGGCTCTCCGGACCAAGTCGCGTGCCTTAGAAGAGGCTCAGTCCAAGCTGCGAGATGGCAGCTCAGACCTTGAGCAATTGCTCCGTGAGAAGGAGGAAGAACTCGAGGTGTACAAGGCGGGCATGGACCAGACCCTGATCGAGCTGAACGAGTTGAAGCTCAACCAGGGTGATACAGATGAGGTCCTCGACGGCCAGATCGATGCTCTGATAATGGCAAATCTTGACAAGATCAACGACATTATCGACTCAGTACTACAAGCGGCAGTTGTTCGAGTAGACGATGCTTTGTATGAACTGGACTCGACAATGCAGGCTGGTAACCAAAACGCGTCGCCGTCATACGTGTTATCACAAGTCGAAAAGGCGGTCTCGAGTGCGACGGAATTTGCCACTGCTTTCAGCGCCTTTATTGCGGACGGGCCAAACGCCACCCATGCCGAACTTATCAAGGCAACCAACTCCTTTGCGGGAGCTGCGGCAGACGTGTGCAGCAACACCAAGGGATTGACCCGCCTCGCTACTGACGAGAGGAAGTCTGACCAGCTTGTGAATGGCGCACGCTCTGCTGCCCAGTCCACCGTCAAGTTCTTCCGGAGCCTTCAAAGCTTCCGCTTGGAAGGCATGGATCCTCTCCAGAAGACCGATGTTCTCGTTAATGGCAACAGTGATGTTCGTCTGAACCTACAGAAGTTGACCAACCTCGTCGAGGCCTTCGCCCCGGGCTTTGGCAAGCTAGCGACGAACAAGGGTGACCTTGGTGACCTCGTTGACTCGGAGCTGAGCAAAGCGGCGGACGCGATCGCGGCCGCGGCTGCTCGTCTTGCCAAGCTCAAGAATAAACCTCGCGACGGGTACTCGACGTACGAACTCAGAGTCAACGATTCGATACTCGATGCCGCCATGGCGGTTGCGAATGCTATTGCTCAGCTGATCAAGGCCGCTACTGCGACGCAACAAGAAATCGTCCAGGCAGGTCGGGGAACATCCTCGAGAACGGCTTTCTACAAGAAAAACAACCGCTGGACCGAAGGTCTTATCTCTGCGGCCAAGGCGGTCGCCACGTCTACCAACACACTGATCGAGACGGCGGACGGCGTCCTATCGAACCGTAACAGCCCAGAGCAGTTGATCGTAGCATCAAACGACGTAGCGGCGTCAACAGCGCAGCTCGTGGCAGCCAGTCGTGTCAAGGCCGGCTTCATGAGCAAGAGCCAAGAACACCTAGAGCAGGCCAGCAAGGCGGTTGGCGCAGCGTGCAGAGCCCTCGTCAGACAGGTGCAGAGTATTATCAAAGACCGCGACCAGGAGGACGACGCCGTCGATTATAGCAAACTTGATCCGCATGCCTTCAAGGTCCGAGAGATGGAGCAGCAAGTGAGTCTTGATATTTGGATTACCTTTTTAAGATATAATAACAGGACTGCGGCTAACCGATAATGCGATGATATAGGTCGAAATCCTGCAGCTCGAGAACTCGCTGGCTTCGGCTAGACACCGGTTAGGAGAGATGCGCAAGATCTCGTACCAAGAGGACTAATAAAGAGAGTTAAGTTCGGGGGGATTATCACCATGATAGCTAGGAGGTAATTTCGCTAGACTGCGCCGTGTTATAAGTTTGCTGGGATTTCCTTCTTGGAACTGGGGAACCTAGGTAGGTAGGTAGGCTGAGCACGAGGAAGAATCGAGGAGGCTTTTGTACAAATTTGCCGAAATTGCTACGCACAAGGAGGCCAGGCCAGGCTAGGCTAAGTGATGTCTAGATACCTAATCTTAGGTTATACTTAATTTCTAGCGATTGAACTATAAGACGGAGTGTGTGTCGCGTTATAACCACTTTTGCATGGGCTGTTTACCAGGTACCTATTATTCTTTGCGTGCTTTAATTTTGATTATGTAATTGCGAGTAAATTTCAGGGGTTCAGGGGTTCAGGGGCTAAGACTTTATCACTACTCACATTCCGGACACTTTTTGAAATCCTATCAACTAGGTTAGCGAAAACGGTCTAAATCAAAGAATGATTCTTACATGAGACGCTGTAGCATATGGCATACTTAGTTGAAATGAATTATAAATTGTTAATACCTCTCAGGTAAGTAGGTAGTTTTAGTGTGTTTACATGCTACTTTGATGCATCTTGTGTTGAATACTAGCTAATAGAGACTTTGTCTATAACGAGCCTCTTGGGTTACCTTGGTGTTTGTATATATGTTGTTATCCAGTGGAAATACGGTTCATGAGGCCGAATTAGATTGCTCTGTATAAATAGCATCAATCTCTCTGCAAGGTTGCGCTTGTATTGAATTAGGGGTAGCAAATGTTTGACACCGGCTGAACCAGCATATCAGCTATTTAAACTGCCGAAAGGTGCAGATCATTAGAACCGAATCTGTTACAACTAAACTCTACAGCTATACTTGCTGCATTGCACTAGGCTGTGAATGAGACGATGCTAACAAGTGGCTTCACTTGCAGTTACCGAATATATACCTCCAAGTTTAAAGTGGCTACTAATTCTTCAGGGAGTCACAACTGTCGCTGTTCTATCTAAAGTTAGCATGGGTTGCTATATTTCCATCGAATATTTGAAGCAGTCAAGCTAAATGACGAGTCTATAAATAGAAGGACATCTCTTATAAGAGGATTATCTATTAGTTGGATATTAAAGTATAGTTAATATCTATAAAGTGTTGTACATTATTAATATAAGGCTAACCAAGTGCCTCATCTACTAGTAAATTGCCCGTATATTGTTCAATCTACTGTAGACTTAATAATAGGTCTAAATCGTGAGTACACGTTGATACATCATCGACAGCGATATTGGTATCACCTTAAACTACATTCTTCATTTCTCCAACTTCACATCTCGATATAATTGTTCATTCATATGATGATCCTTCCCTAGAGATTAGGTATTTGCCTTCCCTCATCTAACAGGTAGGTATCTATTATTTAAAAGCAACTACGTCATGGCAAGAAAGGCAAAACTAAGGCTTGAGTTAGGAGTAAGGCAGTAGACGAGGTCTTATCACTCCAAAGCTGGGGCTGTCTGGTCTCTCATATCTCTTATAGATATATGTGGTAGCCCTGATAGGCTCACAGTATCTAAGCTTACCTCCGCGTCGGAATTATGAGATCTTCTCGGCAACAGCCAACTATCACCAACTCCTCGAAAAGCAGGCCTCTTCATAAAATGTATTTTCGCTCTCCCACAAGCAATCTCATTTTTCTCTTTATTTCTCGCTACAATTAACTCCTAAACCAAACCTTTCGACTCTAGGTAACTTACATTTTTCGGGCTCTGGGCAAGTGTGGTCAATCTTTCCTTGGCTCGACGCACCAAAACATAATTGTTCTGGGCGTCACCAACAACCACGAGGATCGAGGCTTGTCCACACTCAAGCGAGCTTATGTTGGGTCTCTTTATAACCAACCCGCCTCTAATTATCTAGGTATTAAAATCATAGCATGGCTTTCTCAAACGGGACAGTGCCGCCGGCTTCTAACATGATGTCTCCTGCCATCACGACCCTCGACGTTTCAGCCACCCCCCGAGCGCGGAACCACACGGGGCACTTCCGCCTCTCTTCGTGATAGCCTTGGCGCTTGTTATAGTAGTGGTGACTCTCAAAACTTCACAATCGACGATGGTAAACATATCAGTTCCTCAGCCTCTAACGGAGAACACGGCATCACTGTCGGCACCGGAAGTGAGATTCAGGGCGGCGTGCCGACGAACAGTGAGCCTGAAAACGAATGAGTATCCTGCGGGCCCTCGCTAGAGCCAGTCCCCGTGTACTAGACATAGTTTTGTTTTATACCGGCAGTTCATAACAACGAGGCCAAAGGTAAATCGATTCTCTCACAGCGGTCTGCAAGTTAAAAAAAATACGACATCGTCACATGGGTTTGCTGGCTAACTATATGGACAGCTCAGATTCTCGGTGACCAATGGCACTATCGCCTGCCAGCCGTGCAGAAGGAATTCTTCGAGCGCACGGCTGCCGAGGGAAAGAGACGGTATGTAATTATCTATCCTTTCTACAAGTGCAAGCCCAAGAAAAAGGGAAGCGAGGCTGACTTGAAGAAGGAAAAGGCGTGTATATCGGACTAGAGGAATCCCCGGCTACCTCAAAATAGAAGAACTGGTGCGAGAACACCACCAGCCGTTGGAAAGGGAGAACCTTGGCATTATCTAACTAGTCCCAGAAGGTAGCTCTAGGGGGTTTCCACAGTATAACCTTCCCGAGCTATACGGACGAATCCTCGTAGAGCCAAGCTCATCGAAAGGCAAGGAGCGAAGTAAGAGGAAGATAACCAGCTCCAATAAGTCCAGAAGGACTGCGAAAAACAGGGCAGGCACCCTCACAAAGCACGTCCCCGCCGACATACACTGTGGAGCCTTGACGCGGACAAACACTGATAACAGGAACTCGCTAGCCTAGTGGTATCGTCTAGCAGCCTGCTCCTGCCATCCAACAACAGGTTCCTGTCGTCCCCCAAGAGGCTCCTGTCGTCCGCTGAGAAGACCATTACACAAACTTACGTCTCGATGACTTCCTAGTAAACGGCCCTTCTGCCAACAGCTTCAATGCCCCCCTCGATCCGTCTATCGACGAGCTTTTGCCGAAATCGATAACTTCGATATAGATCAGTTTATGGATAACTATATGGGCGAGCTCTAGTAGCACCTTCATCTGGAACCGGGCCGGAATTTTATCATTAATTGGCTTTGTCGCATTGGGAGCGTCTGGAGTCTCGGGAGGCCGTTTGGCCTTCAGCTACCTAGGTAGGTACCTAGGTAGGAGGCAGGAAGACTGGCTTACTTGATTTAACTGGTAGTAAACAAACATCTTCAAAAGACTTGCGAAGTCGATACCTACCTAGGTACCTAAGCTTATCTCTTCGGCGGTATTATGTGGTCTCTCTTGCAAGATCTCTTTCGTAGCAACTGTTTCTAATATTAACAAGTCCTCCGTCGATAAGTGTGCCACTTCCCTCATAACATACCAGGTAGGTAGGTATATCCTTCTACCTGCAGATTTTCCTCTAGATTCTTCTTCGCATAACAAATTCCTATACTGACATTGCCCACCAAACCTTTAACCATCCGAAAATTTTCACTCTTCTGCCTGTGATCGTCAGGCACACCTCACAACACATTCCACCCTACCTAGCACGTCTCCACATAGCACATCTCCCCACCTCTTTTCGAGCTCTGCCTTTACTAAAATTCAACACGTCTACTGCGAGCCATCTACAATATCAATCTCTCCATTTCTCATCTGTTATTGTACTCAGCGATACTAACGTCCCTTACTAGAGACTACGTACTCATAATTCGACATTCGCCTATCATAAGTACCTAGCTATCTAGCAACAGCAATGGAATCCTACCAGTCTGACGTTACCCAGTCGTCAAGACCTGGGGTCTTAAGAACATTCGACGCCTATATCTGGAGTACCTGCCCAGCAGATGTTAAGGCCGGGATAATAAATGGGGTGAGGTGAGTTTGGCTTTCTATTTTCTCCTGTTCTCACTATACGATGTTTTCAGATTTGCCGTGTCGCCGCGAGCGCGTCGCGTTTCAATACCTAACGCAAATTGTGGTATATGCTAAGTATCTCGCAGTCTCTGGGTTCCCGGCAGATGTGTCCAAGTTCTTCTTGATATCAACCCAGATCGAGTGATTTTAGGTATCGTGAAAGATATCCTTAATCATTCTCCTCATCTTAGAGTCGAGGCTTGTCTGCGTTCCGGAGAGGCGATGTTGGGTCTCTTTGCGAGTAACCAATCTGACATTGGATACCCAAACCCTAACAATGCCCGGATTCCATTCATGGAAACAAACCCGATGACTTCTTCCATGTCACTGCCATCTGTGATAGGTCCCATGCCTCCTATGACCCCCGCTTGGTCCGGAACTGTGCGAGGCCCGCTTACTCCTCTTGAGAGCGGTTATGGCACTCATCGCGGTGGTAGCAGCAGTGGAAGTTTTCCGACACCTAACGGAAGACGCAGCATCACTGATGGTGGTAGTGATCAGAGCGGTGTTATGGTTGCCAATGAGCCTAAAGGTCGCGGACCCCCAGCGGGCTAGATACCCCCGGAAGGATATCCTTTAGGTCTCGATTGGAGGAAACTCCCACGCTGCAGGAATGAATTCATGTTGTATCGGTCTGTGATATACCATGAGGTCGTAAAGCGATTGGAACATCTGGGAAAGCCACGATCATCCACCGGCCTAATCTGTGAGTGATAAGAAACTTCGCTATATGGATCTACCTACCAACTAACCACTCCGATAGCTAAGATTGCCGGTGACCAGTGGAAACATCGCATGCCAGCTGTTCAGAAGGAATTCTTTGATCGAATGGCCACTGAAGAAGAAAGACTCCATCGCGAGGCGTATCCGTGGTATAAATACGAACCCGCCAAGAATAAGGACAATGCTGCCGACGACGACGAGGATAACGCCAAGGTTAAGAAAGTGCGCATTTCGGAGATGAAACTCCCTGGTTACCACAATATGGGAGATTTAATGCGAGAGTACCATCAGTTTCTTCGAAGTAACGGTCTCTCCATTATGTACCCCATTCCGGCAGACGCTCCAGAGAGCCTTTCTCAGTATGACGTCCCCGAATACTATAGCACGATTCTCGTTGATCCCACCGAGATCGAGCGAAAGAAGAGAAAGCGACCCAGCCTACATCAGAGTCAAAAGGCTCAAAAGACCCATCAGAACCAATCGCCTCAAGCTGCGGTGGCGGCGGCTGCGCAAACAGCATCCTTCACACCGCCTCAAAGACAGGTTGGACAACCTCACCAAGAGCAGATCTAAACACCAGCAACTAGTAACAACTAGCAACCTGCTGTCATTTCTGGTACAGCCGTTAACCCTACCACAGCCGGGCATCCTTCTATAGTCAGTCGCCCGATCCAGTTTTGAGGATGGCACCATATTCGGGTCTCCTGCTCCGACCGCAGCACTTGAAGTCCAGCGAGTCCAAGACCATCGAATTCAGCAAGCACAGGAACAACAAGCCCGACAAGGACAAGGAGGACTGATGTTTCTGTAACCACTCAACCCCGAAAACAACGTTAGCTACAAAAGGGAAGAGTTACTCCAGCCTCAGGCCCTTACTAGCCAAGATATCAATAATAACAACCTGTTCTATTTTGGGGGTGAGGTCGACATCAACAACTTCAACTTTGACCTCGGCCCCATCAACGCCAATCGCCATCGACGTTAATCAGGCCAATTTTGACGATTTACGGTTTAACAGCCCAACTCTTGGCTAAGATGAAAATTCAAACTATTGCTTGCTCTGGTGGGCCTTGCCTCTCTTCTAGGTGTTCTATACTTTAGTATTAGTTTAGGATCACAACCGCTGAGAGCGTTGTAGGATAACGTCGTATTTCACAATATTAAGCGGTTATAGACTCTTCCTCGTGAATACATACCTAAGATAGTATTGTTTGACCAAATAGGCATTTTTAATCTTTGATGGAGTCTTGGGTTCTGCCGACTCCTTCCCACTGTTAGAGACTCAGGGGCTAGCTTATACGGCAGGTTAACCTAAGCTAAACGACTGGAAATCTTTGCTAACGCCGTTGTATAAGATAAATAACATTTCTGAACGACCTACCAAGCCTACATCTCAGGTTATCTCTCCGGTGACATCATGTGGTCTTTCTGGCAGTCTGCCCAGCAACTATCTCCCGCCCATTGACAAGTGGGACCTTTCGAAAATATATAGACACCTAGATAGCTTTCTGCCTTCTACATACGAATACTCTTCCTCCTCCATTACTTTCTAACTCATCTGCATTGCAACAAGTCCTGTGACCCAACGCGTCTCCAACCTTCTAGTCTCTGCAAACTTACAACACACCCTTGGTTTCAGCCAGCTTCTAGTGTACGTCCTCTACATCTCGCAACTGCTTCATCTATCTCCTCTCCATTTATTCATCGCTTCATCGCTTCATCGCTTCGTCGAATCGTCGTGTTATCGCGTCATCGCGTCATCGCTTCTTCTAATCGTTACCCTCGACGCTCAACGCTCGACGCTCGTCCCTCCACTCTTCATTACTCACATCTCTACCTTTCGCGACCTTATCCGTCTCCCACGATCTATTTCGTACACATAAATACTGATCCGTGTCCCTTGATAGACATATCTAGACGTTTCGTATCATGGCTTCCTACTAGTTTGGTGCTCCTAGCGACCCAAGACAGTTATCTGGCGCCCTCATGTCATTCAACGCCTTGGAATGGCTCCAATCCTCACAAGACTTCAAAACCGGAGTCTTCAGCGTAGCAAGGTCAGTTTATTTTATTTCTACCATACTCTTGATGTGCTGTACCACGGTATCCCCGATAGTATCACTTCGGTCTAATCCTACCACTCTCGAATTACACGAGTAGGTATGTATGTGCTAACTAGTTTTATAGCCACATGGCTCATGGCAGAGGAGTGCAGGTTCTTCTTGATAGCACGAGCCAGAATTGGGTCATCCTGGGTGTCGTTACCGATATCCTTAATAATAACCACCACGTCCGAATTGAGGCTTGTTTACAAGATGGACAGCCTATGTTGAGTCTTGTCAGCGCTGGCCAACCGAATTACGGTTATCGTACTCCAAGTTCAGGCCGCCCCATCCTGTCAACTCCTTCTCTAATACAATCGTCGTCCACGGCTCAGACTCCTGTTGTCATGATGCCAACTACCATCATGGGCCGCAACGTCGCTGTTGCTACTAGAGGCAATAGGCAAGAAAAGGTAGTGAAGAGCGGTGAAACCCAAGGCTGTAAACCTCCGGCGGACTAGGTAGCCCCGGAAGGAATACCGGAAGGTTTCAACTGGAGTCACCTCCCCCGTACCAAAAATCCATTTTTTCTATACAGGGCGTTGCACCACAAGGAATTTGCTAAAAGAATGGAGCACCTGGAAAAGGCTATGCTGCCTGGACTGCCCTGTAAGTGAAGATACATGTCTTCTATTACTATATACCTATAAGTTTGCCCACTAAGATTTTCTATAGCCAAGTTTCTCGGTGACCAATGAAGCGATCACATACCTCTTATCCAGAAACAATTCTTCGAGGATAAGGCTGAAGAGGAGGAGATGCTTCACAAGAGAACCTACCCCTGGGATAAATACTTGGCGGTAAAGAGTACCGACGAGACGCCCGTCAAGAAGCGCGGTTCCCAGAAAAGTCAAAGTCTTCCCGGATACCTGAATATGGAAGACCTGGCTAGGGAGTACCATGAGTTTTTGAGAAGCAATGAGCTCTATATAATCCATCATGTCTCAGAAGATGATGTCAAAGGCCTGCATCAGTATAACGCCCCTAATCTCTACGGGAGTATACTATGTGAAGCCAGGCTGTGTGAATCCGGAAGGAAGAGACGCTCTACCGGCTCCCATGGACCCCGAAAGGCACAGAAGACTCGTCGGGACGAATCACCGGCCACGGCACAGAGAACTGAAGAAGCACCCGCTCTTCCAAGCCAGGATATACAGCATCGTGGGGAAGAATCTCCCACCATCAGCGAGCAAACTTCCTGCAGCGAGCAGTCCTCCCTCGAACAGGAAGAGCAGGCTTTCCCCGACCAACCGCCTATAACCAACCAACAACCTGCCATTAACCCATTACCTGTCGTTAATCAACAGCCTACTATTCCAGAGCAACCCGTCACAAACGAGCAACCTGTTATGAACGAGCATGCCGTCAACGACACAGTCGCTAGCAGCACCGAACCTAACAAAGCTCCATCCAACAATGCCATGCTGTCTTTCTGGGATCAGTTCAAGGTCCAACAATACCGATCAGAAGATGTCGGCACAACAGGCTCCATGGACGAGCCCGGCCATTCAGCAGGTGCAGAAGAGGTCCCAGCTGTGTACCAACCGTCGGAGGATCTCCAGCCATTTCCTTCTTATGGAAATGGCAGCCTCGACCTAACAGAGTCATTCTCATTCCAGCCTTCCGACGAACAGGGCCTAGGCGGCATCCAGTACAACAGTTCCTCCTTGCTGTATGATGATACGCTCGACTTCCAGAAGCTCTTTGGGGAGGATTCGACAAGTCAATAGTTGAATTGACGGCGAGGAGATGCTCGTGGACTTTGTGTTTTGAGCGTTTGATATTAGCGACACACTAGATCGGGAAAACCTCTAGCTCTGTTTCAGGAAGCTTTGACAAGTACCAAATATACTTGCGTACCTATATTGAGTGGCTGTAAGACTCTTCTTCATAAATGAGTTTTGACTCAATATGTAACTTACTTTCATCTGCCCCCTTTCCGGTATTTAATGAACTCTTAAATTCTGGTAGCCATGTGTTAAGAACTTCAGCGGCTAACATAGCGGATTACTTCAAATCGTGAAATACTAGACAACCAATATTTCAGGGGTTCTTTAATTAGAATTATAGCAAAATAAACGTAGTAGGTATATGTTAATTCGATGAAACGCTACCGGTGTTATTATTGAACTAATATTGTCTTATTCAGTAGGCAGGTAGCTTCCTGCCTTCCATATACGAGTATTCTTCCTCCTCAATTAATTTCTGGCCCTTCCTCATTATAACAAATCCTAGGACTAAATATTTCTTTAAATTTCTAACCTTTATAAAACCTTTGCTACTCTTCCACCTCCACTTTAAACACACATCCAAACTCAACCATTTTCTACACTTCTCTTCTCAGAACTTGGTCAACATCCACCGTACGTCCTCCCCATCTCCCGATACGTCTTACCATTTACGCCTCCCCGCCGCTCCATCACTGTCACGTCTCCCCTGCTCTATCGCTCTCGCGTGCTCACCCTCTCGCGTCTCTCGTGTCTCTCACGTCTCTCACGTCTCACGTATCTCCGCTTCTTATGAACCCATCTCTCATAAGCCCATATCTCTCCCTACAAGATATCCAGTACGCGAAAATACTAAACTTCGTCCCTCGTTAGACAAAACTGAACATCTACGTCTTCTGTGCAACATCTGGAATCATGGCCTCTTACCAGTTTGGCACTGCTGGTGCCCCCTCTATCAGCCAATTACCTGGCGTCCTGATGTCATTCCAGGCCTCGGAATGGTTCAGTTCCTCACAAGATTTCAAAACCGGAGTACTCAGCGCAGCGAGGTGAGTTTGTGTTATCCCTACTCTCGAAAAATGTGAGCAGGTATGTGCTAACTGGGCTTACAGTCAAATGGCCCCTGGCAGGAGGGTAGAGGTTCTTATCGACAGTTCGAACCAGGACCGAGTCGTCCTGGGCGTGGTTGCTGATATTCTCAGTAATAACCACCATCTCCACCTTGAAGCTCGTCTATGTATGGGTCAACCAATGTTAGGTCTTGTCCCTAACCAGCCGAACTTTGGCTATCATACTCCCAGCCTCGGTAGCTTCCCTATGTCAACTCCCATGGCGCAATCTCCCTACACAGCTCAGGCTCCCGTTGTGATGCCGAGTACAATTATGAGGCATGACTCTCCGATGACCCCCCGATTTGTTCAGCGGGGCATATCTGCTTCTCACGAGGATACCTTCGACACTCGTCACAGCAGTGTCAGCTCCAGTGCTTCTAATACCAGTGGCTGTCTCAGAAGCTACAGCGACTTGCCCATCCCCAACGGAAACGCCACTGCTACCACTAGAGGTAATCAGAAGGGCGGTATCATGACAACCAGTCGACCCAAAGGCCGCGGACCTCCGGTGGACTAGGTACCCCCGGCGGGATGGCCAGAAGGGTTTGACTGGAGTCTCCTTCCGCAAACCAGAAATGCCTTTATTCTCTATCGGGCAATACATTGTCACGAGGTTACGAAGAGAATAGAACTCTTAGGAAACGTTGTCATGAGTGGGAATCCAGCGGTTTGTAAATAAAGATACATCTCTTCTTATTACTATATAGGGTTACTCATCGAGTTCCTCCATAGCTACCATTCTTGGCGATCAGTGGAAACGCATACCTCAAATCCAGCAAGAGTTCTTTTACAACAAGGCTCGAGAGGAGAAGACTCTGCACCGGAAGACCTATCCATGGTACAAATACTTAGCTAGAAAGACCGACGTTAAGAAGCCGAAAATTTCAGACCTAAACCTCCCGGGCTACTTGAAAATGGAGGACTTGATTATAGAGTACCATGAGTTTCTGAGAAGAAACAGGCTCAACATTATATATCCTGTCCCAGAGAACCACCCCGAGGGCCTTCATCAGTACAACGTCCCTACGCTCTACGCAAGTATCCTGTATGAAGCCGGGAGGAAGAGGAAGGCTACCACTCTTGATGAGCCCCGGAAGGCCCAGAAGACTCTCCAGAATGAGTCACCGAGCATAGCACAGAGATCTCCCGAGATATCCGCACCTGTCATCGACGAGCAGTCTTCCCCTAGTGAACAGCCTTTCAACGAGGAAATTTTCAACGAGGAGTTTTCTGCCGACGAGCAATCTGTAGTCGACTATGAGCCAGTTATAAACGAGCAGTTGTTTCGTCGCGAGCAGCAAGGGCAGCCTGTCTTCAACCAAGAGACCAGAGTCAATGAGCAGCCTGTCAATGAGCAGTCTGTTGTCCTTGAACAATCCATTACAAATGAGCAACCTGCCAGGGACATCGCCACTAGCAACACTAAGACCAGCGACATCGAAAGCAGCGATACCGAGAGCAGCGACACCGGGACCAGTAACATCGAGACTAGCAACATCGAGACTGGCAACATTGAGACCAACAACAACAACAACCTGCTTTCTTTCTGGGACCAGTTTCGAGGTCAGCAGCAACAGCCACGAGATGCTAGCACAGGAAGCTCCACGGACGGTCTCGCCCCCATAGTAGAATCAGAACTGGCCTCTGCTGATCACCAACCTGCGGTCGAACGCCAACCGCTCGCGGAATCCCAACCATCCTATCCTGATGGAAATGTCGGTTCCAACCAATTTGAGCCATCCTGGAACCAGCCTTTGGATGGGCAGCGCTATGGAGACTTTCTGTTCGACGGTCCCTCTATGTCAGAAGATGGTTTAGCCGACTTAGACCCAGGGGTGCTATTTGGGAAGGATCCTACGAGTCAAGAATAGAGTTGATATTGAGCGGATGTTAGCTCCGGCGTCGCCACCTTGGCTATGGGTTGAGCTTGGAGGTTTCGTCTTCTATCTATCGCCTAGACCAACATACCTTACATTTCAATAACGCTTTCCTCTCCCCCATCTTCGCTCGCTGACGAAAAGGCAACTTCCGGGGGGAGAAACCCCACACACTCTACCTACCTCTATCTCAAGACAGGATATGAACGGCCCCTTTATACAAAGTCAGCAGGGCGCTCCCCTCTTACATCTACAACTCGAGGGGATCTTCCTCATAGCAGATTCGCTTGCTCCCTTTCGCACCGAATACTTCGCATACCTCGCTGGACGTGTTGGAGGATCCAAATTGATGGATAATACTCATATTGTGGGAATATACTGCACTCATACGGGTGGACCTTTTGAAGGATTGATACTTTTGGTATCTTTTAGATGCGGTTGATCTGGACAAGCACTCCACGGATTGAGACTTTCGTGCCTCAACAAATTAAGTAGTTATAAGACTCTTCTTCCTGAATTACCTGCTTCTTTGATATTTGAATTCATCTTAATTGCTCGGTTTTTTATGTTTGGTGAACTCTTAGATCACGGGGATCATCTATCGTCTAAGTGTAAGAAGTTTCAGAGGCTAATATAGCCGATCAGTTATGAATCGCGAAATACGGAGTGTCTACAGATGTATTGAGATTTGGCTATATTCAATCCAATATGACGACAATATGAACTTTACTGAATTCAAGAAGTGAGGCGAGAGACCTGTTTACCTCCAAGACGAGAACTATCCTGGCAAGACACGTAGAGGAAGTAGCACGAGAATACCACCCACCCTACTCACAATACGACGTCCCTGTGGACTACGGAATAATCCTCGTGAAGCCAAGTAAGAGGGAGGGCAAGATAGGACACTCGGAAGCTAGGTCCCATAACTAGAAAAGGTCGTCAACATCAACATCAACATCAACATCAGACACCGGCAACGGCACTAGTACGATATCTCTTGAATGTCCCCAGCAACTATCACTAACCTGATAAGCAGGTCCTACCAAAAGATATTCCCCCCTCCCATATAAATATACCCTAGGAACCCATTCTCCGACAACAAATTTTCTTTCTTTCCTTCTCACTACAACATCCTTCCAACTGCAAATCCTTCCCACTACAACAAGGACTTGCACCAACTTTGACCAGCGCCGCAGCAAATATTTCTACTTCAAGCTTTGCCTCCAAATAGACGCGCTATTTTCACCTCTCCTCATTCAATTTATTGCCCTTCGCCTGTCGGGATATAGTACGTAAGTCCCCTCCCATAACTCTCCGTATCTTCATCTTACCCTCTCCACATACTGACTCGCAGCCTCCACTAGACATCGTCGACGCGCTATATCTCATTCACGAATCAAGTGACGATCATGGCATCCTACCAGTCAAGTGTCACCAGCGGCTTGAGCCAGTCATCTGGTATCGAGGGACCCGGCGTCATGATGACCTTCCCAGCTTCGGTCTGGAATGTCTATCTACCTAATTGCAAGGCTGCAATCATTGAGGGAGCGACGTAAGTTATCCCGCCATATAACGATAAATCCTACATTTACCTAGTCACCTCTCTATTACGCGAGCTATTACATGTCTAATGAGTTTTGCAGTCATCAATCTGGTGGGAAGTGTATTCAGATTCTTCTTGACAATACGCACCCGGACCGGATTATCCTAGGCGTGGTCCAAGACATCCTCATTCACCATCCTGAACTCAGGATAGAAGCCTGCCTTTACTCGGGAGAACCGATGATGGGTCTCTTTGTGGATAATCAACCCACCCATAATTATCCAACGCCCGGGACGCTCCGTACTAGTCAGACTCCGTCTACGATGTCTCCATCTACGATGTCTCCATCTACGATGTCTCCATCTACGATGTCTCTATCTACGATGTCTCCGTCCGTCATAGGCTCTTCTTCTTCTCCTGCCACTACTCTGTCAGTTCGGCACGGTTCTAGCAGTTCAAATGTTAGCTGCAACAGCTACAACGATTCTCCAGTCCCCGATGGAGAACGATGTGGTGCAGAGGCGATCAGTAAGCCAGAAGGCCGCGGACCTCCGAGGGACTAGGTAGCCCCGGCGGAATGGCCAAAAAACTTTCACTGGAGTCAGCTTCCACGCAGCAGAAACAACTTCATCCTTTATAGATCCGTACACCATCAGGAGATTGCAAAGAGGATCGAACACTTGGGCCTGACAGTCCCCAATGGTTACATGTGTACGTGAAAAGAAATATCCTTCATTACCGCCACGTAGGTTTGCTAACATACCTCCCCTTTCAACAGCCAAAATCCTCGGCGACCAGTGGAAATGTCGCTTGCCGCTCATCCAACAGAAGTTTTTTGATGACAAGGCAAAGGAGGAAGAGACATTGCACAAAAAGGCATATCCTTGGTACAAATATGGACCAGAGAGGAAGAAGGGCAAGAAGGGCAAACGCGACGCTGGCAACGTTCAGCCCAAGGTCAAAAAGGCGCGTATTACAGAGGTCAATATTCCGGGGTTTCTCAATATGGACGACTTGGTTCGGGAATACCACCAATTCCTTGCGAGCAACAATCTCAACATTGTCCATCCTGTCCCAGAGGGCCATCCTCTGGGTTTCGAGAAGTACAATGCGCCAGAGCTCTATGGCACCATTCTCGCAGGTCCGAGAACGTCGGGCCGGAATAAGAGAAAGGCTACTGTGTCCGACCAGTCTCGAAAGGCTCCCAAGACTAGTCAGGAGCAGTCAGCGCCAGTATCACAGAGAGCAGTACTGACGACTGCTCCTATGCAAGTTGTAGCACCCTCCCTTGAGCAGACCCAGATATCAGAGCCTTCTATTCCAGGCCCTTCTATTCCAACCCTTTCTATTCCGACCTCTTCTGTTCCGACCTCTTCTGTTCCGACTTCTTCTGTTCACGAGCAACCTGTTGATGAGCAGCCCGTTGATGAGCAGCCGGCCGCTCAGGAATCTGTCCATGACCATAGCACTAGCCACGAGCAACTAGACAGCGGTCTTTCCGACGACAGCAACGACAATTCCATGGCCTGGTTAGACGTGACGGTTGAAGAGCACCAGCCAGAAGACGCCAACGCACAAGGCTCTACGGAAGAGCTCTTCGGTTCGACCCCGGCTGCAGAAGAACAGTACGACCCTACGGCCCATCGACTGGGAGGCTCCAGACTATCAGACTTCCTCTTTAGTACGTCGCCGGCTCCCGAAGAGCAACGAACTCCCGCAGAGCAGCAATCGGGGAATGCCAGCACACAGGACTTTCCGGATAACTTGTCTGGGTCGATCCCGGCAGCACCAGAACATCCAGGTCCCATAGAGTACCAGCCGTTCAACCCCATCGGCAACGGCTATTTCGACAACATGGCTTACCCATTCCAAGGCCTGACTCAAAACGGGCAGGGTGATAGCAACATCGAGCAGTACGAATTGCCGGGCTTCCAGATGAGCGACTCTCAACCCCTGGCCGACCTCGATTTCGGCAACTACGATATGGGTAACATTTGGCAGGGACAAATATACAAGTAGGGTCTTTTACAGCACTACAATTACGGACCCCATATTAGAGAGGTCTAGATTTCAGATTGGCACCAGCGGACTTTGTCTTTGGGCGTTTTGGGATTATTGGGTAGATACCCTTTAATTTGCAATTTAGCGTCTACACTAATGGGCTATGAGGCTTTTCTTCGTGTGAATGTGACTGGATGTTTAAGTTGATTTTATATGTCTAAATGTACACATTTCAATATTTGGCGAAGCTAGGGGCTTCAGGGGTACTACACTATTGCCAACTCAGCGTCCATCGCCCTTACAGCTTCATCGCGATGCTTTTCCATGTCGATATCCAGAATGAAATCCCATCTTCGCAGCAGCGTGCCCGATTTCTTCAACTCAAGACCTGTCTGTTCCCCGTTTCCCGTCAGGATGACGCCCGTGCCCCGGCTTGAATCCACGAGTATTCGCGAGCATCTTCGGAATTCACGAGTCCATTGTCGGTGCTAGCTTGGGCTTCCGCGTAGGGCTGAAGGGTCATGACAAGCCACATGCCCGTGTTCCTAGGCGAGGCCGCAGGGCCATTACCAAGGATGATTTTTCGAACGGCGCTATGAATACCGTCGTCACTAATGAGGATATCGCATTCGTGGGTGGTTCCGTCAGTGAAGTAGATTTTAACAGAGCTACCAGCGTCCGTGTTTCTGTCAGTTCTATCAAGCTTCTTAGAAGCGTGCATGCGCTCTCTTGGTACATCGGCCAGAAGCTCTTGCAAGTAAGCGGCGCGATGGACGATGCTGGTTAGACGCTGCCCTGCAGTTATATCATCGACCTCATCAATGACTTATCCTTGTCCCTCGCCATGCGCTATCATGAAACGGACACCTCGCATTGCAACACTCTACTTTTCGACGCAAGGGAGAAAGCAAGCCTAGACGCTCAGTATGTAACGAATCACCTAACCTTGACATTGCTCCGAGATGAAAGTAATTACGTGACGCTGTTGGACATGCTATTTGTTGAAACATAGGATAAGAGTCCTTGAGAAAGTTGGGAGGCTTGCCATATGATAAGTTGAGACACGGGCTTTGCCAGAAGCTAGAATGGGGGGAACTTGGCGTACTAAATATCATCATTTCCAGGCTCTTAGCCTCTATAAGTTCGTTCGACCCCTTCTGCATCGAAGACATCACGGGCGTCCGTAAGCACCTCCTTGCGGCCGGCCACCCCATGTATGAGCTTATGTAATAGAGCCACTCCAAAAGGGGGTGACACGCGGAAAACACGAACGCGTGTTGAGTATCAACTCGAAAGTCTTATTAATGAATTCCAATTTTATTCATTTATTCTCTGTTAGATTATGCCATGTGAAGTATTCTATCTCTAGACATCATTGCTGTTGGTGGCTACTGATGACTTGAGTACGTTCGAACAAGGTTGGATTCTAGGCACGTCGCTCATATGGTAACTTACAACAATCTACCTGAGCTGTAGGTAGTTATTGTTTTGAACTTATAATGTAATGACGAATGAAGTACGGTAGGATGAAGTGTAGGGCACCCTAGTTAGTTGTTTCATAGTTTCTAAGATCTGTTGTTTCTCGAGGAAAGGGGGTTTCGTAGCGGTCTGCTTACGGAACACAGGACATTACGTAATATACAGTCTTACATAATAGAAAGCCTTTCGTAACAGAGCTCTTATGTAGGAAAATTCTTACATAATATAAAGTCTTACGTAAGCACAGTGATAGGTAACAGCGTCCATCTCATATAAACCTTGGTGGAAATTCTTTACTTGACATAGCCGTATAGGTTGGCCATGAGAACATCTAGCAATTATGAACTAGCTACATTGGCATCTGAGGCGCGGCTCTCAAGCTAAGCGCACTAGGCTATAGCAAGCTTGATTCTCATGCAGTGTAAATGAGGCATCAAGTGGAAACGTGGATTACAAGGGCGGCCAAGATGAATGGCGATGAAGACCCAACCGGTACATGATCGAATCTCACTCTGTTTGCGATCCGCTCCAGTCGCTACTCCATATAAATGTTCCGCAGCGCCACTCTGTTCCCCTTTCCTTTTCACCCGATGGCCCAAGTGGCCGGGGGCAGAGGAAGAATGATCTACCTAAAAGGAAGGTTAGCATATCACATCGGGTATGATTAAGATAACTTGCCTCTGTTGATGCCCTGCTTCTTTGTTACCAGGCTGATACAATCCTCCCCGTGCTCGCATTTAGGCATGACCCTCTTGCCTAGTATCTTAGACCAGGATTCCTTATTTTGGATAGGGTCAAACACCATTTCTGAACTAGTCGCTTCGGACGCATCTTTCGGGTCATTCTCATCGTTTGATTCTGTGGGAAATTGAATATCTGACGTGCCGTCGAGTCCGCCGATTGGTTCAGGGTCCTCCTTTATATCAGGATTGGTACTCGGGCTCGCCGTGGTCTTGGGTTTGAAGAAACCCATCAGACTGCTTTGGCCCTTGGAGGAAGGCTCTTTGGCTAACGCTGCCTTCGTCTTCTTCTGTGGTCTGCTGGTTGACGCGGTACTGGAAGGTGTACGCTTAAGAACACGGGATGATTTCGCAGGAGAAGGTGCTGATGTTACGGATTCGGATTGCGACGCTGGAGCCTCGGCCTGTTTTTCATCTATCGATGACTCGATTTTGGTCAAACCTTTACTGGGACTCTCTGAGGGCTGGCTGGTTGGTACTGGCGGTGTCGACTTCGAAGCTGTGGGCTTTCTAGAGAACATATCCTTGATGCTCCGACGGCGGTCAAACTCTGGAATAAGCTTTGCCGATGACGGCAGCAGGTCTTTGACCGTCCAGTCTCTGAGCCGAGCACCATCTCTATACACTCCAGGCGGATTCATAATATCCCTGATATGCACGTCCTTCCCGTCGACTGTAACGACGTCCTTTAGGGTAGCAAAGACCGGACAGTGATCAGAACCCATTAGACCTTCCTGGATATTTGAGTCGGTGAACCACTCTTTCATGTTATCACTGCACAGCACGTAGTCGATCCGACTGCCGTTATTGGCAGGGCGCGTGTTCCTCTTGGTATCCCAGCAGGTGAACATGCCCTCGCGATTAGGATGAAAGAGTCGACCAAGGTCCCACAATGCCGGCTTCTCTCTATTCTCGTCTCTCGGGTCCAGCACTTCTCCCTCAAATACGAGCTGGTTGAAGAGACGGCGGCATGGCGTGGAGAAAAAGTCATTGACCGTCATTCCTTCTTTCTTCAGCCGGTCGACAAGGTTGCAAGTGTCAACAGGAGATCTGATTACATTGAGATCACCTGTCAGAACGACTCTCTTGCCCATGGCTATGAGGTTGCGGATTCGAACATCTAGCGCGTCGAGATAGCCCAGTCGGAAATCGTCTCGGGTCCCATCGCTATTTGCTGGACTGTATGTCCCAATTAGGACAAAGGCCGGGAACTCGAGGATGACGCAGCGTCCCTCTGAGTCAAGAGTTACGTCGTCAACTAGACCCGCGAGTTGGCCAGGCTTTGGATAACCTCCTATTTGCTGGTCTTGAGGAAGGTCTCGGAATTGAGTTGAAGAGTTTGGCGGACTTAAAACTCCGACAATTCCCTCTTCCGCCCTGATCGGCATACACACCGAGTTCCGGGTGTATATTGCTACGCCGGCATAGCCTATAGCCATTGTTAAGATAGGCCATGAATGGTAAGGCGGCTTGGATCTGTTGCATACCTTTCTTGTGTTTAGGAAGGCTAAAGTAGACATCCCATCCCGGCACCAACACCATGTCATCCTGCAGGTCCTTGCGTTGGATCTTAGTTTCCTGCATGACGACTATGTCGGCCTCGAGGATATCGAACATGGCCTCGAAAGTCCTCTTCTCCCTCCATGGTTGGTACCCAAAGGGATTTCTACGAGATTCGGTTAGAAGCTGTTCATGGTGTACTAGGCATGATATCTTACCGAATGCCGTTTACTATATATGATATTAGTGAGATGTAGCATTACATGTAGATGTTTGGGAGCACTACGTACCATTCCACGAGGTGATGCGCACACCCATACTGCCGAGATTTTGATGAAGACTTTTAAAAGGAATTCAATAAAAATCCAGGAACGCCATTCATTATTGAGTTCCGCCTCTTGGTCTATCACAATTGTCCGTTTCGTACTGAGACGGGTGAGATGAGTGTCGGTAAGATGGATTCGGGTTCATTGAGGTAGAGAAGAAAATGAGGTGCAAGGTCAAAGGTGACAAAAACGCCTTCCCAAACCATTCAATACAGTGCCCCTGCCAGTTATCCCATCAATAATTCCGCATTGCCATTGTCAGTGAGTTAATTCATCAGCAGCAACCCCGTACTCCACTAATGGTGCATGCGCGAGGAAGTCGCGAACGTTCGTCAGCAGCGTTGCACAGATACACCAAAATGACTCGAGATCCCGTGACCCACGTCATGGTACCGTAACCCCTGTCAACTCACCATATCCCCGCGGATTTGCCGAGGAACAGGAAGCTTGTCTTTTAGCTCCGAGTCGGGTCCAATCAAATCTGACCTCATTCGACAATTGAAATCAGACCACCCAAACCCCGATTCTCAATCTCAACCTTTGAACGAACGAAACCTACGAATACCGAACCACCAGAACCATCTCCCCTCCGACTACGATAGACATTAAAAAATGGTGTTTCAGCGACAACTCGTCCGCGCGACGCCGCGATTGACGGCCCAGCTGCGTGCCGCCAACAACCCCGTCTTCCGCTCCACCCTCCAGCGCCGCTTCGCCTCGACCGAGAATGCCTTCATCAAAGAGCGCCAGGCCGTCAAGGACCACGCTGCTGCCACGACTGGTGAGCCTTGCTCAATTCCCTGATTTACACGGGTAGGCGGATTGGGCTTACTAACATTCTTTGCAGAGCTCTGGCGCAAGATCTCCATCTAGTAAGAAGCCTTCCCCCCAATTCCCTTGACCCGATCCAGCAACGAGTGAAGAATTCCGCCAATTCGAAAGCGAGGCACGATATGACATGGAGAAGACTTTATCAATTCGGGCGCGATTATTCGATTGGGAATGGATCTATGATTCAAGCATCGAAAAGAATGAAAAATGAACAGACAGAGAGGCTAACAAAATACCGCAAAACCACAGCGGCGTCGTCCCCTGCCTCATCCTCGCCGGCGTCAACGCCTACAACCTGTGGAGCCAGCACTGGGAGCACTGGTCCCACATGCCCCCGCTAGAGGAGCGCGTCGAGTACCCCTTCCAGAACATCCGCACCAAGAACTTCCCCTGGGGCGACGGAGACAAGACCCTGTTGTACGTGTGCCTTCACCCCTTTCCCCCGTCCGAGTTATATAATATCCCGCGGTTGGAGAGGAAGAAAAGGGAAAAGGAAAATGGAGACGTGCTAACAGAATCTGATCGGAACAGCTGGAACGACAGCGTCAACTACCACAACAAGGACAAGACCACCTAGGCAACTCTTCAAGTCAGCAGAAACCGAATACGCAGACTTACAGACGACAGAGACGATGTGACGCTGCGAGGAGAGTCCGTAGCATGGAGAGAATGAGGTGTCGATAGAGCAAGCAGGGTCGCTCTCGACAAGACTTCGCGTCTTGGTGTAGATATGCTGTTCCCTTTGTCCAAATCCAAAAACCAAGCATCTAACCCAATCAAATCTATCAGTCGTTTTGGCTTGTGATACATACGTCAGGTCTTCTACACGATCTCTATGTAGATATTAGTATATACGTCAATTTTTTATCCGCCTCAAAGCTAAGTTTACCGTCTGAGAATTGGTGAAATCAATGCACGTCTCTGCCACGCAACACAAAAGCGCGAGATGGTACATAGATGGGAAGGAGACTGCATAAGTGAAGAAGTAGGTGGGTATTTATCACTACGCAAGCGTGAGTAGAATATATATCTACGCAATATTCCTAGACCGAAGACTCCGTTACCAACACTGCCGACCCATTGTAAAGTAGTAAAGTACCTATCCATAAACCAACGCTACCCTCGAACCCCCGAGGTGAGACACAAAATCCGTCTCATATAATGTACGTTCTTAGTCTGATAGACAATAAAAAAACGCTGGTGTAATTATGCTTGATTAACCTCAGCTCCGTCCCGCTACAACTGAGATGCCTACGATATCCTCATGTGGACTTCGGGCTCGGAGGGCGACGCAAACTCGGGATTGTCTAGCCAGTTCGAATAGTCATCGTCGTCTTCCTCCTCCACCACTGTTGGATTATGCTGTTGCTCCTCTTGAGCTTCTTCGCGGTACTCGTCTAATACTTCTAATAAGCCCTCCTCGCTCTCCGTAGCTGTTCTCCTCAGCGGCAAATCCGGTGGCAGGTGAGCTGTCGCTGCCGCGGCCATTGTTATCGAGATCTCTTCCTCGCTACCCCTCGCTGTTGTCTCGCTTAATCCCTCACTCCCAGTAGCGTCCAGCTCCTCGGCATCCTCAACCCAAGGCTGGATGTACGCGGGTGCCAAATCCTCGCTCTCAAGTTCATGCTCGACTTGTACCAAGGGGCTATTTGGTTCCGAGTCTGCCAGCGGCGCTTCGACAACTAAGACATTATCTTCGCTATTCACCTCGTTGCCGACATGGATCTGCGAAACCCGTCTTCGACGTGAGGGCAACGGAGGCGGCGGCACTGGTCGCCGTTCACCTTTTGTTTCGCTCAGGCTCCCGGTGCTTTTGCGCGATACCGAGGGCGGCGGAGCGACGGGCTTCCGTTTTGGCACAGGCATCGGAGAGGTTACCTTTTTCCCCGGCCCGGGGAGTGGCGTCCCCGGTGGTGGCAGTGGCTGACCGCGTCCCATAGGCTGGTTTAAATCTACCGGAGGGTCAGACAATTTCCTCCCGTTAGGTCCGTTTCGATCGCCCTGCCGCTGGATCGCGTTCAGACCCCAGCGCTTCGCTGTCGCGGCGGCATTGGACATAGCTGCCAGAGTGTTACGCTTGTTCCCTTCGGGCGTTCCGTTTGCAGAAGGCACTGGCGAGGGTGTCGTGTCTTTTCGCGAAAAGAAGCTCCTACCTATGGACCCAGTACCACTCTTGATCGAATTCCTGCTGCTCGAAGGTGCCGTAGCATCACTCTCGATACTCCCCGTAGATGAGGTGTCCTGACGTCTTCCTTTTGCGGTAGGGGTAGTATGTTCATCTTCACGTATCTCAGGGATCGCTTCAGACGACGAGTTTGCAGAGATGCTGTCCTCCTGTGCAATCGAAGTCGATTTGGAAGGTGAGCCAACGGGAGTATGCGCTGGCGAGCCACTCTTGGACTTAGCAGAGATATTCGCCATCGCACTAAATGCGTCGTCTCGATCCGGAGGACTTGAAGAAGGCCTGAATGTATCAGCGTGTACGAGGTCCGCGTTAACAATGGGGCTCGATGCCGAGATAGACCCTGATCGAGCAGGGAGCAACACTTCAGACGCAGAACTTCGTGGGCTCTTTGCGTCAAGAGCAGTAGTTGACGCGGACGTGGACGGATTCTGGCTGCTGTCATTATTAATTAAACTCTTCTTTGAGTTAAGTCTCCTGCTCCAGAACCCCTGCGAGGACGGCGTTTGAGGTGTCTGGAATGTCTCCAAAACAGGCACACTATGGCTCTTCTCCAACGTAGGTGGCGGATCAGGGGTGGAGGCGGTGCCTGACTCTTCGATCTGGCTAACCTCGTCTACATGTCCGAGCTGAGCAGCAATAGCCTCATGATCAGGCGACCGCACAACCAGATCGTCGCCCTCAAATATCCCTCCACGCCATTCCTTGTGTTCGGTATTAAAAAATGGCATATCGTCCCAGAACGGCGCCACTAGTGTCTCGGCCACTACCTCCTTGATTCTATTTTCGATCTGGCGGAGGATGACTGTGTACGTGATCTGTCTCGAACTCACAATAGGTTCGATAGTCATCTCCATCTTAGGCGTGGACTGGAAGGAAAACCATATACGATTGCTGGGCGGTGGCTTTATCTTGAAGAAAATGTGCCCTTCAAGCTTCCTCAATACTACGGCGAGTATGAGGTTTACCTCACGAGCCTTGAACCGGGGTCCCAGATCGATTCGTGCCGTAGCTGCGACCTCCAATCTGAAATTGCCGGTATACTTAACGTCGGCCTCCATTCCACATTCCCCTTCCACACTGAAATCTTTAAGTCGAGGATTAGTAAAATAAGGGGCCGAATCCCCGGTGTCAATGCTCTGGATCGTTATCCTCGAGAGGAACGAGGGTCGATGGACGCGAGATATCTTCTTTGTAATCTTCTCTCTGATAAAGTTCTCGATATCCTTAGTTTTGTAGATACCGAGGAATATCCTCCCGATAAAAGCATTTAGCCATCGCGAGTGTACGTGTTCGTCGGTGGAGTGTAGCTTCTGGACTAGTGATATGATATTCTTCACCTCGAACCGCTGGGGCTTCGGGGCCAGGTTTTGGCCGGCAAAGGTCTGCTCTTGATTTCTGAGTAGCGCAAAGTAGAAGTCTTCCTTAGCAGAGCAGTTCTCGGAGAACAGATAGAATGGTTTCGAAACTAGAACATCGGGAGCCAGCTCTTTCCCATCCCTCTTTCTGCTTAAGCATAATGCGTTTCGCTTAATGAACAGTTCGCCTTCGGGTGTTCTGTCTCCTCCGGAATAAATACTAATATCGTGATGGGCTAGGGAGATGACGTGGCGGACTTCGAGTTGTTCGTCGTCGTCAAACAGCATTAAGTGACCGTGCCTGTCATCAACCCGGTGTCAGCATGTCCGCCTTTCTCGAAACCTACGTCGAACAAACACGGCTAGTAACATACCTAAGTACGACATAGAAGACATTCCCTGCCTTCTTGGGTCGTTGGCTGAGACTCTTATGATCATCGAGGGGACCGGAAGTCTGCTTCCTATCGAATATGCTTCTGTACATGGACTGGTACACACTTTGACTCGGCGCGGCGACGGTAGTAGATCCTACGGGAGTAGATCGCTCGATTGGTTTGGCATTGATTCCCATCGGAACATATTCTCGGCATACGGCGAAGTAACCGGCCGCGGTGTCGGACTCGGCTAGGAGGCGCTGTTTCAGTTCTTCCTTCTGGGCCTCTTGGAGAGCGGTCGTGTCATCGCCAGGTTGCACAATGCTGTCGGCGTCGTTTTCGGCATCTTGAGGCGGGCTATCGTCGTGAACAGGGAAGGTAAGGTGCGCATGATATAGGACGAGGGCCAGCACTAGAGGAATGAAAGTGACACCACCGAATAGGTAGGTCAGGAGAAAGGTAGTCCAGCTCATACCTCCGGCTTACAATGGCGGGTAGCAGAGCGTGAGTCTGCTAGCCTTTGCGACGGCGGTCGAATTTCGAAGACCATGGATAACGGACTTTGTTCTCTCTCAACACAAGAGAGCTCTGAATTAGAGTGGACGGTTGATGTGTGATTTGTTATGTATTGTATCTACATGTATGCAACGTGCATGAGGCGAGGTGTGCAAGAAGAGCTTAATGCTTACATGGTACGCCAGGTGAAGCTATGCATACAGCGAAGGTTAACAACGGCACCAGGCGGCTTGGCCGGGAAACAAAACGTCACAGCAGGGCTACTTAGGCAGTTAGGTACCTAGGTAAGAGACACGTGGGGCTTTTTGTAGGTTTCGCGGGGGATAGGACTGATTGACCAGGTGCCAGGGGTGCTAGAGCCTAGCATCAGACCCCTGTCATCAGGTGCTCCGGGGGCTGAATTGGACAACTATCAACCACCATGACGCACGATCGCGATAAGAGATCTGACCTATCTAGCAAGCTTCAATATCATGACCTTGTGGATTTCGTATTTCTCGAGTGCCAGAGCTTGTAAAGCAGCCAGCTACCCAGGCATAAGACACCGTAATCTCGGAGGCTTAGGCAATTCCTCAACCAAAGAACCAGCTATCTATCATAGCTTTATGCGCCCTCCAACGCCTATGTATGCACATCATAACACATATCATATCGAAAATGATACCTTGAGACCGCGGGTATTCCAGATTTAATGCACCGTCACCCTTTTACCACCCCAACTCCCCCATCCCAATATCGCCCTCCAGAAGCTGCTTAATAGCTGGCTCCACGACGCTCTTCTCCGACCTATAACGAGCCGCCTGCTTCATCCTCGTATAAAATACGGCGCAGTCTTTGCTGTCGCACGGCACGCCATCCAGAGGCGTCAGGCCCGCGCAGCTTTGACATATCTTGGTCACGTCCGTAAGTTTTCTCTCCTCTCGGTTAAGCTGTGACTGCAGCTTTAAGAGTGACGCCGGCGCGTTCCGGCGACACCGCGCACATACCGAGGAACCGCTCTCATTTTTAGTCATCTTCGAGCTGCAGACGAGACAAGCCGCGGCCTTCATATAAGACTCCAGCGTCATCTTTTTAACGAAGGGATTCTTCCCAGCGTTGCCGTCATAAAATGTCGGGTCGACGCGACGAATCCGCTGCACCTTGGGCATCTCGTCGTACCATTGCCGCACGTTAGCCCCGACCAGATTAAAGATGCGCTCGAGAGGCGGGATTAGATTCTTAGAGATATAATATTCTGAGTCGAGCTGTAGGTGTGAGTTGCTCAGTAACTCCTCGGGCGCTACACAACGGTCAATGAGACGTGCGCCGGGCGCCCCTGAAATAACGACGTAGGGTACACGCTCGCCGTACTGGGGCTCTGCTCGAGCATCCTCGAGCATCTTCTTCGTGCTGATCAAAGCGCCAGGCGGAGGCGGTCCTCGTTCGCTGTAGGTTCCCAGCTTGACCTCTCTTGCGAAGCTAAAGTCTTGTATCGACACCGCTCCGCGCATTATCTTCTCGCATTGCTTTTGAAAATACGATTTGACTTGGCTGAGGTCAGCTGTCTCGAAAAGGATCTTGAGTGCCTTCTCCTCTATCATCTGTTCGGCAGGCGTTCCATCTCTTCTAACCGTCTCAATGCCCTTGGCGTCAAAGTCGGGCTTGGCTTGGTCCTTGCTCTCGTACTTGTAACCGACGTAGCGCTTTTTCGCAAGTAGTACACAGGGATGGTAGACCTTTTCGAACTTGAGCTTGATCGGCCTGGGATTCATGTCCGTAACCGCTTTGGCAATCTCATTACCGATATCGAATGCCTGATCTTTAGTCCTGCCAGGGAGATAAATGAATAAACTGTCAGTGTCACCGTAAACGACTTCTGCTTTCCACTTCTCTACCGAGTGGATCAGGGCTATTGCTCTCTCTAGAGTTTCGCGCCCAGTTTGCACAATGCTATCTGCGATTTCGGAGCAGGGCATGCGACCCGAGAAGGACGCTGACGTATATCCATATGTGACGTTTGCGAGTAGCTTTAAAGCAAGCTGCCTGTTGTTGAGAAGCTGCTGCAAAGTCTTGTCATCTTTATCTTGCTTCATTCCGCTTTTCACCATCACTCGTGTTTCCAGAATTTCCGTCAGCATTTTTGCTAGCAAGGACTTTCTGATTTCTGCCTTGCAGTACATCATACCGTTAGGGGCTATGTTAATATAGTCCTTGAGTAGCTCCAAGAGTCGATCTTGTCGTTCATAGTCCGTAAACCCCATCTTGTTTGCGCCTCGCCAGTTTACAATGCGACCGAGAAAGGTGGAGTAGCAGTAGTTGTAGGCAATCATGACACTAGGGTACAGACTCTGGAAGTCCAGCACTACCAATGGACTATTGTAGAACGCGCTTTGAGGTTCCATAACGAGTGGAAGACACTCAAGCGCATTCTGACTCCCAACCTGCTTCCTGTCTGGCGAAACAAGCACGAAGTTTTCCGGCTTCGCAATTCTAAACATGATAGACTCGACTTTGAACTGAGAGCCACGAGAAAAGACAGAAAAGAAGTCGACTCCTAACAGCCGCGCCTGTTCACTAGTCCGCGGGATGAGTTCGTTTGCTTCGAGAATTTCTATGTCGAGTTTCGTTCGTGTCAGGTAGTATCGAAGGAGCTTGCTTAGGTCTCCATGCTTGCCTTCAACATACCACTCTGTCAGAGTACCCCAGGGGTAGTGCGGGATCCGTCGATGTAATAAATGCCAAACGACATTTTCCATTGTATATTGGAGGAGAGTAAGCTCCGACCGCATAGCTCGCCAGATGTTGATCATGTGTCTTCCTGAGACTCGAATTGTCGAAGTAGTGTTGAACCCCCATCGATCAGCTTCTTTCCCGAACCGTCCGAACGATTGGCTCTTCATTCGAGAGAACTCGTCGCATAGATTATAGTCATATTTGAGTCTCGCTCTCTCAATCAGATACCCCCATGAACTGCCATGAACCTCGTATCCAGTGAGAATGTCTGGGTCATGTGTTCTGACGATCTCAACCATCCTAACCATCAAATCAAGTTCGGATGTTTCTTCGATGACCTCAGTCAGATTCGGACTCTGCTTCTGCATCTTTCGTGTCAAGGAGCCGTCCTCGGAGAGGACGATGATGCCGGACTGTGTTGCTAGAGACGCATTATCGCCAGTGGCAAAGTTCTCATCTGATTTAGAACACCAGAAAATGCATTGAACCTCGTCTTCTTCGGGATTTGGGAAGAGCTTGCCCCTAGTATTGACATGTATCTCTAAGCTCATTGTACTCATGTACTGGGCTTCATGCTGGACGCTTGTTGACTTCTTTTTCTGGGAATATTTGAACCCGTGTTTATTCCTAGGGGTAGGACCATCAATCTGGGACAAATACGGTTTGAGCTCGGGGTCATGAAGCCTCATTACGGGCTCTTGCGAGTTGTTCGCGATATTCTGGGTTTCCTTCCACCAAGTCTGAACTTCATCAAAACTAGGCGGAGGCTCAGCAATCTCCCAACTCCTCAGCGAACATTCCCGGCGTAATCTTCTGTAAATCTGCTGATCCCTATTCGCGTCGTAGGGAATCTCAGACTTCATGCCGAAATTGGCTGGAGACTCCCCTGTCGGGTCAAAAGCCGGGAGATAGGGGAGAGTATTGCCTTCGAGACGAAACTCCTGGCCTGCGTACTCTCGGACTCTCTGTGGTACATCTTTGTCGTTGCTATAGTATGCATCTCGATATATGACGTTAGGACGGCCTAGACTGTCTAGAGATGAGACAACTTCTTCAATTGAGGGTGGGGAACGATCAAGGACGAAGAAACGTGCTTGTTGACGAGGGGTACACCCGATATCGATAAAGCTTCTGCGCGCCCCCTCCTTCGTAATGCTTAACGTCGGGCTGTCAGATTCTGATTTATCTATATGTGAGGTTGAGTCGTGAACTATATCTTCTGTGGAGGTCCATGGACCGAACGTCACATGCTTCCCGGGCTGGCTGCCTTCACTTTGCTGGGAGCCTGTCTGTTGACTTAGCCGTAGCCTTGTGCTCGGGTCGTTAGGGTTCTTAACGACTGGAAATTTGAGGACTTGGTTTCCGGATCCTTTGAAGTGTTTCTTCGGTCTCAATTGTGTGGGTTGAGAAGATACCAGCCGTGTCTCTTGATTGTCTGAATGCTTCACGTCCACTGCTGGCTTCTTATTTGCAGGGCTTATCGGTTCATCCACAGGAGGAGCAAATTCTACACGGGGACGCTTTGCTTCCTGTTTCTCCAAAGACAGTGATGCCGGGCGTTTTGCAGTTCCGTTTAATTGGATGGGTTGCATTTCCCGGGGGGCCCTGCTCACCAGTCCTTGCTCCTTCGCCGCATCTAGTAGAGTGTCTGAGATCGGAATACGTGGCCGGCCCTTCACACGCAAACAGCTCAGGTACACCCCATTAACAAGCAGTTCTGGGATATTCTCCTTGTCCAAATCGGCATTTGAGTCTAGTGCTTTAGATCGACCATGGCGACCGCCATCACTTTGGACGGTTGTGTTCGGGAACCTTCTCGCCTTCGCTAAGTTGACATTATTTGATTTCTTGTTGTCCAGGGCCCTCTTTTCTTTCAGTGACTCTGGCTCCCCGACAATTTGCTCGTCCGAGTCGTCTGGAAAGACCCCATCATCATTCAGCCCAATATTAAGGATACGATCGTCATCTACTATAATGCTGCTAGCAGGATTTTGGTCATCCTCAAAGATTTGGCTAGTCATGCCAAGCGCTGAATCTAGGTGGCCAGGGTATAAATCCTCGACTGATTGCAAAAGAGTGTTGACCGTCGACTCCAGCGGCGTGGTTTGCATAAATGTGTCGAACGTGACTTTGTTGTCGCCGTTTTGTTCTCGTTCTTGTCGTATTAGCTCCTGTATCTGATCTCTGTATTCTTCCTCGTGAATCCAACCAGGAGGTTGTGAATTACGTGGATCTGCGGACATAGACACCAAAGCTTCGGCAGGAAATGGACTGCTTCCTGGTGTTCGACCGAGCATCCTTCTTTTACGACGCTTAGTCTCGTCTTTCCAGAGTCCAGCCATACTGTGGACGAGTTTCATATCGGAAGGTAAAGGGTGTTTCCTCTCGATGAAATCGTGATGAAGCAGCCTCTCCTTAATCTCGTGTCTGTTGAGTATATCCTGGACACATATGTCGACCTCAATTGAACAGTGGCTGGCACGAGGGAGATCTGTGTCTTCGTCGGTGATGAATGCTCGAGGCACTGACTGGTTATGCCATAAATGGGGCGATTCCATGCCATCTTCATAGTTGGGCACTGGGGACCTGAAACAAACCTTCTGAGTCTCGATGTATCCACACCCGTAAAGGTTGTAGTCAGTCATGAACTGCAGTAAGTATTGCAGATGCGCCTCGTAAGGCTGAAATTTCCGCTTCATAATGACCCCTTGCTGGAGCAGCTCGGCAAGTCGGGTCATTACTAGTGGGTTGAGCATGTAGATCTTGAGGTAAAATCGGTACCCGACGTGGAATCCGTAGAAAGGTATTCCTTTGACGAGGGTGATTCTAGCGACATATTTGCTCTTCCCATCATAGACATTACGACGGTAGCTCACGGCCAAGGCGTGATCAATGGAGAGATGAAGCCGGTAGATGTAAGCACCCACTAAGATGTCAAATTAGAACCAAGGCTACACAGGGTTCACAGGCGCCTTACCATCATCAGGAAGCAAACTCCCATTATACTCGATATAGAGATACGGGAATGCGCCGTGAATATGAGCACATACTTTCTGGCCGGTTTCCGTCGATCCAAAGACCCTGATGACAGGTACCCTGGGCTCTTTACCCAATTGGGATGCGCGAATGTCGTTGCGAAGCTGGGGGTCATATTTCGTAGGGATGGCTTGATAATGGTCTATGCAGTTCAGCCGCACGCGGAAGACGTCCATGACGACTTATACGTGGAAGCGCCTGAGCGCTTTGCAGATACATGGAGGATACCGAAGCGACTTGCGTGAAATCAGTTAGAATCGTACGAATTACTTATGAGAAGTGAAGTATCAATTTGGAATTTGTCCAGATCTTCAGATGCTCCTAGGCGCGCGGGGCCTATTCGGCGAGCGCGTTTGACTAAAAGAAACCCAAGGTAGTAGAGCCTGTAGCGCGACGCGCTGTCATGTGGCGCTCAGCCTTGGTAAATGCATACTCGTATATGTACTTAAACCGTCCGGTCGTCTGACAAAGCAGCAAAGTTACCTGTTGCCAGGGCTGCTTTAAGGCTAAAGCAGCCCGAAATCTCAGCCACACCTCGAATTCCTCTTTGTGAAAGCCACAATCGATAAGAACTTCATTACAAGGTACCTACTTTTCTTTCCACGACCGCGGATCTTCGTGTCCATCTCTCATCAACTATCGTCTATCCCAGCGAACACACATACAATATGCCGCCGCCACCCCCGCCGCCGTCACGGCGGAACGACTCCAAGGCGTCCGCCGCGTCCAAGGAAGAGAACATCTACATCCCGTCCTTCATTAGCAAGCGGCCGTTCTACGCGGGCGAGGAGGGCGACCAGTCGGACTACCTCGAGCATCAGCGCCTGCACAAGAGCAAGGACGACCAGTCGAAATGGTACGACCGAGGCAAGAAGCTTGGCCCCGCGGCGACTAAGTACCGCAAGGGCGCGTGCGAGAACTGCGGCGCCATGACGCACAAGGCCAAGGACTGCCTGCAGCGCCCGCGCGCGAAGGGCGCCAAGTACACGGGCCGCGACATCCAAGCCGACGAGGTCGTGCAGGACGTCCAACTCGGCTGGGATGCCAAGCGCGACCGCTGGAACGGCTACGACCCCAAGGAGTACCGCCAGGTGGTCGAGCGCTACAACCACCTCGACGAGCTGCGGGGCCTAATCGCCGGGGCCAACAAAGACAAGGGCGAGGGCGAGGACGGCGAGGGAGAGGAGGAGGACAACAAGGACGCCGGCGAGAAGTACGCCGAAGAGTCGGACATGGGGCGGCACCAGAGCACAGCAACAAGGCAGCTACGCATACGCGAGGACACGGCCAAGTACCTGCTGAACCTGGACCTGGAGTCGGCCAAGTACGACCCGAAGACGCGCACGATGGTGGACGCGGGCGCGACGGCCGACAAGGCCGCGCAGCTATTCGCCGAGGAAGGGTTCCTGCGGGCGTCGGGCGACGCGGCCGAGTTCGAGCGGGCGCAGCAGTACGCGTGGGAGAAGCAGGAGCGCAGCGGCGACACGGGCCAGCACATGCAGGCGAACCCGACGGCCGGCGAGTTCTACCGCAAGAAGGCGCGCGACGAGGCCGAGCAGAAGCGGGCCGAGCACCTCAAGGCGCTGCGGGACAAGTACGGCGGCGACGACGACCAGCACGTCATTCCGGCCGCCCTCTTAGCTGCCGCCGTCACCGAGTCGGAGCAGTTCGTCGAGTACGACGAGGCGACGGGCCTGGTCAAGGGCGCGCCCCGGGTCTCCGCCAAGTCCAAGTACGCCGAGGACGTCTACGTCAACAACCACACCTCGGTCTGGGGCAGCTGGTGGTCCAGCTTCAAGTGGGGCTACGCGTGCTGCCACTCCTTCATAAGGAACAGCTACTGCACGGGCGAAGAGGGCAAGCAGGCTTGGGAGGCCGCCGAGAAGCAGAGAATAGGTGCCGATCTGATAGAAGAGCCACCGAATCAAGAGGAAGAGAAGGAAGTAGATGGGAAGGCGGACGAAGCTAAAGAGCCATCACAGCAAACCGGCGTGAAACGTTCAAGAGAGGAGATGATGGGCGGTGTTTCGGAAGCCGAACTCGATGAGTATCGAAGGAAACGAGCCGCAGCGGACGATCCTATGGCAAAATTCTTAGGGAATGATGAGTTAGTCCGGTAGTAACCAAGTCACTTCACCAGGTGAATATTATATGATAGCAATAAAATTTGTCAAATCACTCGAAGGAATAAGTCACTTGAAAGTCTGGTGGTGAAAAGTTGTTCATGCATTCCGTTTCCCGTGGCCTAACGCCGTGGGTTATGATCTAATGTCATATACCCATAATGTGATCCGTTTTCCCCACCACCACTGCAGAGCTATCCATACGCAATCATCATAGAACGCGATGCATTTACTCCTCTTCCTCTTCCTCTTCGCCCTCGTCCTTCTTCTCGGACGCCTTGGCCTTCTTTCTCCGGACACGGCCGGGGCGGCCACCACCAAACGGCGAGGTCAGGGAGAAGTCGATGTGCTTCTGGGAGTCAAGACGGACGATGAAGGACGGGACGTTGACGATCTGCTTGCCGACACGGATGTGGCGCTGACGGATCAAGACACGGGCGTGATGGATGGACTTGGCAAGACCGAGCTTGTAGACACAGGTCTGCAGGCGGCGCTCCAAGAAATCTTCGACCTTAAGGGCAAGGACGTAATCGAGCTTCATGCGGGACTCGTCGAGCACACCAACACGAACCAGACGGCGAATGAGGGCATTGCCTTCGAAGAGACGCTTGGGGTCCTTCTCGTCGAGGGTAAGAAGCTGACTGTGGACGCGATATTAATTAGCACTTATTAAGGCATCGACTGATCATAGCATCAGCATCAAATAAACAAGCATAACATACCGGGCAGCACGACGAATCTTGGAGAGAGTGAGCTGGACACGCCAGACCTCACGCTTGTTGCGTAGACCGTACTCTCCAACGAGCTTCAACTCGGAATCACTATGAAGGCGACCATGTCAGTTTTTTACTCTCACGACTTAAGCAGAGACAAGCTCTAGCTCAGTGGCCGGTGATTACTGACAGACGGGCGGCCTCGAAGGGGCGACGGGGGACCTTTGCGGTCTTGGAATAAGACAAAGGCGCCATGGTTGCGACTCGATTGTCTTGTCGTTAGGTGTTGACGAAGAAAAGAAGGAATTGAAGATGTCGTGGGATTCGCGAAATGAGAAAGCGGAATCTGAAAAAGTGGAAGGGCGACTTAGGTCAAAGAGAGAAAAGAGAAAAGTGGGTTTGTGGAATGGAGTAGGGCAAGTATGTAGCTAAACCCGGATTGGACAAGCTACCCCCTCGCTTAATTGGTGGTAATCCAGTGAGCAGCCAGTGGGCAGCCACTTCTAAAGTCCACAACTCGTGACAAAGCACAGCACCCCCCAAAAATATTCCTTAAGCGAATTTGTTGCTAGCCCTGAAAGATTTCTTGCGAGACCCAGCAATCGAGAGAAATCAATTCAACCTCATCACAACAATCGTTAACCCTCACCACACCACAACACCGGCAAGATGGGTCACGCTGCAGGTCTCCGCGCTGGCACTCGCGTATGTTATATTGCTGCTGATCGAATTATTAAATGAGGAATTGTAGCTGACATTTCCGTAGTATGCCTTCTCCAGAAACTTCCGCCAGAAGGGCATGATCCGCCTCTCCACGTACCTACAACAGTACAAGTATGCTTCGAAACTGAACATCAGACGAGAAGAAAAATCATTAACAATTGGGCAGGGTTGGCGACATCGTTGACATCAAGGCAAATGGTGCTGTTCAGAAGGGGTAAGGCAATCCAAATCCAAGAATGCGATCGAACCCGAACCGAATCCAGACACGAAGACTGCGAATTTGGCGAGGACGGAAAAGATGACTATTGAAGGACTGGGGCTAACTCGGAGGAAACAGTATGCCTCACAAGGTCTACCACGGCAAGACGGGTGTCGTCTACAACGTCGCCAAGAACGCCGTCGGCGTCATCATCTACAAGAAGGTGAAGCACCGGTACATCGAGAAGCGCGTCAACCTCCGCATCGAGCACATCACCCGGTCGCGATCAAGAGAGGACTTCCTCAAGCGCGTCAAGCAGAACGCCGAATACAAGAAGAAGGCCAAGGCCGAGGGTACCTCCATGACCGTCAAGAGACAAGCCGTCCAGCCCCGCGAGGCACGAACAGTGTCCATGAAGGACAACCTCCCCGAGACGGTAACCCCTATCCCATACGAGACGACTATCTAAGGGAAGGGGGGAAAGTCGGGTGGTGGTGTTCTGGGTTCTCTGCCGGTTGCTCTTTTTCTCATTGCATTAGGGGTTTCTTTCGCGTGGCCAGGAATCGATCTTCTGTGCATGGCAAGGTATGGATGGACATAGGCAATGCCTAGAGGAATGACAAAAATATACCAAATGCCAAAAGAGATGCTCTTGAACTCGCGTGAATCGAATCAATGTTTACTCTGGAGACGAGTACTCAACATGTGGTGCCTAGATGAGAGAGATGTTTAAGAATCAGTAGACATAGACGATTCAGGTCTATATGCAGAAGCATAGCCGACCCACGATAGCTTCACGAGCCATAGTCGGTCTTCTGCTTCCATCCATTGCCTAATAGTAATAGATCCCAAGCACTTTTGGCCCGTCACAAAATACATCAATTCCTAACCTAACGGGATAAACAAGGTCCAAATAGGAGTTCTCAATCTTGCGCTTCAGTTTTGTGCTCAGAGTATCTATTTTACCATGTCATTGTAGTCTCATCATCCACTTCTTGAGCTTGATTTTCTTATTTCTTTCACTCGAGAGAGCCCAGTGGCACTCTGTCTAGATATATTCGAGTCATACATCTCTTGTATGTATGTATATCACCTTCTTTACAAGCAGCAGGTCGCTACTACTGTATACACCAGATAGCACTCTTGGTGCTGGGCTAGAATGTTGTCATCACCTGAGAGCCAGTCCAAGAAGCCTCTTATCATCCACTCCTCACTCACCCATCCAGATACGCTATAATGACGGGTCTTCAAACCGGGAATTCATCAGACAAACCGGAGCATCATTCAAGCATCCGGTCGGCCGTATTACTATAATTATCGTGGACGACTGAATTAAGGGTAAAATACTAATGTATCGAAGGAATGTTAGGCCGAACGCGAGTTCTAACAGGGGAACTAATAGGTACGGCTAGTACATCTACAAGTGTACGATTAGATTAGAATTACTAGATATTTGTTCAACTACGTAGCTGCTTAGCACACTGTATGTCCCCAAGGAGGTTTACGATTGTGGTATTTTCCCGGCATTAGATATATCATCATTGTCACCCACTGCTATCTGCCTCTGAAGACTCACTTGGCAGATATTTCGATGTATACATTTCATTCATCTTATGTCGTTCAAATCTAGGCCTTGCTCTCCTGCCTAAATCAATGTCACTATGACATTGCTGTTTGTATGTTGAAGAGACTCTGTTATTATAGATGATTACAGGCTATTCATAATGTAGTTTTTGCAACTCTAATATAGTTATGTTCTAGAAGTCTGAGTTACATGCTATAGCATAGTTAGAGTTACCTGACACGTTTCCTCGTATATCCAGGTGAAATATATGAGGTTGACCGAGCTACATCTAAATGTTTGAGATCACGATGCTATCATTGTTTTCTTTGTATTTCATCTACCTGCTTTTCGGCAGTGGTATGCTACTAGGGAAGATATTATAATACTTCATGGAGTCTGTCCCAAGGTAAATTGCAACGTAAGTAAATACAATATGTCTTTTCCCCCTTTATGCCCTATGCTACCTCGAACCTGACAAATGGAGGCGTATAAATTACACATGTAGGTTACCAAGCATAGAATAATCACCAGAAGTATCTAGTAGATATCGCCACGAGGAATTCAGATCCAGTATCCTTTTCATAGGTAATAATCGATTTAGGAAGGTGATAAGCCAAGTATACCTACCTGACATTATTCAGCTTAGTATAGCATTCATCACCAACTCTTCTCAGCCTCATAAAGGGGCCACGCCAACCACACCGGGCCTCCGGCCGGTGAATTCGAACGAGGCAGGTGAGTATAAGCGCATACAGCACACGCACGTTAGCGCGGCTCAAGACCTTTAACCGTAGATCACACGTTTTGAGCTATACTCGCCGATGTTCCCCTAACTCGATCGGCCCCAACAGGCAGTGAGAAATTAATGACAGCTGCCACATCGGGAACGATTGTCGCCAACGTTATATGCCCGCACGTGGATCCAGATGGTCCGGGGAGTCGTTGTAAACCCCCGACCAACGTTTGCCGGCGGCAAGTCTTCTTGGGTTGCTTTTGTGATCCGCATATCGCTACCGCGGCTCTCTCTAGGTAGCCCAACACGTGCTTACTGTGTACAGCATACCATTGGGGGCCAACTGGTCGGTAACGTATATACTACGATCCAAGAACAATATAGGGGAGGTGTACATCGTATAAGCATCCGGGCTACGACGCTCGAAGAGGCTGGAAAAAGCAAAACCGGGTAGGCTTTGGCCGACTCTGACCTATCATTCGTCGTCATACCTTATCGTTCTCTTGCCGCCGGCAAAAAAGCATGTAGCAGATCACATAGAGTTGCATCACATTCGTATGAGCGTAGTCATCACTTGGATTATCTTCGCTGACTCCGAAGATTATTGTTGTTCATGACGCAGAAGGCAAAATGATTGCTTTCCGGATTTGCATGTAGCTACCCATACATAGACCAGCCGCAAACGAAGTGCATTGCTGTATACACAAAACCCTCCCTTACACATTAACCGATAATTTTTATTGGATGGCCCGTCCCTCGGATTGCCACTTTGTATCGCGTTTTCGGTCTCCAAACTTCCATTCCAATCAATGGCGGTAGAGACTGGGTCCTCAGCCGTAGCCCGAAGACTTAGTAGAAAGAGAAAATATCCATGACTTCCTTTGATCCGTCCGGTGAGTAACCTAGTTAGGGGTTCGTGAATGATGACGAATATTCTCCGTCTGTGATTTGTAGCATATTGTTTAAGGAGAAGATTTGCGTTTCCGATGTTCGACAAGTCGAGTCAAAGAAGTCAAGGGTCGAAGAGAAGGATCATGTACGTATGTGGGTATATTGGAATGGAGGATAGGAAAAGTGTAGTCGACTGTATAATCGGGTGAATCGCGTCTCGAGGTGAGGTAGAGAAGGTGATTGGGCAGCATCGGAGTGTCTTAATTTAGACATCTATAGCGGTATCGACGTGCTTGAGGTTACGCGTGCGAAGCCACCTGGATGACTCTTTTGCTCCCCATAACTTGGAGAATAGGAGGTGAACGAGTGAAAATTTTAAATGCCCGGATACGCGCTTCCAGGGATCATGCCTCCTCTTACAGGACTCGGCCCTCCACGGCTCGATGGCAGCTGAAAGTCAGGGTTACTATTAAGAACATTCACTTCGTTTCGGCCGACCGGCTTTCGCGGGGGCATCGGTTGATTATAGCCTTGACCAGGCGGCGGATTCCAGCGAGGGTTTATACCCCGTTGTGAGACGGAAGTAAAGGCCGACTGCTCAGATATTGCCGGACTTCTGGGCTGAGGTGGCACGTCCTCGTAACCATGCGCTGGTCTGTCCTGTGTTACTTGTTGCAGTCTGGGAGCCGGCTCGGTAAAGCGAGGGTCTACGTCTTCGTAGTAGTTGCCTGCATCAGCAGCCGCCGGTGGCTGTTGTGGCGGCGGAGGCGTCCCACCGTTGAGTTGTTGCGGATGAACGGGAATTTGGAGAGGCGAAGGAACTCCTGGAGAAGAGCGGCCAGGTCCCTGATTCCATACTTGTCGTGGCGGAACATATTGACTAACATAACAAATTAGCGATAGAAGACTTTCACAAGCATTATCCGACTTACTCCTCTTCGCTGTATCTGCTTCCTTCGCTCGTGAAAGTGTCGTGTCGTTGTGCAGAAGTTCTTGCTTGCTGTAAAGCTAACATGCCCGCTACGTCTGCATCGCTATCCCTGAGTTGGTTGTTGAACTGACCAAAGCCTCGAGGCGTGTGGGCAGGGCTTCCCGAAGAAGCATCCATCTCGACTGCCTGACCTACTGGTACCTCATGTGCATCGTCGATACCCGGTAACGGGGGAGGAGACTCTGCTCGAGGTAACTCGCTACTACGGTCAGGGGTGTATGCCTGATAGCTGGTTGCTTCTGTTGCTGCTATCGGGCCATTGGGAACGGGAGGCTCCATCCCGTAAGGGACACCAGGAGGTCCAGGTGCCGGAGATGGTTGCCGCGCTTGTCCATAGTCCCCGTAGCCGTTGGCTGGGGATGGTCTTCGGTCGTATTGCCCGGGACCAGGGTAAGTTGGCGGGGGCGTCCTTCCGCCTCTCATCATTACACCGGGGCCATAACCCCCACGTGGGCCGTAGCCTCCTCGCCCGTTGGGGGGTGGGCCATATCCACCACGGCCAGGCGGACCATACCCGCCTCTCCCATTCGGCGGCGGACCGTATCCACCTCGTCCACCCGGAGGTGGTCCATAGGGTCCTCCATAGCCTCCTCTGCCGTAGCCTCCTCGTCCCCTATACCCAGCTGGCGGGCCGCCACGACCTCTTGTGTTCATGCGCTCAAAAGACGGCCCTCTTCGCATTTTATAGGCATCTTGAGGCTCTATCGGGTTTCCGTACTGGTCCCTAGGAACTGAGGTATTAGAGCCTGAGCGTTGCGGTGCACTGTACGTAGAGCCCGAAATGTTGGTATCGGCAGGCACATGACTCGGAGATGTGTCAGAAGGAGTCCTTGCAGTTAAAGGTACATGCTCGTCACTGCTGCGGTCGTCTCGTTTCTCATACGTGGTGAACGAGCCCATCTTGTCGCCTGGTCCATTTGCTCCACTGACAACAGGAACAGTTGGCTGTAGGGTAGACGAAGCTGCCGTGGCCGCTTCCTCTTCCCGTCGACGGTTGTAGTAATTCTCTCCGCTCATCTCAGCATTCTCCGCAATTCGTCTCTTTCTCGCCTTTCTACTAACAAGTGTGCGGCGCATAGCACACGAAACGATGAAACTTAGGAAAACAAGGATTGTAGCGGCCAAGACAATATAGGAGCCCCAGGCCATGTGAGGAACGAAAAGGAGGACATCGATTAAGAAGGCGAGCAGGCATACTAGAAACGTAATGATGCCAAAGATGAAAAGTAGTAACAAGTAACGTGACGAGTGAGAAGGGGAATGAAAATGGGCCACAATAGCGAGCACCAGCATCACCAACGTGAGGAAACACGCAACTGGGTGGACGACGAGGATAGCGGATAGCGTCGTTCTTGTTGTCTCGGGAAGATCGAAGGTCGCCGCGTCCACGGCAGAAAATCGTTGTGCTACAAAGAAAAGTGTCAGTGACGGCCCAAATGGCGCTTTCTGTGGTTTAAGACAGTATCGAGGTAGCCATACATGTATCATATCCAATTTCGATTGGGCTGCACTGATTGCTGTCGCACCACCCAAACACCCCGAAGTTCACGCCCTTATATGTGCCTAGAGGGATAGCTTTGATGATGGGAGTTGACAAGACAGCGAGTAATAGCATGGCGAATGCTGCAAAGAGCAGCACCGTCAAGGGTGTAGCCGGCCGTAACATGATGACGGCCTAGCAGCGCGCCGACTCGAGTGAGTCGCGACGCCTGGGAAGTGATCTTTTCGTTCAGTCGAAGTGTCGGAGTCGAAATTTAAAGGATACGACAATCTGCTTGTGTATGTGAAGGCCGGCAATTGAAATGGAATATCGACGGCGGCGACATGTAGATTAATCGGATGTCCTCCAACTAGAACTCGTAGGTTTGTTTCTCCGTGATGCAGATGCAGATGCAATGCTGCTCGCTACCTAACTCGTGAATACCGAAATCTCGAAATATCCCCTTTGGTTCCCGGTTTCGTTCGTTGTGGTATGGAGTGCTGGAGTGTTGTAGTGTTGTAGTGTTGTCGTGTTGTCGTGTTGTCGCAATATCGCCAACCTAATCCGCTTTCCAGAAACGAGTGACTAAAGGCGATCGGGACGATTGCGATGCAAGTGGCAGAAACAGGTTATACTGGCGAAGGTGGCAGTGCCAGTACCAGAGCCAGTGGTGACGGAGTTGAAGTTCGGATAGTCGACTTGGAGAGTCGAGTTGATTGGAAGAGAAGATCGCTGGTGAGAATGTGGTGTGTGTTTGGGTGGGTGGGACGAGACCGTGACTTGTGAGAACGTGGGAAATCTTGCCCAGGTGGGCTTGTTTCTGGGCGATAGGCTTAGGCTAGGTACCCGTACTTTACAGTGGTTGTAGGGTGCTTACGCCTATGCTTAGTTGCAGGTGCGGGTGCATAGATGCGTAAAGGTGCGTAGCGCAAGCAACAGAAAAAAAGGGCTGAAGGGGGAACTGCCAGGTTCGGGGCTTCTTTGGTGTAAATCAATTGGACTTGGTGGTCTGGACTTGAGAGAATTTGTGGGGACCCCTTGTACAGTCGCAGAGTCGACAAAGTGGGAAAGTGGCTTAGCAATGATTTGTGGTCCACTAAGCCCACTTGCCCACGCACTTCCCTAGTACATCTCACTCACCCCCTACGTTAAGCGTCTGGACAGTGGAACCTGTACCTGTCTAGCGATGCTTCCAAGGTTAAGGGAGCTAGCGATAGGTCTAGTCGGAATTGGTAAGAGAAAGGAGCCTAGCGGGCCTCGAGTTTTAAATTTAAACGAATCCCTTTTCTTTGTAACGAAATCTTGATAGACTTGACTTTCGAACAGCATATTTTTAATATTAGATATATTCGTTGCTCAAGTACACGTATTACATCGACAATGATGACCGAGCAATACAGTAGCGCATGCATAACCCCCCGCTACATATGTACGTACGCTGTAAGCTCGGCGTAAAACCTGGCCGGAGAGGCCCGGTTCGAGCAAACGTTTCCAGCCAGATACATTTACATAGTAGGACGGTGCTCTTACGGGCTTAAGTCTGTCTACGGAAAAGGCGTAGCGCTATTAAGACAGCCTATTTCACGACTATATCTCAAAGAAGAAGAGCCCGGTAAGCTAGAGTTTTGTGGCTTTCCCATGCTATCACTAGTTTCTAAGCTCGAAAGCCATATCGGGTCACTTTGCGCAGTCATGTTGTGATTCTGGCACTACAGAAACGATAACAAGCTAGTTCGAAGCCATTTATACGGAGCGAACGTCGGAATAAAGCCACCAAGGCGGCTCCTGTCACCGCATACCTTAGGTATCTGACACTCTGACACAATGAACTGTTGGCAGCTTATCTATAACTTAAAAAGCCGGACTGCTGCAGGTTTCCAGATAGCCTAAACTTGAATGTCGCGGGATATGCCGTTGGCATACTGGATGAACAGTACCAGATAGGTATGCATACCTACTGTCAACATTCGGAGCAATACTCGGCCAGGCTTCGACGTTGTAACAGGTATAGGTATTCGGTGCAGACTACAAGCGATGCTGTGTTATATTCTGATATACTACAGTATACATGTAGCCTCTGGGAGAAATGTGGTTGACATTGATACTAACTAGACTCTTGACTCTTCAGATCTACATCGCTAGACCTAAGCGTCTGATAGAGCAAACACTAATGAGCTTGCTATTAGTTCGATAAACTAAGAAGCAATCTTATCAATGGTACCACGACCATTTTCAATCGGGACAAACGTTGCTAAAAGGAGAAGGTCGGTGAACAAAGGAAGAAGATTCGACCAATCGACCAACTAGACTATCTCAATACGATAATCCACCAATGAATGAAGGCGGGACGTGTTGTAGACACGAGGAGGCGTAGTACCTAATATATCGCAGACGAGACCCATGTGGTGCTGGTGACGCAACCTATCGTTTTCTAGAAGCAAGCTCGAATGCAATGCTTTGATGCAAAGTCCGTGGGATTCTTCCGAACCGAACTGCGTAATGCCTATAGGCATGTACCATCATACGGGGAAGATTCCGAGACCAATTATAAGCCATAGCTAGGGTTCGGAAAGATAGTACGTAGGTTAACATAACACTAACGAAGTCCTTGTTTTATGTCTCCTTTCAACTTGGTAAATATCAACTTGGCAAATAATCATAGTAGTACTTATTCCAAGTTGCAGAGTATGTGATGGACTAAATCTGCTATCGGGGAGTGTAAGCAGCCTAGATAGACTACAAGTCAATCCCTATCCCTTGATAACCTTTGATAACTTGGCATATGTGCCTAGGCATGTTTTCTCTATATGCATGCACGTACGTGCGTAGTAGCAATCTACAAGGTGATACGAGGGCTTAGACGACGAGGTTCGTCCTAATAAGATGATTAACACGGTGTTTAAGTTCCCTGGTGCTATTCGTATCAGTGCCTAGTTCGCGAGGACTAGGATCTTCTCTACAATCTATGGGCTACGAATTCGCGATTCGAATTCGACGATTCTGATTCGAGCTTGAATTTCTCATGATGCGCCAGTGATGTGCGTGTTGTCATGCGTAAACCTTCTCAAACTCCCAAGGGCCCCTGATCAAACACATGATCTACAGCCTACGGGCAGCTTCTGACGCAGAGCCTCAGATTGCAGGGGATATATGTTAAGCGGCTATAGAGTCCATCTTGAAACTCGATTTATAAATATCACATGTGCATATTGTCAAATTGCAGATATGCTCGCTTGAATTGAAACTAAACATACCCAGTACAAAGAATCACGCGTCCGTTATGATAAATTGTGTCAGTCTCCCGGGCTTGCTTATTCGATTTCGTCAAATTTCCCAAGTAGCAAACTGAGAGTCTCAAGTTAATCCTGAATTTTTACATGTGTTTGCCAAGAAGCCGTTAGCTCTAATCGATAAAACCGTGGGATATTGACTTAAATTTGGCGACTTCTAATATGTACATATAAGCAACGAGGGAAAAATACGTGCTGGCACTGAGATATAGGAAAATGAATGAAGCTCATTAAAGATGAAAAAAAAATCGAAAAAAAATCGGCCCCGACCGGAGCGCACAATTCGGCTTAAATCATGGCCGATACGGTGCTTGCCGGAGATAAGAATTACGAGATAAGATATATTTATCGTCATCGATCTCAGCTCGTAGCCTCGTTACCAATTTTTGCTCACCCGTGCCAAAAACCCGTCATTTATTTGTCAGCTTTGGGATATATTGAAAATAAAGAATAAAGAAAAAGCAAACAGTCAACTACATGTACTACGAAGAGGTCGGAAGCTCGTCTTCCGCCTCTGTGCAGCAATAATTGCTAATATGTTCCGTAATCGGATGCCGAACCTCTGCGCTCGCCAGGCCCTCGCCCGGCAGAGGATCCAGGCTTGCAATGTAGCCCACGCGACCCGATCCCTCGCCCTCGACCGCCTCTCGAGCCGCCGCGCGAACCAAACGCAATCGCGCTCGATACAAACACAGACGTCGTCCTTCGAACCCCTGCGCCCGCCCTCCCCCGCGTCCCTCGGCAAGCCCCGAGCGGCCCGCGAGTTCAGGCGCAGCCGCAGATGGGGCCGGCGGCTGCTGGTCTGGTCGGCGGTCCTCGGCGCGCTGTACGCGGTCGACCGGCAGGCGTTCGCGTCGGGCGTGGGGCGGTCGCTGCGGACGTTCGGCACGGGCCTGTTCGTGGCGCTCGACTACAAGCTCAACTTCCGGGCGGCGCCGGTGCTGGGCGGGACGATCGAGGACCTGCACCTGCGCAGCGCGGCGCGGCTGTTCGAGCTGCTGCGCGCCAACGGCGGGCTCTACCTCAAGATCGGCCAGGCCATCGCCATGCAGAGCGCCGTGCTGCCGCCCGAGTTCCAGAAGATGTTCGCCCGCATGTTCGACGACGCGCCCCAGGACCCCTGGGCCGCCGTCGAGCGCGTCGTCCGCCGCGACTTCGGCGGCCGCGGCGCCGAGGAGGTCTTCGGCGTCAGCTTCGCCGGCGAGCCGGGAAAGGGGCTGATGGAGCGCCGCGCGAGGGCGAGCGCGTCCGTGGCCCAGGTCCACTGGGCGAGGCTGCCGGACGGCAGGGAGGTCGCGATCAAGCTGCAGAAGCCGGAGATCGCCAAGCAGGTAGGTTGGGATCTCTGGGCTTTCAAGTACGTCTTTTTTATTTCCATATGAAAGAGGGAGTTTTGTCTGCTATAAAACATGCTAACCTGTTGCTAGGGTCGTAATGAAGACGTACTCGTGGTGGTTTGACCTCCCGCTGTATAGCATAGTGCCGTTCATCACTGAGCGACTGATGCTCGAAACGGATTTCGAATCGGAGGCTCGGAATTCGGAGGTGATGCGAGATCTCGTCAACTCGGAGCCTAGTCTCAAGGGTAGAGTATATGTCCCCAAGGTCTACCCAGAATTCACGACGAAGCGAGTTTTAGTTACGGAGTGGATCGAAGGAGTGCGGCTTTGGGATAAGGGAGCTACAGGCGGCCGCTGGCTAGGAGGATCTGGTAATGGTTCTTCCGGCGTCCATGGCGCCAAGTTGGAGTTCACCCAGGCGGACTGGGAGAATGCTCGACGGGAGCTGCGAGAGAACCCTCTGAAAGAAAAGCTGAAGCCCGAGCGAGATACCTGGAAAGGTCGGAATGGCAAGGGCGGACTCGGCTTGTCTAGTAAGGAGGTCATGACTACGATGGTGGATCTGTTCTCGGCACAGATCTTCAAATGGGGCGTTGTACATTGCGATCCCCATCCTGGTAACATCTTCATCAGGCGTCTACCGTCAGGAAAGGCCGAACTGGTACTCATCGATCACGGACTCTACGTTTACATGTCACCCAAATTCCGCCATCAGTACGCTCTCTTCTGGAAGTCGCTAATGACTTTCGACAACAAAATGATAAATGAGGTTACGGAGCAGTGGGGGATCAAGGCGCCGGACCTATTCGCGAGCGCAACGCTCATGCGGCCTTACGACGGAGGCGACGGGAGCACAAAAGGTCATATCATAAATTTAGCCTCGGAGGAGAATAAGCGCAAGACGCAGGCGCAGCGGCATTTCGAGGCCCAGCAGCGGATGAAGCAGGGCATTCGCGAGATTCTAGCGGACGAGGACAAGTGGCCCCAAGAACTTATCTTCATCGGCCGTAATATGCGCATTGTGCAGGTAAGAGTTCTTTTTTTTTCTTTTACGCATCTTGGTTTTGCCAGAGCTCAACTTACTGATGGATTATTCTAGGGTAACAACCAGTTCATGGGATCCCCTATCAACCGCGTGAAGATAATGGGCAACTGGGCAAGCCGTAGTCTGTTCCAAGATCCGAATCTGCCGTTGAGAGAACGCATGACGAACGCGTGGCGGCACCTCCTTTTCAAGACGGTGCTCTTCGCGACGGACGTGGCCTTCTACACCTTCAAGGTCCGGCAGTGGCTGGGCTGGGGAGGGGGCATGGAAGACGAAGTCGAAGCCAGGATGAGGGATATGGCTAAGGACTTTGGCGTCGAATTACAGCATGAGGTGTTCGAGGGTTAACGACTCTTTGATTATTAGATTTTTGAAGACCATCTCTGCTGAATGGAAAAAAGGGGAGCATATAGGATCATTCGGCATAGAAAAGGGGTTAGAACGGCGGTTCATATACACTAGAGCGTCAAGCCGACTTGTATAATAAGTATAGAAGTACCTCTAAAAAGCCACATCTTGACTCATTTGCATGCTACTCGGGGGTTACTTGGTTGACACGACTTGCATGCATCATACTCGTGTCCTTGACATTACTTATGCACAACTCTCTACTGCAAACTTCTGGACACTCTAGGCAGGTATCACGACATAAAGAATGCGTCTACCGGAGACGGCGAACTGGGTTCGGACGTCGAAAACGTCTTGTCCTCTCTGGCATCGGACGGCACGATGCATAAGCCCGTATCGCGGTTATAGTCTGTACCGGTGATTTGTTGGGATGCTGGATCGTTGTCGCTAGCCGAGACAAACTATTTTGTATTCTGTAGGAAATTCGCTAGTCGGACCAGCACGTGGAGGGGGAGAGTCCACCTGTTTCCCACGCGGGTGGTGAGCTACAGTAGAGCTTATCAACGCATATGCAAGTGCCCGCGTGGATATTCGAGCTAGCGAGTATCAGGTAAGCAAGCCATTGGCTGCGCCGATGCCATTCAACACGTAGCAAAGGAATATGATATGATGTCTGCTAAGGTGTTGAATTGAAAAATGAGGAAAATTGAAGGTATCGCAAGGAAACCTCCGATAGTACAATATGTACAAATTATACAAATGTACGTTGCATTTCTTCGAAATTAGGTATCGCACGCTAAGCCCGTCCTGGTAGGTAAGGTACCTGTGTTCTCCACTGTGCAGTGCAAGCCAGGCCGTCGGGATATTTTCCTGTGTCACTTCGCTCCGAAACCAACTGCGACTAGCCCTGCTTAGCCTGTCGCATGGCCCAATCATGAATGGAAATTTCACTTGAAACGGCCACCCACTTCTGCGACTCCAAGCCAGTAGCAGTCAAGCAGCAGCCATGGCTGCCATGCTGCCAGTACCCATTAGTGTAGAGGTGGGCACGCTAAGCGTTTCCCCCTTTTAATCCAGATTAGGCCTTGGGAACAATTTAGGTTAGCAGCTCATCTCGTCCCCGGTCCCAAGTCCCAAGTCCCCAATCCCCGTACATTTTGTTCGTGATGGATTTGCGAGACTTCAATCTTCTGATTCTCTCGCATCACATATCAACTTTTTTTTTTCTTTCAATCCTTTTCGATTCATGACGTGTGTTCTCCGTCATCTGATTTACTCAGGGAGCTGTAACAGTTTCTTCCTTCTGAATATTACATTCTTTTATGCCTTCCAATGCGTAGGTAAAATTAAATCGATTCAATCCTGAGGATTAAAACTTGGTATACTTGGGTACCTGAGCAACGCAACGGGTACAAGATACAAGGTACATTGAAGATACTAGACACCTAAGACCCTTTTTTTCCTTTTTCTCTAATCTGCATCGTTCGGTCCAATTTTGCAGCAGCCAACCGTTAAACGCCTCCCCACGAATAACGCACGTCTTTCAATCCAAGATCTGTTCCAGGCGCGCCATCGCGATCTGACCACATTTTTGTGACTCGACATTCATTTACATTTTCCCCAAAGGTTGGTGATTCCCTTTCCATATTGCTCATATTCCCGGTGTGTCGTGTTGTCGCATATACCACAAGTGTCTCTATTCGACACTTATTCCCAGATGCAGGCCGGTTTGTAAGGGTACAGGTATATACGGCTTAAGTCAAGTCGCATGATCGCCAACTTTTTTGCGCCCTCCTGCAAAGACGGCAGATCAGTCAAGAAAACTCTCGATTGGTTCATCCCCCCTCCAGACACCAGATACTTTACGTAGCACCTTGGAGAAGGTACCAATTAAAGTCCAAATCCAATCTGTGCCCGCTACCGCCGACGCATACGCATTACCCAACGTCAAGCAAGCTACTAAGTGAGGAGAGACGAGAGCTCGAAGCTCGTTGGTCCAAGTCGCTGCCGCAGCTCCCTTTGGTCCCCTTTCTACCTTACCTATATACCTACACCCAAACATTTTCTTTCCGAAGTCGAAGGCGAAGGCGAAGGCGCCTATTTCCTTTAACGCGACAAAGGCCCTTCTAAGGAAACAAGAAGCGTCGACAATTACATTCTATCTTCGTCATCGGTGCCGATGCGACTTGCATGTTTGCATTGGCGAGAAATTGACATCGCATCAACTCTGACAGCTGGCTGACCCTTTAATGTTTGCGATTTGTAGGCATTTGCAGTTTCGTACCATTACGTTCAGCGTCCCTCCCTTACTCTTCCTTCCTATTGCCATCTTTGCCTAGCAGCGAAGACGGTTCAAGTTGGAAAATACCTAGGTCGACTTTCTTTCCAAACGTCCAAATCAAAACTGGGAATAAGGGACGAATCGCACCATTCACAGGCGCACATTTCCAAAAACTTTCGATCGCTTCGGATATACTTGCCATACAAACAGGATATCCCCACGGTAAAAAAGAAGATCGAATACGAGCTTGGACTTAGAAAGTCGTTCTCGCCCCAAACGGAACCCTCTTTTTAGTCGTCAACTACACCCTCCTTTACATCATTACGAATACACCTTCATAAGTACGCGCCGAGAAATCATTAGAACTCTGAACAAAAGGGCTTTGTAGTCTGAACCTTCTTTTCAGTCCCAATTCATCTCAACGCCGGTACCTGTTCGCCCCGTGTACCCGCACGAAGGTACTTACCCCTGATAAGCCCCTAAGGTACTGGTCACCCACTACCGTCACCGTTTCGTCGTTATTCGAACTTTCGACAGAGCCTGCCATCTGAGTCCGGTTCCTTTTGAGTTCATGCTCGCAACCATCAAATTATGAGCCAACCGCCTCGTCGATCTAGCTTCGGGATGTTGCTTCGACGCAGTAAGTCTGGCGACCTCGGTAAGGGGGGGAGGAAGCACCACAAAGAGCAGCAGCGGGAAACCGTTCCTAAGTCTCCCCCTCGTTTACCCGCCCTCTACAATGGTGCTCAACCTCCTGCACCTCTACAAAGCTTTGGAGGCGACACTCGTCCAGATTCCCTTGCAATCGTTTCCGGAACAGCCGATCATTCGTTTCACCGTTATCCTCCCAGGGCCTCCATCGATCCCGGTCGTCCTTCAATGTCTTCTACCATCGCCAATCCTCCCGTGCCTCCTGTCCCGAACGGAGCCTGGGTCGATCCGTACGCCCGTACCGAAAGCATGACGCACCGAGGCCGTTATAGTTACGCGAGTAGTGCCGTTAGTACTATCAACAGCCCTAGAAGGGTGCGAAGAAGAAAGGACCCTACTCCTTTCAAGTAAGTTGACCTCCTCATTTCCCTCTGGCTAGAAGCTTACCTTGAGTGCGTAGCGTTTTGATCGTCGGTACTCGTGGCTCGGGAAAGACTTCGTTCCTCGAATTTCTCAAGACGGCACTAGCCCTTCCACCTAAGAAACGATCTCAACGATCGACCGAGATTGAGATGGAGGTGACTGCTAATGCAACTCCCACGGGCAACTTCATACCGTATTACCTCGAGAGCGAAATTGATGGCGAGCGTGTCGGGTTGACCCTATGGGATTCGGAGGGCCTCGAGAAGAACGTGGTGGACCTACAACTGAGAGAGATGTCAACTTTCTTGGAGAGCAAATTCGAAGAAACTTTTGCAGAAGAGATGAAGGTTGTTCGATCTCCGGGCGTTCAGGATACGCACATTCATGCAGTCTTTTTAATCTTGGACCCCGCCCGCCTGGACCGAAACATAGCTGCCGCGAAGGCGGCCTCTGCTAATGGTCACAACGGCAAGTACCAGCAAGATGCTGGTCGTGTTATTGGCGGTCTAGATGAAGATCTTGATCTGCAGGTTATGCGAACCCTCCAAGGCAAGACAACGGTGATCCCCGTGATCTCGAAAGCCGACACTATCACGACCGCTCACATGGCCGTCCTCAAGAAGACAGTCTGGGCAAGCCTCAAGAAGGCAAACTTCGATCCCCTCGAAGTATTAGGCCTAAACGACGAAGATGAAGCCACGCCGGATTCTAGCAGGATTGACGAGGTCGAAGAGGAAGAGGACTTGGAGGAGCGTGCGGAGTTGCAAGAGGATAAGGAGCAAAATGAATCTGCTATCGAAGACGATAGCCCTGATGCAGATGACGACGATCTTCCGATCCAGGGCAGAGTTTCGCCGGCCTCGAAACGTCGCTCGAATAATTCGGTCCGTAGACCCAAATCGTCCGATGATGACGCTGCCGACGAAACCCCCTTCATCCCGATGTCTATAATCAGCCCGGACATCTACGAGCCTGGCGTCGTTGGCCGCAAGTTCCCTTGGGGGTTTGCGGACCCGTACAATGAGGAACACTGTGACTTCAACCGCCTGAAGGATGCTGTGTTCAGCGAATGGCGCGGCGAGCTGCGCGAGGCTAGCAGAGAGCAGTGGTATGAAGGATGGAGAACTAGCCGCCTCAAGCACCGACAGCCCGCATCCCGACGTCGATGAGAGTGAATGGTTAACGACGAGCCGTTGATAATCAAGCGTGTTTCTGCATGTCTAGCAGGTCTTTGACCCTTAAGTGTTCAGTCATAGCATACCCCTTCCAAGTTTGTGTTTTTCTTTCTCATATACCACGATGTTGTTTGCTCCGGCCAGATGGAGAAAAAGCAGGAAAAAGCTCCAGGCGTCGATTTTGGGCTGGGGTTACTACAAAATTTTTCATTGTGGTTCGATCCACAACGTCAGCTCCTGGGAGGGTTGTTCTCGAGTCGAGGGACCCAACCGTCAAATTCATGGTGTCATGTCCACCATTCGATTCCTTTGTATGATGTTTTCTTCCTGCATTCTAGACTCAGTTACTCAGGCGATTGCTGGCACGCAATGGGAAACTTATGGACCACTTTTGCTATTCACTACAATGCTCCCCCTTTTTTTCTATGCAAATGTTAGGATTTTTCTTGTTGTCAAAGTTTCTTATAACTACTTCCCGGATATCCCCAAAACGCAGGCACAACTGTTTTTTTTACAAGTTATGAGTGGAGAAGAGGAAAGAGAGGGTGAGGCTCGTGTATTAAGCCCTAGGTGTCTCGTCGTTAGCCGTCGTATATAATTTCGATGGTGGAGGGAAGAAAAAAAGTTGCGACTAGGCACACGGTTACATATATGTACCTACCCAAGGTATCCAACGAAGGAGGTCGGCTTACTAGGAGTACTGCTACTTCGTGTGGAGGGAGTATGACAGCTATAGGACGAGAGAAAGGGGCGGCTAGTGGATGGATGAGAGCAGAGACTTTTCATCAGAGGAAATTTTACTACTATTTTTCAACCTACCGTGCACAGCTTTACTGAGATGACTTGACTCTATTGGGTACTTTACTTCCAATTAGGATAGAGGCTGTGGCCTTGCATCCAAGTGATGTTAATGAAGGCACCTGATGGAAGCCTTCAAGGCTGGAGGTTTAAGGGTGAGCTATGCTATTTAGTGTCTTCTATCCTTTGACGCCTTAGATAAGTCCTGTGGGTCTGGAGAGGAGGGCTAGGTCGAGAGTTTACCTTGTGTATAGGTAGCCCTTCGTAGTTGGGTTGATTTTGCGTCGTGCTACTCGATACTTAGTCCTACAAAATGCGGTAGTTAGGGATGCTTTAAAAGGCGTGGCTCTGTCTCTGGGATAGGGTGACTTGGTCAACGCTTTATGAGATATTTCCACATTCTATAAATCGCACGGTGTTACATGGCTCGATCCAAGTGGCTTACCTGATTAGAGAAACCCATGGTTACAGATCTTGGTAAGCATGTATCTTATATATTAATATATAAGTTAATTAAGGTTAATTAAATAAAGATAATTTAAATTAAAATAATAAAATTAATATATATTAATTAAACGTTTAAAATAATAATAAAATAAAAATTAAATAATAATTTTAAAATATAAATAAAACTTTAAATTTTTATTTAAATTAAAAAAAATTAAAAACTTTAAAATTTATAAAAATTATTATATTAAATTAAAATTATTTTAAATTTTTAATATAAATTTTTATTATAAATAATTTTTATTTTTTTTAAAAACTATATTAAATTTAAATAATTAATATAAATTTTTAAAATATTAAATATTTTAAGATTTTTTTATTTTAAATTAATTATTTTATAATTTTTTTTAATAATTTAAAACTTTTTTTTTTAATAAATAATACTTTTTTATTATTATTAAAAGATATTTTTTTTAAAATAACTTATATTATTATTTTAATATAATTTTTTTATAATTTAATATTATTATTATTTTTATTAATAGTTTTATTATATTTTATTTTAAAATTATTAAAATAAAAAAAGTTTATTTTATTTTTTAAAAAATTTAAATTTAAGATTTTTTTAATTAAAAAAACCTTTTAATTAATTAACTTTTTATATAAATAATATTAATAAAAATCTTCTTTATTTTTTTTTTATTAAAAATTTAAAATTTTTTTTATTAAACTTAATATTTTTTTTATTATTTAAAAACTTATTAAAATAAAAATAATATTTTAATTTAAAAACTTAGTTTTTATATTTTATTAGTTTTAAAATTATAAACTAATTATAAAAAATATTTTTAACCTTATTATATTTAATATTATTATTATTAACTTTTTAAAATAAATTTTATAATTTTATATTTAAATATAAAACTTTTATAATATTATTTAAATTTTAGTTATTTAAATAAATATTATTTATTAAAAAAATTAAAAAGTTTATAAAAACTATAATATTTTTTACGTAATTTATAATATTATTATTTAAATATATAATATAAAAATTAAAATATTAATTATTTAAATTATTAGTTTTAAATATTAAATTAAATAATTTAATTAAATATTTTTATAATAAATTTAAAAAATTATTATTAAATTTATAAATAATAATATTATATAATAAATTATAATTAATAAGTTAATTTAAATTATTTAAAAATAATATTTAACTTTAAAATTATTATATATTAATTTTAATATTTATAAAAAAATTTAAAATAAAATTATTAAATAAGTTATTATTTAAAACCTATAAATTAATAAATTATTTATTTAAAAATATATTAATTTAATTTAATTAAACTAAGTTTTTTTAAAAGTAACTATTAAATTTTTAAATATATATTAAATTTATTTTTATTAAATTTATTAAATAATTAATTATTAATTAATTAATTAATATATAATTAATATTTAAAAATATAAAAAAATAAATTAAATTTAAATTTAACTTTTAATAATTAATTTAAATTAATATTATTTTTAATATTTATTTTTTATTTATATATTTTAATTTAAAAATAAAAATAAGGAATTAATTATTTATTTAAACTTTATAAACTAGTTAAATTAAAAAAATTATTATTAATATTTAAGTTTAATTTAACTTTATTTAAATTAAACTTTTTATATTTAAAAAAAATAAAAAAAGTAATTTATTATTTTTTTTTAATAATTTTAATAATAATTTAAATAATTTTAATAATAAAAAAAATAAACTATTACTAGGATTTTTATAAAAATTATTACTTTTTTATATTTTATATATTAAATTAACTTTTTTAATTATATTAAAAAATAAATTAATTTAAATATTTAAATAATTAGTTTATTTTATTTTTATTATTATTAATTTTATATATTTTAATAAACTTATTATTTATAATAATAAAAACTTTTTTAAATTTTAATTTTAATATTTAAAAATAAAATTATATATAAAAATATATATAAAAAACTTTTTAAAAAATTATTATTATATTAATTAAATAAGGTTTTTATTAATAAAAAAATTTTAAATATAATATTAATAAAAATTATAAATAATAAAATAAATAAAACTTATAGATTTTTAAATAAGTTATAAATTTACTTTAAAAAAATGTTTTAAAAACCTTTTAAAAAACATTATAACTTAAAAAAAATATTTAAACTTAAATATAATAAAAATATAATTTAATATTTTATTAAAATACTAGATTTTAATAAATTAATTTAATAGTTTAAAATTATTTTTTAAAATTATATTATTAAAACTTTATTAAATAAAATTATTAAATTAATATATTTTTTTTAAGAATTCTTTTTTAAATAATAATAAAAAATTTATTAATATTATTTAAAAAGTTAAATAAATTTATAAAAATATATTTATAAATTTTAATATATTAAAAAAAAAACCCCTTGATTTAATAATAAAATAATTAAAATTAAATTATTAATTTTATAATAAAAATAATCGCTTTAAATTTAATTAAAATTAATTTTTTAAAAAATAAAATTAATAAATAAATAATATTTAATTTAATTTTAAAAATAAACATTAAGTTTTTAATAAAAAAGCTTTATAAAAAAATAATTAAATAAATATTAACTAATATAAAAAAAATAAATATTTATATTAATATTATAAAAAAAATAATTATAATATTTTATTTTATTTTATAAAAAAAAATATTAATAAAAAAAAATTATTTATAGCTTTAAAAAAAGTTATTTTTATAAAATAAAAACTTAATAATAATATAACACCGGTTTTTACACTTATAAAAAAAACGAAAATTAATTTAATTTAAATAAAGCTTTTTTTTTTAAAAATTATTAAAAAAAAGAACTTTAATTTAAATTTTTAAATAGTTATTTTATTATATTAATAAAAAATTAATAATTTAATAATAAATTTATTTTAATTAAAATATAAAAACTATAATAAACTTTATTTATTAAATAATTAAAATTAAAAAAAATATATAAAATTATAAAAAATATTAATAAGTTTTTATATTTTTTTTTAATATATTAAATTATAAATTATAAAAGGTTTTTAACTTTTAATAAATTAATTTTTAAACTATATTTTAAATGTTAATTTATTTATAAAATAACATTTATTTATAATAATAAAAAATATTAAATAAAAATACTTATAAATATAAAAAATAATATATTAATTATATATTTTTTTAAAATATATTAATAAAAAATCTTTATTTATAAATAATAATATTTTTAATTTATAGTGAAATTTAATATTTTAATATTTAAATAAAAAAACAGGTTTTATTTAAAAGTTTTTATATTTTAATATTAAAAAAATTATTTTACTTATTTTAACATTAAATTTATTAATTTAAATAAAAAATATAATATTATTTTATTTTAATAATAATTTAAATAATATTAACCGGTTTATTTTTTCTTTTAAATTTAAAGAATTTAATTTACTTTTAAATATTATAAAAAAAATTATATAAGTAAAATTTTAATAAACTTATTAACACTTTTTTTTATTTTAATTATAATTTAAATAAATATTTAAAAAATATTTAAAAACGTTTTTAAAGAATTTTAAGAATTTTATTTAATTATAACTTAAAAAATAAAATAATAATTCCTTAATTATTAATTTTAAAATTATATTATAAACTTTTATAAAAAAAAAATACTTTTTTAAAAACTTTTTTATATTATAAATAAAAAAAAGTTATTTATTTTAAAATTTTAATTAAAAAAAATAATTAATATAAAAAAATTTAAAAAGTTTATTTTATTATATATTATTTTAATAATATTTATTAAAAAAATAAATTTAAAAAATTTATTATAACTTATTATTAACTATTAAAAACTTAATATTATTATTATATTAATTTATTATTTAATTTTTTTAATTATAGAATTTTAAATATAATTTAAAATTACTAAGTTTTTTATTAAAATTAATTTTAAGTTTAAATTTAACTTTATATAAATTAAAAAAAAAATTAAATAAAAAATAGTTTTTAAATATAAATATAATTTATATAAATATCTAGTAATGTTTTTTAAATTTATTAATATTTTAATAACTTTTTAAATTATAATAAATAATATTTTTTAAAATTTAATTAATATTAATATGTTTATTTATTTTAATAATATTTTTATTTATAAAAATATTTAAAAAAAATATAATATTTTAATAAAAAAAGTTTTTAAATAATTAATAAAATATTATTTAATTATATTACTAAGAAAGTGTTTTTAAAAAGTTTAAAAAGTTAAGTTTTTAAAATATATTATTAAAATTAATAATATATTAATAAGTTTAAATAAAATTAAAAGTATTTAAAAGTAAAAAAACTTAATTAACTTTAAAAAATACTAGTAATTTATAAGATTTATAAACTTTTATTAATATTTTATTTATAATTTTTTAATAATAGTTAAACTTTTATTAAATATTAATAAAAGAAATAAAAAAAACTAAAAATAAATAAAGTTAATATTAATTACTTTTAAAATACTAAAAAATTAATATATAATTATTTTAATTTTTACTTATTTTAATTTAAACTTAATTACTTATATTAAAATAAACGTTTTAAATTTTACGATAAAATTAATTTTATTTTAAAAAAATAAAACTAAGAAATTTTATTTTATAATATTTTATTTTTAAAAATTAAACCTAGCTAAAATAAATTATAAAATTTATAATAAAGAATTATTAAATATTATTAACTTTTTTAAGAAATAAAAATAATATTTTAAAAAAACATATTATTAAATTAAAATTTATTTTAATTATTAAAATTTATTTTATTTTATTATTATTAAAATATTAAACTAAAAATAAATTTAATAAGTTTAATAACTTACTTTATATTAGTTTATTATTAATTATTAATTAAAATATTTAAATAAAAAAACTAATATTTTATTTAAATTATTATAATATTACTTTAAAAAAAAAAAGCTAAAAATTAATTAATTATTTTAATTTTATAAAAAAAACATTTTTTGTATTTATAAAAAATTATATTTATTATTTTAACTATTATTTTATTTATATTAAAATAACTTTATAATTTTAAAATATTATAATAATTATTAAAGTTTATAAAAAAGTTTAAAAAAACCACGTTAAAAGATTTTATTTATTTAAAATAAAAAGAATTAATTAAAAAAAAAGAATTAATTAAAAAAAAAACATAAAAATATAAAATAATTTATTTTATTATAAAAACCGTTTATAAATATTAATAGTTTTATAATAAGAAATTATAAAATTTAAATATAATATATATATTACTAGTTATATAAAAATAAATAAAATTATAAAATTAATTATTTATAATTTTTAGTAACTTAATTTAAAAAATATAATTAAAAAATATATTAAAAGATATTTAAAATATTAAAAAAATAAAATTTTAAGATATATATTTTATAGTTTTTTTTAATTTATAAAACTTTATTATAAATTTTAATATATTATTATAATAAATTTTATTATAAATTTATTATTATTAAATAAATGTGATTTTATATAAATAATAATAAATTTTTTTATAAAAATAACTTATTTTATTTTTTTTAAAATAAAAAAAAAATTTTAATAATTTTATTAAAATTTTTAAGCTTTATATATAATTATAAAATTATATAAGTTTTATATTATATATTTATATTTAAATTTTTAAATAAAATTATAATTAAATTATAATTAAGTTATAATATTAATAATTATTTTTTATTTTATTTTATTTTATTATAAATAGTTTTATTTATTTAATTTATATTAATATATATATATATTATATAATTAAATTTTATTTATTTAATATTAATTAATAAATATTAAATAAAACTTAGTTTAATTATAAATTAATTAAATATTTATATAAGAAATATTTAAAAATTAATCTAAGTAATAAAACTTTTATTAATTAGTTATTACCATGATTTTTTCTAGATATTTAATAAAAAAAAACAATTTATTAATATTTTAAAACGTTATAAAATACGTTAATAAATACGGTGATTAATTATATTATTTTAAGATATTTAAAACATTATAAAATACGTTAATAAAGCCGTATTTATTATATATAAATAATTTAAATTATAATTTATTAGTTTTTTAAGTTTTTATAAAATAAAACTATATATTTATATTTTATAAAAAAAGTTTTTTATATTAAATTTTTATTAAACTAGTAAATTACTCGGGATATTATAAAATATATTAATAATATAAATTATAATAAAAAAAATTTAATTATTAAGTTTTTATTATTTTATTAATTAAGCTACAAATCTATAAGCCAATTAAATACTTAAAATCGCCTTACACTTTTATATTCTTTTTACTTTTATATTTTAGTTTTTACTTTAATTATAATATAACTAACTTTAAAAGGCCATGTAAAATATGTTTTATTGAATGGTATTAATTATTAAGGTTTTTATAAAGGATTTATATTAATATTATATTTTAAAAAAAGATAAATTAAATATATATTATATAATGGTTAATGTAATTAATTATATACTTAATATATGTTTAAATATCTAATAAAATAATTAAAATTTAACTAATAAAATAAAACGTTAAAATAATATACCTAATTATTAATTAAGTTTTAAATAAGGAAGAATTTAACTAATAAAAGCTTTTAAACTTTTATAATCAAAATTTCAAGTTTTATAATATAAATTAACGTTTTTTAATTTAAAATAATCCTGATTAATAATCTTTCCTATAAATCTTTTTTTATATTATTTAATTTTATTATTATTATTTTATGGTTTTAACCGTTTTTAAATGGTTTTAATTAATATCCTTTTTTGTAAATCCTTTTATAAATTTTTTTATAATATATTATTTAATTATATAATTATTATTTTATACTTTTAAACGATTTTATATAATTTTTATTAATATTACTTTTTATTTTATTAATTTATTTTAACTAAAATCTATATAATTTTATGATTTTATATAATATTAAATTATTTTAAATGGTTTTAATTAGTATATAATTCTAATTAATAAATAATTTTAATTAATAGTAATTTTTATTAATTAATTTTTTTTTATAATATCACTTATTTAATTTTTAATAATTAATAAACCTCTTTTAGGCTTTTTAACTACTGTTAATAAATATAAAAAATTTAAATAATAATTTTTATATGTTATATTATTTATATTAATTTTAAAAAATATTTTTTAATGATTTTTAAAATTAAAAGGTATCTATTAATTATAATAAATATAAATAAAAGTAAATAAGTTATCTCTAGGTTTTTTTTAAAAATTTACTTATAATATTTTTAATATTAAAATTGTTTATTTTAAAATATTTATTATATGTTTATTATGTCATATTTTTAAAACTAATTATTATTTTTAAATCTTGAAAATTAATTTATAAGCTTTGTTAAACTAGAAATATACTAAGAAACCATTTTATTTTTAGTGTATTTTTTTTTTTAAGGTTTAACTTATAATAGATTAATAAAATATAACCTAAAAATATAAAGATTTATTATATTATAATTAGTTTTTTATAAAGCTAGCTAGGATTTATTAATTCTATAAATAATCGAAAAGTTATAAATAGTTTAAGGTTTTAACTATAAATCTTATTTATTTTACTTGTTAAAACCTTATAAAAAGCTATTACTTTTAATATTATTATTATTATAAGGATCTTATAACTTTAAAAGGGTTTAAATTTAATTTATATATAAAGGTTTTTAAGTTATATAAAACATTATTTAATTTACTATTTTAAAATTTAAAATATATCTATATTATACTTTCAGAAACGAATGTAAATGATTATAAGTATTCGATTATTAAAGTAAATTTTAATTATTATTTAATGTTTATTAAAATTATTTCTAATATTTTAAAAAAAAGCTTTTATTTATACTAAATTAAATAAATAAAATAAATAAGTTAACCATATTAATTATTAAAACTTTAAGCTTTTTTATAAGTGATAATCGCGTAACATTAAAACTTATAGTTATTAATAAAATGCTTTTTATTTTAATAAAACCTAGGTATAAAAATTTATTAAAAAAAAACTATATAAGATTTGGAATTATTAATTAAAACTTTTTTATTTTAATTTATAAATATAACTAAAAAGAACTATTAAAAAAAAAACCCAGTAAAAACCTAACTAATAATTCCAATATAAATTTATACTCCTTTAACGTATTTATTAAGTAAAAGCCTTTTTTTTTACTTTTATTTAAGAAAAGAAAAATTAATAATCCTTAAAAAACAAGCTTTTTAAAAGTTATAAATGTTTCTTTTAATTCTAATAACTATCTATTAAATGTTATATTTATTTTTAATTAGTTTATAAAAAGTGTAATAAGAAAAAATTAAAAAGGAGATATTGTAAATAAGTATATATATATATATATAAATATATTAAAAGATATAAAAATTAATTTTAAAAATAAATCTTATTATTATATTTTTTAATTAGTTATTATTAATATAAAATAAACTTTTTTATACTTACTAAAACTTATTTAAAATGTAAAAAAGTTTGGTTTTTTTTTAAAATAAATGTTAATAACTATATAAGCTAATATTTTTATATTTATAACTTATATTATTTTTTAAAACAATGTTTACCGTTAAAAAAACTAAATTAAAATATCTTTTACAGTTTTAAATATCCTTAAAAAAACCCGTTTATTTTTATTAAACAAAATTACCTTTTTAATTACCCCTTTATACCTTTTTTTAATATAAGATATTTTAAATTTTTTAATTAGTAACAACCAAGATTTTCTATTTATTATTCAGTTTAAATACTAAAGAATAGTTTTTTAAACATTAAAATTTATAATATTAAAACTATAAATAAATAATATAATATATATAATACTTTATATTAATTAAATAAATATTTAAAAAATAAATTAAATAAGAACAAAACTTTTATTTTTTATTATAAAAATAAAGATATTAAACTTATAAAAACTTATAAACTATTAAACTTTTTAAAATTATTACTAATTAAAATTAATTTTAAAACTAGGTTTTTTCGGAAAAATATTTAACGTTATAATTTAACGTTTACGTTTATATTAATATATTATAAGTTGATTGATTTTTTTAAAAGTTATTTAAAACTAAATTGTTTTTTAATATAAAATGTTTTATATTATTAAACTAACCTAATAAAAATAACTAAAAATAAGAGATTTAAATATGTTTAATTATACTTTTATAATTTATAAATAGCCTTTAGTTATTAAATAGTTATAAATAATAACAGTTTAAACTAAGATATTATAACACAGTTATTTAAAGAAATTTATATTATAAATTTTTATATTAATAAATATATTATTACCTAGGAATAATTTTAAGATACCGTGCGTTAAATAAAAATAATTAAAATTAATTAAACGTGATTTTAAGTGATTTTAAATATAAACCTTAACCTTATTATTAAAAAAAATATTAATTAAAAATAAAAAAACCTTTTAATAATTAACAACGTTACTAAGATTATCCCGGATATGTCCGGTACCAAATAATGGTAAAAAGAGATTATTTTAACCAAATAAAATTATTTAGGCGCTTTTATATATTTTTACACGCGCGTTTTAGTTTCTTACCCGTTATATATACCGCTTTCTTATTTTTTAATATAGCTAAATAAAAAAATAGGCTGGGATTTAAATATAACCATTTATAGTAAGGATTGTAAAAAAACGAATTTAATTTTAAGATAATATTTTTAATATTATTTTTATAATTAAAAGCGGTGGAAATTACTTTTTTTTATTTTTAAAAAGCTCTTTTAATAGTATTTAGTTAATATTTAGGTTATCATAAATTAGAATGCCTTGAATTAATTAAAATATAAATAAAACGATTTTTAAAAAATGTTTAAAGATGGTTTTAAAAATATTATATTGGTTAAAAATGTTAATATGTTATTTATTAAATATATTATATATTTATTAATATTGTTTATTAGTTTTAAAAGATTTATATCTCGTTGTTATTAAAATTTAATAGTTATTATTTATAAATAAAGTTGGTTAATATTGTTTGTTATTTTTACAGTAAATCTATATTAGCTAGAAATTTAAAACGAGTTTTTTTTAGGATAAATTATAAGTGATTAACTGGATATTAATATAAGAGTTTTTAATTAAAAGCGAGTAATGTTACTAAAAAATATTAAGTATAGTAAATGTTTTAATGATTATATAAAATTGGTATAAAATATTAAATATTAAAAATAAGGTTTATTATATATATATTATTTGGTTTTTTTATTAAAAAGTAACTACGAATAATATTTATAGTTTAAAATTATTAATAAAGTGGTTTAAATAAAAGTTCCTAAGTTTAATATTAATTTAAATAGTGTTTTATAAAAAATGGTTTTTTTAAATATAATATATAGATTTTATAAATTAGATAAATTAAATGTTTTATATATATTAAATAATAGTTATATTAAAAAGTTCCTAAAACTATTTTATATTAAAATTATAATTAAGTTTAATAGCTATTTTATCTATAAATAAAAACCTACCATAAAAATCCCTAGTAACTATTCGAAGTTATAAAGTTATAATAATAACTAGGTAATTCTATATAACCTTTATTTAAGCTAAAAGTTTTAAATTTATATTAATATTAAAATTTATATAACAGTAAAAATAGTAAAATATATTTATAAATATATATATAAAAATACTAACAGGATTATTGCATGTTTACAAACTAATAAAAATTTAAAAAATCTTAATTAAGGACTTTAAAATTAAGATAAAATTAACAAATATTTATAAAGTTAATTTATAGGATTTTTTAAAGTTATATACTAACTATTTAAATTTTTTATTTATAATATTAAACTAGTTATTTAACCCCTTACCATTTATTTACCCAGAAAAAATAAAATAATATATAATACTATTAAAAACTTTAATATATTAATAAACAAAATTAATTAATCCTAATTAACATTAACCATTTAATTTAACTATAATAAATAATATAAAAACAGGTGTCATATCTTATATCAAGATTTTTTTAATAACTTTTAATAACATCCAAAATTAAAATAAACTAAATATTAATATAATATAAAAAAAAAAATTAACCGGATTTATTTCGTTTACCTAAAAACCGGAAAAAGGTTTTACTTACAAATACTACTTATAACAATCCTAGGAGTTACAGATTAGTTTAATTTATATAAATATAAAAACTATTAATATTATATTTTTTAATAAGTTTATAAAGCCTAAAGTTTATTAAAAAATAATAATTATTAAAATTATTTTTTTAAAAAGATATATGTTTTTATTATAAGTCGGCAGCTAAAACTTATATTCATATATATTATTATTAATAATAATTATTAAATCTTTTTAAATATCTAGGATAAATTTAAAAGGTATTTTTATAACGATTTACCGAGGATAGTTACTTACTTTTATAACTTATTAATTTTTTTTAAAACTATTTACTTAAATTATAAGCTTTATTTTATTAAACAAAATATTATACACGGCAAAAATTAAGCCGAGGTTAACCTTTTAAACCTTAAATATAATTAAGATTAAATAAAAAAAAATTATTTTTTAAAGAAAAAGTTAAATTATAATAAAAGCGAGGAAAAAGGTTTATAGAACCGATTACTTTTAAAGTTAAATAATTAATAACGTTTAGCCTTTAATATTATTATAAAAATAATATAAAATAATTTTTTAAATATACATTTTTATCTTTAAAGTTTTATTAAAATAGGAAAGATTTTTTTATATTTAGTTCTTTACTATTACTACTAATTAAAAAAGAAAATAATTTTATATGTTGTTTTTTTTAAAATTACAACCCTTTTACTACCCGGCGGAAAAATTACTTATTTACGATTTAGAATTCCTATCCAGTTAAATTTAAACTTTATTTATTTTATAAAATAAAAATTAATAACTATTAAACTCTTTTAATAAATGTTACTAATTATCTAAAATAAAATAATTATATAGTATAAATACGTTTTTAAAGTTATTTATAAAATGTTATATAATATTAAAATAAATAAATTATTATTTAACAGGATCCCTACCTTTCTTAGAGGAGATTTTACGTAAATTTTACCTATCGTTTAAAAAAAATTACACTTATAAGTTGTTAATATTTATTTATAGTATTTGTTTATATAAATTTAACTTTAATAATTAATTTTTATAAAAAATATATAAATAAGATAAATAAATACTAATAATATCCGGTTTATAAAATAGTTTTATAAAATATTTTACAGTTTTAATTAAAACAGAATAGCTTTATTATTAAATATTATAAAAATATTTAAGCGTGGTTAAAATTTATATAATTATATATTTTCTTTAGTATTTTTAAATATAGCTAATCATGATTTTATTATTTTTATTACTAGGTTTATTTTATTTATATATAATATGTTTATTAATAAAATTAATAATAAATTACTTTAAAATATTCCTAGCGGTGTTAAATTATATTAATTAATAGATAATTATTTCTATATAAAGAACGTAAGTTTTTATTAACCACTGATAAAAATTATATAGTTTTTATAGCTAGGTAGGATACCTTTAATAAAATTATATTTAAAAATTAACATGTTTATTATATTTTTATATAATTTTAATCTAGATAAAAGTTTTTATAATAAAATATAACTAATAGTAATTTAGTTTAAAAAATATAATATTAAAATAAAAATGCTTAAAGGGGATTTTAATAGTAAGGTTTATATTATTTTTAAAATAAAATTAATTTAAAATAATAATAATTAATTATTTTCATGGTTTAAACGGTAGTTTCCGGTTTTAATTTATTTTATAATAATTATAAATAAAATGTAAAAGTAATTTTTTAACGTTATTAATATTAATTTACAGTTTTTAGTTTTTATTTATAGTTAATTTTATATGGTTATATTTAAGGTACGAAATATTTAAGGTTTGGGAATTTTAAAGTTACTAGGATTAAATAATAATATTTATAATATAGTATACCTTAAAATCTTCTAGAAGTTAAAAAATAATAATAATATATAAATAGTTATTAAAAACTAATAAAAAAATAGTAAAAGATTATTATACACATATATATATATATATATAAAAAAAAAAAAGTATTTATTAAAAAGTTAAATTTAAAGGTATTTATCATAACATAATTATTTATAAAAATTTAATATTAATCGGCGTTAATAAAAATTATTAGGTTTATATATATAATATATATTTTTTTTACCTTAAATTAAAAACCTAATTAAATTTTAAAAATCTTTTTATAATTAAAACCATATTTTTATAAATTCCTATAAACGCCGTTAATTAAGATTATAAAGGAAAAGTTAATAACTTTATAATAATTTTAGATTATAAGATAACGGTTAAAAGTAAAAATGTTTTATTTTAACACTTTTAACGTTTATTTTAAATAACTATAGTTTTTATAATAAATATAACCAAATAAATATAATTAATATCTTTTTTAAAAATTTTAAGCTTAGCTAATACTAGTTTAAAACTATTATTATTAACCAGCTTTAATAAAAATAATAATAATAAAGTTATTTATATAATAATAAAAATATTTTTAATTTTAATATGTTTATTAATATCTGTATATATATATATATATTAATTATTATTTACTTATAATTAATATTAATTAGGGAAAATTAAGGAAAATTAAAGGAGAAAAAAAAATATATTAATTTAATAAATATATTTATTATTATTATTATTATAATAATAGTTAATATAAGTTTTATTAAAATGATTAAAAATAATTATATAACAATTAAAAATACCGTTATTTTTTTTATAATAATTATAAGTTATTTTAAACGGTAAAACAATATTAATTATAAACCTATAAATAATTAAAAAAATATTAAAGTTTATAATTAATAATATAAGGAACTGGAAAATATATATTTATAGTTATTAATATTAATAAAAGTTAATATAACTTCTTTAAAATATTTAACTTAATTTTTATAAAAAATCTAAAGAAATAAATATTATTTAACTAAAAGTTATTAATTTTATTAGTTATTAAAAACTAAAAAAAAATATAATTTAATTTTAAAAGGGATAAATTTTACATTTAAATTATTAATTATACTCGTAAGGTTATTACTAAAACGTATTTTTTTAATATAATTAAAATATTAAATTAAATATAACTAATAATTAAAATTATTTTTAAGGTTAAATAGGAGTTTTTTAGGGATAAAATTAAATAGTGTAAAATTATTATTATATAAAGTTAAAAAATGTAAATAAATATTAAAAGTTTAATTAAATGTTACTATTACGTCCCAGTTAAAATTACTAGCTCCTAATTAAGAATTATTATAATTATTATTATTAGTTTAGTTTTAAGTACGTTTATTATTCAACTAATAAGGTGTAAAAAGTGGTATAATAAAAGATATTTCTAGTTTTTTAAAGTTATTATAAATAGCTTCTAGGTTACTATAAATGGCTTCCAAGTTATCGTGGGTAGTTTCTAAGTCGGCTTAGGTGGCTTTTAAATCGGCTCGGGTGGCTTCCGGGTTAATATAAGTTAAATAGTTGGTATTATTACAGGTACGTAATATTTTAAATAATAATAAAAACCTATAAGAAGTTATTAGAATCTAGCAATAAAATTAGTAATTAAAAAAAAAGCGAGACCTTAATTAAAATTAATAAATTAATTAATATAGGATTTTTAAAAAGTTTTACTAAATATAAATCGGTTATAATAAATTTATATTAATTATTTTAAAATTTAATTAATTCTTTTTAATATAAAATAAATAAAAGATTAATATATTAATAAATCTAAATATATAGCTAGGATTTATAAAAATTAAAAGTAAATAATTAAAACTATATAATTTAAATAAATATAAAACATTATAATATTATATATAAAAATGGTTTTTAAAAATTATAAATTTTAAAAAAATCTTATTTAGAATAAAATAACTATAAATAAAGTTAATAAAAAGTTATTAATATTAATAAGAAGCTAAAGATATCAGGAATTTAAATATAATATTATTTTTTACGTGTGGTAAATAAAAATTAAAAAATAAAATAAAAAAAGAATAAAAAAAATTTAAAAATATTATAAAAAAGTAAAAGGGATTAAAAAATATAATTAGTTGTAGCTATTTATAAAAAGTAGGTCGCGGGTAATATAAACTAAGCAAATTATATATAATATAATTATTATAAAAAATAAATTATTTAATATTAAATAGAATTAATTAAGATTATAAATTATTAAGTAATAATTTATTTAAAAGATATAATTTGGTTACTTATAAAACAGGTAGCTTAAAAAACTAGTTATATATAATTTTAATTATATATTAAATTTATAAAATTAATAATAAATAAATTTTATAGCTTTTTATTAAATTAATAAAATTTTTATTTATAAAATTAAAATTTTAATTATATAAAAAATCTTTAAAATATATTTAATAATAAATAAATTTTATAATTTTTTATTAAATTACTAAGATTTTTATTTATTATATCACGATTTTAATTATTTTTATTTATTATATATTAATTTAAACTATATAAAAAATCTATAAAATAAATTAAATTATTTTTATTTTAAATTAAACTTTAAACTTTTAAATTAAATTTTTAATTAACTTAATTTATATATAGTTTATATACGGTATTTTTATATATAATATTTTAATAAATTAATATATATATATATAATAAAAAATAAAAAATTTATTAATATTAAATTAAATTAATTAATTAAATTAATTAAATTATAAAAGATTTATAAAAACTTTAAATAGTAATTATGTTATATTAAAAAAAAAAAAAAAAATAATTAATATAAAATAATATAAATAAAATTATTATATAAAATAATATATATAAAGTTTTAAACTTTATATATAATTATAAGGTTATATAAGTTTTATATTATATATTTATATTTAATATTTTTAAACTAAGTTATAATTAAATTATAATAAAATTATAATATTAATAATTATTTTTTTATTTTATATTTACTTTATTTTATTTTATTATAAATAACTTTATTTATTTAATTTATATTAATATATATATATATTATATAACTAGATTTTATTTATTTAATAAATATATTATTAAATATTATTTTTAATAAAAACTTTAAATTTATAATATATTTATAAAAAAACTTTTTTAAATTAATAAATATTAAATTTTATATAAATATAGCTTTTTATTTTTAAATTAATAATTAAATTAAATAATTTAATTAAACTTTTAAAACTTATTTATAATTATTTATTAATTATAAAATAAATAATTAAAAAAATCTATTTTTTATAATTAAATTTATTTATAATAATATAAAATTTTTTTTTTATATAATATTTTTTTATATTAATTATAATTATTATTTTATAATATATAATTCTTTATTTAAAGCTTTTAAAAATTTAAAAAACTAATTATATTTTTATTAAATAATTTAAATCTAAAAAAATATTTAAAAATATTTTAAATAAAACCAATATTAAATAAAAATTTAAATAAATAAAAAACGTGTTAAAAATTTTAAATATATTAAAAAATAACTAATTATATTAAACATTAAAAATATAAAAATAAAAAAACCTATAAAAAAGCTAAATTAAAAAATATTAAAATTTTTTAAAATTTAAAAAATAATTTTTTTAATTGTTATAAAACTTATATTTCTTAAAAACTAAAAAATCTATAATTTATTTTATATTTTTTTTATTAAACTTTATTATATTAATAATTAAATATTATTTAATTTTAATTAAATTTTATAAAAAATAACTTTAATTAAAATAAAAAATTATTAAATAAAAGAAATAAAAAACTTTATAAAAAATTTAAAAAAGTAAAATATTTAATTAAATAAAAAAAATAATTTATTAAAAAATATTAAATTTAAAAACCTTATAATTATTTATTTAATAAAAAAATTAAATATTTTATTAAAAATTTTTATTAATAATAACTAAAAAAACTTATAAATTTTTATATTTATAAAATAACGTTTTAAAAAAAAACTTAAAAAAAAAAAACTAATATTATATAATTTAATTTAAATAACTTATTTAATTAAAAAAAACTTATAATTATAAATTTTAATAAATATATATTTTATATATTAATATATAAATTAATTAAAATTAACTAAATAAAAATAATTTAAATTAAAATAATAAAATTAATATATATTAATTAAGCGTTTAAAATAATAATAAAATAAAAATTAAATAATAACCTTAAAATATAAATAAGGCTTTAAATTTTTATTTAAATTAAAAGAAATTAAAGACCTTAAAATCTATAAAAATTATTATATTAAATTAAAGTTATTCTAAGTTTTTAATATAAACCCTTATTACACACGGCTCTTAGGGATCTAGAAATGGCATATCTTTTAAACTTATCTTTGATTACATCGATACCGTTACGAATAATACCCCGGTCATTCGTAAGTACTGAATGTCCCCTAATCCCTTTCTTCTTCAATTATTATCCCTGCAGAATCGGGTGTTCCGGGACCTTGATTCCTAGGAAAAGGTCGCGGTGCTGGAGTTGGTGTTGGAGGAAATTGTGTTGCAGGATATCGTGTTGTTCTTACAGGCCGTGGCCTTCCAGGGACTTGTGGTGTTCCACGAGCACCTGTCGAAGAAGCAGCTGTTGAAGGAGGTCCCCTTGTTGAAGGGGCTCCTATTGTTGAAGAGGCTCTCGTTGAAGGAGCAACTGTTGAAGAGCCCGCCATTGTTGAAGAGGCTGCCAATGTATCTGACCAGTCATCAGGAGGATCATCATCATCATCGTCATCATCTATTTGAGCATCATATATGATACGCTTCCAGAGATCGAAAATGGAGCTGTCCTGTTCTGCTTGTTCGTAACCGTAAGCGGCTGGTGTTCTTTCATCCAAGCCTTGTAATCCCAACTTAAGCAAGGTGCTTAAAGTAGGACGGTTATTGGGATTTGTCGCCATACAAGCGCAAACGATCGTGCACAGCACATCATCCATACTCAATGGGGTTGGGATAAGGGCGGTGGCGTCGGTCATAAGTTCTCGATTATTCCACAAATAATAAGGGGCGTAGTCTGATTCTCGTCCACGGTTCAGATTAATAAGGCCGACCATCGCCTGTCAAGCCCGTTAATGGTCTGCGGTTTAAGAATTGGCATATTTAAGGCAAAATATACTTACTTGCCCAATGTCGTAGATATTCATATGATCTGCTTCTTCCTCTGGAGGGTATTGCTCCGTGCCGCCGAAGTCGATAAGCTTTAGTATTGGCGTGATTCTATGCTCGAAATCATTAGGAGGCGCTCCAAGAAGGACTGCAACTCATGTTAGCCATTTTTGCCTACCGCATCTAGCCTGGGTGATTCCTATACTGTTGCCTTGATGGAGGTCACCATGTACTATTCCTGATTTTGGCGCTCCTCTTTGGATATCTTCGCGAGAATCGGGCCACTGAAACCCGAAGAATCAGTATCGACAGGTAGATAGATACTTTAGGTACTAGACAGGTAGGTAAGGTATATCATAGGTGTGACATACGGCCATAGCTATACAGCACCTTACCACTATGCGTCTGATTAGCGCTATATGATGGTACACTCATGTCAAATGACTTACGACATACGAAAAACCTCCAAAGAAGACGATTTGGCAGCCTTCTTTGCGGTCCTAATACCATTCTTGCCCGCGCGATAAACGAATTAAGATCTCCATACTCCAACCATTCCAGTATGATCCAGTCTCTTTTATCCACCGTCCCTATCAGAGGATTATCTGGTAAACTAAGAATTCTTACTATATGCAAATTATCTTGCAATCTCTAGTATATTTTGTGACAATTATCAGCTCTTTTATCATTTCACTAACTTCATTCTCGAAGGTACACACCGTGAGGAATCTTTTCTCTGTTGCTAAATTGGTCCTGGCATCTTTTCCCCCAATAGCTCTCTTGACTACAAAGCTCCTTAATCCCGGGACGGCCGGATGACGAATCCGGACGCGAGTCGTAAAGCCATAGCTCCCAGTGGCAATTAGGCCTACGAATTCAAATCGTGGGTCGCGTGAAAAGAATTCATCAAGATCGTCGAGCTTGCTGTCTAGTGAGCTACCTAGTCCGATATTTGCCATGGCTATAAGGTTGTATTAGGCTAGGTACCTAGGTATATGAGTTCGAATGTCAGATACCTAGGTACATAGGAGGTAGTTATATGAAAAGAAAAAGCTTTGTTTTATATATACCCGCTTTACATTCTAGTCTTTTCCGGCGACATCAATCAAAGAGCTTTGAGGCCCACGTCACTCGGTAATTTCTCCACTAGGTAATAGGTAACTTTGATCTTCAATAACACAGCTCTATTTGTTTTATCTATGTTAGGCAGGTAAATTTAGGAGCTATGTATCTGCCCACCAGCAAAGTAATACCACATGGAAAGGGAGTTTCTGAAAACAAGATAGGGGAATCATGAATCCAGTACGTGCCAAAGCTAAAGCCACCCGTCACATACAAGGAACCCGCCATCGTAACCCAGAATGTTTGCCAGTGGACCGCCATTGAAGGCTCTAGAGGCATTGTTAAGACCTAGGCTGACTTTGAGGCTGCATACCATATCTGTAACCAGCATATTAATTACTTTATCTCCTAGGTCCCCACTATCTACAATTAGAGTGTATGAAAGAGGTTATATTGGGTATATATGGGATGTGTTTTCTCTGTATCAAGGTGAGTTATAGACGGAGAGTGGAAGTTGCCCAAAACTCTGACGAACAAGTTACTTGGGTATTTAAATTTTGCCTGAGTTAGCTTCGTGCTTCAATTGTTATCTTCAAAACCCCATTACATACCTCGGTACCTAATAGAATGGTGTGAATAATAGGGACTTTTGTATACGTGCACATGAAGGATCAATGGCAGTACTTGGGTAGCTTAGGTAGCCCGATGTACAGCCACCGACATAATAAGGGACATATAGGTGGGCACCCAAGTACTCGGTACGAAGGAGCAGGTGTGTCCAATGAGAACCTGCATGCATGCCATGCATGGGGTATATATATAGGCTTAATACGACGCTGGCAGATACAAGGGATGTGCTATTCCATACTTAGGTAAGTATATATTCCGACCTGTTCCAAGTTTAAAATATCTTGTTTCGCTATTTGGCATTCGCTACTTATATCTGCGCTAGGTACCGGTAGGTAGACAAAAGTGAGACGATTACAATGGAAGACGATACAAAACTCCTCCCTCACGCCATTGACGAAATTGCTGCAACAGAGCCAGAGTCAGTCTACGGAAGATACCCAGCTGATTCATCAAACTACGATATCGGATTTCGAGACATCACATATCGCCAGCTGGCCAATGCTATAAATGGAGTTGCCCGATGGATTGAAACCGAAATTGGACGCGGGAATCCGGAACGCATACCTGCCATCGCATATATTGGGCCTACCGACTTTCGTTATGTTTTTGCCTTTGTAGGTGCCATCAAGGCTGGATATAAGGTTAATTTCCTCAAGAGTCTATCAACCCCTGATAAAGACTAATATACTTACAGTTATTCCTCACTAGCCCTCGAAACAGTCTGGTAGCTCATGTGAGCCTATTAGAAACTCTAGAATGTACAGATATCATAGTAGCTAGACCAGCCCCTCCAGTTGTGGATGAAGTATTGCAGAGGAAGTCAATGCGGGTGTTGAGGATGGAAGGAATGGAGCACTTCCTCAACCATACCTACGATCCATATCCCTACGAAACAACACTGGACAAAGCTAGAGGAGATGGCTCGTTTGTCTGCCATACCTCTGGCACCACCGGCATCCCAAAGCCTTGCATATACACTCATGAACTTATCCTACGGACTGCTAGGACCTTTTCTCTCCCGCCCCCAGATCACTTCACGTCACTACAATCTCATCTGGGCCACAATACTCAGGCCCTCTTGCTACCTCTTTTCCACCCCGCCGGTGTCCAGTTCGCTATCTTCAACGCTGTTTACAATCGATGTGTTGTAGTCATACCGTCATGGGAAGCCCCCCCTTCAATCGAGAGTCTCTTGGCCATATCACACAATACGGACGTGGACTGGGCAATGACTGCTCCATTCACTTTGGAAGCGCTTGCTAAGGACGGAGAAATGCTGAACCAAGTTGCTTCTCGGATCAAAATGCTCGTATTTGCTGGAGGGAGCCTCCCGAAGGTGCTGGGGGATATTATCGCAAAGAAGGTCCGACTCGTGAGCTTTTTAGGCTCAAGTGAGACCGCAGGGCTTCCAGTCATATACCCGGATGGCTTTGACTTCTTGAAAGACTGGGAATATATGGCATTCCATCCTAAAATTGGCGCAGTACTGGAGCCTCGAACAGACGATAGTTTCGAACTTGTCCTGGAGAAGTCAACGTCCACCGAACCGTATCAGCCAGTCTTTGATAGATTTCCTGAGCTGGAGAGGTTTGCAACCGGTGATCTGTTCAAGAAGCATCCTACAACACATGGCGTGTGGGCACACGCATCGCGCGCTGACGACATCATTGTCTTTCTCAATGGCGAGAAGACAAATCCTGTCTCATTTGAGAATCATCTGATCAAGCATTCGGATATTGAAGGAGCAGTGGTGTTTGGGAATCAACGATTCGAGGCCGGGGTGCTTCTAGAACTTAAGGTCAAAAGCACGTTGTCGCCCCAGGACATGAAAGACTACGTCAAACGGCTATGGCCTACTATAGAGGAAGCCAACCAAGAGACGCCAGCGCATGCTAGAATAGCAATGTCGCATATTATCTTTTCGAAGCCGGAGAAGCCGTTTCTGCGTACGCCTAAGGGTACGGTAAGGAGGAAAGCCACACTTGATCAATATGCGGATGAAGTCAACAAGTTGTACGACGAAGTCGAATCTGTTCGCGTCGGACTTTCTACCGACACAGAGAGTAAAATTGATCCAGATGACCTAGAGGCAGTACTCGCTGTGGTCCGAACAGCCTGCGAAGAATCCACTACACTTCACGAGATCGAAATAAACGACAACCTACTAGCGCGTGGGATCGATTCCCTGCAAATATTGCGACTGTGCCGAAATCTCAGGTCGAAAATCAACGTCGAAAGTTTGAAGCCTATCACGATCTACTTGAATCCCACGCCAGTCATGCTGGCCAAAGCAATCCAGAAAGCATCTCAAGGACAGGGGCAACACTTACAAGAACAGGACAAGCGTAAGTACAACCTGGAAGAAACCCTGACGTTCTTCACGCGCCGTATAGAACAGATAGCCGAGACTTTGACCCAGGCAGCACCTAAGAAAGAAGGTGTAGATACTCCCCATGTCTGCATCGTAACAGGAACAACCGGCTCTATAGGAGCGTACATCCTTCGTGCACTTATGGAGAATAAGCACGTCGGTACTATCTACTGTCTGAACCGTGGCTCCGACTCTGCCGCGAGGCAGAGCATTCGCAACGCAGAAGTCGACCCTCAACTGCCTACAACGTTTCCGAACAAATGTTCGTTTATCGAAGCAGACCTTTCCCAACCCGATTTCAATCTCGAACCGGGGCTGTTCGAGGCATTATCCTCATCCACTACGCTCATTATCCACAACGCCTGGTCCGTCGACTTCAACCTTCCCCTGTCCTCGTTCACGAAGCACCTCGAGGGCGTCGAAAACCTATGCCGGTTCTCCGCGCGGAGTGCTCATCGTCCGACGGTCATGTTCCTATCCTCCGTCAGCGCCGTCATGGACCTGGCTCTCCGCTCGGGCGAGCCGGTCCCCGAGGAAATCTTCGACGACCTGGCGGTGCCGGCCGCGGCGGGATACGCCGAGAGCAAGTACCTGGCGGAGCGCATGCTGAGCTCCGCCGCCGAGAGACTGCGCATACCTGTCATCGTGGCGCGCGTCGGCCAGGTATGCGGCGCGACCCGCAGTCCAGGGCGGTGGAACCCTAAGGAGTGGGTTCCGCGCCTCATTTCCAGTGCTGCGCACCTGGGTGCCATCCCCGACTCGCTGGGTACGTATGGTACGGACACGATGGATGTGGATTGGATTCCCGTCGACGTGTTCGCAGATGCCGTAGTCGAGATTCTGCTCAAGGGGCGGGCTGCTGCTTCGAGTCATGGCAAACTAAGTCGTCCTAAAGTCTACCATCTTATGAATCCAGAAAAAACAAGCTGGGCTAATCTGTTGCCTGCTGTTTTGGCCATGTCCAAGGACTCTAAGCTGGGCCCGGTCAAGTTTGAGGACGGCAGTGAAGCTCCTCCCATTGTTGTCACCTCCCGTGAGGAATGGCTTGGGAGGCTTCGCGATTGCGTCAACAACCTTGACGCCCGCCAAGCTGGACGTAACTCGGCCGACGTCATCCCAGCATTAAAGCTGGCGGACTTTTACGAGGAAAAATTGGCGGAAGACGTGTTTCCACGGTTTGAAATGGCGAATGCTGTGGCTGCGAGTACCGTATTACAGCAGACGGCTTGTATCAGCCTTCAGGACATGGAGCAATGGATTCGTCTCTGGCATGAGACTGTTTAGGTCTCTTCTGGCTTCTGTGGTATACACCATAACCATCATAACTGCGTATGGCTCACAAACATGTTGTCATTGATCTACGGAACTAGCTAAAGCAAACACGATACCTACAAGCCCCCTACCTACCTAGGTACCCAGTACACCCCATTTCCAACTCCGCCCCCGCAGTGCCACTGACGTAGTCTACGACGGCTTGGTACATTTAGTTGCATATTCCTGTACTGAATTGTTATCAACTATTGTCTATGTAACAGGTGGCATGCAGTTAACATGACCTAGGAGATCCCTTATATCGCAACTCTTGCCGCCCTACTACTTTATAGTCTAGCCGACAACTTGGGAACTGATTCACAAGCGATTGAGAATCCCGTGTTTAAAACAAGCGGGGAAGCAAATACGGTTGAGGGGCTTCCAATACGTTATTATCCAGGCAGACAGGCCGTGGAATCTCCCCTACTGTACTTAAGGTACTGAGGTATGTAGGTAGATTGTAGATTGGCGCTATCAGGGTGAATAACCCAACTCATGAACGATAATGTCTGCGGCCTTCTCACCGATGACCATTGCCGTGTTCGCAGTATGGGCTCCAATATTACGGGGTGCGATGCTGAGATCGGCGACCTTCAGCGCCTCGACGCCATACACGTCAAGTTTCGAATCCACGACGCCCATCTTGTCGAGTTTTCCCATCTTGCAAGTGCCCAGCGAATGCCACGTCGTCATAACGTTCTCGCGCAACCACTGGTCGATGATGGCGTCGTCTTCAGCCGTATACTCAATGTTGACGATAGGCTCCGGCAGTGGCCCCGTCGTCTCGATGACGGCCGCTTGGGAGTTCGCTGGGAATGGTGGATGGCCGCGGGGTACTTCGCCCCGATACACGGATCTGCGGCGCGCGATCTCCCGTTGCACCTTGTACGCCCACCTGCACTTCTTGATATCAGTGCTACCCGCATCTCCGAAGAACCCGGGGTCGAAGTCGAGCTTGTCGTCTTTTCCGGGCCCTGTAATATGAACGTGGCCACGGGAGAAAGGGTAAGGGGTGAATATGTTGTGACCGAAGTACTGTGCAATGGGAAGACCCACGGGCACTCCGGGAAAACTGACCAGTGTTAGGACCAAAACGATAACACGCATGGACAGTGGTGTTTGTCTTACGCATTGTAGGCCGCCATGACTGCCATGGGCTTGTTCGGGTTATGTTCCCATTCCTTTTCCCAGACTTCCTGAAACTCGGGTCCTAGGGCGGCAACGTCACTGGCCGTTGGTCGCAGTTTGGCGGTGATGTCGGCGGCATTCCAGCCTAGGAGTTTACGAGTTTCGGGGTTTTCCATGTCGAAACGGCCACCGTTAATCGCATCGTGAGTCTCGTCTGGGTTCAAGCTCGATTTGTACGGGTATCCGATCAGATGGTGATCCTCATAGCCCTCGCCAACCCCGGGAAGCTCAACAATAGGCTGCACACCGACTTTCTTTAATACCTGAGGGTTGCCGATACCAGACCTTTCCAGTATAGCTGGTGTTCCAAAGGCTCCACCAGAGACGATGACCATCTTTTTGGCTTTGACAGACCGAGTCTCAGCGGCGTGCGACGCTGAACTCGGCTGGTAAACGACACCGGTGGCTCGTTTATTGTCGAGTAGAATCCGTAGCACTTTAGACTCGACGACAACATGGAGGTTTGGATGCTTGCCATCTCGAAGTCTAGGGTGTAAGTATGAGTGAGCGACATCTTGCCTCAATCCGTCAGGAGCTACGAAACGCATGGCTCGCTGAGCACCATTGTTCGTATCTAGGTCACCCAAGTCCTCGACTTCGGGGTATCCAACCGCCTTGAGGGCGGCAAGGAAGTCATCTTCGACTCTAGTGGCGCGATATGTGCCACTGGAAACGATAATTGGGCCGTTAGAACCGTGTAGGTCTTTTGCGCCCGCGCCGTGATAGGTTTCGAGCTGAGAAGACACTTAGAATTCAGAAGAGGCAAGGACGAATGTGGAAATACCTTTTTCATGTATGGCAATAGCTCATCCGCAGACCATCCGGGAATTCCCCAGGAGTCAAAATCGGTCCGTTGCGCTCGACTGTATAATGAGAAATTCACGGAAGAACCCCCGCCAAGGACATTGGCAGTAGGGACGACGAGTTCTCGGTTGGCAATATGCTCTGACTTACTACCCACGTGGAAGTCGATTGTTTTGGTACCGGGTGCCAAGTTGGAAAAGAAGAAGGCCGGATGAACGATGAGAGGCTCATTGTAGTTGTTCGGCCCCCCTTCAATGACTAAGACACTTAGATTTGGGTCTGCATCGGCGAGTCTGGAAGCAATAATGCAGCCAGCAGTCCCACCTACGATTAGTATATGGTATTAATTAGCTTCAGTCTGCGTAAGCAAAACACAACGAGCTTGATATTACCTCCGGCGATGATTATGTCCACCTCTTGGATAGCATCAGGAAGTTGAGTGTATAACCCCATAGTGAGCCTTGCGATGGGTATTTCAAATGTAGCAATGAAAGAGAGCGCCTTATGAAGAACGCTAGAAAACCAAGAGTGAAGATCTTTAAATTCTATTTGGAAATAAAAGAGTTGGGGAGTCTTGGGGGAGTAGATGTCAGAAGCCTGCTCCGTATCACCTAGGCCGGATAAGTACCTACCTACCAGGTAGGTATTTTGTGTATCCAGCCAACATCTTAACATGCCTTATCCAGGTATCAAGTGACACAAGTCATGATGGTTACACCACATACAGTATGCAAGCCAATATGTACGAACGGTCAACCGCAAAGCCGTTGGCTCTCCGTCACTTGTCTCCAATTTCTGGTTACACAGGATGCGAGACCGGGAAAAGGACAGGCGATAAACGTTTAATAAAGTAACAAGGCGACCATGGGCAGCAACAAAAGCAGGCTTTCGTAGACCGGATATAAGGAATCAAGGCATCTAAGTAGGGGCTACTTGAATCATACTCATAGCTTGGTTGCACATCGAGATCGAGGCACCATGCGTTTGCTAGATGCCTGTGTGGAGCGATATTGCTAACAGGTTGCGCATCCCTGTAAGCTGCGGCGTTCTATGCGGCTATCCCAATGGCAACGAATACGGTGGTACTCCCCTTGAAGGAAGGGCATCTTAAAGCCTAGGTGGCTATGTTTTACCCGTTCCTATAATAGCCTAATAGCCATGTTTTCTAACATTGTTAAGATCACAGGGTCGGCTTTGCCATCGGCCTACCTACTAACTCATGTCAGCTTCCTACTTGCGCGGGTTGAACACACCCACGCTTTCTTCCGAAGGGGGGAGGCGTAGGTGTGTTCAACCCGCAAGTAATAACCGCCTCTTACTTTATAGTTCAAATATCAGGTAGGTAGGTAACTTTCACTTCCAGTATAATTAACCCTCAAGGACTCGTCTCACTAAATAGGACCATCAAGCAGATTCAAGGCTACCTAGTCTGATTTTCCTCCAACATGGCGGCATCACTAACGAAAGAAGAGATAGCGTGGATGATGACGCACGAAAATGACACTCGTGTGCCCAACATCTACGCATGCAGTATCATAACTGGAGTTGCCTCCCTCATTGTTCTCCTCCTCCGACTTTGGGCACGGCGCGTCGCTCACGGCCGTGTTATGTTAGACATAAGTGACTGGTCGCTCGTCATAGCATGGGTAAGTCCAACTTAATGTCCACAAGTGGGCTTCTAGTCTTATTAGTAGCCCTAGCAGACTAACTAATCTCACACTATCTCGTAAAGGTCTGTTATATTGCGGCTCTCGTCAGCTTTTCGGTATCGGCATTCTATGGGTTAGGGAGGCATATCATCTTCGTCACAGACGTGAGAAACTTCCGTATCGTAAGTCGTAAAGAGCAGTTTGTTTGGCCATCAAGTCAGCTAACGTCAATCTAGTGGGGCATGGTACTCGAAGTCTCTTACTACTTTTCCATTGGGTTTATTAAGTTTAGCATCTTGAGCTTGTACGGCACGATATTTGCCTCGAAGCGGTTTCATTTCATTTTATGGATAGTTGCGGCATTCGTCACCGGTTGGTTTCTCTCCTCGGCTTTTGTGTCGATATTCCAATGTCGTCCAATCGAATTTGGCTGGAACCCGACTGTTCCAGACGGATTCTGCATCAACTACGGCTTGCTAGTGCTTGTTGCTGGTGTAATTAATATCGTTACTGATTTCATCATCCTTGGCCTACCGATTCCTATAATCTTACGACTTCGGGTCTCAAAGCGGAAAAAGCATCTTCTGATTGTTATATTTGCCGCCGGTAGCAGGTAAGATTTCCTCGTCCTTTCGACAGAACCGACTTAACCTCCCATCTCTTTCGCAGTGCTTGTATCGTCAGCATCGCCAGGTTAGCGTTTAGCCTCGTCGTCAGTTCAACATCAGATATTAGCTGTGAGTTAAAGTTACATCAATGCCAAGTGTGTCCTACATTGCCGATGTCTAATCTTTCCTCTAGGGGACAACGTTCCTACAGGGTTTGTATCCGCTACTGAGCTCCTAGTCGGAATCCTGGCGGCCTCGATTCCAACATATGGTCCATTATATCGACGCTACGTCCAAAAATCTACAGTCAAAGATCCCCGGATCAATTATGAGTCCGGTAGCAGAGGTTACGTAGCATCTCAATCTCACCGTGCCAAAATCTCGGCCATTAGGACCAGTCTTGTCAATGAGCCTGGAATTCATGTGACCGATGAGATTGATCTCACTCGACATAGTGTTAGGAATGGGGCTTGGGTTCAGATACCGGACGAAGGTGCCACAAAACAGATCGCGTTACAAGTTTAGCACAGCAATAGATTTGAAAAGAGATGGACAAGGACTAAACAATCCAAATGCCGGGCAGTATTGAAATAGAGTGTCAAGGGACCACTGTCAAGAACAGTGAATGGATGTGTACCTGGGTATATAAATAAGGGCTTCCCTTTAACTCTAGCTCTTGAAAAAACAAAACAAAAAGTTTGGTTAAATTGAGCCTGTGAAGCATATTAAATGCAAACCACCTGGGGGTTTGGGAGACGGTAAAGGGGGGCATGATGTAGAATAAAATTTCCGACCCCCGGACACGGGGAGAATATTTCTATCAGCAGTTGGTTAGGAAACAGCCGTGGCTATCACAAGAATTGTTGCGGTATCTCTTCATCTCTCAATTTGACTAATATTATGTGATTTGACTACAACCAGCCCCTTTACCACTTCCGAGCTTTCACAGTTACTCCACATCTTGCTCCGCTTCAATCAGACTTTCCTGTCCGAATTCGTGGCTGTAGACCTGGACGATCCTGAATCCCGCTCGCTTCAGTAATTTGGTGAGGTCTGCTTCGGTTCGCTCCTGGACAGCAGCTAGTACAAGCATCAGTTGGTCCATCGACGTGACCGGCCATTTGGGGCCCTGACGAGGCACGACGATCTCGTTAAGGAGCAGTCTAGAATACCCTGGCCTCATGGCAGGCTTCAACTGCTGCAAGATCCTGACACAGTCATCATCACTCCAATTATGAAGGATGGAATGGAGATAATATGCCCGGGCGTCCTTGACCGGCTGGGCGGTGAAAAAGTCGTGAGGTATTGCTTCGAAAATGTCATCAGAAACGGTGGAGATGACAGCCGCTCGATCCTGCAAGATGAGCTTGCCGGGAATCTGTGGATACTTCTCTTTCAGGTCATGCAAGTCCTGCCCCTTGCCCCCTCCGACATCAACGAGAAAGGCCTCGCTATAATTGGAATTGAACCCTCCAATGAGACGACCAGCCACGGGATAAAATCCGGGATCAACCCAAGACGGCTTTCCAGCCCGGTAGGCAGTCATGTAGCTATTAAAAGCGTGCAGGTAAGGGGGGTGCTGGTCGAGCCATGAGAAAGCGGACAGCTCTGTTTTATGTGCCGCTTGAAATGGCCCGTTTGTTATTTCTGTCGGGCACGTATAATTGATATTCTTGAGATACTTAGGTAGGTGTTGGAACGATGGACCGGCAACATCGTGGCTAGGAAAGATGATTAGAATTATACGCGTGATAGGAATAGGGATTCAATATGGGATAGGGAAATATAAATGTCTGGATGCCACTAACAGAAAGATAATACCATCCCGATATTTGGCTTCTGTGAGAGCTTCGGCCAATGGGGTGGTGGAATATGTATCTTGGCCGTTCTCGCCGACTACTTTCATAGCGACAAGGTGTTTCAAGATCCGTGCTATCAGGCCATGCAGTGTTAGCTCTGTCGCTGCTGAGAACAGAAACCGCGGCTCGATGTACAGATCAAGACTTCGTCCGCGCTGCACTTTGTTGCTAGCTTCTTAACAGTGATGCCAGCTTTGCCACCCTGTTTCAGGTGTCCAAATATCTCAAGGTCGATAGCAATGCGGCAGTTGGCCGTTCTGGCAGGCTAGATTCCATCAGCGTCACTCCATCTTCAGGGACGTTTCAGCTCATTCGAGACAATAGATGCGTGAAATGAATTCGGACTTACTTCTGCCCAACCCAGTCGCATGATCGCCTCGCTGGGTAGCTCCAAGCTTGAGATTAGGTCATAACAGTGGTTGATGATCTTCTCGCGTGCCCCTTGCGTTTTCGCTATGTATGCAACGCCAGCGGTTTGAAGCCGCGAAAGCAGAGTCTCGATTTGGGATGTGTCATGATTCATCTTTGATACGAAATAGTAAGTCCCGTTGCTTGTTGACAGATTGGGAAGAGGTGTTCGGCTCCCAGTAGATAAGTCGAGAGTGCTTAGGTGCAGTACCTTAATCAAAGCAAACACATAACGCTTTGTGAGGCCCGCATGATGAACTGCATATTGGAATCAGCGCTGTTGGTTTGTGATCAACGTTACTATGGGGTTATATTTGGAGTACGGCATGCGGGTATATACATTCAGGAAGGTATTTACCACCAACCCATGGTTACACAAGATGATGCGACGCAGTCGATCAAGCCTCCGAGCCGGTTTGTGCTACTTGGCAACAGGCCCGGCACATACGTTGTGGTCTACCCTTGTAAGGGCGTCCCTTATGATGCTACTATAGTGGCTATATCGAGAAGCTCCGCCACTCATTGAAGAAACCAGTACGAGGAACATGATGTAGCTGCCAGTAAGTCAGCGCCGTGAAGGATGTCACCGAGAGTGATCGAGGGTAGCCACCAGAAATTAATCAGTACTGAAAATGTATAGCATCTACGTAAGCACCCCTTCCAACTACGGGTTGTCTGGGACATACCTAATGGTAATTTAAAAAATCCCTCCTAGGTATCTAGGTACCTAATAGTAGTAGTACCTACGCACCTTTCCACCTATCAGCACATCAGCTAGGATATGACAAGGGGGCCCTTTTGCCTTAACCCTGAATGACACATGAATATGAGCAGGTCGACTACGTAGTTTGCAGAGGGGCAAATTATACGGCTTGGGAGGTAGATATCTAACTTGTCTTACATAGGTACCTACCTACCTACCTGGTACCTTGTATTAGGACTATTGGCTTGACGTAACTTGACAGCAACACGAAGGCCACTTCCCTACGGGCTTGTCTGGACGCTGTTTTCCATCACCGGCAAGGGTGAGAACGCATAATCTCAAGAATTCATACTAAAGTACTCTATACCTTAGGAGGTAGGGGCAGTTGATGAGGTTCAACTCGCTATCGATTAAAATGTAGAGAATAATGCCTCATACTTGGATGCTTCATTCTCGATGAGAATTGCATGTTGGGCACTACGAACTGTAGCCTTGACAGGGAATGGCTCACGGAGAGTCTGGTGGTTAAGTTTCCTATCGTCGATGGGCTCATTCTAAAGAACGTTTAGTCAGTAGACCGTTATCCACGATCACAATGTGAAGGGGATACGAACTGGAGTCAAATCGAAACAGTATATCAAACGGGCGAATGCGATAAATAGGGCCTGTTGGGCTACTTTCCAGCCTACGCATATACGACGGCCTCCGCCGAATCCCCAGAAGTTGGCAGTTGCGTTGACTTCTGAACCATCAATCCATCTTTCAGGTTGGAATTCATCCGAATTATCAAATTCATTCGATAACGCGATGGAATTGACTAAGAAACTGGTGCCGGCAGGAATGCGGTATCCATCAAATTCGAGATTTTGTGTAAGCTGGTGAGGAGGGATGATAGGAACAGTCGGTCGCCAACGTATAGTCTCTTTGATCATAGCTGCTATATATGGCATCTCTGGTAGATCAGTCATCTGGGGAAGCCTAAGAGATTCGCCATGGGTGCAAACTCGGTCGACTTCTGCCTGAGCACGCTTCCGGGCTCCGGGCTTCGATATCATAGCCATAATGAACGTATTGATAGTCATACGAGTATTGTCTCCACCTGCTGCCATGACAGATGTAGCCAAATACATAGCCTCTTCGTCATCGCCAGTAAATTTGATATCCGGGTGGAGGAGGATATCACGGACGAAAGAAGCCGGCGCAGAACCGTCGCTTACAGCGGTTCGAATGGGGTCCCACCACTGTTGGAAGACATGGCGGTGAAAAGAGCCCATATTAGCCCAGTACTTTCGCCATGGTTGCAGAAAATAAGGGAGCTTGCTGAGCGAAGGAAAGAAATCCACAAAGCTCCGGTTGAGGCTCGTCACAAACTCCATCGTTACCCTCTGGTAATCATCGAGCTGAGCTTTCGTTTTGTTCAGAGGGTAGCCCATAACAACCCTGTAAAGTGCCGATGTCGAATAGCGAAAGTCATGTGCGAACCATAAGTCAGGTTGATGGAGATAGAGGCGTAAAAGATCAGTGCTTTCAAGCTCTTGCATGCCGGCGTACACTTTGAGGTTCGAGCCGCTGAGCAACTGGTGCATTACTCGGCGTCCCTCTTTCCACTCTTCTTCTTGTCTAATCACGGTACGCTTGCCATTACTGACGAGATCGCTAGACACAGGCATATGGGGTCTTTCGTTCGTGATCTTCCCACGCTTAGCTATGAGCTCGGAGACGACTCGGTCTGAGTTGAGCATAATCCATGTCTGCGAGCCCATATGAAGCGTAACCATTTCACCGTAGGGCATCAAGGAAACAAGCTGAGAGAGGGTTAGAAGGCATGACACAGAGCTTCGTTGTTGGTTGACGGCAGTTGTACTCACCCATTCGTTGAAAGAACGGGGGTCGCGGCGAGCTTCCATCATTTGCAACAGATTTCCCACAATTGGCTGACCTGGCGGGCCTGGAGGCATTCTCCATCGTTTTGAGAACATGAGCCATTTCAAATGAGCAGGCCTCAATAACTCGATAATAGCTAAGCAGATGGTGAAAAAAATGAGAGCAAGTCCATAGTAGGTGGTATACGAGCATCCAGTGGAATCCATAGTGGCAGTAAACAGGAATAATTATTAGGTACCTGGTATGATGCTGGAATTGGTACGAAATGCGTCTCGACTACTAATCATTGAAGATTCATACTAGGAGGAGGATGAAGTGTAGTTCTAGGTTAAGATACAGCCGTTTCATGGACCTACCTAGTACCCAATGCCGATATACCTTAGGTAGGAGGTGAGTAGGGAGGTAACACAACGGTATAGGTGACTTCATGTAAGGGAACAACCTGCTGCATGTGTAATATATTTCGTAACTAGACACCTTTGAAAGCTACATGCAGCTAGCAGCGCTGTTAGTTTGCCGTATTGTTCAATCCAATATTTTCAACTAGTCCGTACTGGCCAAAGTGTCATCGTACTTGCTACTGGTGTAACCTCCTACCACAGGTACATGTATGTATTCCTAATAATGTAGATACTTGAGTATATTAACCGATTTTATTTGCCGCTTAAATCTCCTATTTGGCGCCTACGTGTCTTGAGTGTCTTCGATTTTATCGTTTTTCATACCCCGAACGATCCCACGCTTCATCTCTTCACTAAATTATAACAAGAATAACTCAATCTCCCTTTCCTCAACAATATCACAAGCTCTGTTAGCATCTAGAGTTTGATCATGGCTTCCGCTTCTTCCAAGAACCTCCATACGCCTAGGCGTGCTGACGATAGCAGCACCAGCTTCTTTCCCGACCTCCCTGGGTATTCAGACCCTACAACAGGTATCCTGTCGTGGCTTCCGCCTTCTTGGATCCCCTATGCTCAGCTTATGCGTATTGACCGACCCGCTGGCCTGTACGCCTTTTACTTTCCATATCTAATTGGGATCATGTACGCGGCCTGCCTCGCCCCTACTGCTCCTAAACCCTCTACCTTGCTGCAGCTGGCGTCGACTTTATTCCCCTTGAATATCCTGTTACGCGGCGCTGCTTGCACCTGGAACGATACCGTCGACCAGGAATTCGACAGGCGCGTAGAGCGCTGTCGCCACCGACCCGTGGCTCGCGGCGCCGTCTCGACTATTTCGGCGCACATTTTTACTCTGGCGCAGCTGATGGCTATTTATCCCGTCCTAACCTTCTTCCCGGCGTCTTGCAGATCGCACATGGGAGTCACCGTGGTGCTGTTCTTCGTTTACGCACTCATGAAACGCGTAACGCATTATCCGCAAGTCGTTCTCGGTTTTCCCTTCGCCTGGGCCGTCTTCTTTTGCGTCGCCTCGCTGGATCTGGACCCGTTGGGCCCGAACGCTGCGCCGACACTCGCGCTCTTCGCCGTTAACGTTCTGTGGTCTATTATTTACGACACTATCTACGCGCACCAGGATATCAAGGACGACGAGAAAGCCGGCGTCAAAAGCATGGCGTTACGTTTCAGGGACAGCACAAAGCTTCTCGTAGGCACTTTAGCCGTTTGTATGGTTACTCTTCTTGTGCTATGCGGAGTGTGGTTGGACTGCGGTACCCTTTACTACCTTGGAACTGCTGGTGTTGCCGCTGCTATGTCATACTATATATACGACGTAGACCTAGGCGACCCCCAAAGTTGTGGAGCTTGGTTCCACGACCAGTTTTTGACTGTCGGCGTTCCTTTGATAGCTGGGTTCACGGGAGAGTACCTGTGCTGCGCAGCGATTCTGTGAGCAGGCGCTGCTTGCAATGACAATCGACGGCAATAGTGGGCCTCACGAGGCTGAAAAGGGGGTGGCTGGGTGTTGGCAAGGGGATGGAACCTGAAAACAAGAAGGATGTCCTCTGGTATGCTTCAGTAAGCCTTCATATCTTAGTATTCCTATACTATCTTATTGTGTAGGAACCTGGAGCGAGCTTGAGACTTCCTTGACATGTTCTTCTAGCGTCTGGCTCGGGTCCTTCAGCGCGGCAGCATACGTATGGTCATAAAATTTCTTATACGTCTCCTCCCAGCTCAGCAGGTAATCAGGCACGAACCCTGCGACCTCCGCGGGGGCCGCCAGCCCCATCAGTCCGAATATCTGGTCCCGCGGGTCCGTCGAGTGCATGTGGCGCATCGTATGCACGATGTCGAGCAACGTCGGCGTGGCTGCATGTCCGGCCTTCTTGGCCTCCGCCGTCGAGCTCTGCTCCAGCAGCTCCCGCAGCGCTCTGAAATCGATTGCCGGGGATTGCGGGGCGGTCCATAGCGGCGAGATCTCGAGGAGCTTGATGCGCGCCAGGAACCGCCGCGTATCGGCGGCTTCCCACGTTATGCTGAGGCCTCCGACTTGCAGCGTCACGCGCCGCCCCACGGCGGCTTCTTGCACGATCCATATGCGCTGGAAGTACTCCCTGTCGATGATGTCGCCTAGGCCCTGTGCGACCTCATGCGCGAACCGCCAGCGCCACGGCGCTCCGTCGTCGAACGGGCCGTCGCCGAGGAGGTAGGAGAGTATTTCCATGCCGATTACGGAAGCGGCCGTAGCTTCACCTAGCCAGGAGTGGACGGATGCGGCACCGCTGTATATCTGGGTCATCAATTGTACTTGAGTTTCCCTCTCCAAGGTGTCATTTTGATTGATACAGAGGGCGTCCACCCAGAGCATCACGGGTCGATCTTCAGATCTAAGGGTACGGAGGGCGGTGTTCAAGTTGTCCCAGACCTCTAGGCAAGCATTGCCGATCCGGAGGAGATGCCTTTGCGTTGGGTCAGGTCTGCCCCATGTGTATGACAGTGCCGTGTATTGCCGCTGGCCCTTGACTATGTCGGCGTGGATGAGACGTCCCCTGAGGGGGTCGCCGTACGCGCCGGGTTCTAACTGGAGGAGCCTTATAGCATTCTCATCGAGACGCTTATATCTGTACTCTTCTAGTTCGCCGTCGTTCTAAATGTTGGGAGGCGTTAGTTAAATATTCTGAAAGTATCTAAGTACATAGGCAGGTAAAGATGCATCTCACATCAAAGGGGACCTCGATACGTGCGATCCTACGATCTTGAGTGAGGCGACACCAGACCCCAAAGGATACTCGCCAACCAGAGAGACCTAATAAACCGAGTGGGATGGTGAGATAGTATGAAAGTAATTTCCAGTAGTACAATGGGCGACTCATCGTGTACGTGTATGGCGGTGATAAAGGCGCAATCTCCCAAATGATGTCAGATACATAACGTACCTTGCATAAAATAGTCAGAGGTGCAGCTGGTGAATTGATATACTATCCGACTATTAGCGCTGGAGCATTCGGAGGCCTCGAGAAGATCCCGTCAGTCGTCTACTTTGTAAGCTCCTCAGCTAAATGCTAATGCGCAGGGTCAGTAGACTACCTCTTGATTTAGTCTTCAATTCCCCTCGGGGGTAGGCGACGGCTTTGAGCTATTGATGAGCTAGCTGGCTAGTAGATCTGGCCACTGCCATCGAGAGTCCGCATCCTTTAATATCCTAGGGGCTGAGCTTGGTTAAAACATAAAGCTGGGAACAGTGACGTCGTCATTTAACGAGGAATTTCACCAATTAGGTAAGGCGTCGGCGATGCCACACAAGTGGCGGTGCGCATAAGCCCTCTCATTTTTCATTCCTCAACCATGCCTCAACAAAGGCTCAGCAATAGCTTAACAACAGCTTAGCAACGGCTACGCGAATACCCAAATACATACTAAACTTAATAAATAACAATTATAATTGAATTATACTTAGAAATAAGCTCTAAATGTGGTAAAAGGCTAGGTGGCTAGCCAGGTGTCAAAACCCTTACCAAGTTTAGCGCGCCCTCTTAAGTGCTATAAATGCCCTACAAATACAGGGAGCTTAGTGCCGAGGCTTGATATAATTACGGTGAATTACAGCGCATACTAGGGTGGACCATAACTCAAGATTATGTCATCAAATTTTAGAGTTTTGGGTGATATGGCCAGCCGTCAGAAAAAGATTTCAAAAACGTAACTAGATCGCAGCCTACGAAGGTGGAAAACAAAACTATGCAGAAACATTACAGATAGAGTAGCCCATTTTATTCGATGTTAAATTGTCTAGTTTATTGCCTCTAACCTCGCCATCTCTAGTGCTCGCCATCCTCTTGTGTTATCGATGAATCTCTAACCTCCTTAGGCACTCTAACAAAGAGCAACAGAGAGGCAGTAGCGGCGACGAGGATCGATAAAACATAATATGGCAACCCGATCCAGCCTCCGCCGAGTTTCATCCCAAGTGTGAAGAGTCCCGCGAGCATGGGTTGAGCATAAACGCTGCCGATGACCTCCATCATGCCTACGAGACTGAAAAGCCGAGAACGGTGCTCAGGGTCAACGTACAGACTCATAAGGCTTCGGGTCAAACTATTGAAACCCGAACCGAGGCCCATGATGACGAGTCCGAAGATGAAGCCTGGGAGCGTCGATGCCAGACCAAGTGCCGCGATTCCGACTACTAGGATTCCGTATGACCAGCGTGCCAAGGACAAGTCTCGATGGTGCTCATCCGCCGCGCGGAACCTCACGGGCGTCGTGTCTTTCATGACGAACCGCGCAAGCCATGGTAAAAGAACGAGTGCCTGAACGACCTGAATAATTCCGTAGATAGACTGGACGTAGCCAGTTTCCGCAAGTTCGATGCTGTATCGCTTGGAGATAAATTGTGCCATAAATTGCATGGTCGCCGTAACAGGGCGTGCTCCGAGGCAAGTTAGCAGGAGAAGGATGATAGATGGCGATGCTAGAATCGACAAGGAGTCCTTGAACCGGTTAATGACGTGCGAGATCCGCGACTTGAGATTCGGAGTATCCGTCTCCCGCTCTTCAGCATCTTCTCGATGCGGTTGGTGCTTCAGAGTCTCCGGGACGAAAAGAAAGGCAACGGCGCTTATTACGATAATAGCCACGGCAACCCAGACAGGCGGCCATGGTCCCACCCTTTGCATCATGAAAGACGACAGCGCCGGGGACAGAAAATCTCCACATAGGCTGGCGACGTGAAGACGCAAGAATGCAACGGCCCTACAAAAGAGTAAGCCGTCTAGATTATGAACCATTGGCGCGAGACTGACCTTTCTTCTTCGGTCGTCGAGTCGGTGATCATGCTGAGTATGATTCCAAGCAGGACCGCAACACCGCCACCGATCAATAACCCAGCAGACCCGAGCCACAACAGCTGTATCGGAATCGCCGTATGAAAATAGACTACAGTCATTTGCCACAAGGTACTAAGAAGTATCCCACATAGACTGATGGAAAATACGGGCTTTCGGCCGATCCTATTGCCGTTAGTCAAACTGCTTGCCCATCTGGGAAACGTCGCGACGCGCACCTATCAGCCAAGAGACCCCAGGGGAACGCGGCGAGGAAGCCGACCGCGGCATCGAGACTCGACTGGATCGCCATGATGAAGGCCACCTTAGTCTGGATAGCGTCGCCCTTGCAGAGCTTCTCGTCGACGGGGCCGCCGACGTCCCCCCGGAATCCGTAGTGCTGCCTGCAGACGATATCCTCCAGGATGCGCATCACGGGGATCGACGTGAACCCGCTGGACGAGGATACCACGAAGGCGATGAGGCACAGCAGGTTCACGACGGTGCGCCCGCTGTGGACCTTGGGGACGTGGACGTGGACGCTGGCGATTGACGTCAGGGACAGCGTCGGCCGGTGCGGCGGGCGCCGGGGCCGTTCAGGCGTCGACAACAGTGGAGAGGACTCGGTGGTCTCGCCCGAGTCGCGGCGGTGCTGCACGACGCCGCCCATAGTTACAACCTGCTCTCTAACCAAGATCTTGACGGTCGCATTCCTTCAGCTGCGAGAAAGAGAATCTAGTATTTAGCAAGAAAGTAAGATAAAATAATGAATGAATGAACGAGGTGAGATAAGGCTTGCCCTGTTTCTAAGATCCTAGAACGTTTCGATGGGTACTCCGTACGAGGACCAGTCCCAGAACGGAAGTATGCCGAACGCCGCCGCTGTCGTGCTTACGGCCCCCTGCCAAGTCCGTACAGGCTCGGGATAATACTGCCCTTTTGTCGCGACCGGAAAGGTTCTCACCCTCAATTGTGTCGATATCCTGTGTAATAATCAGCTTATAATTGTGATGGTCTAGGTCCCGAGGTATCTACTGATTACCAATACTGGCCTGCCAGTGGCTGTTTCACGATACCAATCGGGTAGTCCTACTCAAGGGAGCCCGCTAGAGACGGTCAAGTTGGTTGGGGTTTTACCACAGCTAATTAATCGCTATTTTTGAGTCTATAAACTAGCCCTATCTACCTAGACATACTCCTAGTCGGAAGAGTCAGCATTTCTCGGACTTACGCCTTTCACAATAAGCTCCTCTCTTATTATCTACCATTATTATACAGTTTGGTGCTCGTAATTTGTCATATTCAGGGGTAAGAGCACTGAAGGCTGTCTATCTCCTAGGTACTTGCCTTCACTACCAAGCTATCACTACAATAGCGCAAGGATAGAGGAAACAACACTGCGATCGTTTGCCCTAGGTATAACATGATTATACTATCTGTCGAGTTAAGGCATAGATGATAGCTGTAAGGTCTTGCGTGTTGGATTACTATCGGAACATTCAAAGGTATCCTCCACCTTAAATCTAGATTCAACGACAGACGGGCTCAAAACCACCGGCAGGAAGACAGCATAAGATTTCACATGGAAAAGCGAAATGTATTCTATATAGAAAAACTACTGGCGCTCAACTTTGACTTCTCTTCGTTGTAGTATAACGCCTTCATCTGGTTGCTCCCCTCGAGGGGGGCCCTGTAAAGACGTAACGCATACATCATTGCCCCGACTTTGCGACAGAATGGATTCTTCTTCACCGTCCGTCAGGAGACTATGGTATGGATCCGGACGTGGCTTTGACCGACGTTCGGACTCGCGCCAATTCTTGAGTTCGGTGTCGGTGGGACGGTGCGGAGCAGTAGCCATGCGGGCCCGTCTGCAGAAGATGGCGGCGGTCTCGGGGAAGCAGACGCATAAGGTGCTAGAGGCAAGTTCCGCCACTCCGCAGAGCATGATCTTAGGTTGGTTCCAAGACGTGTCGGGGTCGCCGCTGTTCTGGAGTCGAACAACTAATCCAAGCGTGGCAAATATAGGTGCGCTGTGAATTGTTAGTGTATTATTCTTAGGACCTCGAGAGCTGCTATCCTTTCTCGTAAGGAAATGAAGACGTACCATAGACCGAATGTAAACGCCATCACCACAAGAACCTTCTTCGACCTATCCATCTGTAGGTTCCGCACTGCCTGAATAGGGAGTAGCAAGATCAGGTAGTCGGTGACTGTATTGAAACCGCCACTGATGTTCAATATCCATTTTACTCCTAAACATTTTCCCGGAAGTGTATTGTTCCAAATCTTCTCGAGAGGAGAGCATTGGAATATCTTGACAAACGTAGTGATACTGTAGAATCCAACAATGAGGCCTATAAGGGTGACAATAGCAATGTCGAGCATGCTCCGCCGAATAGGCGAGAAGACGCGGCGATAGAGCCAGAGCACCGCAAGTTTCGTGATTCCAATGGTAAACCCGTACTCGATGGAGGTAACATAAAACCAGTATGATGCTTCGTGGGCTTGTTCTGGAGTGATGTCCCAGGAGTGTAGGCCTCCATAATGTGCCATGGTGTTCCACTGGAGGCCGCAGCAGACCACGGTGCCTGCATAGGAAGTCGTCGTAAGAACATCTTCAAAGGCCCATGCGTGCTTAACAAAGATACGAACGTAGGAGCGTAGGAAAAAGAAGGCTGTGGCAAGGGAGAGGCATAACCCTATAGATATGTTGGCTAGATGAATAAGGGAGGCCGGGTGATCAGGGTTGGACGTCACTCCAGGTGGCGGTTCCAAGGCAGGCGTAAAGGTACTCGTAGGGGCTGCAGACACTGGTGTCTCGGACATGAGTGGCGCCATGCTAAACCCTTTGCACCTACGAGCATCCCTATAATCGACCGAGTTAAGTTTACCAATTCCAATTCCACTGCTTTGTGGATATATATTTACGGTGTGTATCGGCCCTAGGTATTATGGAGCTCTCCGCTGCCATGTATAAAATTTTTCTCTGCAACGCACAGACAATCCGTGACTGGGAGAAAATGATCAAGCCAAAACACACTTTACATGTCGCTTGAGTTCGGGGTATTTGAGTGCTCCCCTTTGCTTTATCATCCCATCCTACAACTAATCCACCCTTCAAGCAGCTTGGTGGCTTCTTTCGTATGTGAGTTATCCCATCACGAGTTACGGAAATTACCGGACAAAGAACATAATGTGGAATTCAGGTACACTAATATTTCGAAGTCACTATGACTGTCACAGACATCAACTCATCCATACTGCAATGCTGCTGACTCTATAAGCTTCTTCCGCCTGTAGAGACAGGAGACACATACACCACCAAATCTCAATAATCAGGCTCAGCATGATCCTTTCGATTAAGTTTATATACCGAAATATCGCCCCCTTTTTTTTCGAGGAATGTATCACATAACCATCTCCCTCTTGGGCATTCCCCCCTATTTGAGAGACGTGTGAAGTGTCTCGATTCTAGAGGCCCCCTCCCCGTGTCTATCCCCTATTCTCTAGCTTGAAAACGGGCCAGTATGCGGTCTTTCCTTTACTTTCCCGTTTGAGTGACGAGCTCCCATAGGAGAAAAAAAAAACACGACACAATAACCCTCGTAAACTCGGGCTCGACTTAGTGATTTTCATGACTCCGCTGGTCCCTCGGTGAAAATGTTGGGAGCTCGTGTGGAAGGCCATCGACAGATTGTGAGAGCTCCTGTGGGCGGATGTCAACCGGCATCTCATATAGAGCAGTGCTGTGGATCTCGGGGGTCTCGACGGAGCTAATTGCAGGGAGTTCAGGCTTTTCAAATCTGTCACCAGTAATATGACCCAATCTCTCCCTCTCTCTCTTCCTCTTCGAATTACGTATCCAAATGAACACGACGCACCCAGCGACTATTGATAGTGCCGGCAAAGAAACCCCGAGGCCGGTTGCTAACGCTTTATTGTCGGTCCTGGCAGGGGGAGCCGACGAAGGTGTTTGACTTGGGGATGCTGCTTCTGAGCAGGACGGTGCGCCGCCTACACCCAGGACACACACAGTCCCATCGGTGCAGCAGCCTCCACCTTGGTCCTCTGGGCAAGCATACGTGCCCGAATCGCATGTTGAGTTATTTGGTATACAGGATGCAGCCCCATCGTCCTCTATCATGCACCTCGAATCGAAATCACAGCACGCGGTGCTTGCTAACCCCGTGCAGACATATTCGGTAGATTTGCAAGGCCTTGGGCAACAAGCACCTTCTGCTGTTGTGGTATTGCAGTAAACCGAGTTCGCATCGCAAGGGGAGTCGCATGTACTGCCTTGTCCGCAACACTGCGGGTACCAACTCGAGTCGAGAAAGCAATATTGATCCGTATCGCAACATGAATCATAACCGACGGAACCGAGATCAAAGCCTTCGAAATACCCCTCATTAGAATTTCACCGCTCCTTTTCATATTTGAGGATAGCTTACATGTGCGTTTCCCCGTTCCACATCTCCTCTCTTGTCTTGCAACATGCGGCGGCCCCGCTGCCCGCTTGTATCGCATCGAGGATAATGGTAAAAACCCACGTTCAGTATCATCATCACCAGTGAAGAGAGCGAAGCAAGAGCCAGGGATTGTTAAAAACCCGGAGAGCAGGAATGCACTAGATAAACGCATCGTGATAGCCTCCAACAGAGAAGGATACGAGCCGCCTGGCCTAGTCAAACATTTGAAGACGGATAATATTGGTCTTAAATCTATCCAGAGAATCGCCAATCGTTTCCCCTTAGGCAACATTCCTACCACACAGGTTGAACTCAAACGCTGATAGGAAATGCATATTATGGAGCCGTAACCATACATCACTGCCGGCTGTGCTGAAATAATGTAACTCACCTTGCAACAAGCTGGGTCGTCTATTGGCGGTTCAGGCATACTAGCTGATGCATATAATCCCGCCCCCAATCGGTGACACCCTCCGGTGGCAATGAAGTGTTGGATACTACTCAACGCCTGTGGTTTACAAAGGTTATCATACCTAACGGGACTCGCAAATTGATTGATTCATCTAACTCCTTAGCTATTTTTATACCCGTTAGATGTTCCGTTGGTTCAGAAGTGCTTGAGAACAACAACCTAGCGCGTCTATTTCGGTTCTTTGTACCCTACATTATACAACTAGGTAGGTAGTTGTTGGTGATTTGTTTTTCAAGGGAATATTGAGCTTACATAATTCTTATTACGCTGACTCGGCGGGGTCCCGGCACGCTCCGTGACTTGCAGAGCTTAATGTGGGCCCTCCTGACTCTCTGGGCCGTATTAGTGGGGAGCCGGCGGATGGATACCTTCGGCACATAGCCCCATAAGGCAGATCAATGAAAGTGTCCAGCTGCAGAAGTCCCGTGGCAGTCGGCATCCCGGGCTCTCGTAGCCGTAGCGCTGAACATGGTCTTGGAGCCATCTGGTAAAATCCGTAGTCGTCTATTGCCTGCATCGCGAACTCCGTAGAGATAGTGACCCGTCTTCGTCCACAGAAAGGCGCTATCGCAGCAGCTTCTACGGGCGCGGTTTCAAAGGTTTTGTCCATAGGGAAATGGCCTTAGTCAGCTGAAAAGGGGCATCTCACCTGTTTTGCACCTAGCACCTAGACGCTATAATTACAGGGAAGTTGGTGGATAAGATATGCTATAAATATTTAATAATATTTAACGGGCAAGGGCGCGCTATAGCTGCAGGTTATTAGTGGATAAATGCCCTAATCGCCGCCTTGCAGCTGGAAAGTCAGCAGCTGCAAAAGGGCTCTTCCTTGCACTCTCCATCGCCGGCAAGAGAAACAGCGACAATAGCTAAGTTTTTAATGAAATTACTGGCAATCCCCGCCCTCCTCTGGAGCTCTTAAAATCTTGACTGATTACCTGTTCAATAGTACCATGTAGGTACTTTTGAAGTAAGCAGCGAATTCGTGCTGGAATGGGAAAAGGAAGACAGAGACGAGGGGGACACCTTTGAACTGATCATGAGCACGTACCTCGTTTTGCCAACCTTCACCCCGTCTGGACCAGCCTATGATTTTAACGACGGCAACATTGTTCTAGATAGTCAGTACTAAATTTTCTGATGTTGGTTTTCAGAATTCGTTCCATTTACTTACTGCTGCAATTATTAATAAATTCCGTCAACTTCTCTGACGGGAGCTATACTTGGGTCGTCGAACCTGTCGATGGTTGCACAGGTTACGAGTTTTGGTACCGATTTGGGTTCTCATGGTCAAACACTTACATGTCTCCAAAATCATTCCTTATCGACTATGTTGCTTAGCTGCTGTTTCCATAGATGCCCGGTCGTGTCTGCATCTAGGCACTGTCGCAAGTAGCAGGGGCGCGGTGTAATTCGAGTAGAATCAAAGGTTCGGACCTCAAGGACGAGATCAGCGTTAACAATCAATAGTATGTGCCGTCTAGCACTTCTTTATCCTTAATCACAGTCTATTGTGCATACTGCTCCATCATATAGTGGATATGACGGCTCCATGCATCGTCGTCGTCGTACGTGCAGCGGTAAATTAGGATACCTTATCACTTCGACACTTCGAGCCCCTTTTCACGCATAACACGGGCAGTGATCTCCATCACAATGCCCCAGTCGAAATCATCAGGGAGGTCATACAGCATCATAGCAACAGTAGTCGAGTAGGTACTGGAAGGGCGTTACCAGGTCCTTGCAGTCGAAGTTTCCAATCTGTTGGCCGCCGGTGCTGCCGATATGAAGCTGAACGCCGCCTATGGATATGAACTTGTTAGTACCTACTTAGTGAAGATTGGGGCGGGGGGGGGGGGGTCGTATAGACTCGAAAACCTTACTGTCCTTGACCATCCAGACTGCCTTGCCGTTCTTACGCCGTAGTCGAAGCGGAGACGACCTGTCAACTAGATCCCCCACCCGGCACACCTGTCCCGCAGTTAAAGCTGCCATGGGGAACTTGGGAAGCCACATGCTACCAACACGACAATCATGCACAGTAACGAGTGCTTATTTATTATAGAGACAAGTCTTCGCTTACAGTACGACAGACCTTCGTTTTCCGAGATGTTTGCTTTGGGGCAATACCTGAGCGCTTCAGTCGCCCAACTTTCCCGGACTGGTCTAGTGACATGGTGCAGAACAATGACCAGAATATTTCTTGCGTCCAAATCGATATATCACGGGTAGGACACCCTCTAGGAGGCCAGCCTAATCTGGGAGACCCAAACTCTCCTACGATATTGGAACAAGAAGACTGTCTTTTTCTCGATATCTACGTTCCGGCCTCAGCATTTCAGTCCGAATCAGAGCCTCTACCAGTTGTTGTCTGGTTTTTTGGGGGCGCCTACGCTTATGGAAACAAGAATCCGGCAGGTCCGATGAACACGGGACAGTCAATTCTCAAGGCATCCAACTACCAAGTCATATTCATCACAAGTAACTATCGAGTCGGAGCATTTGGCTGGCTCGCTGGCAACTATATGCAAGAGGTTGGGCAGCCTAATGCTGGCCTGTACGACCAAGCTCTATTACTGGAGTGGGTGCGGGATTATGTCCATCTCGTTCAGGGCGATAAGGATCGTGTTAGTGCCTAGGGTGAGTCGGCTAGCGGAGGATCGATCCTACATCACCTCATCCGAGAGAATGGCGACCACGATCCCTTATTCAGCACATTCGCGGTCCAGATCCCGGCTTTCCAATGGGCCTGGGATAACTCTCGTGATGGCGAACTCGATCTCATCTATAAGACGTTCTCAAAATTATCGGGGTGTGATGACGCATATGATATCAGCTGTCTGAGAAATGCTTCACTGGATAAGCTGGCATCGGCTAATACAGAGCTATTCAACCAGGTCAGGTTGGAAGGGTTCTTTCCTGTAGGACCAGCAGTGGATGGGGAATGGATTAAATATATCCCCACGGTCAGCTTTTCTGCTCCTATCTTGAAGTTATAAAGAGCGAATGGGCCTATTTCTAATAGGAAGTAAAACCAGAAAATTACTGGCAAGGCATTGAATCGGCCATAATATCTCATTGCGCGAATGAGTCTATGATGTTTACTCCCAATATCAGCACACCAGAAGAGTTCGATAGATTCCTTCAACTTTTTCTCCCTGGTGCGAGTATGGAAAGCGAGAGAACTGCAATCAAGGAGCAGTACAACTGCATAGCTCATTTTGATGGGAATTACTTTCAATGCCTCGCCGCCGTAATACAGGATTCGATGTTTACGTGTAACACAAGAGACCTATTTGAATCATATCCAACAAAATCATATATGATGCGCTACGAGTTTCCGAGCGCCGACTATGCTTTCCACGCAACCGACCTGATTCCATTATTCGTGAATAATCGCCAGGAAGTAATCGACTTGCTAAAGCAGTTACCACTGGAAGAATGGCAAGCGTTAGGATATGCATTGCTCCTCGGCAACATTCCTGAGATATACCAAAATTATTTCGCATCATTTGCTCTCACCGGGGATCCAAGTACAGGCCTTTCGGAACCAGATGTGCCATGGCTGGTTGCGGATGGAAGCGCTGATGAACTCTCAGGTGTCCTGAACATAGGGCTGAAAACATTGCAGCCCAACATTGACACTATCAGCGACGATCAGAATACGAATAGCACATGCTCATTCTGGACGGAAATTGCGAATAACATAACTCACGTTCCTCAAGTTGATATCGACGTTAAGGAGAGAGTTCCACTGCAAATGGGTTCTGACGAGCTTTAGTCCTTTAGGAGAAACGACTTAGCGTGGACGAGGCCGCAATGGAGGGAAATCGGAGCGGGAGGAGCAACCTAGTTTGGGCTTTGGGGGGGTTCGCATAGAGAACGGGACGTTAGAGTACTTAAGCTGATCGAGTTTCACACTTGCTATTCAATAGCTCTGAGCGATCTGTATTCAGATCACTGCAGATCACCAAACAGATCAAGATAGATTCAACAACGAAGGAAGGAAGGGAATATGTTTTACATAGCTTACGACGTTCCTTATTTGTCTAGCCATTCATTTAGCTCTTGAACTATCAATCTAAGGCTACGGCTTTCATGCTATTTCCCACCCTTATACTCGAAACTGCCAAAGCTCTGAAAATCAGGAATGAAATCCTACCTCGTAAGTTAGGTACAAACAGTACACCCTACGACTTTACATACCTAAATTATAGCCTGCGTGAAATATCGTGCCACCAGTTTTAAGTGCTATCTTTTAAGGGTGTCACGTGCCCCCCTAACCTGATACCTCGAGGTATGGAGCATAGGACGGCTGGCCATATCACCCAAAGCTCTGAAAATTAATGACATAATCTTAAGTTATAGATGGTATGCGCTGTAACTCGCTGCAGCTATAGCGGGCTTGGTACCTAAGCTCCCTATATTTGTAGGGCATTTATAGGTTATTACAAAGCCGTTGTTGAGCCGTTGTTGAGGTTATCGGTGACCTCCAGCACTTAGGTCCCTGTATTATCGGGCAGTTATAGGGCATATAAAATATTATGTCATCAAATTTTTTTTTGGAGTTTTGACCGATTTGGCGGTTTTGAGAGAAGGTTTATACGAAACTTGGGTAAAAAGTAACTTTTGTTAACAGCACGGAAAAACTTAGAATTTGACGAGGCATCTTGATAAAGTATATATAAAACCCCGGAACCGTTTGGAAATGGTTACGAGAAATAGCCATCGTAAGATAATCTTAGCAACGGTACCAAGGTACCGGACGCCTTATAACCCTGGCAGCAGTATGAATATTAAAAGAAGTTTCATTTGCCTACACCAACAATACGCTGTGAACTTATACATTTCTATTTACAAAATCAACATCGTCTGCGACCGTCTTCCTACCCCTTTGTCTATTAACGTAACCCTAGTTGCTTAATGGAATAAAGAGTCGTTCCAATATGTCTTCGGCCACAGTGGAAACCTCTGGGGTTAGCCCCCTTATCAATACCAAAATTCTCATCTTGTCCGACACACACGGCATGACCCTTGCAGAGAAGATGCCCAGTCAATCGGCAGATCTGTGTATCCACTGCGGAGATTTGACCGAAGAGTCGAAGCTAGACGAGTTCCGCGCCACTCTCGAGCTCCTGCGCGCCATCGAGGCGCCTTTGAAGTTGGTCATCGCTGGCAACCATGATTTCACGCTCGACACGCCAAGCTTTAAAAGGAAGATTAAAGAAGCAAGGCCAAATTTGGAACCAGAGCTGGCGGCAAAGGTCTACGGGGACTATGAAGAAGCAGGACGCCTGTTATTAGATGCTAAGAGGGACGATATCCATTTCTTAGACGAAGGTCCGCATCAATTTGCCCTACAGAATGGTGCTAAGCTGACCGTCTATGCAAGCCTATATACACTATCATTGGGCGATTGGGGTTTCCAGTACCGCCCATACCAGGGGCACAAATTCAGCATCGAAGAAGGAACGGATCTTGTCATCACCCACGGGCCACCACGGGGTATTTAGATCGAACGAATTCTCGGGAACGAGCGGGATGTCCGGACCTGTTTGCGGCTGTCGCCTTGGCGAAGCCGCGGGTGCACTGTTTCGGCCACATCCACGAAGGCTGGGGGGCAAAGATGGTTACATGGAGGGAGAAGCTTACCGAGAGGCCCTCACACTTTACCGACATCGATAACGACAAGTCATTTGTCATTGAGCAGCTCAGCGCGATGCAGAGTGGCAGATTCGACACCCCGGAGGATACAAAGCGGAAGTAGGAGAAGGCCAGCAAATATGCTGCGCAGATGCTCTGCGATACGAGCCACTGCGATGGCGATGTGGCCGCACTAGAGCCTGGAAAGCAGACATTATTTGTGAACACTGCGATCAAGGGTGATGATGACATGCCCGTTCAGCCGTCTTGGCTTGCGAAGCTGGGGCTGCCCAAAAGCAGATAACATGAAAGAATCTAACGAATCAGAATAAATTAGCGAATATACAACGGGAATGGCGAGGGGGATATACTAGCCAGGTGGTAAAAGCAACAGATCATGTGAATATCCTGATAAAGAGTCTTCTTACTAGCTCTCTCACGATAATCCGTGTATAGGTATCCATTTAGCTCCTGGCTTGGTTTATGTGGCAATAAAAGACATAATTACCATCTTATAATTGCAACGATACTTGTGCCATAAAATGAGTAGGTAGATATTTGTAGATTAAAAACATTAAAAGATATTGCAGATGCATAGATTGATTCGACTGGACTGTTGAATTTGTTAGCCACCAGTCTAAAATAGGGGCATGGCCGTTCCCGAGATTCTCGAACCTCCCGGCCCGGTATTCGTTCTCGAGAGATACGCAATCCCTACAGCCTGCCTCTCTCGTATAGGAGAATTCCTGAACGTCATAGGCCTAGTAAGAAGTCGTCGCAGTTCGTCCAGTTCCATACCACCTGAGTCCGGACCACCTGAGTCCGGAAACCCTCGTTCAATGCCTTATGATAAACCCGCATTTACGGAAGAATCGTGCCTCTACGAAATCAACGCATACTATCTGAAAGAAAGAAAGAAAAGAGGGAAAAGGGAGGGATCTGATCTACTTACCTAGGTACCCCAGGTGGGCACCTATACATCCCCATAGCAATCCTAGGTTATTTCTTGGCCTGTTCAACGTGCTTCCGAGCCTCCGCGCCCAGTTTCTTGATCGCCCCCTTCCAGCCCGCAGTGTCCGACCCGTAAATGGTGTCGCGGCCATTTACGGGAAACCTTTTACCGTCCTTGAAAAAGCCCAAAATGTGCCGAGTGGCACCTTTCTTGCAGTATTTCTTGGGCAGATCCTTCGCAGCATCCCAGTGGATCTGGCCGAAGCAGAGGATTTTTGGGATGAAGTATTCATCCGCCAGCTTTGCAAGTGTAGCATTTGACTGAATGGCCTCCTCCTCTTTATTAGCGTAGAAGTTAATTACTGCGTACTTCGTGTCTGAAAGTAGATAGCCTAGATCAGCGGAGTATATCATGTTGCAAACCACCAAAATAGGTATTGCACGCGGCAACACTTTGGAAGTTACCTCCGATGTTAAAGGGAGCTTGAAATCGTCGGTGTTTTTGGCCAAGAAGTGCTTGAACACTTTGCTTGCTACTTGCAAGCCTATGCCGTGCCGCTCAGGGTCGTCAAGGTTCTCGCTTCTTCCCATGCTTGCCTCGGGGGCGCCGTCACCGGGGCGGTAGCTATATGCTCCCGTTTCCCGGGATACCTGGGCTTCTGCCAAAATTGCAGTACAGACCATGATCAGCGCGCTATCGTTAGCTTCGTCCCATAAATTGAAAGGTGTTTCCAGGAGGGGCTTCTTTTTGATCTGCAGTTGAACCTTCCACATCCTCCGTACATCCCTAGCCAGTTGAAGACACCGTTTCGAAAGACGAAGATAGTCGATCGAGGCATAGTCCACCGCCTGTGAAGTCACCTCTCGTAGGCTCCCAATAAATTCTTCAGGAGCCGTCTTTTCTTTCTGTCGGTGGGCCACTCTCGAAGACGTACTGGGGGAGCTTGCCAGTTTCTTGCTATTCAGAAGCTCTACCTGCTGTTCGATTTGCCATAGTACTTTGTCAGCCGACAGTTCTGCGTCAAGAAGCGAACGAAGCATTTGAGTAGAAGTCGGTTCTTTAAGCTCGAACTTTCTGTTGTCTTTCCAGTGCAGTCTCTGGTTCTCCATGATACCCAGTCTATACTGGAGCCGAATGGATATTTCTTTGGATTCCCGAGGAATTTCGCCAGCAAACAATGCCCGCTTATGGAGTTCAATTACCTGATCCATCAGCGGCCATTCTTGATCTAGCATCTTTAGCTGGCGTAAGGCATTGTAAAGGTGCGACATAGCAAGTATGCACTTGTGGCCGTTGGCTGTGACCAGCCCATTCTCTTGGTATATTACCAAAAGCTCCAGCATCTTGTGCCCTGAGTAGGTAGGGTCGTTAACTATCAGATGGTCGATCTCTTTGGCGGGCTTGATGAGGTCTATGTTCCGCAGCTGGTGAGTTCCGTCTATTTCTTGATCATATACTGGGTCTTGTGTCTGCCCAAGTCGTTAGTTATTATCCGACTAGGAGCGAGGAGGTCAAGCATGATATGAACTCAAATGTCTATCCCCTCCAAACATTACAAGAAAAGGTACAGAAATTGGCTTACGTTGTGGTGCTTCGACTGTTTCATCATCTGGCTCTTCAACACTGGGAGCGTCGGCTGCTGGCAGCGCTTTATAGTCTTATTCATGGCGAACACTAGAGCATCTAGAGTTAGTAGGTGTCAAAGATAGTATAGTAGTTTACTTATCCAAAGACTTTAAGCCATATTCAGGCAAATGACTCCCGTAGATAAACACAGCTCCGAGACAAGCTTGTAAACACCTAAGTGAATCTTTGGTTACTTACCCGGCTTCGCCGACGATTGCCAATCTATGCCAAATACCACACCTGCACTCGACTTTATGGCATGTTCACATGTATATGCCAACTGCTTCGGATATCTTGACAAGTCTTTGCAGGCATCGAGAATGTCGAGCCAGATCCGCGAAGCTACGACAGTTGCCACGCTCAGTTTAGCTCCACCCAATGCCGGCCGAAAGGCACTGAGGAATATAGTATCATGCTCTCCAACCCTATCCAGAAGCATCAAGTCCAGAAGCAGCTGAGATAGAATCTTGTCATCTAGTCTGTCGAAGTCTGGTACTTCAGCCTCTTGTGGTGAGAAGACGGGAATTGGCCACGCTGCTTTTTCCTCGCGGGACCTTTCTAGGGCATCGATAAACTTCATCAGGGTACGGGCGGTAGGCCCGAAGAAGAATTCCTCCAAGTATGCGGTATCCATTTCACTAAAACTTGTTCGCTTAGTAACCGATTCTGCCGTGAGCATTATCCCTACTAAGGTTTCGTAACAGTGCTCAGCTGGCTTATCCGGAAGAATGGCTGAGTATAGCTCTCTTTCAGCTCGATCTATCATCATGATAGAGGTTTCTGTGATAATGGTTGCCTTAAGAAGATCGATATCCCCCGAATCACAATCCTTCCATGTCTGTTGCAGCTCTTGTCGTATTGTATCCAGGTCTTTAAAGAAGCAGAAGACGGCAAAGGCGTCTTCGCTCGCTTTGTCCTCTCGAAGCTCGAATATTTCGAGGGTCTCACTTTGATCCTGTCGTATATTAGATGTAGATGTCTCGGTCGGGGGTAGGAGGTAGGAGGAGTCGCCCATGTCCTCAATGGTCAGATGAGAGAATAAGTTCCTGCAGAATGGGTGAGTAGGAATTCTGGCATCATATCTTGAGAAAAGCTTACCCTGTCTCAATAGCTTCATGCTGCTCTTCTGCAGCGGAAGAATTCTTGCCAACCAACTTGTCAACAGCATCAGGAGTGTCTTGATAGTTATCCAGTTTTGATAACGCCTCCTCTAAGACAGTGATGAAGAACCGGTGGCCGCCGCCATCATCATATTCTGCAGCACCATCTTTAGCATTCGCATACCAATCAGAGTATTTCTGACGCGTCTGTATGGCCTGTTTCAAGCGTCTCTGGATGTTAAGTGGCATATAGATCTTGGGTTTAGATTGAGAAATGGCTTCAACTTGATCGATCAGTTCCTTTGTCGAGACGGCATACTTCAGAGTTGTGACGCTGTCTGTCGGAGGAGCGCAATCAACGGACTCTGGGATTTGGATTTTCTTCCCCTTCTTTTTCGCTTTACCCTTCAGTCGTCGGGACGTGGTAGGACTCGTGGATGGACTTGGATCCTGAACATCTGGAGCTTGGCTTATGGGCGGTGTCGTCTCTGGCATTTTCGTCTCTTTGCGAATGTATCCACAATCTTTGGCAGTACGACCTAGCCATGATGTGAACACGTTAGTGTCGTCTTTGTATTGCTTGTAGCTACTCGGAAGATACCCGGTCGCCATCTTGGACGGATCTTCTTCTGATTGAGCCTTGTCAGTATTTAGGATTGAAGATCGTCCGTAGATTGTGGACTGTAATGTTGAGTAGGCATAAGGGAAAACATGTAGGATTTGAGAGAATCTCTAGTACCGGCCTTCGGTGAGGATACTAGAATTGGCGCAGGAAAGAAACAATTTCACAATATTCTGCAAAGATTTTCTGCTAAGATGCACTGTGGGTAGGTACTTGTGGATGGGCGAGCATTATAGCATGGGGCAGGTTGGCAGTTTCCCGAATTCAGATGCAGGAGACTCATATATGAATGTGGCACGCGAAACTACCCATTAGGCGCGTAATTAAACAGCTATGCGCATAGACAGCGTTTGAGTAGCAAGATGATCCTCGTCTACCATTCTAAATAGAGGCCTCTTCCCCGTAGCTAACACGTCCAACGTCTCTCGATAATTCTAGACAAGAAGCTGGCTCGTACAAAGGACCACGCATATCTAGGCAGTTCAGACGTATAACGGTGAGAACAATTACTCAAACGACGTTAACAGCAATACTTAGATCAGTCACGAATGACGTACAGAACTGTTGCTTCGTATCATCAATATAACTAACTAGTTGGGTTGAACGGCACAAAGGTTTCTGTTCCGACTTACTATATTCCTAGCCGTCACCCTTTCAACTTGTGGCAACGTCAACAATAGTCTCGAAACTATATAAAACGGCTACTTACCTTAACCGTTAGTTACGAGGTCCCCTTCGCCTAGTCTAAACGATAAATTGATTTGCAAGCCATCAACGAGTCTCCGAGATAACAGGTTATATCTCACCGAAAGCAAGGCTTAGGAGTCTTAATACGCCGTCACAACAGGAGTCAGGTTTCCCCATCTTTGTGGCTATATAATCACGACGTAGTTTTTGTTTTACTTATCACTAAGGCGTAGAGATGAGGTTCAAGTGGCTAGCTATGAAGCTTGATTAGGTAACTGAGGTGGAAACAAAGCACGGAGCCGGCATGGTTTCTACTAACTAATTATCCACGACGTTGAGAGCATATAACGGGAAGTGCATGCAATAGACATATAAATCACCCCAAAGTTGCCCCAAAAATTACTGTGGTTATCAACAGACCTGAGCTGCCCATCGAACCATTTCGCGCAGTTTGGATCATGTTCACAAATAAATTTCTTGACTAGTAGACTGAGGTCTGGATTCGTTGGATAGGGGTGGACTTGTGAAAGGGAAAAGATAGAGGTTACGGACCGTCAGAATTCAGTTCAGCGATCCACCACCTATCATTCCCTGTCAAGGATCTACGGGCAGCTTGTATATAGAGATGATGGTTCTTTAAATATTGAAATTGCAAATCCCGGTTCTCAAGATACGAAATCGTTGGAATTCGCAGGAAAAGTTACGAGAATGCAGGCGCGTATATATGAAGCATCCAATCGTGAACTTCCAGGGCCCAAAGTATTCCCATAGATTGGTCCGTTTATCTACTTCCTCTGTAAGCCAGTTTCATCTAATAGGAACAGGAAAGATAGGATCCTAAAGCGGATGTCCCAACAAGGTAAGAAGTAATTTGATGCCTGCGTATTTGATTTTTTATTTCTAAGCGGATTATATTCCGTAGTATGTGATGGGTCCCGCTCTATATCGAGGTCCGACTCCTTTAATATTCCCCTTCACCTCCTTTTCTATCCATCTCTACTTCAGTCCTGCAACAAACCTGTCACATCTCACCTGGAAAGTTTACTTTTTCAAACAATAACAACAAACATGTCGAACCTCGACGCTGCTTAGCTCTTCTCTGTTAAGGGACTGGTTGCTGTAGTCACAGGCGCTGGCTCCGGTTTGGACGAAGTCATGGCTCATGCTCTAGATGTTAACGGCGCAGCCAAAGTCTTCATTCTCGGCCGGCGAGAGGCCAGACTCAAAGAGGTTGCATCAAAAGCGGTGTGTAATGATTTCCGATCCCCCTTCTTAAGCTGATTGCTTTTCAGAAAAATGGTTCTCTCATTCCGGTCGCATGCGATGTGAGCTCGAAAGAGTCCTTGCAGGCTGCGGTGTCGACAATCGAAAAGCAGACGCCATTTATCAATCTTCTTGTCGCCAATTCGGCCTATCTTGGGGAGATTACCAATATGGTCCCCAGGTCGGCGGAGCAGACTGTTGGTGAACTTCAAAAGGAGCTGTGGAACAAGACAACCTACGAAGACGCAAGGCAAGTTGTTAGTACCAACATAGCCGGGTCGTATTTCACTTTTCTTGCCTTCTTGGACTTGCTGGGAGCTGGCAATACGCACCCCGACAGCGTAGGAAAGAGTGGACTGCTACAGAGTCAGTTCATTAGTACCACTAGTGTTGGTGGCTTGTACCGAGCTGAAGCTCCTAGCTATGTCTACAACGCTAGCAAGGCTGCTCTGAACCATTTGACGAAGACTTTATCATCGGAGTTTGCCAAACATAGCATCCGGGCCAATGCTATTGCCCCCGGTACGTCCGTCACGGAAATGACGGAGGTATGTGATAGAAAAGAATGAGGTCTTTTGACCGTTGAGTAGAAGCTTACATCGGAGTAGGCCGACATGCCAGAGGGGGATATCAGCGCCGTCGGCTCTGTGCCGTGGCAAGCTATTCCCGCTACGCGAGTAGGCACAGAAGAGGTATATGCCAACAGTTCAGTCCAAATTGATCAAACGTTAACGTTTCTGCAAGGATATGGCCGGTGCCGTGCTGTACTTGGCATCTAGAGCAGGTTCTTTTGTGAATGGGTGTATCTCGCTACCGGATGGCGGAACGCTCTCTGTTCACCCTAGTTCCTACTAGATGTACAGTCGACGTCGAAGTACAGGCATCTCGAAAGCTAGCGATGGTGTCTCCTTAGCAAGCGTACACGCAAAAAAAGCGGTCAAGGGTAGGATATATGATACTGGCAGTGATGGACTTACTGGGTTGTTTGAATTGGATTCGCATGCTGTCACACTTACTGATAGGGGTCGCGAGCGCGTCAAGGATCTTGCAATTAAGGGTTAAAAGATTATGTAATTCTTAGGTTTCTAAGATGGCCCTTAGGTAAGCAGACGTACGGAACGGATCATCCTATTAGCCGAGCCCCTGAGCTCCCGTCTTGGGGCCTAGAAACGCGACACATGCCCAATTGAAGACCTCAGGCGACGAGGTACATGTGTGCTTCTGCAGTGAATCTGTAACAGCTGCCTTGATCCGAAGTATGTAGCCCCAAAGTTCTAGTGAAGGTGATGAGATGTCCTCAAAACGGAACCGGGCGAGCCACTTTGCGGAAGGTGACCTCAGCATGGCAGTTTCGGCCACCCATCACAATCTATAAAGCCTCCACAGACAGTCCAAGGGTGCAAGGCAAGTAGTGATGCGCAAGAACACAATTTAGCACTGTCTATTCTACGGCATCGCTTGTCCATTTGACGAGCTTCCGTGGCAGCATATTGAGAAGCGTAGGCTCTCCAACTCTCCCAAGAACATCAAAGACGTCGCTACTGCGTATTTCGGAATAGTACACCATTTTCCTCTGCCTTGGGGCATTTGTGCTATTTATCTTGCAGCTAGGTTCAACACAGGTGTTTGCTAGAGGAACAGCTCCCTGCATAGGGCAGGGGATAAATCACAAGCCTCCAAGATCCCAAAGCAACAAAGTCAAATACTTTTAATCACATTGGACTCGGACATACTTCGGACTCGAAGAGTGGATTATTAAGGCACTGCTCGTCAAGTGTGCAAAGCTAATGAGGCTATCTTTATGCATACCTAGGTACCCTGGGTAGGTAGTATAGGTAGTTCGGGACGTGTTCTATGTATTAAGAATCAACCCCGTCAAAGCAAAGCAAACTGAAATAACCCGAACATATAGCCATCCTAGCCCCGCTTCTGAAATTCTGGAATGCAGAAGTATCTATTAAAAGAGGTCAGTACCTAACTTGAGAACTTCTGGAAAGGACGTGAATTATGTGTTAGAAGTTTCGATCTGCTAAGATGATAAGCAGCTTACCTTGATTTCTGGCTCCCACGAACCGATTAAGCATCAAGACACACATTCTACCTTCAACCTCGTTTGACCGCCTCTGGCATTAATGACCGCCTCTGACATATTTAAGTCTTTTGGCGTAATAACCTCCTCTGTCATTAACAACCTTCTCTGGCATTAACGCTTCAGGGACGCGGCAAGGACTCCACGGTACGTCCGGATCTGTGACAAGATCGAAGAGCCTAGGTGTGGCAATTTGGCTGCTGATAAATCCCAATTTGTTTATCAAGGGTTCGAACCCGTTCGTTTTCGGGGCGTCGTCTATAAGTTTCTGGAGTCTAGAGACTTCCGCCTTCCGACAATCTGTGGGCCATTTCTGAAAGCCATCGATGATTCTCAGAAGTCGAACCATGGGCAGGTTAAGTTCGCCGTTACGGGGCCAGTCTTCCGGAACGGCACGGCGAAAGGCCTCGAGAGTGAATTCCCAAGTTTGGTCCTCGGTCAGCAAAGCACCACCTCGAACCAGCCAGAAAAGCTTCTGGAACGATTCTTCATCAAAGAGCGACGTAAACAACGAATCTGGAATTCGGGTTTCCCGGTGTACGTGGCAGTAGGTTGACTGGAAAAGGGGTGGGAAATAATACACCTTCGATTTGGAATCATCGATTCGTCGGAATGCGGCATAATCGTCGAAGAAAGACTGCTTGATCATTTCGGGGTTGGCAAGACAGTTGAACTTTCTGGTCTTGAACCGGTCTAACTGATCCACCGGCTTGCCATCAGGGTATTCTCCCCATATTTTTTTGTAGGCGAAAGACAACGGAAGCGTGTATTTCTTCTTCAACTTCAACCCCTTCCTCTTAATCCTCTTCTTCAACCCCTTCGCTCTGATTGCCTCATGCTGCTGTGCCCGTCGACGAACATATATGTTCCAGCACTCGAGGATGAAAGAAATGTTGGCCCACGGTTGCTCGAGGAGAGCAGACTGTCAATAATTAATAAGTGCTGCATGAGAGATGATTAGGGATTGTATGTACCTGAAGCTTGGGATCGCCAGTTAGACCGCGCAAAGGAAAGGCTCTCCAGTAGATGTCGTCCCATTCCATGTCCCAGGTGGGCTCGAAGGCATTGATGAAAGTTATCTGCAGAGTAGAGCGGCCTGAAAGGAGCCCACCGATGAGAGGGCTGGCAAGAGGGAAGTTAGCGTTGGGGCCGCTAAGCCAGAAGATCTTCTCCATGATTTCAAGAGGGATCATGTTCTCGAGAAGGGAGGCCTTTGACTTGATAGATTGCGTCAGCTTGAGCGGATCGGACTCGCGCTTGGACTCGTGCTTGGACTTGGACTGGCGTCGCTTCGGAAGAGGTGCCGAGAAAAGCTTGTTAAGGCCAAGGCGACGGCGTTTGCCGCGGGTCATGATGGGTGTCAACTCCATGGGAAGAGGATGTGAAGTTGAAGGTGTCAAGGTGATGGTAAAGTTGAATGAGGAACCTTGAACAAGATTGCTTCAAGACTGAGTGGTGATGAAGGGAAAAGAAGAGAAGATGGGAGTAGGAGGTCGACTGTATATACCTTCCGATATTCAACCTGCCTGGGGTAGCCTGAGGTAGGTACGAGCTGTTTGTGTGCGTATGAACCACATACCTATGTAGGTATTACCTTGTCCATGCGCCACTAGATACACGCTAGACCTTGCCTGCTCCTACCTTCATAGTTTGCAGTAGGTACGTTAGGCGGATAAAACATCACCTCTCATAACGGCGGCAGCGACGACAATACCAGAAGACATCGTACTTGCCTCAGGCAAGGCCCGGACCACACATCTTGAGATCCACACACAGTGTGCAATTGTGATTGCCTGCTAGTCCGTACAGTATTAGTCTCACGCTAGGCCAAAAATGGAATAGAGAGCGTACATTTTTTTAACCCGCACCGTCGTACCGTGAAAAAGGGTGACAGGGGTGAATTGGTGAAAAAAATTCAAGTTTCGGGTATATGCATAGAAATCAGGCGGGCCGATATTTAGTGGGACTTTAATGATCCAATGATGCAAATCCCGGTCATTGTCCCGCTGCCAGGTGCCAGCCTGCCAGTGCAGAACTACGCCATAAGTTTAAACGAACATACATAACCTCTACCTACATACTAGGTCCAGACAATACCTTAAGTACGTCCCTATCTACTAGTTTTTACCTTGAGAAATCCAGTGAAAACTTGTCTTCACTCAAACCACGGCAATGGCAACACTCTCGATCCATCTTTAGTAACCATTAACCATACATCTTTATTCACTCAGTATCGCAAGCTGGAAGCTGGAAGCAAACCCGCCATGGCATCGCTCCCACTGGTACCCTCTGTCCGATTGCTCAGATTTTTGCGCCTACAATCAGAAAATCTAAGTTTCTTCAGTCCCAGCCATGGCACCAGCACCGGCTCAGGCTCCCGCTTTAACACAAGTCTCGGACAGGCGACGCGCAAAGTAATATGTGCTTCTAGAAAACTGCAGAGGGGCTCGCGAGTAAACCCCGGGCTACCATCTTCTCAGGATACCACGTCATTACAAGCCGGCATATTAGACATAGACTCCATCATACAACCACGCTGGCGTGAAGCCAGACCTTCGAAAAATGCTCGCCAGAGGAATCTTTCCTATTTCGCTTCTAACATGAGCGTGCGATACAGCTCCTCAGACCGACCGCCCGCGGCATGCCAACGAACTTGGCGAGAGAGACTCTGGGGTTTCGGAGCGAGGAAGGACCCCAAACCTTTGGAACCAGACGACCTTCCGGACGCACAAGGGGGGGCCGAGACCAATTCAATGTTCAACACTCGACGGCAGCTTAGCCAAAAGGCGGCTCTAGAACCGAGACTGCGATGCACCGAAGTGAATGAGAATGGAAATGTTATATTGGTGGACGGCGAGTTCAAGAAGAGCGAGCTGATCGCGAGGGTTCGTTCACTCTAAACTCGATATAAAGCCCCAAGATACGATGGCTAATCCGACGATAGTTTGGTCTCCTACCCCGCGACCTTCGCAAGATTGACTCCTCCAATCTACCGCATATCCTCGTCCGCCCTACCGCGATCCTGCTCAACCTCCTACATCTCAAGGTGCTAATCAAATACAATTGTGTCCTACTTTTCGACGTCTACGGTACCAAGGCCTCCTACCCCCAATCAGCCTTCATGTATGACCTACAGGGCAAGCTTCAGCAGAAGACGGCGCCTGGCAATGGTGGCCTACCCTACGAATTCCGTGCTTTGGAAGCTGTTCTGCAGTCGGTGACTCAAGAGCTGGAGGCAGACTTCGAGGCCGTCCGCGACCCGGTGATCCGTATATTAAGCGAACTCGAGGAGGATATAGATCGACACAAGCTGCGGATTCTCCTTGTCCTGTCCAAGCGAGTGAGCACCTTCGAGCAGAAGGCAAAGCTCGTTCGTGATGCCATTGAGGAGCTTCTTGAGGCCGACGATGACCTTGCTGATATGTACCTAACCGAGAAGACGCATGACATTAACCGCCGACTTGACGATCATACTGAAGTGGAGATGCTGCTGGAGTCGTACCATAAACTCTGCGACGAAGTCGTTCAGGAAGCTCAGAATCTAGTGTCGGGCATCCGGAACACCGAGGAAATGTAAGCTGTTGGCTTTCCCGCCCAACATACAGATGCAATATCAAGCTGACATGTTGCATAGCATTCGTGCGATCTTGGACGCGAACCGCAACTCTCTCATGCTCTTAGAGCTTAAATTCAGTGTTGGGACCCTAGGTCTAGCCATGGGCACCTTCATCGCCGGTCTCTACGGCATGAACCTAGAAAACTTCATCGAAGAGACGAACTGGGGGTTCTGCGCTGTGACGAGCGCTTCCATCATCTTCTCGCTCCTTGTCTGCAAATACGGCCTGGCTAAGCTGCGAAAGGTGCAGCGCGTCAAGATGCAAGGCGATGAGAGGCGGGGCCTCGAAACGGAATACCACTGGTTCCACGACGAAGGAAACGTGGGGCTTCTGGACCCACGGAATCGCGAGATGCTGAGACGTCTCAACATGAAGAAAGCAGACCAGGCAAAGAAGAAGAACTCTTCCTAGGACGACGTGATAGTAAAAGATTTTTAATGAGGCGTGGTCCCCAGCAGCTAGCTTAATGATAATTGGGTATAGGAGCATCGTTAGGCGTCAAGGTAAGCCGGCATTTCGATCAGGGAGCAGGTTCTAGAAGGTATTCTCATCTCTCGAAAATTCAGGGGGCGCTAGATACCCCTATTATAGACGACGATTGGGCCCGAGCAGCCATTCTCGGAGTCCATACTAGAGCTCATTGGCTTCGTAGGCCAACATAGGTCTATGCCGATGTGTCAAAAATATATATGTATATATGTACTAGGTAGGTAGACGATATTTGTACAATCTAAGCTTGTCCACCTGATGCTGGTGTGAAAATATATGGGAAAAGAAATTATATATATTTTTTCAAATTTGGAACCCCCTTTCTCCTCTTCCTCCCCTTCCGTCCCGTCCACATTGTACCCCATTTCACTACAATTCCGCCAAGTCTACACCAACCAATGCGTCGCACGCGACCCGGGCCCCCTTTACAGCTCATTCGCAACCGCGTTCTCGTAGCTCTCGTACTCGAAGTTGACGTCGTCCTCGTCAGCAAGCGCGAGGCGGACCCGGCCGTCGCCGAAGTCCTCGGTGCTGACGACGGCGCTGCCCGCGTAGGCCCAGGTGACCTTGACGCGGCCCTTGTCGAGGCTGGCGAGCTGCTTGAAGACGGCGGGGCTGACGTCGATGGAGCCCGAGGCGCAGGACGGGCACTTGTCGACGACGGTGGCCGTCGCCGTCTTGCCGCCGTAGTGGACGCTGATCTTGCGCCCGCACACCTTGGCCTTGTTGGGGTTCGCGTCGCTGCCGTACTGCGCGGGCGCCAAGGCGACGACGTGGTCCGACTCGCTGTTGTACTTGCCGCAGGCGCCGAGGCCGGGGGTGTAGTACGTCATGTCGCCCGAGTACGCGATGGCGCTGCCGGCGCCGAAGGCGAGGGCGAGGAGGGCGCTGGTGAGGGACTTCATTTTTGGGATGGTCGGTTTTGTATAAGGGGTGTTTTGGAGATGGCGACGGTGAAGTTGGAGGAATTAAAGTAAAGGTTCTTGGTAGAGAGATGCTTAGATTGGGCTGTAGAGGCTGGCGAAGAAGCTGATGATGAGCTGAGGACTGGATATCGAGAGACCGTTTCCTCGTCGGCCTTTATATACCAGAGCTCTACGGATTCATCTTCGTCCTCTCACTTCGTGAGCCTACCTTTTTCTCATTATTTCCGAGACATGCCTAGGACCTCGTCGCCTCTATTGCTGACGGCGAGCTGAAAAGGGCAAATGGTATCGACATGCTCACTAGTCATACCCCGTCTTTCCCCAGGCCAAGCAAATATCGCAAAATCACATCCGTAAGTCCTCCTCGGTGAGCCTCATCTTTGAGGGGAGCTTGTCTCGATTCGTAGCTGACCAGTCATCCAGTAAGCCAATAGGTCGTCCGCTTACATTACCTAATAAGTCCAGACCAGGTTACCTTACCTTATCCAGGTGAATCAGGACATTTCAGAGGCAGTTCTCAGCGACAAGATGAGATCTATTGTTCCCTATTTCGGTAAGATCATAGAACATGTCAGGTTGTTCACATGATCTTGCCTTCAAATGCGGATGTAGACCTTGACAATATATCTAAGCGCTAACAGCCTAGGAGGCTCGGTGCTAGGGAATTGCTTATTCCTATTATTCAATTGAAAGCGTGTCGATTTTGGGTCGTTACAGGAGTATACGCACCAACAACGTCGAAGTCTTATAGGTGTTACACCCACGACCTCGGTCACCCCGAATTCTTAACTACCTAGGTATATACCCAAAGTTGGAGGAAGGCATACAATGACACTGGACGACTGGTTGCTAAATGAGACTGTTGGTGCCTGGAGTAAGTATCGATGTTGATGTTGATTCTAACTTTCTACAGGAGCATTGCCTGTTGTGTGATGCTCTTACTCCCATGCCTGTTCTTAGAACTCAATAATGTCAGCCGCCTTGCTTAGATTAGGTAGCTTACCAAGAGATATATCTTTCTTCGCCTGCCAGGTGCGTAAGCACACATTATATATTTCTCCAGGGGCTAGCTCCCATGCGCTTCTAGCCTGTCTTCGGATAGGTAGAATCGTTCGATCCACCTAGCGCCTTGTATTATTATTGGCACAACGCCAGGGTCCTGTGCAGTACGACATTGTTACCTGAGGTATCTCAGCAATATACCTAGGTATCTAGGGGTTTCATCTTAGTAAATATGCTTATACAGAAAAGGACGATGATGTAACCAAAGTACCGAGGCAAAGTAAGATCTGACTACATCAATATTTGTCCTCGCGTGTGTCAATACACCTATGTACCTTCTACCCTTGCTTCCCGATCTAGCAAAGCTTTAACTCATGGTGAGGAGTCTGTTGGACTTGAGATCGTGTTTGTGTGAGAAGCTTAGCAGTACTATTAGTGGCGGCGGAACATGACAAACTACTTCACATAATATAGTTATTTCCACTGGGGAGAAAAGACGGGCAGTATTCTATGCGTACGTTCAAAACAGCCCTACCTCGATTTCAGAAAATCGGGCGCACAACTCACACCTTCATCACTAGTATCATTCGTACCTGAGAATGGTTCTCGTGCCTTGCGTTCAAGTGTCAGATCGCACCGATCATGTGAGATACCATACCACAAACTAGGAGGTAGGCACATGTAAGATCTCGTCCCACCCGATGTAACATCGAACTGTAGGGGGTTTATGCTGTGTCCCTGATGATTCCATACATGCCTACTTTGCCTATCTACATACAGGTAGGTTACTCAAGTATCTTGATAGAAGGGTGCCTACTATCGACCTACTTTCCTATTAATACCCACTGAGATTGGCTTTCAGCAGGAAACGGCCGTAGTAGGTGAGAGGCATATTGGCGGAATAAAATTCACTTATAACGCATTCTACGATGCCCACAACATGCATTAATCACAACCGCCCACGACGTTGGACGAACTGGGCATATTGAACTGTCTCGAAAAGAACTAGGCTATCCAGCCCATGTGTATCATTCGCTTGTAAATCCTCTATGCTCGTATGCTTCTTGCATTTGGTTCTTTGAATTCTCTTAATTAGACAGCATCATCGCCTCTAGGCGGGCTCCTTGGCCGTTCAGAACCCCTTCTCTCACTACCCTCTGCTTCGTCGCCATCGTCGTGAGGGTTCCGTCTCGACGGACTCCACGTCCAAGATAATCTTCTCCCGCTTCTGCTGCCGGGTGGACTTGATACTGCTACATCCCCCGAGGTATTGTCGCGTTTCTGGCGCCACCATTTTAGCTTCAAGATTCCGCCGAGGGCATCCTGAACTCCGGAACCGGTGCCGGCCGAGCTCTTCCGTCGCACATGCTTACGTGCTGTGAAACCTGGGAAACCCGTCGATTTCCTCCGCCGTCTGAACATTTTCCGTGGCGAATCTCCAACAGAGGGTTCGGCTGCGCTTAGGGAAGCCGTAGACTCTCCTGATATAATTCTTCGGCCTACTAGCGGCGTGTTCTCGCTAGCTGCGCTGCCAGGTAGGGTGCTCGACCTGAGTCTATTAAAGGATGGTCGTGGTGTGTCTTGATCTTCTAATTCGTCCCATATCTCTGCGCGCTCATGCCAGCGGCCCGATGGTTTGCGACCCGATACAAGAGGTGTAGTTTCCCCGTTTGGTGTAAAGGTATTATACGTAGGCGGCACTGCCTCCTCGGCATCAGCCACCGAGTCTGTGTCGGTAGGCGATGAATCCTCCCCTTCCGTATCTTCCACGAGTCCCAGTCCTGGTGTCAGACTCGATTGCCCAACGGCAGGCGGGTGCTGCTCGTCGCTGAGGCGCCATGACAATGCTAGGACGCCAGAAAGTAGGATAAATGTGCCCAGGGTAATGAGCCCGCCATGCAGGGGTGTAATAAGGTCCGTTTGCCGGAAATATATCAAGCCATCTAGAATAGCGATAATGTTGTAAATGCAAAACACAAGAGGGTATAAAACAGACGTGGACACCAACTTCAATCCACAGTGTAAGTAGTACAGCTGGCTCAATGCCAGAGCGACGAGCCCGAGGACGAGCATCCAAGACTCCCAGTGGACGAATTGGTTGTCGCCATCGGCGATCGTCCTAATAACTAGTTCGACAGCGGATTTTGCGAAGAGTAACGAGTGCGCCGATAGAATGCCGCTGATGCATCCGAACACCAGACCACGGACTAGACGAAACCTTGCGTTTTGTGAGAGGCTGCTTAACCGGTTAACCAAGTCAATTACCGTTGCCAATGATAGAACGAGAACAGCTTGGAGTGACATCCAGAGGATAAAAGGCCACCTTCCGAGGAGATCTAGCAGCTCTTGTAAACTGTGTGCCGGGGATGGTATTGCGCCGAATATAGCTATCAGGGCCGCTCCAGCAGTGACCAGTCCGGTTCCGTAGAAAGACCATTGCGTGAAAGGTTCGCCCAATATCAGGGTCGCGCATACCGAGTTGAAGACTAAGCCGGCGGCTTGTAGTGTCGATAGAACGGGTAAGGGTAGGGTAGAGATCTGAATTGTACTGCCGACTATGTTGGATACGACGAACATGCCCATGCCCAGCTGCCATCTCCGCCTTCGATATGCTGGTCTCTGTACTTCGAGAGGGTATTTCTCATCTTCGAGCATGTGCGACTTTCGTTGTAGGGTGAGGCCGAGGGATTGGACGCTCGTGGATACTAGGCCGACTAGGATGCCAATCTGTCGAGCAAGATCACGTCAGTAACTACATTCCTGGAGACAGATATGCACTATTGGATGCTATGAAACGTACCGCAATGGTGCCCCCAGGCGAGATGTCACTGAATATGCCCATCGCGACGGTGTGCTAAAGCTTCATCTGCGATACCCGCCGGTGGAAGAATACCTCGGCTGCCCATGGGGCGATGCCTCGCAAACGTTCTACCCTACCACTCGGAATCTTCGATCGGCCAATAGCGTGCGTATATAGATGGACGTATTGGAGGACAGGTAGATAGCGGCGGGATGGAGGATAAAATCGCGGGATACGGTCACAGGATAGGTATCGAATACGAATGTAGCGGTGCGCAATGGTAATACTCGAAAGACAAAGGGTGTCGATACGGTGTGTTCGATGACGCCTGTCCGAAACCAGGGGACAGGGACAGAGTGGGCCGTGGCTACGAGAGGCGAGGGCGAGAGGCGGTATCGAGCTACCCTGGTTTTGTTGAGGGTTGGCGCTTCAACTTAGACCGTTAGATTGGAACAAAGAAAGGGTTGAATATGCGAATGGGTAATTGTATTGACGATTATTCGGTATAATAGCCTTTGGTACAATAGCCTTGGTGGAATAAGAAAGGTACGGAATTATTCCATATAAATCTTGACGTGTAATGCAACAAAATGAAGAAACGGGAATGAAAGTATAAAAGTATAAAAGTACAAAAAACCCAAGAATCTCAAAACTGTATTTCTGGCTTATGAGGTAATAGCAATAGCCCGACGGCTATTTTGGGTATATAGCCCAGCGAAGCTTGAAGATCTTTCTCTATCTCTCTATCGCTCTATCGCTCTAAATGTGCTGGTCTACACCTTATTATATCACAACTTTCCTCTGTTTGTATTGATTGAAATTGAAACACTGCGCATCAAGTGCCCAGGTGCCACTGGTCAGTGACCACATACGAAGTCATACTGCAGGGACCAGCAGACATCGGCTCTTGCAATTTGTCTTTAGTGGTCCAGTGGTTTAACACAGTGGGGTCGTTAGCGGGTAATCTCACTAGCCACTCTGCCATTATGCGCTATCCTGGCTAACAGTCTAGGTAACATGGATTGTGGCTGGTGTAGCTACTACATACGTTATGTAGGCCTAGGATAATGCAGCTAGTCCCAAGGTTAACCATTCCTAGCATTCATATGTCACCAGACAGCCCAGACCAAGCTTCTGTAAATTCAAAACGTCCAAAGGCAACCGGTTGCTAAGAGAGCTATCGTGACCCACTACCTTGAACCAACCTACATCTAATACCTACCGATAATACGATTTACCCCCAGCTTCATTGAGTCTATTGCGTGGATTGCCTACGATTCTTGCCGAGAGCAACCCATCCCCCTACTCCTTTATCGACTCGAACCCCCGAATACCCTCATCCTCCATTCAAGATGTCGCAAGTCCACGCCTTGTCCGACGACCAGGTAAATAGCCTCAGCCTCCCAAGACACAAACAACACTTGCAGCAAGATGTCCGGCAGCAAACAGTTATCCTCACTAACTCATGAACGCGAAAAACAGGTCGGGCAGGAGCTCCGCAAGATGACGGCCTTCATCAAGCAGGAGGCGCTGGAGAAGGCGCGGGAGATCGAGATCAAGGCGAACGAGGAGTTCAGCATCGAGAAGTCGAAGCTGGTGCGCCAGGACACGGACGCCATCGACGCCGCCCACGCCAAGAAGCTCAAGCAGGCCGCCATGTCCCAGCAGATCACGCGGTCCACCGTCGCCAACAAGACCCGCCTCAAGGTCCTCGCCGCCCGCCAGCAGCTCCTCGACGACATCTACGACGCCGCCTCGGGCCGCCTCGCCGACGGCGCGAAAGACGCCGCCAGGTACCGCGACACCCTCAAGAACCTGCTGCTCGAGGGCCTCTACGCCCTCGCCGAGCCCGACATCCAGGTCCGCGCCCGCGAGGCCGACTACGACGTCGTGAAGGACGCCATCAAGGACGCGGAGGGCGAGTACAAGAGTAAAATAGGCAAGGAGACCAAGGTTACGATCGACGAGGAGGATCCTTTGCCAGAGGGCAGGTAAGTTCTCGCCGCTGCTAATTTATCTTGGCTAGAGGCAAGATTCTGTTTGCTGACGAGTGCCATCGTATATATAGCTCCGGAGGACTCGCAATTGTAGGCGGCAACGGCAAGATCGAAATCAACAACACCTTCGACGAGAGACTCCTGCTGCTGCAATCCAGCAGCCTGCCCGCCGTGAGAAAGGCGCTGTTCGGAGCAAACCCCAACCGGAAGTTCTACGACTAAGAGAGCTTTAACGCGAATCCAACTTCACCTACGACTTATCGACTGTGCTGGACGGTCACTAGGGGAGAAAAACAAAGTACTTGGGCAGCGTCACACACTATTTCAGAATCTTGTTAGTTGCATTCGGTACGGAAACGCAGGTCATGCTGCGGGTGGTATCCATTAGAAGGCTGCTGTATATCATAAAAAGGCGTTGCAGGACGTCTCCATCAATAAGATCTTCTATTACTCTCAACATAGACCCTAGCTTTTTTTTCTTCCTCTTTTTCCCCGGCAGCGATTCACGCTTTGACATGAATCACATCCCCATTCCCGTTAGCCAACGCGGCCGCATTCCGCTCCGCCTTCTTCTGTGCCCAGTTCTTCATGAAGTCCCGCTGCTTGGGCAGGCTCGCGTCCTCCTTCGGCTCCGAGTCGAAGATGCTCGTCTTGGGCGGCGGCCTCGTGCGCACCGCGTACGTCAGCCTCTTGGCTACCAGGTCGATAGACGCCTTAGCAATTTTCCGGGATAGCAGAGTAGAGTCGTGGATCTTGTCGTGCACCATCTTCAGCCGGTACGTCAGGCCGTCGATGTCGGCGTCGAACCTGCGATCCGCGGCTTCGCGGTCGGCGTTCGCGGCGCCGGCGGTCGCGGTCGCGGGAGGGGTGACCCCCGTAGAGCGCTGCTTCTTCGCGAGGAAGCCCGCGCTGCCGATCACGATGTCGAGGAGCATGACGAGGGCGCGCAGGCTGTCGAAGTCGGTGGACGGGCGGACGCGGAAGTCGGCTTCGCCGAGCCGGTCCGTGATGCCGTCGAGCGTCAGGGTCGAGTCCACCGGCCGGCCGCCCATCTCCGGGTCTCGGAAGAGGACGACGGCGGCCATGCGCCGACGTAGGTCGAGGGCCTTGACGCCAGCCTTGGGCATATGGGCGATGGGCATGACTTGGTGCAAAGGCTCGCTTACGCCGTCGTAGAGATATGAAGATATCGTTTTACACTACCCGACTGTTAGTTTTGACGTGCAAGTAGACAGGGGCAAGCTTCTAATACTTACAGCTTTGTTCCACTCGCGTGTACCGAGCTTCGCTAATGCCATAATAAGTGCGTCCATTGCCGCAACGTGCTCGCCCCGTACCGTAGTGCTCACTACGGGGTCAAGAGCCATCCGTATGAGTAGTTGAATAGCCTCTACCACAGTCGGGGTGCTTAGATCAGGAGCCATCCGCTCGAGAAGTCCCAGGAAGGTCACGAGGCCCGACCAATCTTTTCTACGACGCGGGTTTTCTACCTTGGGCAAGCTCTGGAGCTTGGCGCCCTTCCGGCCCTGGGAGTATTTGGGGCCGCCTAGCCTCTCGAGCATGGAATACAGCTGCGCGTCCGTGACGAGCCGGGCGATGCTGTCTCGGCACAGGATCACCAGGTTGCAGTACTGCATGCGCAGCTGGGCGTTCTTCTCGACGCAGACCTCGTCCAGGACCCAGAGGAAGAGCTCGTCCGGGAGGGCTGTGCCTTGGGAGGCGATGGTGTGCGGCAGGCCGAGGATGACGGTTTGATCGCGTGTACGCGAATTGGCCAGACACTGCCAGCGTCCTTTTGCCGCCTTTCGCGGAAACTGACTCCTCGGTGGTTTTACAAGGGGTTGCTCCAGATCGAAGAAGTAATGTAATCTGCGAGACTCGTCGGCCTTGGTGCGGTGCATGGCCCGCATGAGCTTGCCGCCCTTGGCATCTTGCTCCTCACTGTCGAGAAGGTCTTTGGCAGTCTTCTCTAATAATACTGGATCTTTCTGTACTTTCTTCAAGTGTTCATTGTGGTCGTCATCGTCATCGCCATCGCCTTGGTTGATGTAATCATCCGCTCTTCTGGCGCTCTCTTCAGCCCGGTCAGATTGCCGGGCGTGGTCGATCAAGTACTTGAGATCGAATTTGTGTTTAGGCTGTATGGTCAAGGGGGATTTGAGATTAGTAGAAGCTATCCTCTTGGCTTTTGGCGTGGTTGTCAAGTTATGATCTCTCTGGTGAGGGGCGGGTCCTTTCTTTCGCACGATAAAGGCGGAAATAGACTCGAGCGAGGCATCCGAATCATCACCCTCGTCATCGGAGCCCTTGATCTCATCGGTACGATCACGGGGTTTCGGAGTGGGTTTCGGTGGTGTTCTAGGGGATGAGTCTGGCAATTGTAGATCCGGGGCCGGCTGTAACGATGGACCCGGCTTGGACTGAGAGCTACTGGGCTTAGAACTGGCGGCAGACCTGCCCCAAAACCCTCTAATATCCCCGTTTCGTGACATTGATCGCTATTTGCATTTATGTCCGAAGGGATAGGTGATGGCGGCAGACGTTAGCTACCTTAGCTACCTTAGCTACTTGGTAACATTAACATTAGTTGATGAATTTGAAGGTACCAGTTTTCGATGTGCTTGGCGTAGCCTCAACGGAACGCGCAGAACGCGTCGCAGAGATGTGGGGTTAGGTCCGTGGGGCTGGGACGTGCTGAACGTGCTAGGACGTGCGGACGTGTCGCGGCTCGTGGCTGCCCCGGGAAGAAATTAACCCCTTCTAATTTTACTGCACCTCTTTAAAGCTTGTCTGCATAATATTTCATAACGTATACCGTTAAACCTCATAGTGCACAATGAAAATTTCAGTTCTCGATAACGACTACTCAATTCGTACAATAATTACGAAGTATTCCCTTTATATCTCCTAAATTGTACGCTAGTTCAGATCCTCAAATATAGTGGCTAGATCAATAAGGAACCCATCCAGATTCCACGCTCATCGTCCCCAATAGGCATAGGTAGAGCCTCATTCCCAAGTCGGCTGGTGAATGCCTTCGAAAGCAGTAGACCTGCGATTCTCACCAACTTTATACATTGAAGACGATCCTCCGTTGGGCGTCCAATTTCTTGGTTGAAGCTAATACCAAAACCCGTCTTCTAAGATGGAGTACTCCTCGTATCGTATCCAGCCATTCTGGGGATCTATTTTCTCCATCATTTCTTGGGTGGGGAGAAGGTTCGGTCCAGGGGGGCCTCTGCTCAGTCGGTGGCGCTGGCTGGGTGGCGGGCTGTCTCATCCATCATAATATTGTACGTGCTAAAGTCTCGATGCAAAATGATCATAGGCAAGGACAAAATAGCAACCATCGAGTCGATATATTTCTGAATAATGTGATGGGAGTACGTTGGTAAGGCTGAGAGTAAGAGCCGCAATTCCTTGGTATATGCTCAACCTGTATCATCATGATAGTCCAAGGCCACCGCTTGAGGAGCCTTCCACGAAAAAGCAAGAGGCTGTAGACTTAATAATATTCGTATGAGACCTGTAAGATGTAAAATGTCGTGCAGCATCCGTAACCGGATCTCACCGCCAAACACACCGGTATCTCATCAGATAGGTATAGGTATAGAGGGGCTCTTTTCCGTCACTTTCCTGTCATATCTTGTTTTCGAAGAAGACAGTCGGCACCAGCAACTTCCTACACTTCGCTGGCTAATGCCATAATCTCGATACTGAACTTTAAGGACTCGAGTCGGAACTAGACAGTGAACTCTAGGCTAGCTTCGATATAGATTGAGAGGAGCTGCCAGAATGAGCAGCCCGTTTCTTAAACCTAACAGCATCGAAGTTCACATGCCGAGCGAGTCACAAATGTCTGCGCAAAGCATTCACAACCTCTTCATCGGCAGGGTATACCCGATATGCTGTAGTCATCGTACAGTCGAGTATGTAAACTAATAAATCTCTTGAAGAGATCAGTTGGAATCTGGCACAGGGAGGTTAGGACCCCTTCTTCTCCCTTGCATGTGCAAACTCGAAGCTTGTTTACGACTTGCCAACCATGTCCCTCGGCTGCCCAAAACCCACCAAAGAACGAGAAATATATGAGCAAGGTTTTAATGCTAATTAGGGGTTGGTGTTTGGCGGTCTCTTGAGTATATACTATGTAGTTCATTTCCCTTGACATTGAGGAAAATTATTACAAGTTGTCGGTGCCGTTATTTAACACGAACTAACACGGGTTTTAAGACAAGTCTGGATAACTGTTACTGGCTGGCCTGCTATTATACGGTTACACCAAGTTATCTATTCGACAAGTTGGTCTACTGAGGATAGAATCGGACGAGTGCAAGATATGAGATATGGCATATTGAGAAGTCAGAATAAGCAATCCTTATGCTTGCGCAAGTATATTCATTGAGTGTTTCTTACAGACAGGTGAACCTGAGTCACAGCGGCGATGGGGTGCTAAACCATACCAACGAATCGCGGAAACTAACTCAATTGGGTAGTTGTATTAAAAGTCTCGATGTACCATTGTACTTCATGTACACAACAGAAAGGGGAAACCCGCTCGGGATGGCTGGATAGTGGATACCTTAGCTAGGACTCGAGAGATCTAATGCACGAGATGCCAGTGTAACTGTTCCATCTCATTGCGATACCAAGTCAATCAAGTCTTTCTGTTCAAGTCTTTATGTTTGCAAGAGGATATCAGGGGTAAGAGGACCTCAAGGTCGAGATTTCAATCTTTTATTGCACCTCGCAATCTCATGCTGTTGCAATTCGAACCAACCTCCACCAGACCTAAGGCTGCCAAGGGCTTGGTTGAATAACGGTGCAAACTTCTAATAACTTTAGCAGCCTTGGGAATATGGGTGCTAGCGCCAGTTAGCAAGCAAAAAGAAGAGTACGTGCACTAACAGACTAACAGCCTCATTTCGTAGTTCCACCGCCGTATATCAATAAAAGGAGACCCGATCAATCCTGCAACATGATTGGACTTTGAAATCCGATCTATCGGTTTAAGCCAATGAGGCTTAACCTTGTAATATCTCCACTGTTTTAGGTAGATAGAGCTCAAGGAACCCTGCTGAATAATGCTAATTAAAGAAAATCAAAGTTCGGAGGCGTCATCGCACAGTCGCACTACTTTGTACTATCTCCAGTCTGTGTTCTCTGCATCTTCTCAATCTTCTCAATCCAAAAAGAAAACGAGAATGTCAAACCTATCATATAACTTCTTTACTCCGCCACTCGTGCTTCGATCGTCAGTATTGTTCTTACTGATGCGTCGTACTCTGGGGAGCGACGGAGAAGCGCAAGCACCGCTGCAGCCGAGTCGTTCTGCTATGTAAGTACTCATAGCGGGATTATGTACCTCCCGTCTCTTTTTATTGAGCAGATCTGTCTTATTATAGACGGTACAAACTGTATCTCGTAGGGCCAGAGGACCAATGCAACCTGTAAGTTAGGATCCGCTACTTCGGACCTGTTCGGTCTTAAACAAGTAGAGACGCAAGTTGGGAGGACCCCGAAAATACTCCCGCAGTACAGTATTTCATACGGAGTGCTTCATGACAAAAAAATTATTACTCGAGATCCTAAACTTGACTCGAGATCTACACTACTCGCGTGTAATATTGTAATAGTCGTTCGTCTACGGAATACTGTCACATACTTCCAACACAGGCGTCTTTTATCATATTACTATGTATGTCAGTAGGCTGGCTTGTCAGAGTCCTGACTCCTGAAGGATTCTTTCACACCCCATCCGTGCCCCCCTCTTATCCTTACCACCCGCTCGTTAAATCGATGATGTGCGTTGAGGCCCCAGATTTGTCAGATAAATGGGAAGGCTAGACGGTTGGCGGAATAATAAAAAGAGGCCAGCTATCGGTTTTATTACGGCGGAGCATGGAACGTCCAAGGGGGAGGGGGGGGCTATGAAGGGTAAGAGTGTAGGAGTGTTGCACCAATTCAATCAGCAGGCTGGAAAGGCCAAAAATTGTCTACCTAGCAGCCTAGGTAGTTAGACCGCCGGCCGGGCCACTCGGCTCGGACTCATCACTTCACCCCTTCACCTGATTAATCGCAGGTGTAACGGATATTCCTGTGTCAGTACTGATAGGTTGGCCACAAAAAGACGGGCAGATCTGTCGCATAGCTCGCGCATAGCCTCCCCCGTGAGGGCTAAGTTCAAACCTTTGACATCATATACCGCGAAGGAAGCGGTTATTCGGACTCTAAAAAAGGCAACCTACGGAATACTGGGTGCGTAATACCGGATACTGTAGAATTCCTGGGAACCTCTAGTCAGATATTTCGGTGCTCTTGGAAAAGAGATGTGATAATTCGAGCTATCCGACTCGAGAGGGGAGAGGATAAGAATCGCTCAAGCACAAAATACCCATCAATTAAAGCCCATGCTGCTGCACTGTAACAGTTCAGTGCAAGTCTCAGGGGTCCAAAAGGCTCAAAAGCCCCCCCTGCCGAGGGTTGTTACCAAATTCAGCCGCAAAGGAGGGTAGAAGAATGGAATGCTCCAGAGGCAAAGGCGAAGAAGTTGGGGTCCCTTTGAAAGTACTGTTATCCAGGTAGGCAGTAGGCAGGCAGGTAAGGTACCTGAGATATGGATAGATATAATAGGGAATATGTCTTGGTTAAATTCTCAGGTTAGATGCAACCACGCTCTGCAGGTAAAGGGTGCTGGGGATGACTATAATTTGATTCACGATACTGGTTGGCGAGGGGAAGGGGGAAGGGGGAAGGGAGGGTTACTTGCGAGGTAGACAAGTGTTCAAATAGCCTACCGGCCTCTCTTGATGTCGTGGTGGGAGCTGTGGTGTTGTGGTGCTGTGGTATCGTGAGGATTCACAATTTCTCATGCTGCATAAGGGAACAATCTTAGCCGAGATCGCCAACTCTTGGAGGCATTTTGTGATGATACAAGGAGGAGTTGGTAACAGTTAGTTTTTGCCCAAATAGCGATAGCGGCACAGTGCAGGTCGGGTTTCGAAGCAAATAGCAACCCGTGAAAAAGGTGGACAACAAGACTGCTTACCAATTTGGGTATGCCCAGGTGTTATGTACATGTATGCATGTACATTTTGTACATCTTTATCGCCGAGGTACATGTACCTATCAATCTTGGTGATACTGTGTCATCACATATCTGGTACACGTGCGTAAATTGGCTACTAATAGCTATGGTAGTACCACTACACATGTAAGTCAGCAGCTTGCAAAAGTCGACTTGGGGCTTTGATTCGCGAATTACACGACTAATGCCTTACTGGTTTCAAGTGCAAAGGCCACGATGAAAGTTCATGACGGGACGATGCTTAATGGGATAAAGTACATATTCCGTACCTGGGACAGCTGGGGGTGACATTTAAAGATGCACTAATTGTGCCAATTGTGCCAATGTGCCAATGTCTTGGTACCTAATTTCATCTGTTAAACTGTTAGACGTTGCCCTAGCAGTGCATTTCCCCTGCTTAACGCTTAACCCCGATATTTTAGTGACAGTTTTACACGTGTAGCGTGCTACGCATAGGTGCCAGGTACATAATGTAGGTACAATACTTCAGTTACCCAGCCCTGGAGCACTTTTAGACTAGCACTAGCAGATACCAACTCCGGCAGGTGTGCGTCGTGCTCAGCTTATGTACCTACCGTACCTCCCTCTTACCAGCTTTGCTTACCTCCTAGCCCCGGGATGCACCGTGCTAGTACAGTATTCGGTGTACCTTTGAACCCCGGCCCTTCCGACGTAGCGATCAATCAAAAACTTCCCATTGTTCCCTTTCCCATTTTGTTCCCTAATACCATCAAAACACGATCGCCCCCGTATTCAGTTAAGGGAAGCCAAAAGACGCCCCGTCACCACCAACCACCAACTCCCCGGTTGCAAACTCGCGTCGACAGCCAAGTCGTACGAACCGTACCAGTTGACGATTACCTTTTTCTGGCCTCGGCGACCCTGACGCGATTTTTGCCAATTGCCCGAGTCTCCGTATCTAGCACAAGTTTTTTTTGACGCCCTCGAAGATCTGCGTGACGGGAATCGAAAAAGGGCCATACAAGGCCGGTCTGGCGGACACGTCGGGTTGAACGGGCTCTGCCCGCAGCTGCCCCAAAATGGCGAAAGGAGACGGAGAGAATGGTCAAGGCGACAAGGCCGACAAGGCGACTAAGAGATCAAGATGGGCCACTCGAAAACTCACTGTGAAGAGCAGCAGTCTTAAGAGGCTCTCCCTCATAGACAGAATACACAAGAGGACGGGTTCGACGGAGAAGAAACGCAACTCGGGCGGCAGTAACTCGACCGGCGACCACCAGGACGATGGCGCCGATGCGCTTGATGACAACGAGCAGGCCGATGCGAGCAGCACGACGTCCGAGGAAGGAGAAGGAAGGATAGTATACTTCAATACGCCTTTGCCTGATAATATGAAAGACGAAGAGGGTAACCCGATTGTTTCGTATTCTCGTAATAAGATTCGGACCGCCAAGTACACGCCATTATCATTCGTCCCTAAGAATTTATGGTTCCAATTCCATAACATTGCCAACATTTTCTTCTTGTTCATGGTCATCCTTGTGGTAAGTAGACTTAAACCTATCTACTCTAAAAGAAGCTTTGCACCTAACCTCTACTAGATCTTTCCTATTTTCGGAGGAGTCAACCCGGGGCTCAACGCCGTGCCCCTAATTTTTATCCTAGCCGTGACGGCGGTCAAGGACGCGATCGAAGATTATCGCAGGACGATTCTCGACAACGAGCTGAATAATGCCCCCGTGCATCGCCTAGTTGGGTGGGACAATGTCAACATAGCGGAGGACAACGTTTCGCTATGGCGAAGGATCAAGAAGGCCACTTCAAAATATCTCGGCGGACTATGGCGCTCGATCCAGAGCTTATGGAAGAAGGATGCCAAGTCAAGGGGCGTACTGGACAACATGGCAGAGCCTCGCCCATCTCTCGACACGAAGGCTGCGTCGCGACGCGCATCTATGGTATCGCCTCGCACCGATAGAACTTCATATGTATCAGCCTATGAAGATATCCAGATGACACCTGTCACATCCCCGCTTCCTCCTCATACTCCGCAGCAGAAGGATTTCCTTGAAGTTCTCGAGCGACCGGCCTCTGGACAGTCCTATAACCCCGACGAGGCGGAGACCTTGACTAGAGTGAAAGGCGACTTGATTAACTACGATATTCGGCCCACGGGCACCGCTAAGTTTCACAGGGATCACTGGAAGAATCTACAGGTTGGCGATTACGTGCGACTCTACAATGACGACGAGCTTCCTGCAGACGTTATTATTCTTGCTACTTCCGATGCCGACGGCGCCTGTTACATAGAGACGAAGAACTTGGACGGAGAGACAAACCTGAAGGTCCGCCAAGCTCTTCGATGTGGACATACTATGAAGCATGCGAGGGACTGCGAACGCGCTCAGTTTTCGATCGAGAGCGAACCTCCCCAGCCTAATCTCTACAAGTACAACGGCGCCATCAAGTGGGAACAGATGATGCGCAACGGACCGAGAGAAATGTCCGAACCGATATCCATAGACAATCTGCTCCTTCGAGGCTGTAACTTGAGAAACACAGAGTGGGTTCTCGGTGTTGTCATGTTCACCGGTCACGATACGAAGATCATGATGAACGCGGGTATAACGCCAAGCAAACGTGCTCGTATTGCTCGCGAATTGAACTTCAACGTCATCTGCAATTTCGGCATCCTTGCCCTTATGTGTCTACTCTCCGGTATTGTTAATGGAGTATCGTGGGCGAAGAGCGATGCATCAACCGCTTGGTTCGATTTCGGCGCCGTCGGTGGAACTTCTAGCATGACAGGTTTTATCACCTTCTGGGCTGCGCTCATCGTCTTTCAAAACTTGGTCCCGATCTCTCTCTACATCTCGCTCGAAATTGTGCGGACGCTTCAGGCTATCTTTATCTACAGCGATGTTGAGATGTACTACGACAAGATCGACTACCCCTGCGTGCCCAAATCGTGGAACATTTCGGACGACGTCGGCCAGATCGAATATATCTTCTCGGACAAGACGGGTACTCTTACACAAAACGTTATGGAGTTTAAAAAGGCCACGATTAATGGTCAGCCATACGGAGAAGCTTACACTGAAGCACAGGCTGGCATGCAGAAGCGTTTGGGTATTGACGTGGTGAAAGAGTCTGCAAGAGCCAAAGATCAGATTGCCAGAGGGAAAATCCACGCCATCGAAGGACTGAGACAAATCCACGACAACCCATATCTTCACGAGGAGGATTTGACATTCATAGCTCCGGACTTCGTCGACGATTTACGAGGCCAGTCTGGCGAGGCGCAAAAGGAAGCAAACGCTCATTTCATGCTCGCACTAGCGCTCTGCCATACCGTTATCGCGGAGCATGTTCCTGGTGATCCTCCCAAGATTGAGTTTAAGGCTCAGTCGCCTGACGAGGCGGCCCTCGTAGCAACTGCTCGCGACATGGGATTCACCGTTCTCGGCCAGACATCGGAGGGTATCAGGCTAAATGTCATGGGCGAGGAAAAACACTACTCGATTCTCAACACGATCGAATTCAACTCTAGCCGAAAGCGAATGAGTGCTATCGTTAAGATGCCCGACGGTCGGATCATTCTGTTCTGTAAAGGTGCGGATAGTATCATATACTCGCGCCTCAAGCGTGGAGAGCAAGCGGAGCTTCGTAAGACGACCGCTGAGCATCTCGAGATGTTCGCTCGAGAGGGTTTGCGAACGCTCTGCATAGCCCAGCGTGTGCTCCCCGAGCAGGAATATCTCGAATGGCGTAAGGAGCACGACAAAGCCGCGACTTCCATGCAGGACAGAGAAGAAAAGCTGGAAGTAGTTGCTGATAAGATCGAACAAGACCTGACGCTTCTTGGAGGAACAGCCATTGAGGACCGACTCCAGGATGGAGTCCCTGATACGATCGAACTACTCGGTCGGGCAGGTATAAAGTTATGGGTGCTAACTGGAGACAAGGTCGAGACTGCTATCAACATCGGATTTTCTTGCAATCTGCTTAACAACGACATGGAACTGATCCAGCTTAAAATGGAAGAGGACGAGACCGGAGAAACGCCCGACGAAGAATTCTTAGGCAGGATTGAACAGGTGCTCGATCAAAAGCTGAAGATGTTCGGTATTACTGGCAACGACGAAGACTTGGCTAACGCCAGGAAGAACCACGAACCGCCGGCGCCGACCCATGCTTTGGTAATCGACGGATTCACTCTAAGATGGGTGCTGCATGATAACTTGAAGCAAAAATTCCTGCTTCTTTGCAAACAGTGCGCATCAGTTCTTTGCTGCCGTGTCAGCCCCGCACAGAAGGCTTCGGTCGTGTCTATGGTCAAGGGCGGTCTCGACGTTATGACGCTGTCCATCGGAGATGGTGCCAACGACGTTGCCATGATCCAGGAGGCAGATGTCGGTGTGGGTATCGCTGGTGTTGAAGGTCGTCAAGCTGTCATGTCTGCCGATTATGCCATCGGTCAGTTCCGGTTCCTCCAACGGCTCGTCCTTGTCCACGGTCGTTGGTCTTACCACAGAATGGCTGAAGCGATTGCCAACTTTTTCTACAAGAACATGATCTGGACCTTGACCATTTTCTGGTTCCAATGCTTCTGCAACTTCGACATTACCTATCTGTTCGAGTATACCTACATCCTCCTCTTTAACCTCATCTTCACTTCTGTTCCCCCGATCGTCATTGGTGTGCTTGATCAAGACGTCTCAGACGCGGTCTCCTTGGCCGTTCCCCAACTTTACCGTCGTGGTATTGAGCGTCTCGAATGGACTCAGCACAAGTTTTGGTAATTATCCCAGTGTGCCCAACACCTATTATGAGTGTACTAACTTTGAAATAGGCTCTACATGGCCGACGGTGCCTACCAAAGTGTCGTTGGCTTTTTCATCCCATACTTGGCTGTCTCGCGAACTTCTACCGTAGCCGGGCATGGACTGGATGTCAGCGACCGACTCCGATTCGGTGCCTATGTTGCTCACCCATCCGTGATAACGATCAACCTCTACATTCTCATTAATACGTATCGATGGGACTGGCTTACCGTTACAATCATCGTCGTCAGTGACCTGCTGATTTTCTTCTGGACCGGTGTATATACCTCATCAACATATTCGGCCCAGTTCTATGAAGCAGCACCACAGATCTACGCCGAGGCCTCATTTTGGGCCGTTATGTTCGTCACTCCGATCATTTCCTTAGCTCCTCGATATGCAATCAAGGCTCTTCGCAAAGTTTACTGGCCACGTGATGTTGATATTATTCGGGAACAAATTACTATGGGCAAATTTGACGGCAACCACCAATTGAATGAGATTATAGCGAAATCAAGTTCGTCGGGCTCGTCGGGATCATCTCGGAAAAAGCGGCACCAGCAGTTTGCGAGCGTGGACGATGACCTTCGACCCATCTATCCGCCCTCTATCGCAACAACGTCTATTGTTGGCATGGCAGGACATAACACTCGTAGCCATAATGGTAGCGACGGTACGAACTATACTAGGCACGAACCGTCAATCGATGTTCCCGTCATACAACCCGTGGATACAGGGTCGGATCCGCCAGTGCGCCAGTCTTTTGACCGTGTCCGTCCGTCTTACGACCGCATGCGAGCCTCGATGGACCGAGTGAGACCAAGTTATGAGATGACCAACGAGTTCACCTCGGCCGCTATGCTGAGCAGGTTTGAATCAACTCATTCTGGTACTCCACAACCACAAGGCGAAGGCATCGTTAGCCGGATAAGAAGGCGTACTCGGGGCAAGTCCTTCAAATCGGCCTTCACACATCACAAGGATAATCATATTCGTGAGCATGAATGAAGAGTCGAATATATGGTGGCCCTCTTATGATGTGCTCTGTATACTAGTGCGTTGGTAAACTTGGACGTCCCTTTTCCACCCGATGTGATATCCGGAGCCATTGGTGCTGAAAAAAAAACGATTTCAAATGAGCAACTTACGACGCTGTGGTTTTGTTCATCTAGACCACGGAACCGACCATCTTGGACGACCTGTCTACATTTTTCTCCTCTTTTCCATTTGCGACGGCGTTGGCGTTTTTTAGGTTGCATGGAGTCTGGTCGGACTCTTCTACGATGAGATGATGATGGGTCGAATCTTTCTATACTTCTTGCATCATAGACTTGCTTCCTAAGTCGAGATCGCACACCGCAGAAGTCACCGCCAATCACTCAGGGGAAAACGCATCTCCCCTTTTCCAAGTCGAGAGCTGTCATTACTATGAAATACGAGTAATACAGCCTCTTCACTGTCGAACTTCTCCTTTTTTTCTTGCGCGCTCTACGTTGTGTTTGTAATTGTTTGATTTTTGTTATTTCCCCTTGTAGGCGGTAAAGGGGGAGGAGGGGGGCCGGGCGATCATTGGCGTTTTTCTTTTCCAAAAAGACTAGGACAGGATTTGAAAGAAACCCCGGGAGTGATATAGCATAACCACGCGTGCGCTCGAAAGCGAATTGCATGGAAGGCGGAGAGGAACTGTGAGAATTCAAAGGCATGACGGAAGACCGAAATCTTTTTCCCCTTCTTTTTCTTTCTCTCGTCGCCTGTGTATATAAGTGGTCGATGGAGGAGACTTTGCGACGAGTAGTAGAGAGAGAAAGAGAGAGAGACGTGGCTGTGTGGATGAGTAGATACATATAATCGGCCAGAATTGGTACCTTTTTTCCCAAGACAATGCAGACAAACGTCCATTCCAGCTTGTGCGGTGTACTTCCAAGTTGAGATCTGGTGCCACGTAAATACCTTAGAAGTTACCTAAAATATAAGACATGGACTGCCGGTCTAGTATGGTAGATGTGTGCCTCGCCTATGCCTATTCTCGGTGTAAGTTTCGGGCTTGCCTCCTCTCTCGCCCGGAGTCGGTCACGGAACATACCAATACTACGGCCAGTCATTTTCGTAACCGTCTAGCTAAATGGCTAGAAAACATAACCAGGTTTTCGACTGCAGCAAGAAGGTCTGTTCCCGTCCGGAAGGAGACGCCCTTAAAGGATCCGAACATTGGAACTAGGGGTTTGCAAAGACTTCTACAAGATTTCTGAGGTCGTGAACTTGTACCTGCAAAGTCGTCTGGGCTGTTTCAAGCTCGCCGAATTTATGTTTTGGGCCTTGAACTTGATACCAAGGGGGAATAGGGTAGATGTTGCGACGACAAGGCAAACGTGCGGAAGAAGGCGCGAGAAAGTCGTAGAGAGAGGAATAAAGAGGCTTGGGTAGAGATGTTGCTTCGCACCGCCTTAAGTATCTCGCCCGTGTGGCGATTCACCATCCTAATGGCTTGAAGTTCATGGTGACGTTATAATGAAGTTTTATATTATTACAGTGTGGTTTCATGACACGGAAAGGGTTGATTGAATTAGATAAATAATGGTTACGCCACGTCACGAATATGTAGCTCGAAATATTGCTGTACAGCTGCCCCCCTAATAGTCATTGCTTCTGGTCAGAAGCTATCATTTACCCATTAAGAAATGTTAAGCAGCTATGTAATGTACGAACTAGACTTCAACCTAATACGTAGTGTGAAATCAGAACGTCATCCAATGATGCAACGGGTGTCATTATCCTAAGCAACACCTCGATACAGCATATAATATTGGAAGAATCACTTGATTCCAACCTTGTTTTGAAATGGCTTTCCTGCGCGGGATTAACATACATAGTCTTTACTTTATGCTATTACTAGATGGCCGTGGTTCTTCAGGTGATCTCTCTCTGTACACGCACAACGCGCCAGTGACTCTCTTGCTCGTGGGATATGGCCGCAAGTGTCCCGGGCAAACCCTCTGAGAATAGCACACCGCTGCTGTCATGGTGGCCAAAAGAGGAAAACATATCTTCAGAAGCAGATTGCATTTGTTCCAGGGTACTTTCTTCTGCGCCGTCTAGAGTATATAAAAGAGGTAGATAATGTTGAAGTTCCAAGTTTTCTGAAGTCTGTTGGCATTTCTATTGGCCCCCAAATAAAGGGGCGTCTAGCGCCTAACTATGAACACTGTAGTCCGGAATACTGCAGCAAGGTTAAGGGGCGCATGCAGCTAACCGCGCACTAACTATAAAAGCAGCTTCTCAATTGTCCTACTAGGTAGCTGATCTTCGATCTAACCATATTAAGATACTTAACTAGCTGTTAACATATTTACCACCATTTTATAAAGTGCCTCGTTTAATAAAAAAAAACCATCTACATTTATATTTACTACCAGTCGCAATTAGACGGATCTCTTAATTAAACTATTAAATTCATACTTTTACTCTCACGATTCTATCCTTAATTTGGAGCAAATGGCCAAGAGATTATTAGCTAGTTATAATATAGCGGCTGATCCATTTGCTTTTCTGTGACCCCGAGCCGTACATCCTATCCCCCTTGCGCTTTGGTGACCATGTGAGCGCGACATTATCCCTACTAACCAAGTCAGGGCATCTCACAGCCATCTCCTTGCCCGGGTCCCCTGTTAGCAGTACGCCGCTGTACTTGGGCGGAATGTATTGTACCATGCTGCAATACTGTGCCCCATCGCGGAACGGCACCGCCAAGCCCCTGAACCTGTCTTCCTCCTCCGCGCCAAGCGCGAACAGCATCTGTAGAGCATAATAATCCACGCCGTATGTTATGGTAGTCAGTCTGGATACCATGTAGCCGGGAGGGCGAGTATTATTTTCCATCAAATACACAGAAGGCTTCCCTACACCTTTCGTTGCCTTTGGTACGAGATCGAAATGCCCAGTCGATGAGTTAAGCCGAAACTCAATAGTGGAGTCGCGTACGCGACCCTGACAGTGATACGCACCCGAGCGGAAGGCCTGCCTGGTAATGCTAGCATGGATATGATCGCGAATCATCGCCTGCTCATGTGCTGGTAGTCCAGTCTGAGCCATAATCTGGGTTTCGAGGAAATCGCTGTTGGAGGCCAACTCTGTAGACTTGCTGTCTCCCCGACTGGTATAGTCGTCGGCGATTTCGAAGAAAAGGATGTCGCCGTTCAGAAGCACGAGGTTGGCGTCGAACTCCGGTCCCGAGATATAAGGCTCCACGACGCAGCCGGTCGAGGCGAAGACGGAACTGTCGCGGAGACTGCACGCCCTAGCAACGGCCTCAACGAGCATGTCGTTATTATCTACACGGGATACGCCCTCGCTACCCGAACCCGTGCAGGGCTTGACGATAAGAGGGTATTGCAGAGGAGGAAGGGAAGCGTTAGGTACGAAGACGATCGTGAACTTGTCCGACGTCTGCAAAGTGAAAAGACTCGGAAGCGCTGGGCTCTAGCTTGCGAGTGAGGTACTTATCCCCGGCGATATCGTACGCATACGCCGGATTCGTAGCGTAGCCCAACTGCGCCGCAGCGCGCGCGACAGCCGGAAGCCGGGCATCGCTTACGGTCATGATGCCGTCGAAGGGCTTCCCGTAGCCGCGCACGGCCTGGACGATGCGCGCTAGAAGTCCTTGGTCCGAGGTGATATCCGTAGGCACGAACGCTTCGCGGAGGTCGGTCCATTTAGAGTCTTAGAACCAGTGCCCTTCAGCATCGAAGACGACTACCGTGATACCGAGTGCTTTAGCCGACCGCCAAACCTCTATGCTGCTTTCGGCGTCGTCACGGCCCTAGATGAAAGCTAAGCGTTTGCGGGCGAGTAGCCATGAAGAGAGCCAGCCATATGAGAGGCGGTTCATGAATTGCGCCTCGAGCTGCTCAAGCTGAAGCTAGGCTTCCCCGATAGTACGGTTTCTGACCTGCACACCTCCAATTGATCTCGTGAAGAGAGTGACGAGGTTATCGGCCTGGAGGCTATGGGTAGCTGCTTTGATATGCTGGAGAGGCTCGACGAAACTTCTAGCCTGTTCAACTAGGATACAACCTATCATACGCGTTTCGATAGCATCACTGCGGCTTACGTACATGTCCACTGTCGGAACGAGTAGCTTGACGGCTACTACAGCGTCTGGATCCCCCTCCATAAGGCTGTCTAGAGCGTCTAAAACGAATTCAAAGACGGTAGGTGACCCCTCAAGAGCTATACACCGAGTACCAGCATTATCTTGGTCGAGGTCATACTGTCATAGGTTAGTAGTCGCGTCAAGAGCTGGCAATAGCTTCTCGACAGGCTTTGATGGCTGTAATTCTCTTGTGAGTACTAGGTCGACTGACACGCCGTAAGTGAGCTTGGCAGAGTTAATAGACCACTGGCAGTGGAAGAAGGCTAGGGTAACCATTAGTTGATGCAAGTCTTATTGAGAGGTAGGTGATATTGTCAGGTCATACTTCTCTGATTGTTATGGTGCAATAGTAGACCTCGGGCCCTGCTGGATGTAGGAAGATTCATTGTATATCTGATGTGTCTGGGTAGCCGAGTAGAATAGATACCCCTTCGTTTTGATAGATGTGCACTCTTATAGACCAATGGATAGAAAATGTAACTCTTAGATGTACGCTGAAGGGCGTGGCCTATGACTCACATGAAGCACGTAGCTTAGTCAATTACAGAAACCGAATGCTAGGGAGCGCCCTTTTCATGCACATTGCAACGCCTTTTCCGCATTCTCAAGCTCATGCTGGCCACTGAGAGTAAACTGCTCTGTTACCCTTGACCTGAGATGGTATCATACGGTTACTCTTCATAGGTGGTATGCATATGTGTACATGTACGCCCTAACCGCATGACTCAAGTCCCTCGAAGCTTTATACCAGAATATTGCTCCGGCTACAATAGACCTTCCAGACAGACATGCTCTCTCTCAGTGCCCGGTCATGTTAGGATAAGTTATAACGACATTTTAGAACATAAACATCCTCACCTAAAGGGATCATACGCTCTAAAACAAGAATTATTAGTGTATTTGTTTGCATCATGAACTCCTGTAGTTCAAGGCTGAGGTTCGATCCAGCTCGATAACTGTTTCTCAACTCCTGAAAAGTATCCCATGTTTTCTTTAGAAGCACGCCCAGTGCTTCATATACAGCATCATACTTCCCAAATTTGTACAATGACTCCGACGAATGATGGGCGCAGCCAAATGCGTTATGGATCTGGTCCTTTTAGCGGGTACTATTAATAGGGGGTTAGCCTACACAGGGAATAGGGGCCAATATAAGAGCGCGAGGAACGCTTCTCATCATGATTCTCTATTAGCTATTAGCTTTCAATATTTATGTCCCTATCTATGGGCTATGGAACATGGGACCATTTGGATCGGTGCAGGCCGTAGAACTTGGGGAAAATCTCTCTTCGAATTTTGAAGTCTACCTAGGTAGGTACGAACTCATCCATTTAATCGTTCCGAGATACGAAACAAGCGAAACAAGCGACTCTCTAATTCTTGCCGCCGGGTTTCACTGTAACATTGCATCAGACAACTGGGTGAGGAGGAATCTGTAAGATATTCCGGGCAATAGGCCATTGAGACTAAATGGGTTTCAACGCCACCGGCATTCCGCGTGGGTATCGCGAATCAGCGAGAAACACCGGCAAGTATACAACCGCAGGACTTCAATGACACTAGAGGCTTATCCAAAAGTGCTGAATTAGGGTAATCAGCAACAGGGAGTTTGGTTAAGGTTAAGGTGAAGGTAGGGAAAGATAAGGGGGTGTCCTTCCGGGGGGCATTGTGTCTGAGTGCCTACCTCCTAAGGTACATATGTAGGTAGGTAAAGTTAAACTTCTATTCACGATATGACGTGATATTACTCGAGTATATAAAGTTCTGCTTCTGAAGGCAACTGGATGGTTCGGATAAGCGTGTAATAGGTAAGTGCTACCTAGCCTCCATTCCGTTTTAATAGAGAAACTGCTCTCTGGCGTTAGCTTATGACAGGAAGATGTTGCACCTGTGCATGCAACGGAACTTTGGATGTAAACACCTTCCCGGAGCCCCAAGGCTTTGATTAGAGAGTCTCTGTCTTCGGTGGTCCTGTATTTTCGGATGCCAACCTCATGTAGATTCTTAGACTCTACCTAGGTACATAGAATTGAGCGACGAAGAAAATGCATATAAGGAGGACCTGTCTGGGAAATTATTCTAGACATTATTCATATCTTATCATCATTCTATCTAACACGAAGCAAGGACTGCACCTGACAAACCCAAAGCCTATGACACTTGCCTTTGCCCTCCAATCTCAATATTCTATCGTCTTTCCTACCACGACACAAATTTATGAGGCAGAAACAACAACGTTGTTGCGCAAGGAGCTATCAACCTGATTGCAAAAAGTTCATTCTTCTAACCTTCATCTTTATAACCTCCGTCCTCCAGATCTTCGCTCTTCAAACCTTTTCTTTGAGACTTTTGTCCCTCTAACTTGGTCTCCTTATCCAGACCAACTACTCTACCTTATTCAAGGGGCTAAGAGCTGAAAGGCCAGATTCTAATACTTCCAATATTATCAACCGTTCGTCCCCAAGATGGAGCGTTTTCCCCGTAGCCGAGAAGAGGCAAACAAGCTCCTGAAACTATCCGATCAGCTACGCGATGCAGCCCTGACGGTCCAGGAAGAGTGGGCCAAAGAAGATTTCTCCGGCCCATTGGCAGCGGACGGCAAAGATACGGCTCGAGTTCTGCCAAGTCATAAGCTCTGGGAGGCAGAGAAGACAATCGAGGCCATCTCGGGCTCGCTAGTGGAGCTAGTTTCTGAGCCGTATCAGCGCGTCCAACAGATCCTAACCCAGTTCATGGAGTCGCGGGCGCTATTCATCGTGGCCGAACGAGACATCCCCGACCTGCTTGCCGAAGCGGGGGATGAGGGTCTGGAAATAAAGGTCTTGGCTGAAAAGACCAGCATCGAGTCAAAGAAGCTGGGTAAGATCCACGTCCTCTTTTCGCGTCTCCATCGTCTATACGCTGCGGTGGACTAACTACAGTATTTACAAACAGCTCGACTCTTAAGGGCGCTATGCTCCATCCACGTGTTCGAAGAGATGGCTGAGAATAGGTTTCGCAATAACCGCATCTCTTCGGCGCTGGTCAAGAACCCGGGATTGAGGGCGTACGTGCAAATGTTGTAAGTTGTTCATGGCCACCATCACGCGGGTATAGTAGCACTCGGTCGCTAATTGCATTTTCACCCAGTGGATTGCACGTATACGCCGCATCCGAGCACCTACCAAGATACATCGTCGGCCCAAAAGGCGCATCGTACAAGGTGGATGAGACGCCGTTTCAGGCAGCCGCAGGAACAGACAAGTCGTTGTGGGATTGGATGACGGAAAGGCTGCCCTCCGACCAGCTTGTCTCCGACGGTCCAGGATACCCAGGCGTCCCCGACTTGTCAAAGTATAACATGATGTTCGATCATGGTGGCCTAGTCGGTAGACCTGAGCTACAGAACCTTGCGGCGGCCATGGTGGGTGGTGGAAAGACATGGGGTGCTGCCCACGCTTTTGGTAACTTCACCAAGTCACGTTTCCAAATGGCCCAAATCCGCTGACACTAAATCTAGATTTTCCCTGGGGTGAGCTAGGGGACGGAGTTGTGGTAGACGTCGGCGGAGGCATTGGTTTGTTTAAACCCCCTTTTTGCCGTCTAGTCCGACCGGGTGGTTCGCATCAAGCAGATTGCTAACTCTTTTCTTGTTCTAGGCGGATTTGTCTTACAGCTTCTGCCTATATACCCGAAGCTCAGGTTCGTGGTCCAAGATCGACCAGAAAACATAGAGCTGGCAGAGAAAGAGATATTCCCAAGGGAATTTCCTGATGCCATTCCCAGCGGGCGGGTTAAGCTGATGGCACACGACTTCTTCGTGCCAAATCCCGTTAGAGGCGCTGACGTGTACTGGCTACGCGCTATCCTGTAAGCTTTTCACTGTGGCCGTAGTGTGCAGAACAGATAATGATACGGGATCGAATGCTGATGCTCGATGATAGCCACGACTGGTCGGATGACTACTGCATCGCCATCCTCAAGTCGATAAAGGGATCAATGGGCCCTAGATCGAGGATCTTGATTTGCGATCCCGTCATGAACACGACGTTTGGATGCCCCGAGATTCCCGCAGCGCCGAGTCCCCTTCCCTCGAATTATGGCTACCATGTGCGCTACTGCCATAACAGGGACCTCGGCCTGATGGCTACCATGAATGGGATAGAGAGGACACCGGCCGAGCTCAAAGAGCTATTCGAAAAGGCTGGGCTGCGGCTGGTGAAATTCTGGGAGACGAGGAGCATGGTCGGCATTACCGAAGTAGGAGTGTAGGATGGGCTACTCCCGGACGTGTGGTCGCTGCTGGAGAGGCCGAGGCTGTCGAAGGGTGTTAATGCATGCTTAGTTGTCCGGAATTTTTGAGGGATCTGGACCCATCAACCGCCGTCAGTTCCTCGATGAAGTTACTGATTCCCGGAGCATGACCAAGTTCGACAGAGTTCTAAGCTACGGACGCATGTATACTGCATCGCGAAGAAAGGGTGGCGAAGCCAGTGCTAGTACTTAGGCTGTGAATGAAATAGGCAATATAATTACCAGTGTTGCAAGTGTATACCTAATGCAGTCCATTTAAGACTGGTAAACTCAGAATGAATCCTTCTTGGATGGCATGTTGCGGGCATGGTCAGAATAGACACTCGCCGTAAGTGAGGGCCTCAAGGATGTTTCACGATGCTGGTCTTATCGCTGATCACCTCGAAGTTTAACTTATATGGATCGACTCAATCTGCATTAATTAGAGCAAGACCTTTAAAGGACTGGAAGTGAGAAGCTGCACGTCCAGCAAGAACGGAAAGGAGGTCGTAGCCAGGACTAAGACGATCCCGTTGTACGACGACTGGGAGCCCCGTTTCTACGAGAGTGGGGATATCAAGCCAGAAGACGAGATCGACGACAGCAACCGCTTCGTCGTGGCGGCGGGTGACCATGTACGATGACCCGGAGGTTGTTACCGGATGGGCCTGTCGAGCAATCGGACTGCTAAACGGGAAATGGGAATGGATAGATCAGCGCCTTGGTTGTCACGAGGAATCCCAAGGGGGAAGGCGGACTTGGTATGGGAAAATTGAGCGGTCACCACGCGGCGCGCCGGGCTTTGTTTTTGAGGGTACGACGGATATCACGAATGAGTGGGCGTCGGATGGCTGTTTGGAAACGCCGTGGATGCTTTCGTTTCGGGATACCAAGGAGGGAGATATATGGCCTTTTTTTTAGTAGCATGCTAAGTTTATACCAAATCTCTTGAGTTGCCTTTTTATCGTCGATTGCTGGTTCTTCTGATGTTAGCACGCTTCAAGTGAGGTACCTACTAGGTAGCTCCTAAATTTCGGATCCCTATGCTTGTATACCGGTCGTTTCATGTATCGGGGGGCTATGATCAATGCTGCAGATTCAGGGAGGCTAATTTTCGGCTTAAGATATCTACTTAACCGTTCTTTAGAGTTCACTATTTCAAGCATTAATCGTGCACAACTTACGTGACGGCCCTTTGGCCCAATGGTAAGGCGTCTGACTACGATTGAGCGTGTGTAAAACGTGCTTGATAAGTTATCAGGAGATTCTCGGTTCGAGCCCGAGGAGGGTCAATTCTTTTGTCAATTGCTCGTACACAAGCAGTTGATTTTTATTTCTTCTGTGGAGTTTAAATCACTTGAATTTTATCGCGACCGGGACAAATGATCAGTACTTAGTTCAGTGTTTGACGACGATGTTGAGTTTACTTTGGCTACAGTTCTATATTGCTAGTTGTAGACATTCGCGACCGAACAGGTGAGCATTGAGTTTCTACAACAGAGGTCAATAGAATGTGCCTCCTGACATGTTAGGTATTAAGCTGACCATATTTTTGACATTTCGAGGCCTTCTGCAAACACGCCAACCTTGCCATCAATCGCATATCCCTGAGCTTCTAGCTTTCTGCATTCTTCATATAGATTTTCCAACGGCACCCAGAAGCACTCAATGAACTCGCCATCTTCTAGCTGCGGCTTCGGATCCTGGTTCTCTGCCTTGGTCGGGTCAATTTTGAGATGAATGAGAAAGGTGCTTGAGCTAGAGAACGGGTCAGTTAGACGTCTAGACGTCGATGCAAGGAACGACGGAGCTTACCTCGACGATGCAGGGGCTGAAGTCACGATTAGTGTTTAGTATGCTACAAGGCAAAAGGCACAACTTTCAATTGGACTCACAGCTGAAGAGAATCGGTCGTTTGCCTCCACGATCGGCCACGATCTCACCGACGTAACCTGTCTCTTCTCTCAACTCGCGCAGAGCTGCGTGCTCCGGAGATTCACCCTCGTCGACTAGACCAGCGGGGAACTCAATCACGAGCTTTCCTGCGGGCGCGCGGAACTGTTTCTCAAGCAGAAGTTTGGGACCGGATGGGCTCTCGAGGAGAGCGATCATTTGCACGGCATCTACGGCGCTGGCCTTCGACCGCCCGGGACGCCGCATCGCCTCCCACGTACGCACTTGGCCGCTCTCATCCTCGTAGGTAATTCTATCATATGCCGACGGTTAGACATGCGAAGCGCTACTACTGGAAGGCCTTGGACCGCCGATTGGTGCGATAGCGGAGCTGCCACTGACTTTACGAGATTAATCCATTTCGCGTCCTTGTTTTCCTGATAGTTCTTAGCACGCCCCTTCAATTAGGGTCGTCTAAGAACTTACAAGAAGCTCGGTTGATATGATTTTCGCTGTTCGTGCAGATGCTGCCATTATGACAAGCTGCCGTTTACACTTGGCGATTCTTTGCTGCAGAAGAGAGTCGGTACAGTCGACCACTGAACTCTTGATTAAAATGGAATGGCTCCTTATGTAGCATGCGCCACATTCAACGCATCTGCAAGATAACACCGCACAGCCACATCAAGCCAGTTTTACAAGACACGATCGAGACATCAGATGGAAAAGAACGCATACGTGTATGACAGAAATGAGCCGAGTCAATGACAAGGACTTTGGGAAGAAGTTTATATCTCATATCTCCCCATCAGCTCTCAGATAACCTGCTATATGACGGATAGTTGTTCAAAGAGGTATCTCCAAGAATTTTGTTGGAGTTGACATCTACGTCATCGACATCAATGAGTAAGCAAGCCGTCATAAACTTGTCAAGTATCAAAACCAAATCGAGAAACTTAAGGCGACAGGTTTAAGAGGCAAGAATTAATTAAATTCACACTTCTTTTTTCCCTGTTACGACCCTCATAACTCAAAGAGCTGCCATTTCGAGATGTTTCTACAGATCCTCCACCTCGCCCAGGCTGCCCTGACAGCCTACGGCGGCAAGCAATCGTACATCGCCATCACCAACCTGCGCAAGTACGAGGAGACGACCAAGAAGCTCGCCGAGTACTCCAGCACGGCGGAGCACCAGCGGAACAAGACGTACACCACGCAGACCTCCGGCGTCCTCGCGCTCCTGCTATCTCTATTCGCGTCCCTGACGCTCGCCCTCCGCGGCAGCGTCTCCGGCTTCCTGCCGCGCTACCTGTACCAGGCGGCGGCGGCCGTCGCCCTCTTCTTCGCGCGGCAGCACATGCGGGGCTTCTGGGCCGACAAGACGCCCGGGCTGAAGGGGGCCGTGCCGAAGATGGGCGACTACGACGAGGCGCAGAGGAAGACGCAGGAGCTGCTGAATGTGCTGGATTTCCTGATGCTCACCTGGGTTGCTACGTTCTTCGTGGCTTTGGTAATAGGATATTAAATTGATAAGATATCCCTCGTTCGAGATCGTGATCGTGATCGTGCACATAAAATGTCTGCTTCAATCCCAGTCTCGAATCTTCTTGATAACCCATCCGGCGAAGTTGAACTTCAAGCTCTGCCACTATTCATCCGTTCAGGATTCGACATCTTAACTAACAGTCACTATATCCGCGGATCTCCAGAAAGCAGGGTAAACCTAAATCATATAGGGAGCTATGGATCCTCTTAGCATTCCATCCGTTGCTGCCGCAACTGTCCAATTTCTAGATTTCGGGACTCGGCTTTCCATAGAGACTCGAGAAACGTACATGTCCTCCGTCGGTCTAAAGCGAAAGAAGATGGAACTATCGGCAGTAGCGAAGGACGTCAAGAGTCGTACAAATGGCATAGTCCGTGTCTCCCAGGTAATCTAGATGAAATGATGAAGGTCTGCGATTGTAGCCTGGTACATGGTAGGTTTTGCAAGGCCTCTGACTCTGAGCCTCGGATGTCATTATTCCTAAATCTAGGCTAGCTAGTTTTAGGTCTCTTTTACCCCTATCAGATAACCTTAAAGTTTCTGTTTTACATAAATTCAAAAGTACAAATATATAAATCAAATATTTCTCTTCATTTCCTTTTTCGCATGCTTTTCTTCCTCCCCTACATCTACTACAAAAAACAGGTTGGTATCAACCTTTCTATGCTCGAACAAAACACCAATAAATATCATTTGCTAATGATTCTCAGAATATTTTGGTGACATGGTTGTCAGTAAAGTCGTAACACTGGAGATTGCTTCTCATCACCGAACCACTTGACCGGATGACCGGTTCCCGAAGGTGCTCACTAGCAGCCACAGAGGGTATTTACTTGGAACCAAACTGCTACTATCTAAGCCAGTGATGAAACGTAGCTTCCACGCAGTTATGCTTAAGAAGTATTAAATACACAGCTTGAGGCTATAGGCAGCAGGTGGCATATTGTTTAACATAATAAAATTATATTAATGCATCATCTGTCTGGTAGGAACAATAAGAGAAATTCCTCCAAAGCATCACGATGAGACTTCTTTACAGGAAAGCAAATGAGATGCTAAGTTCTACGAATTTATGGAAGTCTTGGGGGTTTCTCTACCCCGTAGGCATCATTTATGAGCAACACCACGTAGAGGCGGCGCGATATTTCTCGATCCTCAATGTCTTCTGTGAAATTAACCTCGTACCGGACTCAATCAGTTTCTGGTTAGGGGATGTCGATATCCCAATAGATATTGATTTTGACGAGATTAATGAATCATTTGTGTCTTCTGTAGAAGGGTTTCTCTTCAGGACGGCTAGACAATTCGCATGTGGCTGGAGGTACATAGGTGGGTGCTTGTTGGCCAGGTTTGCGGTCGACATAATATACTAATTTACTTCTATAGTCTAGGTAATTTAGGTAGGCAAACAACATGGATAGGTAGGAATGCATATTCTCCATCATTCCTCGAAGCACTTAACAACCTTCGCCCCTATTAACACAGCGGAGAAATCTTCCCAGTCCTCAGCTCCTCAGCAACCAACGACGATACTTCGTCCCAGTGCTCAAGCGTATCCGCCTCGGCATCGAAGGCGTAGAGCCACCTATTACGCATCTTGATCGACTCGGGGTCGATCTCGACGCCGTCCGCCACGTTCTTGAGCGCGTTGTGCCAGCGGTCCCTCAAGTCCTCCCCATTAGTCTGGCTGGCCCTGGTCCTCGGGAATCGTAGTTTCTCATAACATCTCGTCTAGAATGTCTGGTTAGGTCAAATTCTCTTTGGGGGAGTTAAAAGAATGGGTTCCTCTTACGGCTAAAGGGATGTTGCCCTTCCCAGCCAGCTTCAAGCAAACGGCGAGCACACCGGCGCTCTCCGTCGCCTGACTCGCGCCCTGCGCGCTCGTCGGTAGATGCGGGTGGCAACTATCCCCTAGCAAGGCAATCTTGTGGCTCTTGGATATCCAGGTCGGGAGAGGGTCTCTATAGCAAATCTTCCAGTCCAAGCAGGACTCGGTCGTCTCGACAGCCGCGTATATGCGGGGATCTAGATTTTTCAGAGACTTCTTGACCTCGTCCATGTTCCCCTCCTGGAACCATGACTCCTTGACCTCCATATCTGCCTCGTGCGACAGCTTGCGGGTCACAATCCAGTTGAACTCGTCGCCGCCCCGGAGTGTATTCTGAATCAAGTGCGTATCCTCGCCGATCCTGAATCATTCTCCTCTTTAGCTCTTGATTTTCAGGGACACGTTCACAATAGATTTCGAACATACCAGATATTGACACAATCATGATCCACGAACTCGCGGCACAGCGGAATCTCCCGTAGGTGCTTCCCCGGAAAGTACGCCCTGTAGCACGAATACCCGCTGCTCTTCGGCGCGTCTTCAAATCCCAGGACGAGCTCTCTGGCGCGGGATTTGATACCATCGGCGCCTATGATAATGTCTGCCGTCTCCTCCGTCCCGTCCGCGAAGACGACGCTCGGCGTCGACTCGTCGTACGAGACCACCTCGTGGCCCCTGCGGATCTCGATGCCGGCGTCCTCGACGGCTTGGATGAAGGCCTCGTGATAGTCGCCGCGGTGCCCGATGTAGCCGGCCATGTCCATCAGCGGCTGCTGCGCCAGCACCTTGCCGTCGTGCCAGCGCCGGATCTGCATGTCCGCGGCCTGGTTGCCGATGCCCGTCAGGCGCCGGTACAGCGACGCGCCGCCCCAGCGCTCCAGCAGCTTGAGCGCGTTCTCGCCGAGCCCTAGCGAGTCGCCCAGGCGCCGGAACCCCTTGAGCCGCTCGTAGACGACCACGTCGTGGCCATGGTGCTTGAGCGCGAGCGCGCAGGCGCACCCACCGAGACCGGCACCGATGACGATAGCTTCGATATTTTAGCAAGGGTGGCAATGATGAATGGGGGAGGGGGATCCATTTCAGCTCACCCTTGATAGGCTCATTGCCTTCGCCGTTAGATGCCATTGCGAAGTAGGTCTTAGAAGTAATACTTCTAGGGTTTAGACTTCGTCAGCTATAGACATGCATGTATACAGTAGACGAAAAACTGTTCAATTCGTATGCGAAGACGCGATATTGGATAATATTAATAGAGGCGGCGGCGCAGTCGTACTGCGTAGGATTTGCGGCGTGCATCTGCCGAGGGTGCCCCAACTCCAACCCCGCCTATACCATTGCTTTATCCCCTGTTTGCATCAACTGCCATTGGGGAAGTGGGTTGAGGGGATCTGCTAGTGAGGTCGGGGAAAACGAAGATGGGGTTGATGGACTGTGTCCAAGACACTATGGAGACTTGGCCGAGGATAAAAGAAGCCTCAACGGCATAGATTAATGTAGGATCACATACATAGCACACTTAGGAATCATGGCAGCACAAACAGCATTGAACGTCATCCCGTCGTTGCAGGAGAAGCACAGCGGTGCTCCAGCGCGGCTGAGCCAGGAAGCTCAAAGTTTACGAGCTCGTCTGTTCGCGAACCGCACGCTGCCAGTTAGTCGGCCGAGAAAAGGTCCAGTTCGTCTCCCGCCGGACGTATCCTCGGAGGACTTCGAGACAGCGGTTAAGGAACTGCAAGCAGCGATAGGAGACGAGAACGTCGAGGTCAACGACAAAGCCTTGGTCGACGGATGGTACATAGAGCATCCGAACACGCATGATGCTTTCCACATTGTGGACCAGGAAGAGCTCGTCAGCAGCGCAACGGTCTATCCCGGGTCGACGGAGGAAGTCCAAGCCACCGTGCGTTGGGCTAACAAGTTCAAGATTCCACTCTACCCTATCAGCATAGGCAGGAATCTCGGCTATGGCGGTGCGGCACCCCGAGTGCCCGGAGGCATTGTTCTCGACCTCGGCAGACGGATGCATCAGATTATAAACATCGATGCTGAGAATGCCAGCTGCGTGGTCGAACCCGGCGTGACGTACTTCGGGCTCTACGAAGAGATACAGAATCGGAAGCTCCCGCTGTGGATCGATACCCCAGACATCGGCGGTGGTAGCGTATTGGGAAATGCCATCGACCGTGGCGTGGGATATACCCCGTACGGAGACCACTTCGGGAACCGCTGCGGCATGGAACTCGTCCTGCCTAACGGCGAGCTTCTACGTACGGGTATGGGCGCCATGCCGGGTCCCAACGGATTGGACAATCCTACCTGGCAGTCGTTCCAGCACGCTTTCGGCCCATCTATCGACGGCATCTTCTCGCAGAGCAACTTCGGCATCGTGACGAAGATGGGGTTCCACCTGATGCCGGAGACCGGCCACCAGTCCTACTGCTTCACGTTCCCGCGCGACGACGACTTCGAGCAGATCGTGGACCTGATCCGCCCCCTGGCGCAGAAGCGCATCCTGGGCAACATCCCGCAGCTGCGCCACGTGATCCAGGAGTTCAACGTCACGGGCAAGCGGAAAGCAGATTTCCATAACGGGTCCGGGCCGATGACGCGAGACGAGATCCGGACCGCGGCGTCTAAGATGCCCCTGGGCGATTGCTCGTGGGCTTTCTACGGGACGCAGTACGGACCCCCCGAGTCCATCGCCTCGCAGCTGGAGGTCATCAAGGCCGAGTTTACCAAGATCGAGGGCTCGCGATTCTTCCTGCCTTCTGATCTTCCGCCGGAACACTATCTCCACGACCGCGCTAAAGTCTGCAGCGGCGTGCCGGTATTGCGTGGTAAGGCATTGAATAGATCGATCTTCATTGGGATCTGCCACTAACAGGTATATAGAGCTTGAATGGCTGAACTGGGTGCCGAATGGCGCGCATTTGTTCTTCTCCCCCATTGCACCTACACGCGGGAAGGACGCGCGTACCGTTCACGACGTAGTTGTCGCAGCCCACAAACGCCACGGATTCGACCTCTTTCCGACGCTCTGTGTAGCAGGTCGAGAGATCCAGTGAGTCCAGAGAGGTGAAACGTCCTGACTAGCAATCAACTAATGATGCTTTAGTTATATCACAAACATAATCTACGACAGGTCCCAACCTGAGATGAAGGCTCGCGCCGTACGACTTATGAGAGAGATGATTGATGAATGTGCCGCCAAGGGGTTTGGGGAGTACCGCACCCATCTTCTGTTTGCCGATCAAGTGGCTAGCACGTACAACTGGAACAACTCGGCGCTCATGCGCTTTAATGAGACGATTAAAGATGTGTTGGATCCGAACGGCATCTTGGCACCTGGGAGAAATGGCATTTGGCCTAAGCGATTTAGGGGTAAGGGATGGGAGTTGAAAACCGAGGATATTGACCTGACGACTATTGGGCCGCGTTCCTGATTAAAACAGCATCATCAATTAGGAAAATCAATATTGATTGGGTATCGTCTGCTTGCCTGCAAATGTAGCGTCGCCCGAGGCTTCGATGACTATCTGCTCCCCATCGATTACTTGATCATTTCCCTTCCCATAATTTTCTTAAGCCTGCTAGCCCAATAAATAGGGCCTCGTCGGTTCGGATAGTCCTACTGCCTTGCCCAGGCAAGACGTTGATCCAATGGTCGAATAGTTCCTTCGTTCGCCCCCTTACAATTCCCATCCCATTTAATTCCGGATCGTTTTCCGCTGCGTATTCGAGACCTCGGGGCCCACCAAACACAACTAGAAGATGGTTGAACGATAGGGGTTCCCTCTTCTTCTTTTCCGGAAAGGCGTCGGGTATAGAGACACCACGCTCCGAGGTACCAATGCTTAGATCATACCCACCTTCAAAAGCACACTCTTCGAAGATATTCGCAAGCGAATTACATCGCCTCACGGAGTAGCCCCAATAGTAGCCACCTTCGGTACGCGGTGCGCTGGGATCTACTGGTTCAGCTGTAGACGGGTCGTTCTCGTCGATCTGGACTGTAATTCGGGTCTTGGGCGGGACTTCCTGGCTGATAGTGACTGGACCCTCCCTTCTACCGACATCGACAATCGTGCCCTTCCCACCCTTTGGAGTTCCGGCAACAGTCACACCCTCACAGTAAGGTAGCCAATCGGTCTGATGGGGATGAGACGGTATATCCAAACTTGCCATAAGACCGGCACCTTTCAAGTTGGGGTGAAGCGGCAGCAATGTTCTGCGCATGAACGGAGGCATCTCTAGATACTGTAGTAGATGGTCAAGATACCCGCACGGGTCGATGTCGCCCGTGTAGCTAGCAGGGTCGACATTCCTGGCCCGCGTGTCGGGATGCGAGTCGTCGAAAATGACGATCTCATCTATGCTGAAGACGGCAAGGGCACGTGCCAAATGTGAAACTATATTAGTCCTCTGGTCATCGCGTCGGCAGCTGCATATGGTTTAGCAAATAATAGGCACTGTGTGAGAAATATCGACTAACGTAGAGAGCACACTGCCGGGGACGGCTATCGAGATAGTCCAGTCTCGACCTCCTAAGGGCCTGAAGAAGGCGCTCGGTTTCGATGTGTCTACATAATCGCCATCTTTTGTGAGACGGCGCTTCTTTAGACAATTCATTGTTAGACTTCATGATGAGCTTATGGGTGCGAATTGATAATATTTACTCACCTTCTGTCTATCTTGTTCATAGTCCGCCATTGCAAGGTGATTGAAGTTCAAGTCGGAGTATATGCTGGAAGATTTCACATCCTAGGCCCGAAAAATAAAATTCCTACCTTGAATTGACTTTCGAAAGTTCTGCTGGCAAAAGTCCACCGCTTTGCCCACCGCCTTCCAAATTAGTAGCAAACGCTTGGCTATGCTCTGCTTATCTAATCTCGTAGACGGATCGATCTGGACAGCTTTAATCCACCCGCAATACAATAATACATCCCATCTATTCCAGCTGCTGCCTTCAACTTCTATCACCAACAACAAAGCCAACGCCGACATAACAACCTACGCTATCCAACATGACGGTACACATCAGCTCTTCGAATGAGTGGCAGCGCATCCTGGGGTCGTCGACCATCGTGGTCACCGACTGTAAGTTTCTACGTCTGTCGCATTGCTACGAGCGTCGCAACCATGCTTACAAATGGGTATTCCAGTCTACGCCGACTGGTGCGGTCCCTGCAAGATGATCGCGCCAACCTTCGAGTCGCTGTCGACCAAGTACTCCAAGCCGGGCAGGATTACCTTCTGCAAAGTCGACGTCGACAATCAGCAATCCATCGCCCAGTCCCACGGCGTGAGCGCGATGCCTACATTCCTCATTTTCAAGAACGGCTCCGTAATCGAGACGATCCGCGGCGCGAACCCGCCCGCGCTAACTGCCGCCGTTGAAAAGGCTGTCAAGCTGGCTGGCGCGAGTGCAGCAAGCGGCGCATCGTTTACTAGCCCTGGACGAACCCTGGGAGCCGGCAGCTCCTCCGGGAGGCCCGTAAGGCGAAGTGGCCAAGCATTCGGCGGGCGACCGTGGAACGTCACCCCGTTCCACTTCTTCAATGCCATCTTGACCTTCTTCGGCCTATACTTCGTGTCACTGTTCTCGGTATGTTACAATTCTACCTGCGGTTATTCTCGTTCGAGGTCGTGGCGAAGCGTTGCTAATATATGCAATATAGTTCGACCCCTACAAGGCGGCTGAGAGTTCCCAATTCAACCTGAACAACCCTCGAGCACCTCCTGCACCGATATCTACCAACGGTCAGAAAGCCGGTGGGCAGAGCGGTGCGGCACGGCCTGGTGGGGTTAGGACATTAGCCGACCTTGGAGGTAGTTAGACTTGAAAGCTTACGAAAGGGGTTTCGTGTAAGAGATATATATGTGGATATATGTATGGCGTGAAGGAATTATAATTGTAGCGCAATGGACTTCGTAATAAACCTGTCATTTCATTGTGCCGGATATTCACGCGCGGGAGCAGTAACTTCGTTATGCAAGTGTTAGAGGATCGACTGCTAGGATGGGGATACAGCTCATCCGACCATTGACCCGCTTTGGACCTGACCATAGCCCCATTTATTTATATATGGCGGGGTGCCGACCACTAACCATTAAGATCTGACCTAACCAGGGCCCCAGGCATAAATTTAATTATATAAGGAGGGGTAAAAAACAGGAATTACAAGTACTCGATATGTACTTAATAAATACTTAATATATACTTTAAGGTTTTTAATAATTAAAATAAAATTTAATAAAATTTTATAAAAATATTTATATTATATATAATTATTTATTAATAAATATAATAATTTATTTAATAAAAAATATAATAATAATATATAATAATTATTTAATAAATATTTAATAAATATTTATTAAATATTTAATAAATATTTATTAAATATTTATAGTTATATTTTAAACTAGTATTTATAAAATTTAATTAAATTTTAAAAAATTTTTATATTTTATTTAATAATTTTTAAATAAATATAAATAATATAATTTATATATTAAAAGTTTTATTTTATAAAAAGCTTTTAAATATTATAAGGTTTAAATTAATATAAATTTTAATTATTAAAATATTTTAATATATAAATTAAACGTAAAAAATATTATAAAAAATATTATAAAAAATATTATAAAAAATATTATAAAAAGTTTTATATAATATTTTTAAATTTTATATTTAAATAATTTTATTTAAGGTTTTATTTTTTAATTATAATTAAATTATAATTATTTATTAAATTTTAATATAATTAAATTTTTTATTTTTATATTATAAATATTTATATTTATATATTATTTTTAAAACTTATATTTTAAAATTAAATTAAAAATAATAAATTAAATAAAAAGTTAATAATAAAAAATCTTACTTAATTATAAAGCCGTAATTAAGTCAGATTTTAATAATTAGTGGTTGGCACCCCGCCACATACAAATAAATAAGGCTATAATCAGGTTTAAAGCGGGTTAATAATCGGCTAAGCTATATCCCCGCTAAGATCACTGCGGACAGTTACGGACCTCAGTATAATAATACCCATATTCTTAACAATACATGCTATTTTAATAGTCAGAGCTGTCAGGGTTTAGGCGCTAGTGTTTATCGATAAAGCTTTCTATGAAAATTCACGGTTGAATATATTCGCCCTGCTCTTCTACTCTTCTACTCTTTCCCTACCTAAACCATTCAAAAGGTGACAAATTACTATCGTGATGCTGTCTGCTGCCAAGGCTCAGAGAGCATGTCCCCAATGCAGAACTCGGCTGCTCAATTTATTTGAGAATGGCTTTATTGGGTTGCGTCCTGACTCGCCGCGAATATTGTCTGGGCCGACGTCTTCAAGCATCAGAGTACCATCCTCGAGTCGAAGAAGCAATGCGCGCTTCTTCTCGACAACGAAGCGCAAATTTCAAAATGTGCAGCCGGAATCACAACCACCGAAACTAAGCGATATGGAAACCACGGTGCGACAGGCGAAGCATGCTTTTGGCGATACTTTGCCTAAAGGATACTTGAGCGAGGAAGAGTTCAAGGTATACGAACGATTGTACGGAGCGCCTTTGCGAGAAACGCAACCTGAAGATGTGGGGATGCCAACATCCGACTTTGCCCCTGACGACCTTTCGCTGGACCCCTCAAGCAAAGCCTTATTGCGAGAAACGGAAGATGGGCAGGTCGAGGAGTTCGTTTACCAAACCCAGATGCCTGCGCCTCTCCCTGGAGACTTGGGAGAACCTACAGCACAATCTACAGATCTATCTTCAACAGACGGAGCGGAAACAGAAGAGCTACCGTCTGAAGCTGGATTAAGCTACATTACTGCTGTGGCTAAAAACAGAAGAGAATACAGTGCCCTTTTGAAGCTACAGAAAGATTTCGAGGCCTCGAGCATACGGGCCGCCGAGGAAGACGAAATCGACGAGGAAGAGCCGGAGGAGGAAGAGGAAGAGGATGAATACGAAGAAGATGAGAGAGATGAAGGCGAGCCAGATGCGACGTTTCGACCTCTTACCAGTCGAATTCACGAATACACAAAAATTGGGCGATGGCGAACAGATCCCACTACCGTTCATCTTCCTAAAGCGGATTTTGTAAACCCAATTAGCCAACTTCTCGATCGAACAGATATCAAACATGTTAAAGAAGCCGCCGAGAAGGCGTTTGGCGGTGCTGGGCTCCCCCACTCCGTCGCCACTCCCAAGTCGATGAAAAATTTCCCTCAGAAAGCCGTCGCGATGGAGGCGGGTCATCACAGGATGAACGAGATCGAATCTGATGCTTATATCGCGACAAACCTACCGGGAATGTACGCGTCTGTGATGAGCATAATGGTTGAGGTCCGGAAACGTCTAGGCTCCAAATGGCTTTCTCAACTCTTATCCAGAGGGAATGGTGAGGGCCCCCGCGTGCTTGATGTCGGCGCAGGAGGTGCTGGTCTAGCGGCCTGGCAACAAGTTTTACAGGCCGAGTGGGACGTCATGTCGGAAGGGGGTAAGAATCCCGGGCATGAGCCACCAGGGAAGAAAACAGTTGTGGTTGGATCTAATCAGCTACGAGAACGGATTTCTCAATTTCTTCATAACACTACATTTCTTCCACGATTACCGGACTACTTACATTCTGGCGACCGTCCTGACATGTTAGACAGTAGTGGCAAACCGCAGCCCAGGAAGTCATTCGATATCATTATCGCCTCCCACCTGCTGTTGCCCCTGAAAGAAGGATTCCAGCGCAAAGCTCTGCTGGATAATCTCTGGGAGATGCTATCACCTAATGGCGGTGTTCTCATCGTCATGGAGAAGGGCCATCCTCGAGGCTTCGAAGCTGTGGCAGATGTGCGTTCTCGATTACTAAACGAATTCCTCGTTTCGCCTAGTTTAGAACCTCATCCTAATCAGATCGAGGTCGACCAAAGGCGAGTTCGCGAGCAGGGCATGATTGTTGCACCTTGCACTAATCACAAGGAATGCCCCATGTACCTAACGCCTGGACTAAGCACGGGGCGAAAGGACTTCTGTCATTTTAGTCAACGTTTTCTCCGCCCACCATTCCTCCAGAAGGTACTCGGGGCTACTCATCGCAATCACGAGGATATCGACTTCAGTTTCGTCGCCATCCAACGTGGAAATCTACCCAACACGGTGGCAGCCGAGACCCCTGAGCAGGGGAGAGGTATGACGGACCGCGCTTTCAAGGGCTACGAGAATGCCACGGAAAAGCCACATCCCCTTTCCCTTCCCCGAAGTATCCTCCATCCCCTAAAGCGACGCGGTCACGTGATTCTCGACCTATGCACTCCAGCAGGCAATATCGAGAGATGGTTGATCCCCAAGAGCTTTAGCAAGCAAGCGTTCTACGACGCACGCAAGGCGCGGTGGGGTGACCTGTGGGCCCTAGGAGCTAAGACCAGAGTCGCGCGACCGATCCGACTGGGACGAGGTGGTCCGGTACCAAACGATGGTGGCGTGCGGGCTCGCGCAGCCACCCAGGGACACAAGCCAAGAGTTATCCATCTAAATGCTGATTCGACTGGTATCTACAGCGCCCAGGAGAAGACTAAGAGGCGCGGTCCTGCTCCAAGAAGGACGAAGGGCGGCAAGAAGGTGCAATTAGAGGACCTCATGAAGGAGCTAAGGGATGAAGGATTCCAATGAACTTATTTGTATGAATATGTATGAATATCTGTAAACTGCCGAGGGGCTACTGTAGGAAATCTCCAGGAACTGACTGTACCATTATGAGGCCTACGCTGAAAATGAATCTACCTGTATATGAACCCAGACAGCTAGCTATACTTGACAAGTTGTATAAAACACCACTGTCATTATATTGTCACGAAATTGGCCAATACCACCAGTATCGAAGATAAGAAGAAGGTAAACCTCCTTACCCGAATTGTATGGGATGTATAGAAGCATCTCCCCTATCTCCTATAACAAACTTGAAGATCTCCGCTGAGGATCCGCGGAACTCGGTCTTGTGGATTTTCCAATTGCAATCATATCCCTTGTGTCTAATTGGCCAGATAAGAATTATCAGCGCGATTGCGTCAGAGGAATGCCCCTCCAAGACCCTTTAGTACCCGCTAAAAGTTTTCCATGGAGATGCCAAATTATCGGGAATCGGTCCCAGAATCTAGACTTTCTTTGACAGAACTTCCGCTGTCAGATGGCGACATCGCGGATAACTACCTTGGCTAGAGTATTTGCTAAGAAAATAGTTTGCATACAGCGAGCTATTCCGTATTTCGTGGGGAGTGACTTAAGACATGGCGAGCCATGATTAGTACATTATATCCTCCGTGATCTTCTCTTATGTTTTTCTTTGTCTTCTAATCTAGTCCTTCTTACATAGTTGGTTCAAAATTCTCTACGAGACTTAGTCCATTGGCTTTGACTGTCAAGGTCGAGACGATATCTCGTTCGCTACCAACGCCATAGGGACGTAGAAACGTATCTACGATGGCTAGTCACGGTCACATATCCATGCTGACCGCGACCGATGCCCGATCCCATGTTCACTTAATCGTCGGATCGAATCCCCTCGCGGCGGCGCGGTGCGGTCAATCGCTAAGCGCAGGCGCATCGCCTATCCTACTTGCGCCGGAAACGACAGAGCTACATTATACACTACAGAAAAGAGTAGACGATGGCGAAGTAAAGTGGATGAAAGAAGACTTTCGGGATGATCACCTGCTCACCCTGGGCCGCGAGGAGATTGGCCATGTAGTGGATGCTGTTTTCGTGACTTCGGGACCGCGAGAGCCATTGAGTACGAATTTTCGCTATAGCCTTCGTTATATAGCTTCAACACTAACTAAAGAGTGTAGGCGCGCACATATCGTCGCTTTGCAAACGCAATCGAATACCCGTAAACGTTGTCGATGCGCCTCAGCTCTGTACTTTTAGCCTCCTATCCACACACATCGACGGTCCGCTGCAGATCGGCATAACGACGAATGGGCGGGGCTGCAAGTTGGCGTCTAGGATACGCCGCGAAGTCGCCGCCTCTCTGCCTCAAAATCTAGGGACCGCTTGCGCGAGGTTAGGAGACGTACGGAGGAGAATACAAGAGGAGGATCACTTGCTACACATGGCTCTAGCGGATGGGGATGACGTTGACGACTCGATCGACCAATCGGCCAGTTTCAACAAGCTGGTCACGGAAGCGGACCTAGATGCCGCGAAGAATAGGCGCATGCGCTGGTTGAGCCAAATCTGCGAGTACTGGCCGCTGAAGCGGCTAGCAGCCATCACCGACGACGACGTGGCCACGATCCTAAAATCGTACGAGGATATGGGGCCGGCCGAGTCGATAGGGAAATCCGCCGCCGCCAATACCCCCGTCAGCCGCGGCCGAATCATTCTCGCCGGGTCGGGACCGGGACACCCGGACATGCTGACGCGGGCGACGCACAAGGCGATCCAGTGCGCGGACCTAGTGCTCGCGGACAAGCTGGTGCCGGCGGGAGTTCTGGACCTGATCCCGCGGCGCACGCCGGTGCACATCGCGCGAAAGTTCCCGGGTAACGCGGACGCGGCGCAGACGGAGCTGCAGGAGATGGCGCTGGCAGGCGTGCGCGACGGCAAGACGGTGCTGCGCCTCAAACAAGGGGACCCGTACATCTACGGGCGCGGCGGCGAGGAGGTCGAGTACTTCCGGGCGCAAGGCCTGGCGAGCGACAGGGTCGTCGTGCTCCCCGGCGTCACCTCGGCGCTCTCGGCGCCCCTGTTCGCCGCCATCCCGCCGACCCAGCGCGACGTCGCCGACCAGGTTCTTGTGTGCACGGGCACGGGAAAGAAGGGGAAGCCGCCCGCGCCGCCCGAGTTCGTCGCGTCCCGCACCGTCGTGTTCCTCATGGCGCTGCACCGCATAGCGGGGCTGGTAGAGGAGCTCACGACGCATCTCGACGCGGAGAAGGAAAAGGAGACGGACGATGAGGAAAGGGGGGCGGAAAAAACGAGACGGAATAGCAGGCATCTCTGGCCGCGCGACACCCCGTGCGCGGTCGTCGAGCGCGCGAGCTGCCCGGACCAGCGCGTCATCCGGACCACGCTCGGCCGCGTCGTCGAGGCTGTCGAGGCCGAGGGGAGCAGGCCCCCCGGGCTGCTGGTCGTCGGGCGCGCGTGCGAGTTCCTGAACAGGCCCGAGAAGGGGCGCGCCTGGAGCGTCGAGGAGGGGTTCCGGGGGCTGGACTTTGGGCTGGATGGCGCGGTGGGGGGGTTGTGAATGATGGCTTAAATGGGATGGGACGAGGGATGTGTCTGCATATGGTAGGGGAAAAAGGGAAAATGGGGTAAGGGGAAGGCGTATTTATATGACCAGGTGCATTTACATTGCATGTTGCATGTGGGACGGCGTCTGAGATATATATCTTGCCTGTATGAGAAGTTTGATGGTTAGTGTGACTTGCAATACCAAATTCAGCTGTGGTTTTCATGCTATACCGTCGACTCGTGTCTCGAAGTTTACATACAGCCTTCATTCATGCCTAAAAATTTCGAGTTGAGTTAAGTACGCTTCGTATCCTATTCCCTCTCATAGTGTAGTGTAAACTGAAAGTGATGAGTCCGAATGGCTGTGAAAAGAATTAACCACCGCGAGGCAAAGGCATCACCCGAATCTCATCACTACAGTAATAGTATAAGGTCGCATCAACAGAAGCGCACAGTAAACTTAGATCTCGTGTATGTCCGTCTTATTGTAACAATCTACCTTCTATCCGTCGCGCTCAGCACTTACACATCCTCCATTCGTCAGTAGTGTAGTATACCTACCACTACCCCTATTCCTCCTCATTCATAATTTTACGGGAATAGAAAACCCCCTCTCCTTTCAGTCCCGATCGTCAGGGTGGAAGACCAAGGCCCTCACCTCGATGCTCTCGCGGGCCGGGACGTCGTCCCGGGTCCGGGGGTCGGCGAAGGCGGTGTGGGGCACGCGGCGGGCGCGGCCGTCGGTCTTGGAGTCGAAGCACTTGATGAGCAGGACCTCCTGGGGCGTGAGCCCGCGCTTGTAGTACCAGCGGTGGCGGTCGGCGTGCCGGACCGAGAACGTCTCCCCCTTGCGGTTCGGGTAGATGAGGGCGATGGGGACGAGGTCGGCCTCGGCGACCGAGTGCGCGTCGGCGACGGCGAGCGGGTCCCGGAGCACCGTCCGGATCGGCCGCCACACGTTGATGATCTGCACGCGGCCCTTGAGGAGCTCGGCCGCCTCCTCGGCGGGGAGGTGGTGCGGCACGCGCGAGAGCGAGGCCGCGTACGTCTGGTCGATGTGCACACGGTTCACGGGGCCGCGCCGCGCCCGGTCGCTGTCCCGCTCGTCCGCGGGCTGCCGCCGGATCGTGTGGTCGAAGATGAAGACCTTGGACGCGCCGGTGCTTGGGGGGGTTAGCGGAAAAAAAGAAAAGAAAAAAAAAAGAAACACTGATCTATTACAAGAGAAATAAAAAAAGGGGGCAAACTTACACGTCCTTGAGGAGCTGCTCGGTCTCCGGGTAGTAGACGGCCTTGATGTGGGCGTCGTCGACAAAGTCCTTCTCCTCCGCGACGTGGTGGTGGTACTGGAACCCGTTCCCGTCTAGGGTGTACTTAGCCTCGTTTCCCGTCACGTCGGCGATGTGGACCGGGTGCGCGGACACGGGCCGCTCGTAGGTCTCGGGACGATCTCTATACGTGATGCCGTCAACATCTTACGAAAGGTAAAAGTGACGGACAAGGGCATCTTACGTGTATGTGGGGTGAGGCGGCGAGCCGTCCGCGGGCTCTTTGTAGTAGTTCAGCACCGTGTCGACATCGTAGGGTGAAGCGGTGGTGGATGCCGTCGAGAGACTACCAGCTACGAAGGCCGGGACGGTGGTGGGTAGCTGCACGTCTGGGGAAGCCATCGTGTGTTTCTTTGTATCGCAAGCACAAATATAGCTCTCGGGTATGCGTCAATAATGTTAATAGTATCGAGTCAGTGGCGGCTTTCGGTCTTGGTCCTTATATAGTTCTCTGTCGGGCAGGTCGGTTGCTTCATTGGGAGCCATTGGAACATCAGGATGCGACCTCATATATACTTATCAGCGATTCATTGTATGACCTCCCAAGTTAGGGAGAGGTAGTAGCTCCAAGCTTCCCCGCAAGCACGCAATCGTCACCTTAGGGTTGCGACAATAGCTTGTGAGCTCCGTGACAGGACGTCATGCGCCCAGCGATTAACACGAGTACCGGCATCATGCATCTAGAACTCCAGTTGGGGGGCACTGATTAGAAATCCTAGTCTATTTGTCATCCGGCGTCTATCATACGTTGTCAAGTCCCAATCCCGTATACCATTGCATGCATTTTAGTATAGGCATGTTGCACAATCCTTGTTAAATATTGCGTCCCAGCCCTGAGCTTCGGAACGATTACTCAACCTCATCCACAGGCACGCGTGTCAGCACGGTAATAGCCGTCCCATCGTCTAGCACGTCACCTTTTTCCTCGAGCCTGTATCGACCGAGTCGGGGTAATATGACTGTCCACACCAGCCAATATACCACGCCGAACAGAAGTCTGCGAATTTGTAAGCCTCCGTGATTAGAAATTAACTTACCGAATCGGTGCCTTGCACATCCCATATTCTCAGGAAGAGCTACTACTTACATGCCAACTCCGACTATGGCGTACGTCGCGTAGAAGAGACCGCCGGGTTTCGGATGTGACGGTGGGAAGAAGGGCGCCGCGAGAAGACAGAAGCATAGTAGAGTTCTGAAGATGACGGCCGGAATCCAAGCTTGGGATATTTTAGTAAACAAAGAAACCGAGGAGGAAGAGATACAATACCTTTAAATGGCCTCTTCAAATCTGGCCGCTTATAGCGTAGCCAAATGAGCCCTATTGACGTTGCGAGCGCAAATACTTGTCCCGGGTAACCTTCCACCTCAAGTATGAAAGAGTATACCTCGCCTGACGGCGGAAGGACAATTACGAGAACGGAGGGGATATAGTGCACGATGAGACCGCCCAGCGGCGCGTTAAAGGGCTTCGATGAGGACAGGTATCTCGAGAAGGGCAAAAATCCTGCACGGGCAATTTCCTGGTTGAGACGCGCCTGGAATCCGTCAGGCTCTATATTTCACATTTTCGTATGTCTTGTTCGAAGAAATAAGAGACTTACAAGTGCAAAGGTAACTACCATCACGTTACCTCCCGCTGAAAGCGCAACAGCCAGAGGCAGGAATCTCTTCCCGACATTGGGGCCAAAAGTCCGCTCGAAGAAGAGAGCCGAGACTAGCTGGCCACTCTTCTTTATATCATCAATAGGCACTACCGCGAAATAGGCGAGATTAGCAAGCAGGTAGAGGAGGCACGCCGTAACAAGGGCTGTGAGAGACACGGATTTCAAGGTCCTGACAGGGTCTTTGACCTCGTTCATGACATTGTTGAGATTCGACAGGCCAGCGTAGGAGTAGAAGACCTTGAAGAGCGAAGTTGCGAGAGTCCCAAGATTCCAGTCGCTCCCTTCCCATAGTCCCTCCCAGGACTGCAACGCCATCTGTTGGTTCCCCGCATCTTCCTGCTTGGGCCGAAATATCACGACGTAGAGCGCGGCGAGCACCATGAACAAAACAAGTCCGACCTTGACCCAACCCAGGAAATTCTGGATGCGTATGCCGGCCTTGTACCAAACGCCGTGGATAATGGTGATGACCGTGAGGAGCGCCACCGCTACGGCCTTCTTTGAAAAGTCTCGGGCCTCGGCGTCGAATACGAAGTGCACGTACTGGCTAAAGATGATGCAGTTGCTCGCCGTAAACCCCAGGAGGACAGCCTGGACGGCGATCATGGTGGAGGCGAAGAAGCGAGGCCGGGGATACGTAAACTCGAGGTATACCTTGTCACCACCGGAACGAGGCAGCATGCTTTTGTTAGGAAGAAATCCATTAGTACTATTTTAAAACACGCGCCCCCCTTTCTTTTTTTTTTGCGATGCTCAACTAACCATCCGTACTCCAGAGATACGGCCAGTCCGCATGCTACAACCACAGCTCCAAGAATCCAGACGGAAAGCGAGAGGCCGACACTTCCCACGGAGGTCAGGATAACGCCCGGGACGGCGAAGATGCCGCTACCGATGACTCGGGATATGGCGATGATGTAGGCGCTCTTCCAGTCGATGTTCCGGCCCAAGACAGATTCTTCGGGCAAGACATCGTCCTCGAGATTCCCGAATTCCGGGGGTGACGACGGGCCGTCTTCGTCCTCGTTCGAAAGTTTGCGGACCGAAGATGACCGTATCGAGGCCGAGTCCGATCCCAATAAGGGGCTATCTTCACTGCTCGAAGACGCCATTTATGCGGACTTGGGATGTTGTAGTACGAACGCGTAGTTTATTGAGAAAAACGAGATGAATCATATCATCGGGATCGTGTAAATTACCTAAGGTAGGTGCCTAAGTGAGTAGCTGTCTAACAGAAAAAAACGATGTTGCATCAGAGTCCGGTTGGGATTAACGTGGACGATGCGGACGCAATTATTTACTTTAGGTATCGCGATGATTGGAACTTCGCGTGTCCAAACGCCCATATGACATCTGACTTAGCCATCAGCTGCTGACAAAAGGTGCCTCTTGATCACTAAATCTGGGAGGTTGCGCAATCCTAATGTTTCACCGTTCGCCCACTCAGCCCTGTTGATGTTCTCGCACGCCATACCCCCCTAAAACTTGCATCAGCCGGACTTTAATATAATACCACGGAAACTCTTCTAGCCGGAAATTGCCTTATCTCGGGGCTTGTGGGCTAAATGTGACATTAATCCTTCATAACTCCTCATAATTCGGGGATACCTTATCTGATAACTTATCCCCAACCTCATCATCTTTTTCTTCTTCGTGCCACCTACTGAACGGCCCGAAATTTCATGTTCCTTTCGCATCGCATTCCGGGTCGAGAATTTATGCCCGACTCGGATAGATGCCGATAGGCTGCCCGAGATGCACGCGCTTTCAGCTCCTGGTTTCGATAGCCACAAGATTAATGCTGTAATTTTCTCTCCCATTTAAATTATCAGACTTGGATTCCTCTTGACGAGATTCTTTCATCCATTGATAGTAGCAGTAATGCCTCGGGTTGGTAGCTCGATTGGATAGACTCAGAGATGAAGACACGCCCGTGGTCTTTAATGAAAAACGAGCCGCAAGGAAGCAATGGTACGCCACCTATGCAGTGGCTGTCGCACAGCTGTTCATAAATGCATTTAAGTTGCATTCGTGTCACCACATATTCTTGAGCTGCTAACGCAATTGCCCCTTATTATATTCGACTCTACGCCAACCTGCATCTACTTACCGAGTGACCTACCTAGATAGAGATACTGGCATGGATGTTTTCCTTGCTGTTCATTCTAGCATTGACCTTTTACCGCTATTAGAGAGTTGAATCATCTACCATTTGAGCTTTTATTGTCGTTCCAAGTATATACTATTATTCAATATAAGGGACAACAGTTACGAGTCAGGTACTCATAGACATAGCGAGATTTACTATTAGTACATACTCATACCTCCCAGTTGCCTCGGATGCCATATTGTATATAGCTGTTTAAGATCAAGGTAATAGGTTGGAGTAAAAATATATAACCTGCATGATAGAGAATATTTCTAGTCAGCGTTAACATACTAGAAGAATAACGAGGGTCGGAGATGGATTCAACATGACCGGGCTGGATGAAAAAAGAAGGAAGACTTCTTTTGGCTTTTAGCCGAAACCTTTGCCATTCTCGTACTTGACCCCATAACTGCTTCGTAACTAGTAGGGCCATTTAAGAATTGAACAGTACTGGTGATAGTTGCGCTATTTGGAAAGTGTAAAAATCTCTTATATGGAGAGTGCAATGGATTAATAGCATGTGGTATGTGCATACCTGATGCATGTACGTGCCGAAGTAACAAGGTGCCTACCTACATACCTTATGTACATAACTTCCTTACCTAGGTAGGTAGGTAATTATTAAGATGGCAGGTGTAAATGAGGGTAAATGCAAAGCGCTGCAAAGTGCGCTTTTAGCTTTGCCTTTGATTTTGGATTCTACCTCCCAACAACGTCTCCCGTTGAATGAAGAAAAGCGCTGTAACCTAGTCAGCTTTACTCCCATCATCACCCTATCTAAATTCTACATCTTAAATCTCCCTAACTACCAAAATAATCCACGTTAACGAAGACAAGTGCTCGACTTTACCTCCGCCTAGGCTCTATCCCTGCACTCTAACTCCCTACGTCTTCAATAGGTCAAAGGGAGCCAACCGGCGTCAAGTTAAGAATACAATATTACCGATACTGATTGAATACGCGGAGAGCCACATACCAAACACTATTCTACTCTCGGAAAAGGACTAGAAGTGTGCAGCGGTATTTCAAACCATGCCAGAATTCAGCATCAGAATGAGCTCTAAACCTCTAACGTTATCTCAGTCATCACTGCCTGACTGTCCGGACCCCGACTTCGAGTTCGATTAGGGATTCAGCGTGAACAACCCCAATATGAATAACGAGACCATCCCTAACGAAACACTATAAAGGCATCCTTTTCGAACTACTCCTAGCAGTCATGCCGAGCACAAGAGAATACCTAACACGCAACTCTCACCTTCACCTCGCAAGAAGAGGACTACTCCGACCCTTGCTACTAATATTGCTTCCACTACACCACCCTCGCAAACAGCTATGATCGTAGAGTTTGGGATGTCTATTTCGCCACCCAGATCACATCTAAGAGAACAACTATCACGGTGCCATCCTATATAAGGCAATGCTAGAAACCAAGAGCCCGACTTGACAACGTTTTAGTAGCCAGAGCAACAAGAGTGATTCACGCCCGGACAAGCCCGAATCAGCTGGAAAGAGACATCGCCAGAGATTTCCTACTTACGAGGACAGAAAGCTATAGCTCAGGCAATCAAAGATGACCCTTCGATTCTGACGAACAAGGCTCTGAGGACATTTCTACAACACCAGCTTAAAGGTCGACTATACGATTGTCCGCATGACTGCTTAGCATCCGACCCGGAGAAATCGAACTTGCAAGGTGCAAAGAAATTATCTCGTCATCCATGGCACCAATGCCTACGCTCGTGCCCCCGCCGGGTGGACCGGGCCAATAGCCACCTGCTGACCGCCCCGAGTGGGCGGCGGACATCGACGAAACCGAGGAGAAGGGGGGAGGGGGGAGAGAGGGACCACTGTCAGGTCTCACTCAATACACCGAATATCAGCTCATACACCGTATCTTTTACTAATGGCCAAAGCCAATCTGATCGCTACGCATAGAAGAGAGGCTGAAGCCGAGTGGCCTGATTTAACTCCATGAAGGGAGGAAGAAGGGGGGAGGTTTGACTACAGTCACACTCCACGCTCGAGCGACTGGAAGCAAAGATCGATCTGCAAAATTCCAAGCTCGATCTCCTGACAGAACTGGTAACAACTCTTCTTCAAAACACCAACAACATTGCAATTCCTCATGCAACACCACAATTGCAATTAGACGACTTGGTCGCCCAAACCAACACATTGATTGATACCGTCAATGACTTGGGAACGAAGCTCAATTTGGGATTCTGGCATCTGAGCGCAATTAATGTCAACAACATAGACGATTTCTCAACTACTACTTCACTTCTCACACTGTCGGACAAGGTCAAGGAGATGGAATTGATGATCAAGAAATTTTTCCGACATCAAATGCCGGAAGTTTTTTATCATGACTTCGTTGGAATCTGAGCATGAAGAAGACATCTGTGGCAATACCGGCTGCACTAGGACATTGGTGGACCGGACTTGGCTCTATAGACATTACCCAGGTATTGAAATCGATGTTGTATTTAAGGGCAATACGGGTGGTATGTGTCAAAGTCTTAGCCCTTATCGTCTAGGTAGGGTTGTAGGTCTATTAGTACCATATAAGGGATAATAGGAGATAAACTCCTTTACCTCTTATATACCTGGAGCATGGTAGCCCCCTAGGTTCATAGCTTTCCGCGTAACAACATGGTTGTTTCCTTATTACATGCTTGGCCTCGTGATAGTATAAGTAGTATAATTGAACATACCTTCCCAATTTATATACCAGGTATGCAATGCAGCCAGGATGCCAGATACTGAACAATACTAGTTTGACTGCCTTACACAAAATCATGATGTGAAGTAAGAAATGATTAATTGAAAGGATATTGGAGTCCCAATGGTTCTTGAGTAACGCCTCTTATGTCCTCCGCTGCGAGGAAGGGCTTGTACAAATGCTGTGCTTGCCTCAGAGGGACCCGCATAGTGTATGAATGGCCAGAACGCCAACAGTCCTCTATAGAAGATATGATAGCGCTATTACTTGCGGAGGGCCCAAGCATTGGGACGAGTGGAAGGATACTTTCAATCCATAGCAGTATTGATATTACTTAATATATGGTTAACTATACGTGAACTTACCTGGACACCCACCTGCCTTTAGGTACCTTAGGGTGGAAGATGTACGAACGGTCAACCGCATACCTACCTAATATGCATCTTTATACTGCTAATTGAAACCAGGAGAAACGAAAAAGCTACCTAAAAAGCCTTATCCTCGCATCTGGTTCTTTTTAAAACCGCGTGTAAAAACAACTTATAACCCCTTTTAGATCATCACTACATACCCACTTCTCGCCATAGTAGTAGGAATCATAAGCCGTTATCCTGTAAAAACTGGATCATGTGCTTGAAGCTATCCGGCCCACTCTTGTGGGCGGCGACAGAATGTCCAGCCCCCGCCGCGATATACGTCTGGCTACCCTCCGACGCCGCCGGGTAGAATATCGACAAGGCCGCGCTGTTCTGATCCGTCGGGTAGAGGCAGTTGCCGCCGCAGAAGACGAGGTCGTTCTCGCCGTTGACGATGTCCACCGGCCCGGTGAACGCCGTCGACGGCGCCACGACGCCGCCGAGCGTGAGCAGGACGCCCAGCGTGTTGGTCTGCTTGCGGTCGACCTGCCGGCGGAACGCGTCCTCGTCGAGGCCCGACCACCGGTAGAAGGCGAACTGGATGCCGGCGGCCGACTGCTGCGTCAGGAAACCGGCGGGCAGGTGCCGGAACCGGGGCGCCGGGTCCGCGTTCGCGTTGACGAGGTTGAAGGCCGCCATGGTGAGCGGGACCGAGGCCGCGCTGGCGCTCGTGCCGGACAGGATCACGGCGTCGAAGTCCCGCGGGTACTGCGTGGTGACGCCCTGCGTCAGCGTGCTGCCCGCGCTGTGCCCGACGCCGACGACCTTGTCGAAGCGGTACCCGCCCAGCTCGGCGTCCCGGAGCAGCCCGGCCAGCGCGTGCGTGACGGCGACCTGGGCGGTGGCCTGCACGACCTGGATGGGATCCGGGTGGTCTGAGTTGCCCACGCCCAGCTAATCGTAGGAGAGCGTGGCGTAGCCCGCTGCCGCGGCCACGTCGACGTAGCTGTAACCCGGGGAAGTATCCCAGTAGGTGTGGTCGAGAGTGGCTCCGTGCGTCAACAGCTGGACTGTCTTGACCTGGGCCAAGATCTCCGGGTCACTGGGTAGGCAGAGCTTGACGAAGATGCTGTAGTCGCCGGAAATGACGCTGGGCCCCCCAGCGGCGACGTCGGCGGCGAAGGTTGAGTCTACCTGGAACAACTCGACGAATGATTCCGTTACGGCCATCTGATCTGATCTTGAGGTGCCTCGTAACGAAGTTTGGTCCCGGGTGTATTGATAGATAGCGTGACGTCGCCGGAAATGCAGGTCGAGCCACCCCCGGTGGATGGGCCGCTGACAGGATTGGAGATGCCATTTGGGCCAAAGGCTGAGGTGAAGCTGGCAAACGGGTTGACTAGGAACGCCAGCGGAAGGAAGGCAGAGCTGTTCATGCTCATCGTGGCGGGAAGGCGATAGATTTGGGAGAGAGTGCTGGAACACAACGGCTGTCTTTACCGCGATGGTTTGACTACGAAATATTCTTTGTCTCAAGTCGCGCTGTCTACAACTTTGAATGATGGTAATTATTACGCATCCCAGGCCGTTAGGTACAGCTTCTTACGCCCGTCCGTGCTGGAATACATGCAACTGGGTTATGATTAGATAGATGGCCGCCTGTTCCCTCACCGGCTAACAGTTAAATTGCTAAACTACAAAGACAAGCAAGTACTGTACGTATCTCTTTAGACAAGGCCTTTTTAAGAAAGTAGTATTCTGTACCGGACTAGCTGACTAGTAGTACTGGTACTACTGCAGTCTTCAGCATCTAGTAATAAAGGGGTATGCACCACTCTCTATGGCGGATTAAGATGGAATAACAACATCCCTGTGCAAAAGGTGGCTTACCAAAAACCGGCCAACAGTTTTAGCTGCTGTACGACATGATGTGGTAATTATTGGATTTATTACGAGGCAAGGTAGACTTACATAGTAGGTATCTGGACCAAACATCTGTTTGCTCTTTTCATTTCCCAATTCCCCCTAGCCTTTCGACACCAAATGTTGATCCTCTGGCCCTTGGACACAACCTTTCTCGACATCGTCGGATCAGAGCTCGTACATCTTTGGTCGTGATTACAGGTCAAGTATACGGTACATCAAGTGTGTCAAGTGTGTTTGGGAGTCGAAATGCTGTTAGTGCTAATTTAGGCAGCTTGTCAAAATTCTAGCCTGAATTATCAGCACATGCTGGTCAAGAAGCTCTGCAATGACCAATATCTGCAACCAGCTGTACATCAAAGCATAGCTTTATGTCCATCCATCAGAGTAGCTAAAGCCAGCGTGCGGCACGGGGCGCAAGGGTCGCGTCTATCTGGTATTTTCGCGAGCTGCGCGAACGAATAGAATGAACGACAGATTCGAGGTGAATCACAAACGGCTGACACGCCGAGGCGCAGCACCTTACCGTCGGTTTATGACGCGAATGCTGAAACTACAGAACGGTGTGTTTTGGCAGATCGTCATCGTCAAAGCTTGGTGGCCGCCCGGACTACGGAACGCTAGCGATTGCAACTATCCGGTGCTTCGTTTTTTTATCATCAAGATGAATAGAAGACAATGTTAACGAATTCTTATAAGATGATAGGTAAGAAAGGGATTGGGCAAAGGGTTCAATCAAAAATTAAAATCTCTTCGCCTGATTAGTAAGCTACCCCTATTAGCTGGATTAGTAAGCTTCTCCCTTTAGCTGGGCTTAGGTAAGCTCCGCGACTCAGGGGCTGAACTCATCGAGTTGCTTAAGACGCCGACTTGATGAGACATCCATAATGCACTAGCGAATGGATATACCCCTTGTATAACGGTTGTTAGGGGAGCTGAGAGTGAAATTTAAAATTTCTAACAATTCATACAAGCCCACGTGCCCTGCGGCTGCAGCACTCAGCGGATATCTATTTGGCAAAATTTACTTGAGGCTAGCTATCATCTTTTTATAAGAAGTTTTCTTGAGAAATTGAAGGCTGTGAATCTGTCTTATACAAATAAGATCGAATGAAATCAATCCAAGCGAGTGACACTTATGATACATCTCCAAGCTTGTCTTACAGGAAACTCCATCCAGCTAGTTGCACCCTAAAACTCCCAATCACATCGCGCTATTCTAATTCGTAGGGTAGACGTAAGTGCGTCCCTCATAGCCAGGCACCCAGGCGGAACCGCCGGCGCGGTAGTCGCCATTGACGTTGCCAGCGCAGTAGTCGAGTAGGTACTGGAAGGGCGTTACCAGGTCCTTGCAGTCGAAGTTTCCAATCTGTTGGCCGCCGGTGCTGCCGATATGAAGCTGAACGCCGCCTATGGATATGAACTTGTTAGTACCTACCTAACTTAGTGAAGATTGGGGCGGGGGGGGGGGGGGGGGGGGGGGGGGGGGGGGTCGTATAGACTCGAAAACCTTACTGTCCTTGACCATCCAGACTGCCTTGCCGTTCTTACCAGGCGCGCAGCCCTTATCGATTTTTTGTAGCTTGTTCAGAGCCTCCTTGATGTTGGAAGTGCCGGCCGAGTTACCCTGAGTGTTGCAGATATATGGCTTGCTGTTGGCCGGCAGCGGGTTGTCGCCGCGAGCTTGTACGACGTCGACGGCGGGCGAGCCCATCGCGGAGGACATGAGGGCCGCGGCAGCCAGGAGGATAGAAGCGAATGATGACTGCATTTTGAATGTGGTGTTTGGCAGAAATGTATGAGTTTGTGTGTTTGAGTTTTGGTTGAATGATGAATAGTTTGAAATATTGAAAGGTAGGAGTGTAATTGAAAGCTATATTTACTTGTTTGTGTGTTTGTAATGATGATGAGTTCTTTTCGTGTTCTTAAGGAGTGCCTACCGATACTTATACACATTTTGTGCCAACATGGAGATCTCTACATCTAAGAATAGACGAACTGTTCAAGTCCATTCTTGTTACTTGACGTTATTTTCTGTCTATCCTAACCAGAAACTAGAGTTGAAGACGATGTTGATTTACAGAACTCCCTTAAAAATGACTTTATCCAATCAAATCAGCTCGTTCCTGTTCCTGCATGCGTGGGGATAGCTGTGCCACAGCCCTCATCCCGCCTGTTGGGCGATCAGTCCCGCTACTAGCACTGGCTGACGTGCCCCGTAAAGGGGTATGGGGGCGCGTCAGCCACTGCTAGTTTCCGCCCAGTTAAGCTTTAAGGAGCTCCGCACCCCGGGTAGCCCCGGGATGCGCTAACTACCCGTGCCGCACCCCACTTTACACGGCATTCGATAGGGTGAAGCTCGCACAATCCTCCCGAATTGGGGAGTAGCAAAACGATCAACCGGATTCGCTATATACAGCGTAGATCCCTAACCAACCGGGTCTTGATTTCTAGCAACTTATCAGCTTACGCTCGGCCTTAAAACCTAAAATCCCGGAAATGATCTTCGATGAAGTATTGGATGAATTATTTTAATCGATCGACAAAATCCTGGATATCACGATCTTTGTCTTCATGTGGGTTATATACATTTATTATTAAGATAGATTTCGAACCGAAAAGATGACCTCATCGCTTGATTATGATCAATCAATTTCACTTTAACCTCACTGATGCCATTGTAGAGAGCGGCGTGCAAGAACTGTTTAGGCAAAGCGAATGTCAGACATACGAAGTACAGAAACGAGCGAGGCTGACTATCTACCTGACAGATACAGAAGAGAATAGACCCCGGGTCCCCTAAGATGATCCCTACCTACGCGCTGCACTTCTCTGTAGTCTCAAAATTGTCACCAAATCCACCAGTCTCAGGAATAATGCGTAGCTGGATATAGCCAATTTTATCAAAATTCACAGCCCCGATATAGTCACCGATGCTGTGATCGGATTCCACGCGACTTTTCCAGTCATTCTCGAGTATATCGGCCAACTGGCTTGCTACTGGAGCCGGCGGCGAACCGGTACGAGAATGTACCTGGATTGATAGAAAGCTTAGTAACAAGTATTTCAGAAGAAACTCGGCCAGATACTTACCTGCCAGACGGTCTTGAATCCCGGGCCACCCGTGCGGCGTTCCAAACGATCCGTGCCAGTAGTAAATGGAACAGCCCGGATACCACCGCTACCGTCAATGCGCGAATGAACTTGAAAGTCGGTAGCGGAATTATGGCCTGGCCCACGTACGCCTCTTACTTCCATGAAGTGACCGTAGTCTTGGCGCCGTTTCATCAGAGGCGCGATCGAGATATCTTCAAACTCGACTCCTCTGCTCCTGAGATAGTCTCCCACATGACTTTCAAGTAGCTCCCTTCTCTGCTGCGAGTGGTCCTTCGTGGCAGTAGTAGCACCTTCTTTAGGGGGGTTCAAGTCGATGAAACCGTGAATGATCGCAAGACTAATGCTATTCGCGACGGATAAGGCCGCATAATCGCAGTTTATAGCTTTCGGACTGAAAGTTTTGCAGACACTCCAGGCCGTGGCACTTGGAAGGCCAACCTTTTTGCCAACTGCCACGACTTGGCTTGCGAATGCCGGATAGGAGCCAATCCCCCTAAGGACTTGATTGATGAACTCGTTGCAGTCTACGTTGATGTTCAGAACTCTCTTTTCATAGTGGTTGTAAGATTCAACATCAGTAGTAGTAGTAGTACTGGGGGTTGACTCATTCCCAAGCGTTGCTGTCACACCGTTGAGCTGCCAGTGGAAGACAAGAAGATAGGCTAAGATGGAAGTTTTCATGATTGTTGTGATGAAGAACTGAAGAGTAATGTTTCTAACGGTGATAGAATGAAGACTGCTTTAGACGCCAAGACTTTATGGACGAGATTATTGAATTCGAAGTAAACATTTACCGTCGCTAATCATGACAAGACCCTAGAATAAAAGAAGACCTCTGAGAATTGCATAGTCTACTACTACGTCACGCAATATCGCATTGATCGTCGGCGACGACTAATTTAGGATTTACTCCCAGAAATACCGAAATGCTGTTTGACCGAGCTAAACTTACCTACCTAGGTACATAGCGGTTTCTACCTAGGGAATTATCGACAACTTATTGTTTTGAGGAACATTTCGCGATCGGGATAATGGATAAAATTAGCTAGCCCTATCATCTATGAAGGAATGCGGCGCAACTACCGACTTCTAGGATTTATGGGGGAATCTGTTATTGACGTGACGTGGGGTTGAGAGATCGACGAGAAAAAAAAGGTTTCCGAATAGCCTCGATTCACTAATTTAAACATTAGGTACCTAGTAAAAACCCATACGAGGATCTCGTCCAATTATCATGAAGGCCGAGCTGTTTGATCTCTGCAAGGTACTCATGCTTTTGGGATGTAGATATCGGAGGCTGATCATTTTCGGGAATGTCCTAAGAGCACGGAACCGACAATGTCAACAGCTCGTCCATCAACTTATACGACGTCACATAACATTAAAATAAGAACAATTCTAAAAATAATCGAGGTGCAATTACCTAAAGCTAGGCAAGTTAGTGGAAAGAAGATGAGCGAAGCGTTATTCTAAGACAATCAGAACATAGGAAACACAGTCCTCGAGTATAAGTATGCGGCTTTCATTCTCGAAAGAAGCAATCTCAGTTGACCAACATCATCAACCATCATCAACAACAGCAACAAGAATAATAAAACCGTATTTCCGCATTTCCAAACTCATCCCATTCAGAAAACATCTCCAAAGATCAAAATGAAGGTCACTTTCGTTTTTGCTACGATCACCGCTGTTGCCACTATGGCTGGTGCAATTACTTCCGATGACTGGACGGTAAGCTTGGGCGAATACCACACATATCTTAGTTTTTAACGCTGACCTCTCCTCAAGAAAGCCACTCGAGCAACTGAATCGGTCGAGGACCTCTTCAAGTCCTTGAAGAAAGACCCCAGCGGAAACGGAGGAAAGGAGGCGCTCCTCCTAAACGGAATGGTTGTGTCGTACGACAAGGACGACAAGATATTTGACCAGAAGCAGGCCTCCAAAGAAGCCGTCGACGAGTACATCAAGGCCGAGTCGCAGAAGCCGAACCTCGCCGCCGTTCCCCGCCCCTCCCACACCCCCCGCCGAGCTCCCGCCGAGGATAGCGGCCTTGTGGAGCGGCAGATACTCTGCGACGCATATGCCTGTGACGATCCCCATGACTGCCAGGCCGCGGGTTGCTACGGCGGATGCCGCCAGAACATCTGGGGCAACTATCGATGCCGCGCCTAGGCGCTTGACACTGGAACATAAGCTTTTGCCGGGAATACCTGACCGTGAGGGATTGTCTTTGGATGCTCATTCAGCCCCTGGTGGCTTCATTTCACAGCTATATAACTTAAAACGGTTTAAATAATCGGTTTTAAATATTTATAACTTGCTTTTATACTCTTGAATATAGGCTCGTTTTTAGGTTTTAAATTTTAAATTTATCAGATTATTTTCTTACAAATATGGTTGAAATAATTTGATTTAAAATATATAATTTTATTAATAGGTACCTAATATATTTTAAATTTTCGACCGCAGGGTTGCGTCAGGAAGGCACTGGAAAATTATAGGGCGTAAGACGTCAAGTCGGGCCTTGATTACATTATGATACTGGAAAAGGTTGCGGCGAGAAAGCAAGGCCGAGAACCACAGTTCCTGGATCAACGCATAGCTAACGAGGTAGAGCTAATAATCTTTTTGGTGATCAGCTTGAATTCCGTTAAAATACTTGCTAACAGTATCAATCATTGTCGTCAGACCTTCTCCGATGTACAATTACTATGCTGTTTGCTTGCACATACATCAACTCGCTGCTTACATCAGCAAGCCTCCAGGACCGACGGTCGAAGTCACAGTCAAGAGTTTACCGTGCAACACACACTTATGAATGGTCAACCCTACGAAACACTCGAAGTATGGCTACGCAGTTGGGACTTACACGAGTGCTAGGGTTTGAGGCGTGAATATGTAACGAAGACAAGTGAAAAAAATGCAAAAGCTCAGCCAGGTTCAAGCCCCCGGGTGGGGCTCGAACCTGGCTTACGAAAATCCTTGGGAGGATTTTACTATGGGGCCGTGCGCGGGGCGGGGCCGGGTTCTCATACTTTAACCACTAGGCCATTAGGCCACTTGGCCTACGGTGGCCTAGTGGTTAGAGGAGCTTTACCCGGCCGATGGAAAGAGCTCTGTTGCTATGGAATATATAGTTGCATAACCTGTCCTTCGGCCGGGGGAAGCTTATGAGTTTCCTTTATGCTATAGATGAGTCCGGTTCTAATTAGGTAGCTAGCCACACCTCCGCGTATATCCCTTAAATTCTTTGCAGAATTAATTAATCTTTTCCACCATTGCTTAAAAAGATTAATATTTAATATAGCTTGATAAAGCTTATTTTATGTAATTTTTTAATACTATTTGCATTTCTATAAGCCTTGTTATGATAAAATTGCAAGGGAAAAGGTTGAAAAGCTCCGCTAGGCGATTAAGTATCTAATTAGCCGCTGAAATTGTGGCAGGACTAATGAAATAAAGAGAAATTGATAGTCCCATTTGTTAGCTATTGGTAATATAGAAGTTTTCAGGAGGCCATATCGGGCCATCAAATTCTTTCAGATCTATGTTATATCACTTGTAAGTTCTTCGAAACCATACATGCAAGTATTTAAGGTACCCTCTATCTAATGCCCTCTATCTAGCCTAGCAGACCTTGGTCTGTATTATTATTGAATATGTCTGACTTGCAGTAATCTAAGCTGTTGCATATAGCGTGTTTACTCAAGACAGTCATATTCCATATTACCTCTTTTGATCCCTCGTATCAGATTTACCTAGCCGACCACCAGAGACATAAATAATCACAGTTATGATGCCACCGACGTTTATGAACGAATTTTAACTACAAGAAGAATATTCGGTCAACTTGGCCATTTCTACGTTCTCTCAGTTACCAGTTAGCCTCGATGAGGATACTACCGCACGCCCTGGCAGACGCGTGCCTCGGTTTCAGCCATTCGTGTTCCACATCGCAACTATCAAGTCCCTATATGAAGTCGTTCTCTCGGATGTCTGGATCTTCGAAAGCTGACAAGTGTAGGAGTCATCCTCGTCTGCTCGTTTACCTGTACTTTTGCTGTTAGTTGACAAAACATATGCATAGGTTTGGTAAGTCACACTCACGCGTCAAGATCTATTCATCGGCCGAAAGGCTATTGATTGTGCCAATGGGCAAGCCGGTACTGGGGTTCGGTCCTTAGGTGGATTTTCCCTCCAAGTATGCGAGAGCAGAAGTTGCAAGGGTTTGCAGTTGCTGACCTTGAGACGATCGTGAGGTGGTTGATTTCTGTACGGCATTAGGCCTAACACTTAAATCGCGACTGGACTGTACGAGACTGCAAGTTTGAATCCCCCGTTTTACACAGTTCCCGCAAGGCCCTCCTAATCCATTCGAAACGCATTTGATGTGGGCTTGTCGGCATCTCTCGCAGCTCTTAATGGCTTTCGTCCTACCCCTTTTTCGCTTCGCCGGCTTTAACTTAGGGGCCTCTTCCGTAGTTGGTACAAGGCCAGCGTTGTGTATGGATCTGTCTTTGGGATGATACGGATCAGGAAGAGGGACACGCTTAATATTGGCCATTTCAACCGGTCAGCCCCTATTGTCTGGTCTGCAGCTCGAGGGGGGGAAATGAAGAGTGTGGTCTATTGGGACATGCAATATATGATGAAAGCAATTATTTTCTTACTGAGTCTTGAACGACGCCCCTATTCAATGATGGATTCAATGATGGGACTTATAGCTAGACCGACTTACGCTACACCTGTGAAGCAACAAAAAGTTGTTGTGTGACGTTGATTAAAGGGTGAGTTTACCCCTTTGTTAAAATATACTTGCGAAAATGAACACACTAAGGTACGTTGAGTTATACGAACTAGAGAAGACTGTAAAGTACCCACCCCTATGAAAGGATATAACGAGTAAAGCAAGAGAATAAATAATGAAGCTTAACTCCACTTCTTTAATATCGCCGAGAAGTCCTCAGCATAGTAGAAGTAATGTGAATGTCACTCTTCATTTCACAGACAATACGGAACGTAACATTCGAAGGCTCAAATTAACAACTCTTTCTTTCTTAATCTAGTTGCACGTCTCTCTCTTGACTTACAGATCCATTCTGATGATCTTAAAGTGATGTAGGGCTATCCCTAGGCCTCCTACCGTGAAGCTTACCCAACCACGACGTCGACATGAACTGCCGGATCCGCTTCCCCCATAACATGAACACTATAAGCATCAAGTTGTTGGCCAGGAAGACCCCACCAAACACTCCCGCGATAATTGTTGCGTAGCCCTTCTCCATGACCCAGTCTAGGACACCGTAGCCCAACCCAAAGCTCACTGCTTGCTTGCCAACGTTGATGGCGATAAGCATCTCGGACGTGTTGCTATTGTACGAGTCGACGGCATATGCCAGCGTAAAGCAGTAATAAAAGTAGCCGCCCCAGGATGCCAAGCCGCCACCGAGGAAATAGCCTATCCAGTGCAAGTTGAGCTCCGCGGTGAGGCCGTAGACTACTAGTCCGACCGGAGCAATGATCATGGCAGGGAGCATCACGCCCAATCGCATTTCGGCTTCTCGTATTCCATTGTTACGTCTCGTAAGGTAGCCAGCAAGTCGATCTGATGAGGAGGTGAACGGAAGTGCGAGAAGGAAGCCGAGAAGGGACCCGAGCGACTGCACACCAGAGCTAGACTACGGAGAATTGTCAGTCAACGTCCTTTCCAGGGTCTCGAGCACAAGAGGGTACTTACCTCAGGCCAATTGTACGGGGGTGCTGTGATTTTTATCGGGAACGTATAATTAAATGCCAGGGCGCCTAGACCTATGATAATCCCAAAAGAGGTGATGACCCATAAGACTTGAGGGACTAAGATGTAGGTGAAAGATCGCCACATCAGCGTAAAGAACTGGACTTCGGGGTCGATGCGTCCCCAAGGACGAAGCGTTTCGACGAATGTTTTACGTGCTGGCATCCCGGCGGCCTCTTCAATAGTAGCGTCATCGGGCTTTTCGGCCGACGCGACTATTCCGCTTGAGCTTTCGGGGGAGCTATTGCGACGCATATGCGCTTCTCGGTCGTAAGACGATTCCTCCACAAACAAGAATGTGAGGATGAATAGAGCACAGGCGAAGGCGAGGATGACATAGAAGAAGAGTCTCCAGGAGTATTGGGTTGGCAGCATATACGCAGCGGGAATAGTTGCCATCGCCGCAAAGCACATGCCGACTGATCGAGGGGTGTCAGTAAGACTCCGATAAGGAACCTGGTACGTAAAGGAGTTCACTTACAAGTGTAGTACCCTATGTGCTTTCCACGTTCGTGCAAGAAAAAGATATCATTCACGAGCTGTACGGGCAACGCTTCGCATATCCCTGCCCCAAAACAGTGTATGATTCTCGCCGCCATTAATCCTCCAAAATCGTTAGCTTGCGAGCAGCCAGCTAGACCTGCAATGAACTGTAGAGTTGAAGTCAGCTGAAGGCCGGAAGCTAGGTATCGGTAAGACTAACAGCTAATAGAGAGCCAAGCATCACGGGTCGTCTTCCAATCTTCAAGTAAAGGGGTACGAGAAAGAAGGAACCGAATCCGTAAGCAAGATTGGGATAGGATATTAGTGTTGATGCATCTGCCTGCGAGATGCTGAACACTTCAGACCAGAGCGTCAAATAGGGGCCGGGACCCAAGAGAGCTGCGTTTCCGAGAAAGGAGTAGGTGCAAATTATCACGAGGATCACGATTTTCTTCGGCTGTGACCACTGTGATGGTTTAGTCTCTTCTCGACGCTAATAAATCTAATGGCGAGCACCTACTTGTAAGGGGTCGTTGGGGTCCTCGGCCGGTACAGGGAAAAGTGCTTGACCATGGTAGGCGTCGTCTCCCTCTGTTCGAATGATTATGATTAGACCTAACCTGGCTGGAAGTCGAAGTCACGAATCAAGACTAACCAATCGTCTGAACATTGACGGTTCCTGGAATGTCTTCTTCGTGGGCGTGACTACGCACGAGATGCGTCTTGCGCTTTTGAGGCCCGCTGATTGCCGTCCGCGTCATGTCGATGTATCGCTAGAGCGTATTGTATCAAGTAACAAGCAGTAGGGGAATGTCATCTTGGAAGTTAAGATACGGGCGCTGCTAGATATTTCATAGACCCTGACAGCAACGGCGCTTGTTGCTGACGAAGGGGCGCCATGGCTCTAGCTGCCATCCGGCAAATACGGAAGATCACCGCAATCCTACATCTTGGATGATGTCTCCAACTTGGATAGACTTGGTCTACTCAGCATAAGCGAACTAACGTTGGTCTGCCGAGACACATCTCCCTATTCTACTCGCAAGGGGGTTGATTGCTAGTGGTTAAGTAATATCGTCCAGAACCAGTGCCGTGTTACATCAACCCCGCGATTCATTCGCTGCGCCCGCGGTACTTGATGATGGTCGCAGTTGATAGCTAGGGTATGCATGGATCGTAGCCCAGATCATCATGCGGAGATATTAACCGACGCAGGGCAACTGTCGCCGCCCCTAGTACTATATTACCACCAATGATTCCGTATGGCGAGCATAGGAATACGTACCCCTGTATTATGATAGTTGCTGTTTGCTACGTGCCTAACTCCACATGAGGAAGGCTATCGCATGATGACCTAGATAGATGAGCACTAGCAGGTCTTTGGAGACTACCATCTAGTCTGATTGCTAACTCGTTAAGATCTTGATTGATAAAGTGGCCAGCTGTAGAGTTCCGGTCGATGAGATGGAACTCAGTAGGTCTTCAGACTTTGGGGAGGTTGGAGGTCGGCTAAATGTCGGCTTAATAGTCGGACATCCGAACGTCGCTCAAGCAAAGTCCGGTTTTCGATATAGGCCAACATAAGAGCAACTAAACCCATCAGTCGAAAGGCACTAAGGTGGTATAGTATAGTGGATAGTACAACACGTTGTGGACACATACTGATACCGTGTAGACCTGGGTTCGATTCCCAGTACCGCCACGATCATTTGATGCAAGATTCTTTTTTCCCCTATTCGCACATGATGAAATGGAATTAGAGTCTCAATACAATATCGTCTTCGCTTTTTCGCCTTCAACAATGCGGGGCTGTTGATATAGGCTATACGACGTAGAATCTATCCTCATTAGAAACTACTACAAGACACGTTAGGAGCTGAATGCAGTCTGTCAAACAGTCTCTCTTTTCACATAGAACATATCGCCTACATTTATATCAAGTTTTCGCATTGTAGGAAGTCCAGAATTTCGACCTGTTATCATCGCTGGAAGTCTACTGCATTTTGCGTCATGATGCTTACGTCACTCAGCTGCTAATAACATAATTCCTATACTTGCATATTAATATAATCGAATATAATCATTATGAAACTAGACGCTATTTTGGGTATATGTGGGTTCGTCTCAGGAACAAGCACTCTGCGACGACATGGTTGGGTTCTACTTTGCTATTTATTTGGTTTGACTACCAACATGCTTCATCGAAAGGCCTAATAAAACCCATTCTCATATATATGTGTATAGCAGATACAACCCTGCCTTTTTCTGGTGATAGGCGTCTTCAGCGAAGGAGATTCGGATACACAACTCGAGGTACCCTGTGTCGGGAACATGAGCCAGCGGTTGCTCGGAATATCCCAATTTCATTCTGAGAGACTCGCGTAAGAAGTCTAGGTGATTGATAAACCATAGTAAGCAGTGCAAAATTTTCTGCTTTCTTCTTTTGTCTGACGCCTCGTTGATGCAAGCAGTTCGAATATGTATGAGTCGGCGTTGACGCCGCGCTCTGATGTGCGCCCAGACAAGATCTCGTACACTAAACTCAGTTAGGCATAGCCGCCGGGGATTCGGCAACCAAACCTCGGGCCTCCTCCGACCCGAACGAACATCTCATCTTCCAGTCTGTGAAATATGTAGTTCTTAATTAGACGACATCTCGATACACCTCCTTGATACTCCGTATTCGATATCCGAATGCCATCAGGTTCTCGACTGCCTCACACCAAGACCCGCAATGTGAGCGTTATCGTCTTCCCAATGTACTAGGTCGTGATACTTACTACAGTCTACATCAGGGGTGCGGACAATGCAAAAAGCGACGAGTTAGGGTACGCCTCATTATTACAGGCGAATGTTGATCTATTCGAAACTAAAACCAACCAATCTAGTGTAATTTAGAAGGGCCGGTTTGTTTAAACTGCCGGCGACGGAAGGAAGCATGTGATTACTCGCGCGGTCATCCCACACTCCTACCGCCGTCCGCAAAGACGACCGTCTCTATCCCGCCGGTTCTATACAAGGAGCCGAGCGATAACAACGAATCCTTGAGCTTATTCCATGATGGATATTATCAAACATTTAAACTTATGCCACAACGTGCATTTTCAGATACCTTATTGTGGTTTATCGAAAAGACGCGGACGGGGTCCACGATACCGAGCACAGAGCTTTCGGTATTCATGCGGGAGCTCAATTATCACATCGGACAGTTCAACTACTTGGAGCCCACAGTGAAATCGGTACAGTCATTGTTTCACTGGTTAGACAGAGAACAAGGTCCCTCGGAATACTACGCCTTAGCTCTTCGATACAATATCGAAGCTTCTAATCGCTTCCGCTTGTCTGGTCTTAGGGTAAATGAGGCAAGAATAAGCATACCAATAGACTCCCCCTTTAAACCGATCATATTGCTAACTTTGAGTTCCAAAGAATAACTGGCTAGCTATGTTAATATTCGGAGTCGGCATCATCATCTTCCATTTCTGCATAGCTCTCTCGTCACCCGACGCCGACTTCAACTTCTTAGACATGTTCTACGTTCTACGAGAGAGCTCACGACTTGGCCGTCAAGTTGGACCATACTTCCTCCGCAGTCAACTTAGTGCATTTATTAAGCGTCAATATGCATTCGATATGGCAGTAGACGACGAAATCTTAAAGCCAATTCACCTGCTAGAGTCCGTGGAGCACCCTAGAGATACGTCGGATGAGACGAGAACCGTCTATCGTGAAACCGTCGCATCTCTAAAGTCTTGGATTGTCATGATGAAAGGTCGTCCCCAGACCTGGAGAGACTTTATCTATTTCCCAGAGTTCGTACCGTGAGTAGAATCTCTCAAATGCCCCTTCGTATCTTGTTTAGTCTTTAGAGACGGGCGTCTCTAGACCAAGTTTTAAGCCATTAGTCCAGATGTCCTGTGATCATTTCGATGCTAATTAAGAACCGTAGAGACGCATACCTTGACCTCCTTCAAAAGAGAGATCCTTTTGCACTTTTAATATTTGTTTATTGGTGTGCAATCATATATCAAGCTCGGCGTTGGTTTACGGGTAGATGGGCTCGTCGCGCTGCTAATTCATCAATGTCCTACTTAGGAGATGAATGGGCCAGCCTGTTAGAATGGCCGAAGGGTGTATTAGATTCCCCCGACCAGATTCCCCCGTCCTTGCGATTTACAATTAGGGATCACTACTCGGAACTGATCCTCTTGCCTTTCATCCGCTCTCTTAGGACGAATGAATGATCATAGTCTATGTATCTCAGGTTAAACACAATTTACAGTGGTACCTAAACAACATGAGCTTAAATGATGCCGCATTTGAGTATTATCGCACAGCCTCCCTGCAAAACCGTACTCGTGAGTGCATCCGCGCTCGTATCTGCCTTTCGTTGATCGTCTCATTTATTAGATTAGAAGGGTGGCTGTGAGGTATAATGCCTAATGCCTAACATAGCCCAATCATCGCAGTCTCACAAGATCTTCATTTATTCATCCCCGCCACCCCCTCATTATTTTAGTACCTGCCTCTTAGTACTCAATATCAACCTTTTTAACATGAGAGGTTAAAGCTCCATTTACCTCTTTACATCCCTAGGCTATGTGCTATCAGCTTGTTGAACGATATTCTGCTTGTCACTGCCTATATTACCAACACGCCGTAGATAGGTGTCTAGCCTATGGTCTGTCATGCCACGATATAAAAACACGAACAATTCTAGTGGGCTATACCTGCCAGAAGCACGCACAATGCGAACAGGCACAAAGCGATTTTGGCTTCCCCAACCCCAAGAGAGACACTAGTCCTGATGATGGGCCTAACAGCAGCTCTGTAGCTGACGGGGATTCTGACGGGGATTCTGACGATGATCTTTCTTCGGTCAAGGCCTTTTTATTTGATGATGATGGCGACGAGTCCGGTCTAACTTCAGCGAGTTCAGCTGAATCAATAACAGCACTCGAGCGTCTCAGGTATGGTTTTCTGTACGACAAATACCTTCGCGATCTTTGGCCGCAGATGTTCCTAAAAACATTGATGGTGTTGGAAGTTGAAGAACGCATTGAGCTCTTTATCCTACGATATAGTTTAGATCTGCAGAGCTTGGCTCGTAGGCAGGGCGTCTCTGAAGATCCCATCAATCCGGGAATCCGAGCTAGCCAGGTCGTCAAGCGGGAACGACGATATATCGCACACGAGATATACAAGGAATACTTGCTGCCGTGGGGCCGCATATCCCAGACAGCAGCCGGAGGGGGTGCATTTAAGAAAGCGGTAGATGATGAATCGGATCCTGACGACTACCAACAGCCCGATGCTGGCCGATTCTTCAGATTGCATGCCTTTCTCTTTGACTCAGAACCGTTCCGTTATTTTAGAAAAAACGTACGGTTCTTCGTTCAGGAAACTTCATCGGATTCCTTGCACATTACCTGGCTCGACTCTTTGAGAATATCTTTCGATAACTATATAACCTCGGCACATTCCAAAAGGACGCACGGAACGGCGAAAAGGCTTCACTGGACCTGTGTAAGCCAACGTCCTACTGCCACGCTAGACAGGCATTAACATATACAGAGCTGTGGCCTGCAAATTCATGATGATTACACAGAGCTTCGAGCCGGTGCTCTCGACAGGCTTGAAAAATTTCTCACCAACTACAAAGTCCAAAGCAGGGGCCCTGGTGACCTGGAGTCCAACACTTCAAAACCGGCTTCTAACAAGTCAAGTACAAATTGGTTCTTATCGAGCTATCCACGCTCAAAGGCTTTCGATTTTCGACTGCCAAGCTACTGGCGAAGGAAGGACGACATAGAGCCTGGCAAATGTTCCCGGACGTCTCAGGCAAGCCCTGAGGAGAAACATAATTACCTTCTTACGTGTCTTCCGTTTGGACGTTGGGTTTCAAAGCTGTATCAACCCGAAATCTGTACGATAACTTCGGATCAAGACTTTTTCTCTCTGCTGCGGATGTTGTACTGCGGCAATCGTCGCATACTCTCGTTGTCCTGGATGCGCAGAGTGAAAGGCATCCACTTTGTACAGGTGCGTTCTCTGCGAATCTTTCCGACAATTCTACACACTGACGTTCGGTATGTTACAGTTCGATATTCACCGTACGGAGGTCGCCTCGATACGGTCTAACCCTGCGCTGCCACCCGAAGACTTAACAGGTCAATACCAATACGACCCGATGCCCGCGCAGCTGGTTCCCCCGGTTGGGTCGAACATGCTCGTCCACTTCTTTGAGAACCCAACGCACGCCAGCGTTCTCCCAGATTTATACAGGAGAATACCGAAGAAAATAGCAACCAAGTTGACACCATGCCAAGTTACGGGGATGTCTGTAGGATGGGGAATTCAAATTGTTGAAGGGGTAGACACATTTATGTTTTTCCTATGCGGCTATGCCTGCTTCGTCGTTTGCTTGCTAGTTGCTGTGGTTTGGTCGGTTTCCAAGCAGGACGTTCAGGGTGGCTTTGGAATGGGGGGCTTTCTCTTGGCATTCATGATATTCTGTGGGAGCATCGTCCACTCATCGCTTAGTTCCTAGATTCAAGAGTAACAGCTGTAAGGAAGACTAAATTCGGCGATTCGAATACTTGGTCTATGTTTATCTTCCCTAACAACGATCCCTATTTCCGTATATATGGATCTTTGTAGATAGTGGCATTCAATCTGTTGCAGATCGAATCTTTTTCACCTCGTTGATGCCACAGATCTTCTCCATGTACGAAGTCTGAATATTGAAAGGCATCAGTGAAAGAACATAGGAATTATTCTGAAGTTTGGGAAAGTCTTTCAAGTCTGAGTTGAGTAGAGTGCGGAGAGTTAAGAGTCGGGTCGGTTAGCAATCGGGAGTTTAAGTCTCAGGTAATACGGGGGCTTACATGAACTCGTGCTTATACGACGATGGGCGTTAGTAACTAAAGGATATAGCACAATTAAATATAACTAGTCCATGGCGACGACGGAAGCTACCTAGGTATTTAAGGGCAATTTAGGAGTGAGGAACTAGATAGAGTGAAGAACTCTGAAGAGTGTAAGCCAACATGACGCTATACATATGATGATATACGTTTATTGCATAATACTCGATAACTCGTTGAACCCCACATCAATTATGCTAGAACCCAGCCAACACCACCTTGACAATGTAAATATTTGGAAAGTACTTTCCTACCGGGACTCTTGTTTGTCTCTTACCAAACCACACCGAAAACAATCCTTAATGTCGACCACCGTAACAACATCGAGCAGCGCCTCGTACGGCGACTGCGTAGCCGCGCTGCGGACCTCGCTGTCCTTCCTCGAGTCCTCCGTATCCACGCTCGGCAGCGGCGTCGCCGACTTCCCGCGCCTCGTGAGCGTGCTCAAGAGCGTCCGCGTACGTATTTCCTCTATCTTTCCTCTTCCCTTTTCCACCCAGTCCTCCCTCCATCCCCCTTTGTATTGGCGCCGTGCTGTCAGCTAACTGCAGAAAAAAAAAACATACAGCACTACGAGCTGATCCCCCAGCCGACCCTCGCACTAGCCGAGGCCTCGCTCCGCGACGAGATCGCCCCCGCCATCGCGACGCTGCTCGGCCGCGCCGACGCCCACGCCGCGCGCGCCGAGCGGCGCGTCGACGCCCTGAAGGCGCGGTCCGAGCTGCAGCAGGGACGGCTGCACGACACCACCGCTTCCACCACCACCTCCCCTCCTAAGAGCAAAACAGCGAAACAGCGCTTAGGCGACGGCGGCGGAGGAGGAGGAGGAGGAAAAGCGAACCCGCTGGCGGGCGAGGCGCGGCTCCGGGCGCGCGCGACGCGCCAGCGCAGGGAGGCGCTGCGGTACGGCGTCGAGAGGCTCGAGCTCGAGGTCCTGCAGAAGGAGCGCGAGCTGAAGAAGCGGCTGGACGCCACGACGACGACGACGACGGGGGGCGGCGTGAGATGAAAGGCGCCGGCGGGTAACCTATATGCGATACAGAACAAAGATATGTCTACGTCTACGGGAGAAAGAGAGAGATGCGACCCCGATCTAAATCGGACGAAGGCGAGCTTCGATTCGACCTGGAAACGAAAAGTTCCCCACCGGGGAAGAGGTCGTCCGTTCATGTCAAGGGGGGGCATTGATGAAAACAGTACTGGATGATATGCCCCTTCCTACGATGGTAGCCTCTATATCCCGCTCCATTTATGGAAAAGCTGATGCTTTGGCCTGGACTATCTAGCCATCACGTCACTGCTGTTCGCGAGCTCGGGGAGGTTGATGGCAAAAGATGGCATTGAGCTATCGGGCGAAGGTGGTTGGCTGTACGATATTCCTAGATGTGAGGGGTTCCTTTTAGATTTCGACCTGGAAACTCAAGCCAATGGATTGTCGAGCTATGTCAATAGGCTGGCTCACGGGTGAGCTTATGCGGAATTTGGGATAAGGTTACATTCTTTGTACCGACTCATACCTCGGGGTCTTGGTCGAGTCTTTTGATAGGCTTTGACTAAATTTATAATGCTACTTGCTCCCCGTTAGAGCTTCGAGGCAAAACCGGTTGCTGGTTCGTTATTCTGAGACTTCGTGTTGTCTATGACCCGGCGTTATTTAAAACATGCATCGTAGATATAAAAAACACACCACAAATCAAGTTGGCAGCACGTATTACTTTTTAATGGTCTTTTCATTGAATGATACCAGAGCTTCAACTATCTCCTGGAATCCGTGAACCAATGGTGGCGTGACGTTCGTAAATCCCGTTCGTTTCAAAAGGCTCCATCCTACTTTGCCCTAACCGCCAGTTCAGCTATATGTATACCTAGGTTCTTCGAAAGAGCGGGCGAGAGAACAAGCGGGAAGTACCGCAAGTTGTGGTGCAGGGCAGTGAAAGGGGTTTGTCCGTGTGTCGCAACCAAGGGGGGGTTGTGGTGCGAGAGAAAAGGGTCGGAAGGGAAGAAAACAATAAACAATAAGCCGGCCATCGTGGAATAATACTAGAAAACAAAAGCCTTATAGAAGTGGAAAAAAAAAAAAAAGACTACATCCGGTGACAGTAGTAGGTAACCCCCGATTTACTCCAAAGCGTAACCATGGCCCTTGTGTTTTTGACGCAACTTCTACAACCCCATTCGAATACAACCACTCTGCCGACGTTATCGGCTATGACCTAGGCGTCCCATCCTATTCGGACGGGTTCGTCCCGGATCGATTAGGTGTAAGAGTGGTGAGAAAGCTTCTCAGCATACTAGTCATCTCATAATAATATGAGGTAGTTGCTGGGTGCTATACCTGTCTCGCCGCTTTCTTTTCGTGCTTGCCACCATCGGCCGCTCACGTCGCTGACTTCGAGAATCTCGTGCTTCGAGAATGATATCTCGTTCGCGTCATCGGGGTTGGCTTCGTAGCTGTAGATCGCCTTCGCACGATACGGGTATTCGGTCGGGGCAGCAATTTCGGGCTCGTTTTGCGCCGGTGACGGCGTTTTGCTGACCGTGGCAGGGAAGGCGGGAGGAGCACCTGCACCTGAGTTTCGTGCCATGTTGCCATTGAATCCTCCTACAGGGGAGGGGTTCTCGAAGCCATTGAGTTGAGCCGAGGTGTACATCTGTGGTGGTTGGACAGATGTGGACGTCTCAGGGCGTCCGCCATATCCTCCATTCATAGTCTGTCGGTTTGCCGTCGATTCTTTAGCGAGAGCAAACGAATCCAGGTATGCTCGAGGCATGGCCGAAGGCGCAGATCCGAAGTAGAATATCCATACAATCTAGAACACAACTGATTAGAAATTGCTCTACTACAAATTCGCGACTGAAATGCCCGTTGACCATATGAATTCGGAGCAAATTCCACTGCACTTACATTGACCATAGACAGCAGAATAAAGCCGGCCGCAGCAGCTTCCCTAGCCCCTTCCGGAGCATATACTAGAGCGTTCACAGACGATGTAGTGGCAACAAGACCACAGGCTAGGTAGCCAACAAGGGCGATGTGATACGTTTGAATGCAGTCGGATGCAACCACAAAGAAGATGCCGATTATGAGAGGGAGCATGAAGACGACGGCGAACCACGAGTAGGGCGGGAAGGGATTCTTGGCTGTCGCTTGTACCTGGGAAATGATAGAGCTGATGAACGAGATAACCCACGCCAGCTGAAAGCGAATAGTTAGTATCAGTGTCCGCTGCGAGAGTAGGATAATATGATGCTGAAAGCAACACGTATCTGTTCAACATACCGCTGCGATTGAGACCGTGGCTAGGGCGAACGGATCGCCAATGATATTGGACATAGACATGCCTCTACGGCCGTAACTTGCCCTGGAATGTTCCATTTTGCGCAGCGACGGGGAGTGAAGAGAGCCGTAAGAGGGCATAAGGAAGGAAGAAGTCGTTACGCTTAGACGGTGCAATCAATAATCCAAACCCTGTTGAGCGGCGATTGGCCACTTGCACATGCGACGTGATGAGAAATGCGGGTTTAAGCAAGTCGTGCGCTTTGTTGATCTCCCGTTCGGGAATTGGGGCTGTGCCGAGAAGATTGCAGACGGAGGCCTAATGGACGGATGGATTAATTGGTGGAAGGGCGGTAGCAACGTTGTGGCTACGCGCGGCAGGGGATGATCGAATTTGATTCTCTAAAGGAGTGACTGGAGTGGGAGCGTTTAGACGTTGGGAACGTCTCCTTTCGAGAAGCGGACAATTGGAAAGTTGCCGTTATCGTCGGTTTTGGTAGGTCGCGGACGAAGAGTCACGGCCCAAGTAAATGTCGCCGCGCCGTTCTGTAAGTGGAGTGTAGGCAAGTTATGCGACCGCGTACCCTTACGATTGGACGAATGACTTGGACGGGTCCCAAGTCTTTTCCAAAGACAATAACGAGAATCGAAGTCAATAGTCAATTGTTGTAATATGCAATCCAGAATCCAGTCGGCAAGTAATAGAATATCGGAATAGGGGTGGAGAAAGCCTATGCAACAAGCGCGGAGAGAGTCTATTGTCGGTTGTCCCAGCTGAAAGACCCTTCGGTTGATAAGACGACGAAAAGAGGTGAGAATTAAAATCGACTACGGTCCCGAATCGAGAGTGCGGACGAGATCGGAGGGAAGTTTAGATGTTCGGCCTGTTGGTTTTTTCCTACGTTTCCTTCTTCTTCTTCTTCTTCTTCTTCTCTTTCTCCTGTTCTCTTAGACTTAACTAACTTCTCTTTCTCCTATGTGCAGTGACCGAACCCACTGCAACAACACGGTTCCTTTCTTCCTCGCAGTTCCTGACGGCGCAATACCCTTAGCTGCAAAAATAACACCGGCGAATATGTACGTCGTGAGAAGCGAAGTTGGATCGTTCCACGGTTGCAAAGCCTGGCTGAGAATCGAAGTAAATGATTGACAGAATAGGCTCGTCTTCGCGATGACGGGGACGGGGATGGAGGGAATGGAAAGAAAAGAAGGGACAGGCAAAGGCGCAGGAATTGGAATAGGAAAGGGATGGGTGCAAGTGCAAGTGTAAGTGGAAATGGTTAAAGGAATCCATCAATCAAAATTCAATGGGCAAGGGGTAGGGCCAGGGGGGAAGAAGATGGATGAGTGGAGCGTGCGTCCCGGGGGAGTACCAGAGAAGAAATCGAAGCTGACTGGAGCAATTGGGCGCTGGGCAGGTTGTAAAGGTCCTGAGGGTCTCTAGGGCCCTGGGTACCTGAACAAACCCTCTGTAATTGATATTAAATGAAAAGCCGAGGGGTACGAAATGACACCCGTTATACCCGAGCAACAAGTACATGGTCCAGCATCCATTTCCAGCTGCATTCTCACAGCATTCTCACGTACATTGGGAAATTTAAGGCTTGTACTACTATTAACATCAGCTACGATATGTACATACATATGTACATATGTGTAAGGTATATGCGTGTAATGTAATAACGCGCCAGGGGCTTACGAAAACCCCCCTTGCAAAGTACCTGAACCCATGCCTATTAAAGTTAGCGAGGTGCCTGGGGAGCCTGGTCGTCTTTCTCTTTTCACCCTTGCTCTCCGAATTGATTTGACCGGGGGTGAGTTCAATGAGCTGGAGACTTTTCAACGCACCATCATTGGCTTTCAACAACCTGCCATCGAACTTTTCGGGCAGGCAGGCAGACAAACACGTCTTCCATTGGACCCTGTTCGTTCGTCTCTTATTAGCGATTTACTATGCTCTCTCCCTTTGTTGGGCCATCGGAACGCTGGAGGTTTGCCCTGCGAGTCACAATATCGCGAGAATCTCAGATAGTCACTGGTGATGGATAATCCAGGGCACAAACGAGCTGGCCCGCTTGTTTTTCGCAACCCAGGCGCTAAAGCAGGAACACAACGAATTGGTGGTCCGAGCCCACAAGGTGGCGGCAACGAGCGTGGAATGCGGTGGCTGAATCGAAGATGGTTGGGTGATCTGTGATATGGGGGAGAACGGAGTCGCATGCAGGCTACGAAAGTGTTTGAGATTCGCCTGGGATCCAAGGGCTCTGCCAAGGAAGAAGCGGATGTAAGGTCTCGGGGACAGCCTAAAGTCTTACAGAACGAGTACCTTAGTTGGCGTGACCAACAAAAGGTCTCTTGCAACTTATTATTGCCTCTTGATTTCTCGATTTGATGTTCTCGTCGCTCGGGATCGCAGGCTCACAGGCTCTCTTGATAAGGCTACAACTCTTACAAAGAAACGCTGCCGATCCCGAATTAACAATGAGTTGTCCCACATAACATTAGATACAGTAATAGAGTAGTAGGATAGATACCTTGATGACATGTTGTACTTCATCTTCTAACCCACCAATTTTTGAATACCTCAAGAAAATATCCAAGGTATGACGGCTTCCGATAACCGGTTGGTCGACATATCATGATGCTATCTAGGGGCAAGATCGATTGCGGTTTCATAACGCTCGTCAGACTCTTGCTGTTGCAGGCCTTAAAGCAATAGAGGGCTGTAATGATGTAAGATATGGCCACTCGGTTGGCCTGTCTCATCAAGTCTGATCAACTTGGTAGTCAAGTCGCTGAGGCTCGATTACTCAGACCGTCCGTCTGAACCATACGGACCATTTGGCGCTATGCTTTAGCCATCTCCTCTCTCTGCGGCGCGTTTCAAAGTCGGTATGTCAGCCAAGGATCGTCATCGATCAAACATCTGATGCGTCTGTTGTAAAAAGGACGCTATTTTAGACAAATGCCAACAGGACGGACTAAAATATTAACTAGGAGCCGTCACGCCGTCACCCGCTGACTTATATTGCGATTGAGGGCAAATGATGATATTATCAGCCCTGACTCAACATAAGATCTTCTTAAAACTCCTACTCAAGTACCTAAGAGCATACATATAGTCGAATTCAACTCTCGTTACTGACTTAGATTAGACATTTCAAGTCAGTTAACGCAAATACAAGTATATGCACCCGATACATCCATTGCCTTCCCCAACTCCCGCTTTGGTCTTCGTCCCAAGCGGCCAGCGGCACAGACCTTTCCAAGCCGCGATGCTTGGTAGCATCCGAGCCTCAGATGGGTTTCTACAAGAGGATAACGAACGACCGGGCTGGTTCCGAATCTGTACACTTTGATCTTCACTGCGACCTTATCACCTTCACCTTCTACATTCTATGCAAGCCATAAGTCGACGTGCAAATCAGATCACTTTGGCCTCCTCCATCACCTCTGCCCGGACCCGTCCTGAGGCTTCGATTGATTGATTCGCAACATGCAAGTTTTTTTTTGGCTGCACACCATTTCATTTTCCTGAATCCGGAGACGGGAAACCCCGTACACCGTTTAGTTTCCTGAGGTTATTCATAAACAACGTTGGATGGTTCAAGTCAAATAGATTTCTATATACTATATTAGAAGCAATTAAAAAGGTGCGGTCGAAAGGGCTGCATTAGTTCCAAGGCCGGCTGTATCAACACGCTGATCCCGCTGCCAGGCGGAGGGAGCCAAGAGATGCTTTAGGCTCGAGCTTTCTCTTTTCCCCTTGTACTCGCCACGTGTGGCTGTAGTTGTTCGTGCCGCGCTGCCGCGTTGAAATTACCTGCGATCGTGAAATGAGCTCAAAGTGCTTAGCCTCGATGGAATAAATGAGCTGTCACTAGAAGTTCTTCAGCATGATTCTGCTAAAATTGCTGAGGCTCAGCTTTCAACACTTTAGGAAGGAATATTTCACGAAGGAGTTGGCTATCATTAGTCCTATCTGATATACCACTCGGTATACGAATGAGGACATTTGATTTGGACTAAAACGTGTAACCTCCAATTGGATAGCGCTATTAGGAATCGAACCTAATACACGTTTTAAAGCCCTAAGTATTTAATGCTACTGCGGTAAGCGTTGTATTAACGCGGTAAGCTCATGACACTAAGTGTCAACCTAATCTACCTAGTGAAAATGACACCGGCTTGTCCAGATCAGGTCATAGTCTCGGGCAATGGTAGAAATGGTACCAATGCCATGTTCGCACTAGACCTTCGTTATAGTACAGTACCAAAACCTCAAGATATTGAGGTCATACCATCAATCCATCATGGGTTGTGCTCATCTCATCTGAGTTGAATGCGTCAACAAGAACCCGACGAGAAGGCGATTAGATGCCCTAGACCGTCTCATCCTAGATCTCATCGAGATCGTTACTGTAGTAGTCATCCAGGTCTGTATTAGAACCAAATTCCCTCGTGGTTCTCTCACTGGGAAGTCTGAGTAGCAATCCATTCGGCCAGCGGATATGATCATCCAAGACTGGACTATAGTCGAAGGATGCTGTTCGTGAATCGCAGGGCAACTCAGCGACAAGCCATCGCCATAGGGGGTATCAAAGTAATTCGCAGCAAACACCACCTCTCAAACCTCGCTCCTGAGCTTCTCCAGCTGCCTCACCGTCCTCTCCGCCATCTCCACCCGGCCCTCCACGCCCGCCACGAAGCCCGAGTAGCCCATGACGTCGCGCTCGTACCACCGGCGCACGACGGCCTCGCTGCGGGCCCGCAGCTCCGCGATCTCGGCCGCCTGCGCCAGCTGCGTCGCCTCGGCGCCCCTCATCCGCGGCAGCAGCGAGGCCAGGCCCGCCGTGTGCGCCGGGTCCGGGACCGGCGTGTCGGAGATGGCGGTGAGCGCGGACGCCGTGGCCGGGTAGGAGGACGCGGCGGCGAGGACGATGGCGCGGAGGGCTTCGAGGGGTAGCTCGGAGGGCGGTTCGGAGGGCGGCGGGGGTTGGAAGAGGGTCGGTTGTGATTTATCTAGGAGTGTTAGTTTAATTCTTGTAGTTCTGATGGTATGTGATAAATGCAAGGGTGCCATACAGAGTCTGAGGAGCTCGGCGTAAACGCGCACCCGTTGTAGTAGTGTTCCAAATCGACGTTCTAGTTCTTGCATACTTCTAATTGCCGGTACTTTAGGTTGCTGGACGGAGTGGCCGTATAACAAATGCTCAATACGCAGAAGCCGCGCTTCGAGGAGGGATATGGTAGACAACGTCGTGTTGTCGAGTGTAGAGTCCATCGTGTCCATGTTGGATTATTCTGGATTGATGTCGTATTAAACTAGAGTAACAAGTGCCTAGTTCGACTCTTGAAAGAAGCCCTAAGATAGGCTGAAGGCTTGAGTATGGAGACCAAAGTAAAGGCTACTCATAATCGTAAGTGGGAAATTGTTTCCGTCCGATATATTCAGATTCAGACGTTTCTTGTTTGTTCAGGGACCGAAGATAAATGATGAATAAGGCTGAGTTCCCCAGTTTTGAGAAGCTTCAAGGCCCCTGTCAAAGGACCGGAAAGCTAGCCGTTAATAGCCTAACCGTGGGTATATTACTCGATTGATTGGTCAGGAATGAAAGTTGCCTGCAGCCGCCAGTACTTGGGTCTCCAGATGGAGAAAACAGGCGAGACAGATTGGGGCATTGCTTTTTGACGACAGTTGGCGTTGTCAGCTGAATCCCCTGCCTTCTAACTTCCAACTTCCAACATCATATCATACCGAATTCAGCTTTTATCCAACAAACGTACGATAGTAGAAGTACACGCCCTTCGCTTCACCAACACAAAGCGTGTCAACGTTCGGACCGATGTCGAGCCACGAGGAAGCAGAATAACAAGAAAAAAAGGTCGAGACGGTGGCAGTTGCACGCGTGCACAAGGGCAGTTAGTCGGGGCCGATCTAGTCTGTCTTACCAGAAAAGCGGAATCAATATTGAGACACGAGTATCCAGCGCAATTATCTACACCAGACGAAGAACATATAGGGTGGCACTTGCTGGGCTATGCCGAACTACTCAACCATAGCGGGAGAGAGCTCAGGCTCTGCCTCGGCTAGCGACATGGCAAGGTATGTTGGTCGTGAAGACGAACGATAGCAGGCCCTTTTCAAAAGACACGTTCCGCTAACCTCAGTGTCGGTGCGTAGGCATAAGCGCGCTCGCGGCCGCCAAAAAGAGAGCGGAGGTGGGCAGGCGACTATGGTTAGCAGTGTGATCAATCTCTTAAATACCAGTATGAAGCCCTTGATCTCGTCCCGTCAGTAGTGTACCTGAGAAGCTAACAGAAATCGTGTGGCAGTTATTGGCGCCGGTACGTTAGCGATGCCTTCGGCTATGTCGCACTTCGGAATGACACTGGGAGTTATCGTCATCGTGTGGTCGGGTTTCACGTCTGCCTTCGGTCTATACCTCCAATCCCGTTGCGCGCGGTACCTCGATCGAGGGACCTCGTCCTTCTTCGCCCTGTCCCAGATGACATACCCGAACGCCGCCGTCATATTCGATGCCGCCATAGCCGTCAAGTGCTTTGGAGTTGGCGTGTCATATATGATAATTATTGGGGATCTGATGCCTGGTGTGGTAGAAGGATTCGACGCTAGGGCAGCCGATATACCTTTCCTTATGGACCGAAACTTTTGGATCACGGCTTTCATGCTCGTCATCATTCCCCTGAGCTTCTTGAGGCGCTTAGACTCCTTAAAGTACACTAGCATTGTGGCACTCGTCGCTATTGGGTATTTGATCGTGCTAGTCGTCTACCACTTCGCCTCTGATGTCCTTGCCCCTAGAGATAAGATTCGTTTTGTCTCCTGGGGAGGGCCCGTGGAAGCTCTCGCCAGCTTACCGGTAGTTATCTTTGCGTACACTTGCCACCAGAACATGTTTTCGATTCTGAACGAGCTCGCAAATAATTCTCCTGGGAGGTATGGTTTTCCAATGCGCGTCTCTCCCAGTTCTCTACTGACGAACCTCGCAGCGTGGTTGGAGTTATATCATCCAGCATTGGCTCTGCTGCCAGCGTCTATGTACTAGTTGCTATTACCGGCTACCTGACCTTCGGCAATGATGTCATTGGCAATATTGTATCTATGTGTATGTTCATCCGATATCTCCCTAACCCTATATCGGAATCTAACGGCTCCACGCTAGATCCCGCATCGATCGCTTCTACGATTGCCAAGGCGGCAATTGTCATTCTTGTCACATTTTCTATCCCTCTACAGGTGCACCCGTGCCGTGCATCTGTAGATGCGGTTCTGAAATGGCGACCTAGGGACGTTTCTCGCTCACAGGCGCGGACGAGTTCTCCGGGTGGCCGGCCGCTTGTCCCAACTGCTGTCCAATCGCGGTCGGACCATGGACCTACGGCACCTATTTCAGATGTGCGCTTTGCCATATTAACCACCATAATTCTAGTGTTAGCCTACATTGTGGCCTTAACAGTCGTCTCCTTAGAACGAGTACTAGCTTACGTCGGATCTACGGGAAGCACGAGCATCAGCTTCATTCTTCCCGGTCTATTTTACTATAAAATCTCAGACCCGAACGCAATCCATCATCAACGCCTAATGAAAGACGACGATGCGTTGTCACTGACCGAATCTGAAGGCGAGGACGAAAACGCGGACGAGGGCCTCCTAGGGAGAAGCGTAGAGAGCGTTCGCAGCGCGGCGAGCGGCACAAGCGCTAAGAGCAGGACCACCAGATTCCCGTGGCGCTGGCGTAAGAAGTGGAGATGGGACATGGAGCACCTGAAGCCCGAGGTTCTGAGAGGCGCCGCGCTGGCCTTGGCTATTTATGGTATATGTGTCATGGGGGTATGTCTGGCAATGAACTTGGTTGGGACCGTAACGGCGCATTGAGCTATATGACCTTTCTCCTGCGCACCAGTCTCAGCGATGGAAAGAATGATGGGTATTATCTTGCAACCTGCGCATTGTTCTGGGAGTTGCATTTCCGCTCGTTCGGTTTTCTTTTGCATTGAGAGGAGTCATGGGTCATGATCATTTTCTTGTACATACCTGTACCTAGCTTTTCGCATGGTTGGTGTTAAGTTCAATTCAAGTGGAAATGTGAGATAGGGACATGGCATTAATCTTATACTCTATATACTACCTAAGGTACTACACCTACCGACCGATGAACTGTGCACGATTGCCTGTTAGTAGGTACCTATGGTGAACAATCATCGCAAGATGTACGACCCCTGATTAAGACTCCCGGGTAGGCATAGCTAGCTGATTTCACATATCCATATCGATATGTGGTGGCGGGGTCGGAGGGATGTTGCCCCACCATGAAAGTAAAAAAGGTTGGACTGATTATCAAGCACCGGCAGACATCGAAGTCATTCTACAAGAAGCATCAAGCAAGTAAGAGGATACGTTTAATAAGCACAGTAAACACGTTGTTGCTATTATCTTTCTCATCATTTTCACTTTCAGAAATCATCTCTTCAGAACCCACGATACCCAGTCCTTATTGCAATAATTAGCCCACCATGTCCGCCCCGCACCAAGACGATATAGACGATGCGCCCGAGCTGCTAGACGAAGATGATGCGCTCGAGGAGGTCGTGGATGGCGAGGGCGACATTGCGATGGACTCTGATGACGATGAACGCGAAGAGATCATCCTACAGAACGATAGCATAGCCTACTTCGACTCCCACAAAGACTCCGTATTCGCCATTGCGCAGCACCCAACGCAACCATCACTGATCGCAACCGGCGGAAGCGAGGGCGATGGCGACGATGCGCCCGGGAAAGGCTACGTCTTCGACACGAGCCCCGTCGTCGGCCGACCCGTTCTACCGGCTAGCTACAACGCCGACCCCTCCTCCCAGCAGCAGAAGAGCACAGAGCTGAAACCGCTATTCACGATCGAAGGCCACAGCGACTCCATTAATACACTCACATTTACCTTACCGAACGGAGAGTTTCTAGTGTCGGGTGGCCTGGACGGAAGATTGCGCACATACCAATTATCCGTGGACGCGCGCAACAAGCCGTCCTTCACGTTCGTCGCCGAGTCGCAGGAGGTACCAGAGGTGAACTGGCTGGCGCCGTGCCCGTCGCCGAAATACCCGAACACGGTCGCGCTCGGTGCCTCGGACGGCTCCGTGTGGGTGTACACGATCGACGCCTCGGACCCCTCGAACCCGATGCAGATCGTGCAGAGCTACTTCCTGCACACCGCGGCGTGCACGGCCGGCGCCTGGTCGCCCGACGGCACGTTCCTGGCCACGGTGTCGGAAGACAGCTCGCTGTACGTCTGGGACGTGTGGGGCGAGGCGGCCGCCAAGAACCTGGTCAACGACAACGGGCAGACGGTCGTCTCGCTGACCGGGCAGGACCAGCGGTTCGGCGTCGAGGGCGGCCTGTACTCGGTTGCCGTCGACCCGAAGACGTCCTTCGTCGCGGTCGGCGGCGCGGGCGGCGCGGTCAAGATCGTCGGCCTGCCCCGGCTCGGCTCGGACGCGGCGCACCCCGCGTCCGGCAAGCAGAGCAAGGCCAAGGCCAAGGGGGCCGAGGCCGGGAGCGCGCAGGGGGGCACGATCCTGGCGGACCTGCAGACGCAGTCGGACGGGATCGAGACGCTCAGCTTCTCGGCGCGGCAGCCGCTGCTGGCGGCGGGCAGCGTGGACGGCAGCATCGCCGTGTACGACACGTCGCGGCGGTTCGCGGTGCGGCGGCACATCAAGGAGGCGCACGAGGAGTTTTCAGTAGTGAAAGTCGAGTTCATCGCGGGAGGCCTGGGCGACGGCTGGCTGCTCACCAGCTGCGGCATGGACGGCGTGGTCCGCCGCTGGGACGTCCGGGGCGCGGCGAGCTCGGCCGAGACGAGCCTCGTCAAGGAGTGGAGGGGCCACAGGGGCGACGGCGAGGGCGGTGGGGTGCTCGGGTTCGTCGAGGGGGCGACGGGCGAGCGGATCGTGACGGCGGGTGATGATGGTGTCGTGCTGGTCTTCGAGGCGTAGGGAGCTTCGCGGGCTTGAGAATACCAATCGTGCCTTAGTCCCCTGAGGGGGTGGGCTAAGGTCTAACAAAATAGACGGGCCAGCTTCATTGGGGTGCGTGATGTTCTGGATGTGACTCCATAGATGGGATAATTACCTATGTTGATTGCAAGGTAGTAAATGAGCCAATGAAAAGATATATCCATAGTATACTTGCTCGCTCAGGGGTGTGCTCGCCGTAACCGCACCGAAAGCTCTCCATTACGAAGGGGTTGGATTGATCATCTAACTTCACTTATACTCTGACAAGGATGCTCAGGTAATTATGACTAATTTTATACTGGTCGAATACGTAGATTCATTTAGAGTCCTCAAGACTATGCCAGCCGAACCCAGATCCGTGAGACTACACGAGTTGCACGCGCTGAGGCGTTCCGTCTAATTCCAGCTCCGCTGCTAGAGACTCAGGCCAGTCGTGCCAATAGATACCTCTGTACTCCTCCTTCATCTCGTGCACCATGGTGCTCTCGTCTTCGTTGGTAAGAGGCCGGAACTTGGTTAAGTTGCGGAGAAGAGTGAATAAGTGAGTGTTAACGAGTAGTTTTACCACATCAGTCAAATACATATAAACATAGACTGTCCGGATCTTATCTCTTCCCTCTAGTCCGTTGATCCACGCATAATCATCTTGTCTCGAAAAGGCCGCCTCGTGTATCGTCTGCCAACCGACCCAGCTATCATGACTTGATTCGTGGCTTTGCTCGTTCTTATTGGCAGACCGTTCAGTTGGAACTGTCCTCCAATTCACCCAGATTTCATAGTACTGCTGTGCGGATTCTCGGTTGGTGAACACACCGGAATCACGTGGTGCAAAGTATTGCGAAACTTCAGCCCATTCAGAAGGCTCGAAAGTAAGGAAGATACGGTCATTCCTAAATAGTTTGGGGCGGTAGCCGATCCAATTATCTTCTTCGCACGGAGATTCCAAAGAGCAAGAGAGGTTTGTCGATATCTTGCGCAATGTGGAGAGGTAAAACTCTCCGAAGTGACGAAAATCCAGGGCTGAGAGAGCTCTAACTGCCACCAAGGGATCATCAGATTGATACATGTCAATTATGTACTGTAACACGGGTAGGACATCCCTAACCCGAGTGCCATCGCTTGGAAATGTTCTCCTGATGGTGTCTTCTACCGTCGAATCCAGACCGTAGGAGCTACGAAGTAAACTAATCGTAGCATAAGGCGTCTCATATAGGAAAGAATTCCACTCGTATGCTCTGGGCCCACGCTTGTCGCTTATTGGGCCGTTGGTATAGCTGTCACCAGAGGAGCAGTCATGAGGAGGAGAGTTGACATCATTCAAGGAGCTTCCTCCGGGTAGCTCTCTGCTTTGACGCTCTTCCGAATTCTTGGGCTTTCGGCATATCCATAGATCCCAACATGCGCAGGAGCATACCAGATCGTATGAGTCATTTTGTTGCCCTTGTTGCGCTTCTCGCAGGAACAGGATGGTTCCAGGGTTTCGAGAACTAGAATCATCAATATCTCGTAGGTAAAGCCAAACCGGCCCAGTACCAAGCAGCTCATCTAGTGCAACTTGCCCGGTACAAACCAGAATACTGTAAGATGCCTTGGAGAACTCGAACACTCGAAGCGATCCCAGATCTGCGACGAGGACGGGACTTGATGTAAGGTGTAGGATACGAACCAACTTGATTGACAAGGCCGCTGTTGAGGGATCGACGTGAAGGCCGTCAGGTACCGAATCTCCATTCCAAATTATTTCTCGCCATCTCTGAAACTTGGAATAAATGGGCTCCGAGCCACTCGATATACCCATGATTACATACCGTATCTCCTCGTGTAGCTGTCTTGAGCATGCATCTATTGTTTTCCATGAGGGGCCAAGGTTCCATACTGAAGAGCCAAACCATCTTTGGGCAACGTACCATTCGAAGAGTCGTCCGAAGTCCCCATCATCTGCTGCGAATTTATTGTGCCACATAGACGGTTGGCGGTAATCTGGTATCCATTTGGGATACCCTGGTATGGCATTTACTCCAGCAGCGTTCTCGAGAAGTTGCCAATGTCCTAATGTGGTCATCATATAAGCAGTGATGCCAATAAATGTTTCGAGGGTCGAGAGTGAATAGTCAGGGATCAGCGGGTAGTGGATTGTTTCTAGGCCACCGTTCCAATCACCGGCTGGATCACTCGTAGTGTCGACCAGTCCCAATATCCCAAAGATTTTGTCTCTTGGGTCTGTTGCCTCCGAGGTTCCCGTCTGGCGGAGGACCGTAAGCAGTAGATCTTTCGAAAAAGTCCGTCTAGATGCGATATGCTGAAACCACGGCGCTTTTGTTCTGTCCCAGGAGATGTCGATCTGCTGAGAGGACGTATTATCTGCGAGGAAATCCTCATCACGTATGGGCACCAATAGAGATGACGACAACAGCAACTCCTGTATGACCCATAGGCGACTGAAATACCGATGGCTAAGCACTTGTTGAAAAGTAACGGAGTTGGTTCCTGTGGACGGTCCGAACTTATGTAACCAGGAACGAGACCGATAGCGCTTATTATTGCAATCATAGACCATAGCTGGACCTAGATATACCACGACCCGGCGACCGCTTTGGTATATAGCTCGCATCTGTGCGACCTGGACTTCCCTCTCGCGGACGTCTTGCTGATTGATACAGATGGCATCTATCCACACCATTCGAACTCCTCGGCGAGGTCGCAGATACTGGAGCATAGACCCACAGTTATTTGTCTGTAGGAGCACGTCGTAGTACTCGCCTACGTATATTGGATAGCAAGGGCTACTATCGCCATCCTCTCCTCCCCAGCAGTAAGATGTTGTTTCGTATTCGGGGCAATCATCGAAGCTGACAGTCTCCAGCTCTAGGTGGATTACGCTATCCCGATCCACGGCTGCGGGAAGACAAATGAGTCGGAACTCTCCAGTCCTTAGCTCATGGTAGACGTGAGAGTCGGGACGATGATACACGTCTGCGGGATCTTCTCCTATACCGCTATCCTTTGCTACATCTGCTGCTTCCGAACACAACTCCGGCGCGACGCTGTCTCGGGAATCTTTCCAACGGATATACGGGACCGAGGGCGGCCATCTGAGATTGAGCTGGCCAAGAGGCTTGTCAGAAGGTATACTGTGCTGCGCTGCGGAGCCCTGGGCGACGAGCTCCTGGACGGGCGGGCAACTTTTAGTACAACTGCGACATGAGACATTATGACCATCAACGATCAAGATGTCTGGCGTTTTACACGATGGTGCGTGCCAACGCGACATCTTTGAGGATAGGTACTGTACAGCTATAGTTAGGCTGTGGATTGGAATCTTCTTATAAAGTGAGAGGGGAGCCTCTCCTCTCTCTATAGCCGAGCGTATCAGCGATGCAGTAGCTAGTCATGTGACAGAACCACGTACCCCGGCGATTACTATAGTATATATTCCTATATGTACCTAGGTATATCTAGGACTTTGGAGATTAAGAACTCGCTGCGCAACAGTGTTGATGCTTCCACATCGCTTAGTTTGCACCGTAGCAAAATACCAAATAACGTTGATTTCCAACTATCATACTTACTGGTACGATGATAATCTTGAAATCACCTGAGCAAGTATTGTGTCTGATAGCTCCAGAAGAGTAAGGAAACACATAACTTTGCAAACGTTGTAATCCTGATAAGGCGTAGAGGCTTTATATATTGAACGTACACAAGACCACCGTACGGAAATATACGTTCTAGCAAACCGCGAGTAGATTACTACTCGTTATTTTAGGCTGCTATTGTCACCTATTGCCTTAGTATGTTTATGCCGTGGACGGAAATAACTTATACACAAGCTACGAGCTACATAGCATATAGGTATGTTTACCTATGTAGATAAAGAGCTAACGTACCTAAGCTTTAGAAGAGTAGGAACTCATAGGCACCTTCTACAAAGGTAGATGCTTATTCTAGAACATCTTAAATACCCCTAAGATGGACTATAGTCAAGATACTTGGTGTATCACGTAATAGTTTCGTCTTCACACGATGGTGCTCAAGATAACGTCAACAACGCTAGAATAAGAAAATGAGGAAGAAAGGCATATAATCGTTGCCCCTAAAGGTTTGGTTGACGCGTTTGCTTTGGATTGCCGTTACACGTTGCTCTCAAGGGAAACGTGAACGCAGTCCCGTGAAGTAGTACAACGTATACCTACGACTTTACTTCTAGGCACCTTATCACTATATTATATATTATATTAATTTGTACTTACTCTTCTGTTGCTATAACGTCTGAGTATCTGTTCCCTTCGGTGGGGGTTGCCAGCCTGTCCCTTCCAAGCTCAGCCAGGTTACTGCCACAAGTCATGCGTACCTAGGTACACTATCCCATCTCCCGCGACAATGACCCTGGTGACAGAGATCCGCATTTTATGTAATTAGAGGTCAGTTCTGTCCAGGTAGTTACTGCAACAGATTCTTTCATTCCCCCAAAAATCCACCTGCTTCTTTACACTTCATCAACCTTGAATTCTTTACACTCCGTCAACCTTGTTTTTCTTCGGGTGTGTCACCCTTCATTCAAGATGGCACTCTTGGTATTACAACCAGAAGAGATATCTTTAAGGATTCTTGAAAGTCTCGATGATGATTCAGTCCTAGCTGCCATCCACGCATCGCCAGCCTTACGACGAGTTTTCTTCAAGAACGAATTTTCCCTATGCTACAAAATCTTGGCGAAGAAGATCAAGCCTCTTCTCCCTAAGATTTGCTCCCATGTCCAGATCACAAACAACATGTACAAACTGGGCGTGGGCAAAGCACCTGCCGACAGTGATCAGTGCCAACCTTGCCGCGATTACCTTGGCTTCAAGAAGATGGAAACCATTTGCCTCAAGACGACCCTACGATTCTTCATCTTCGAACGTGATCTCGAGCTCATGGACCCGACCGCGCGCGAAGTGGTAACGAAGACTCTCTGGCCAGTGGTATCCCATCACCTCGAGCATTCGCCTTGCCGTGGGCTGTTCTAGAGCTTTTCGACGCCGAGGATGCTGCCGTAGTCAAGGTATTCGGATTCCTCGCGGCCGCCAGAATGCGACTTACGCAGGTAAGAATTTATATCATCCCTTGCTATCATAGCGTGCTAATAGTTCTAGCCCGACGAAAGTCCCTCCTCGACAAGAGTCATCTCTACGAAACATACCCTTATTTCCCTTCCGATGGTACCGAAGTGAAGGATGTCGCTGGAGACAGCGCTAAGGCTCGGCATAAGGTTCTTTTCATTCAATCGAGGTCGTTATTTCTAGTACGAACACTGCACAGAAGGAGGTAGATAGTCTTACAATCGATGTCTTTTCGCAGTCAACTTTCCATTCTGCCTCTCCTGAACTATATCGATGCTACATTGGATAGTAGCTGGTATATATGTGAACATGTCTCCCGTAGATACGGGCCTGATACCGTCATGCCTACAGCAAAACACTGCTATCTGCTATACCGTCTTAATGGTCTCGGTATTAAGATAACTTGAAAGGTACGTGTAAGGAGAATTGCCAATATTATCCTACAAGATATCGCGGTCCTAGCTCCCGGCCATCTACCAGGAGACGGGAGATAGGATAGGTCACCGAGGGAGATGAGATAGGAGAGGCCTCTTTTTTCTCAGTCCCTATGTATACCCAGACCTGGCAACAGTTAGGTTCATGGCTTTTCACGCAACAGCGTAGTTGCTACCCTTATCAATATTGTTGGTTTCATGACACAAGGTAAGACTTCAAGAGGGTTGGTCATAAATATGCTAGTTATTATGCGCATCTATTTTCTTCGAAGTTCTATACATACAATTCCTCTTTGAGCACCGAGCGAACCCCATCTAGCACGACCAGCTAGCAACAGAAGGTCGTTGAGCGCCAGGCATAAGTCGATGGTACTGCCAATGGGGACCACCTCACCGGTGCAGTCGGCGCCAGTCCAGCCCGTCAAGGAGATGGTGTCAGGGTTATCATTGTACCGTACTCCTGCGGATCCGGAGCCTGGGATCGCAGTGTTTTGACACGCTGCGGCTGTACAGGAATGCGTGGACGGGGCTTGTGGTGCTGCAGTCTGCGACGGTGCTGAAGAGCTCGGCGTAGAAAACGACGAATCGGTCGCCTTATGGAGATGAGGCTGCTAGAGCCGCAAGGCCCGATACGATGGCGGCGAACGAGGTACGCATGCTATCCGATAGAGGTGGTTGATGCGGAATGTTGGCGTGCTGAAGGTTAGGTTAGTCACTGATCAATTAACATCGTGCTCTGGGTATGGTGCTCACCTTCGCTCCGAAGCTTGTATCTATGAAAGAAAGGGAGGGAGAATCTGGAGCAGCCAAAGGTCAAGAGTGATTTTCGAACAAGAACAGTGTTCTACCTATGTTCTCGTCGTGAACTAAGATTGCGTAGCACTTACCTACCTCCTTACCTACCTAGGTAGGTACATTTTGGCTGTAGTGAGCTTGCAAAAGGTACTTGCTGGCCAAAAGCGGTGAAATCCGTTGCTGATGAGCCCTTGAACGATTCTATTTCTAGCTGCCAACACTGCACTAGAATCCGAATTTAGGCACCCTTCAAAAGACAACGGCGGCGGCCAAGTGGCTTTTCTTCGGAAGTATTTTACGTGCCAACCATCTTCAATAATCAATACGATGCTTCGACCTTCTTAATGGGGCGTGACATGGAGTTTGGACCGAGAAACTCCATGGTTCATGATCCTCCGTATCTCAGTCCTCGGGACAGCCCCAGATCTCAACCCTAATGCCTCGGAATAAACCCACTTACCCAGGTACGGAGGAGGCAAAGTACTGTAGCAGCCGGGCCACTGGGTCTAATTGTTTAAGTACTGCCAAAAATCTTGGTAATATTTAACTAAAGAATATAAAAGATAAACTGGGAGAAAGGAGTCTCCTCCACGAGTTACCCCTTCAGCCCGACCCCCCTTTTCCCCTCGAACCTTTTAATCTCACAAATTAAAGATCCATATCAGCAAAATCAAACAAAGATGCTTCTATTATCAACTACATGATATAAACTGGTTGAAAACTTGCGTATCTCTCGGAAATAATGCGAGGTTCTTGGATGCTATAATCTACCCCTAAACAAGTTGCCCCAAGTATCCAATATGCAGTAATCCGAAGCTTTAGATATCGCCTTAACAAGGTACCACCGTAAACATGATAAAAGGAGGCGCGGCACGCGACCGTATTACGACCAACAGCGCTCGCTCTTTATCCCTTGCTAAGCTGACGGATTTTAAACCGACGATGCCCCATGATCCGAAGGAACAATAGCGTGGACAGGCGGTGGAGTCTCCACGCGGGGCTCAGTCGACAGCTACGTCGTGTGGCGGGAGGGCGACGCCGGAAAGGCGCTTTCGCGTCTGGTAAGCTCGTGGGTGATCTCGGCGATGGGGTTTGCGGGCTTGACGGCGGGGTGTGGTTATAGTTGGCTCTGAGGGCAGCGGGGCGTCTATAAGTGCCATATAAACTCGTAATAAAAGCCCGCGGAATAGTATAGTTGTCGGGGGAGCGATGTTTTCGGGGTTCGAGCGTTAGAGCGATGGTTGAATCGCGATGAGGTCCAATGGTCCTATGTATGTTTGGATTGCCACCATTCGAAGTTGACGCTGAAGGTTGGAGCGGACTTATGATGTGATGAGAATGCCATTTAAAGAACCTGATACCAGTTTCACCTTCAATATTGGATGACTGAAGAACTTGTCAGATAAAGCAATTCTGTAGCGCTGATTACAGAAGCATTTGATGTCCCGAGGCTAGGTTTAGCGGCTACGGCTACGGCTACGGCTACCATCACGGCCAGATTTCCAATTGCCATATATCGGCTGTGCAATTGACACATTCACCTGCGCATCACAATATCTGGCAACGATCTCGAGCTTAAACCTATGCATTATTTCCTCATTATGCATTTGCGGAAATGTAACGGTACATCTACCTCCCATGTAGGCACCCAGGTATACATATGCCATCTATTCCCTTAAATCAAACAGCCTCAACGCCCCTTTCGCAGACAGCTAGCTGCTAGGTATGTATAATCAAGACCTTAAACGCCAAATATCCACTATCTAATCGTACCACTCTACCACTACGCTCGGTTTAGCCCGACACGCCGTCGGCCCAGACGAACCACATGCCGCCGACCAACCCGCCGAGAACGAGAGCCGTCAGGATACCGGCGCCGGCCCTGTCGGCCGTCGTGATAGCCCTCGGCTGCGCGATCTTGTCATCGTCGCTGGCGCCCGCGTCGGCGTTGCCGACCGACGAGCCTCCGTTGTCCGAGGTGTAGGGAGCGGGCGCGTTGTCGGCCAGGGGCGACATGACGACCTGGAGCGCGTTCAGCTGCTCGCCGACGCCGTAGATGCCGTCGAACGTGCTGCCCTGGAGCCAGCTGAACCCGCAGGCCGTGCCGTCGGCACCCTTGAAGTCCGTCGACGCGGGGCCCGAGCACTGCTCGGCGGCCGCCTTGGCCGTCGACTCAAGCAGCGGCATGATGGTGTCGTAGGTGAAAGGCGCGAGCTGCGCCGTCAGCGCCATCCAGCGGCTCAGGTGGCCCTTGAAGGCCTGCTGGTCCGTGTTGCACTTGGCCTCCGTCTTCTCGCAGCTCGGCTCCCACATGACGCCGTCCTGGAAGAAGATGCTCGCGACGGACTTGACCTGGCCCTCCAGTCGCGTCTTCCACATGTCGGAGCCGTCCGTGTAGTTGTACATGGTCGCGGCGCCGTACAGGAACAGGCCGGCGTTGTACGTGAACTGGGCGGCGTTGATCTGCGTGCAGTTGTCGCTGCCCGCGTTGCCGGCGCCGTCGAGCACGTTGTAGTTGTCGTTGATGAAGCCAATGCTCTGCTCCCACTCGAAAATCTTGTTCGCCCAGTCGCCGTACGTGTCGTTGGCGGTGTACCGAGCGAGGCGCGCCGCGATGTTGAAGAAGCACCCGTTGGAGACCGAGTTCTTGTAGTTGTAGCCGTTGTTGAACGTGAAGATCTGCCAGCGCATTCCGCCGCCGCACGTGTCCGGTTCCCATCTGTCCACGTACTCGTTGTACACGGCCTGTACCAGCGCCAGCCACTGCGCTTGGTCCGAGGCCGGGTTCGTGAAGTTCTGCTCGGCAGCGGTCATGGCTGCCATGGCCCAGAAGCCCTGGTCGTCGTTGCCTTCCGACTTAGTCTGGTTCGAAGGCATGAAATCGGCATCATCTCCAACTTGATGTTGAAGAGCCTGGAAGGTGATGTCGTTGTATGTCTCGTCGCCCGTAAATGCCCAATAGTCTATTAGGGTTCCAAACATGGCTCCAGCCTCCCACCCTATTTATTATCAGTTAAAGACTGAATCGCCCGGCCATCTGAGTACACATACAGTAGTACGGGTCGGGTAAGTTTCCCGGAACATCGCCAGTGTTGTTTCCTATTACTTAGGTTAACACCAGAATTCCTCCAATATCCAGTAATGGTTCCGCGGTTTACCTGTGTAGTACTTAACCAAGCCATAAGCAATTGTGCTGGCGGCAGACTTGATGGAGGCTTAGCAACAACATTAGTACGACGGTCACGACGAGTGCTGTGGCGGATATATCTCACAATCACTTGTCCAGTCGACGTCAATAGCAGTTACGGGTTGGAGAAGCAAGCCGGACAAGCCCACTAATACGGTAGGCAAATACATGACGCCGCGGCTTTAGAGTACCTAAAAGATCTAAAGGATATGGAGGGCGCGATTCAACTGGACTCGGGAGTCAACATAAGAGAAGGGTAGAGTAAGCGGAAGTATGTAAAGGCCCGATGCGCCAAAAAGTTGTTGGTGAGTGATCGGCTCGCCATATGCCCATCGCATCCGACGATTTTCTTGACGGACTTGTGGACCAAGCGGAGCACGAAATTCTCGTAAGGAATTCTCAGTGTATCGTGACTCCACATGGTTGTGTTCGCAAACGCGGCCTCGGTGGAGCTGAAACCCGTCACAATGAGGAAGACAAGGTAGCATATAGGTTCTATGGGCCGGCCAGCAGCCAGCCAGACGATCGTGTCTATTAAAGGAGTTCGTCCAATACTCGGTGGTCATTCTCGAGAAAAGCGCCCAATTTCATGATCGCTTCCATACTAATTTCCAATGGTCTGGGAATGTCGGCACAGCGGCAGTGGCTTACGTACCTCTGCTGTTACGGTAGGTTGCTGTCAGCAGAGGTACCGAATAGGAGTCAGCCGCTCCCTATCCTCCATTTTTGCAGCAGTTTCAAAAGCGGCTGCATTTTAGCGTAGGGTTCCACTGGTGACGCCATCCGGTACGCGTACCATCCCAGCCCTCCCTACCTCATTCTTCACTTATGTATGTAGGTACCTTTCATGCAGTTCATGCAGGATCCCAAGGTATGGTAGAGCGTGGCGAGCGTGGGTCAAAACCACGCAATAGCTGTCTCGAGCTGTCTCGAGCTGTCAAGGTATTGATGCAGTCAGGCAGTGTGGCATCTGGCAGTTCAAGCAAGCTTTTCTTTCTAAGGCTTGGAATCTTGGTACCTTGGGACCCCGGGAGGGTCGGCTTGGCTGCGTTGATTGTCGTGGGATTATCGTTGGATTATCGTGGATTGTCAGGGGGTAAGACAGTAGGATCGGAGAACAAGCTTTTTTTATTAGCCAGTCGCTAAATCAGCCTGTCAGCCCAGTGGAATACAGCGGAGCCCAGCCCACCAGTGCCCACCAGTCCGTCATTAGAACCCTCAACAGCCCCAGAGCCCCATCGCTAAGGTGCGTTTAATGGGGTCTGTTTGCAGCCTCCCCTTCGGCTTCGGTCCGACATCTTGAGATAACGGAGAATACGAGTAGAGAGATTAAAGATGTGCATTAGGTCCGACAGATTTTCATCGGTCTCATCGGTCATACTTTATGTGTATTATCAGACTACATATGTAATGCCGCATTGCCATTGTCGCTCGTCATTAAGAACGGTCGTAAAATTGGAAATAATACTTTGCGACGTAAGAACATCTGCTCAGCAGCAATTAGTTGCTACTGCATGTGCACTAAAAAAAAATATGATGGCACTTATCGAGCTAACCAGGGCTATTAATTTGGACCTAACATTTTTATTTCCACTCAAGTTTTTAGTCACCGAATGAACTAACAGTCAAATGAAATCAACTACATATTGTACATAGAGCTAGCTCTGCTCGTCAACAATGAAGTGATTTCAAACCGAAAACTGCAAAGCATCGGATGCCTCCCCCAAATTTGCTTTGATTCAGATGCTGAGTCTACCCAAACTTCAATCCCAGTATTGATTACAGCAGAGATGCATTGACTCAGAATGCACTATTTACCAGGCGGTGTAAAGTCGCTCAACCATACCCCGTCTCCACGATGCGATTTTCCAATTCGAGTGGTGTCGAAAGCAGCGGGAGATCCGAGAAATCGATAAGCGCATGTCATCCCGGTGTGCGCCACGCCGTCAGGCCGTACCCCTTATCGATCAATTTTCGGGCTCCGAAAGCCCCATTCCGGTAAGCCGGTAAGCATATGTGCCGCTCCGGGATGACCGGAAAGCTACGTGTTTTCACCTTCGTTATAGCCGTGATCGACCAAGTGATCAAGCAGTCTAGCGGTCCGTCATTTCTCAATGAACCGGCGCATCGTGTTTAGGCCAATTTTGAAATGACCGTAACTGGGTACACATTTCTACCAAGTAATACCTTCTGAACTACACTGGCAATAAACCCCAACCATCAACCCAAGCTACTTACCCAGGTAACAAAGCGCTGCAGCAACTAAAAGTACTGTAGGCAAAACTCGGTACCCTACAAATGTCTAAAGACACGAGTACTTCGTAGGCATCTTACTACCATCTTCATTGTCTCCACTTTTTCAGGGGTAATGATTACCTAAGATCCTCAACCCAAGCGTACTGATACAATATCAAGCAAGTGTAGTCTCTCAAGCCTTCCCAGCGGTAGGAGACTTGAAGATGAATCTTGGTTAGTGCCATTACTCGTGAGTTAGTGCCCCTGCAGAAGCTTGCGCGTTTCTTATCATGGGCAGCCTTTGCATTAATTTGGTCCTGTTTTTGGTTACCTCATATCACTGCTACCAATCTAGCATGGAGGTATCTCTGCTATGTAAATGCATGGCGGAATATTGTAATTCTTGCAGACATGGAGCCATTGCTCCTCGCTGCCCCAAACAATCTTCGATACCAAAGTTGACAGAAGTCCACTCCACCGCGACGCAGTTATTACAGGAATGATGCGCAACAACGGCTTTACTTTTTGACCTTGAAAAAGGAACCCCGTAGTGTTCACCGTTTCCACTCGGGGAAATGCTCCGAGTTATTAGGTATATACCCATCTAGGAGGAATCCTCGGTCTACGCTTCAAAGAGGAGGGTGTAGATAGACTTTTTGATTCAAGAGAATTAATACCTAACCTATTATGATCCTTCATACGTTTTCTTTAGATATGATGGGGATTGTGAAAATCATTTTATTTTATTTCAGTACTCTTTGCATTGGCCATGACTAAGAGGTTTCTGATAGATACCTACAAAAAGAAAAGGAGGTGTGCTATTTGGAGAGCGTTCCAGGAGTGTTTTTTGACCAGCTAGCAGCCGTTTGCCTGGTATAACCTCAGCTTTTCTACTTGTTTTATTTTGCTACAATCTAAATATTTCACTACCAAACTCCACGTATATAAAGGAGACTACAGCCCTAACAGCCATATAGCCTATATATATGATAAAGGCGTTAAAAATAGCTTCAAAACATTACAAATAGCCATAAAGATTTAATATAGGTAGGTAGCTACCCAAGATACTTCATATACGGGGCCATGTTACCAGCTGGCCCAATGGTTCCAAAAACACTCTACAAACACCCTCCAAATAAGGAGATTTTACACTCTCCAAATAGAACAGCTCAAAAAGGGGGGGGGGGGGGGGGGGGGGGCAGGGCATATCCTTCTAAGAGCAATAACCAACGTTAGCACTGGCGTGCCTCAAATTCACACACGTTTGAACCCAACACAACTGCTACCACTATATATGATACTTCTTTCGTGACTTCCTCTAATAGACTCTTGAAAACAAACATGGTAAGGGTACAGCCTCTTAGATTTTCCAAGCATGTCAGCGAGTCAGGGGTATCTGTCATTATCTCGATGTATGGGAAACTACAGGTGTCTTTAACAGACGCCACACGCACCGAGTTTGCCTCACAAACACCGTTAATCGTTGCAAGTGCCCCACTCACATCCGCGCTGCTGCCGCCGTGCTATCACCATGCCTGCCGTCGACGTCGAGGTAGCTCGGTTTGCTATCGCCATACCTTCCGCCGGTGTCGGCGCGACTCGGTTTGCTACAGTTAAACTTTCAGCCGATGTCGACGAGACTCGGTTTGTCATCGTCGTGATTTCTCTTGTTGTCACGGTTATTTCTGTTGCTGGAGCAGCACCTTCCTCGCCGACTCTACAAGTAGTTTGCTAGGAGACCTAAGAAAATCTATATAAGACCGCACTCCTCCCATCCATTCTCTGACTTTCACCTTTCTTTCTCTAACATTAAACACTACATAAGACTGACTGTTCTCACTGCCTTTATCATCCAACGAACCAACTTAAACAGCCTATCACTTCTTCCATCACTTCTTCCATCACTTCTTCGGCCATCACTTCTTCAATCATCACTTGTCAAGGTAAGATACCATCACTATAATATTGTTTCAAGATATGAACACATACGCGTTTGTCACACAGCTATCAATGAACCCCCTTCACACCCATCCATACAACCTAGTAGACCTATCCCTTACTAATATTCTATACTGTCTAGATGGCACCCAGTCCCTACGGCAAGTTTTCAGAGGAGGACTTCCGCATTCTGAACGTGGCCTTCAAGATGCTCCAAAGTATCAACGTGCCTCAGATCGACCACGCTGTACTTGCGGGACAGCTACACCTCGGCAGCCACCACGAGGCAAGACAGGCCTTGCAGCGCATCTTCGATAAGATGCGCTGGTTCTCCGCGATGGGGGGCGACGATGCCGCTGCCGCTGCCGCTCAGGACAAAGAGATACTTTCGGAGGAAGAGTTCCACGTTCTTGACCTCGCCTTCAAGCCAATCCTCAAAGCCAACAGGCCCGTTCTCGACCACGCTGCCATTTTCCGAGCGCAGACCCTCGGAAGTGCCGGCTCTTCAAGGGAGCGATGGAGACAAATCTGCACGAAGCAGGGGTGGTTTAATGTCAAGCTCAATGGCAGCAATCGGCCGGCTCCTGCACGCAATCGGCAGGCTCCTGTACGGCAAGGCCCCGTCCAGGAGACCATTGAGGATAGGGTCCTTGAAGCTACTCGGGCACTCAATGAACAGGTGAATGCTCGTTTCGCGCAGTACAGAGCAGACCCGGACAACCAAGAACTATTTCGGGCGTACGAGGCTAGCCTGGAGGAGTATAATAGGCTTCAGGAGTATTGGAAGATTCATCTGCGAATGATCCAGTTTATCCGCAGAGTGCTTGAGTAGCGCCAGAACTAGTCGGCGGGCATTGGAGCATCTTAGAGGAAGGGAGGGTAGGGTTAATGGACGATTGGGCTAGAGGAGGTGCTGGCGTGGCTGCTAGGTATTCTATAGCTTCCTAGGTCTAGCCTGACGAGATAACTGCGCTGGTTTTTTCGTTTTATTTTTCACTCTCGATGAATTCACCATTCTTTGCCTAATCCCTCGAGATTAACTATTTTTGTGTGATATGCTCTAAGCCTTAAGTCTGGTATCGATGTCTCTTGTGACGACTTAAATGACCCTCAGAATCTCTTAGTATTATTTTTATGATCGCATATAACTTATCAGCTTATCAATAAATAGTAGCTACTTATTTTTTGAATTATTGGAAATTTTCGAAAGAGTTGCTAACATACCTCAGGGGCTTCTGGAAACTTCTATCGCACAACCCCTGTAGTCTTAAAGTCGATACTTGCCTACCCGAGTTTATAACATCTAATGAAGATTTAGATAGAATGTACTTATCACATACGTCTATCTAATAGCTGGCTGAAAGACTCGAAGTTCTCGTATCTTAGAGTTTAGACTTGTATTCAAGGGCTGAAGGTTATAAGCTTTCTAAGCACATTGATTAAGCATTGTAATGTCAGCAAGCAATCCGTATTAATTAACCTCAGTCATTGGATTGAAGACACTCGATGTAATTGCGATTAGAAAGAGTTATCCTAAGACAAAGACTAGATTATGTAGTGCCATCTACCCACCCAGCCCTGTCCCCTGGTCCTGGATTCGACGCCATCAATGGTGCAGCAGTCCGTTATATTTCGGATTCTCTATTATACAGCTTAGTGGCAATGGTGGAACGAAAATTGAATTATTTTCTTGGTACGTAGAGAGCTCTTTATGGCCAGAACCGAGTCCATCTACGGGCCGAAGAACCCATTCCGCGATCCTGCTCTTGAAACAGCATGGTAGTATGTTCAAGCCCCTGACCAACAGCGTGGCGAGCGCATTCTGGATGGTCTACCACATCTTCTCCGACCCCGTAGTTCTCAGGGAGTGCCGCGCAGAGGTAGAGCAGCTCGTGAAGGTAGATAGCAACGGTGTTCGCACTGTCGACCTGGCCAAGGTCAAGTCTTCGTGCCCCATCCTCCTCTCGACAAGGCAGGAGACTCTGCGCTACGTGCACATCGGGATCCTCGCCAGGGTCGTGATGGAGGACATCATGTTCGACAACAAGTACCTCTCGAGGAAGGGCGCCACCGTCATGTCGGCCACCCCTATCCAGCATACCGATGCGTCGGTATGGGGCTCGACGGTGGGTATCTTCGACTACTGCCGATTTCTGCGGGGGCCGGGCGGGGAGCGCACGAACCCGGCTGCGTTCCGCTCCTTTGGCGGCGGCACGGTGCTCTGCCCGGAGCGCTATTTCGTCTCCACCGAGGTTATGTTGTTTGCGGCTCTGCTGCTAACTCCGCTTTGATCTGAAGCCCGTGGCCGAAGATGGCAGGTGGGTGGAGCCCCAGAAGAATTTTCCCATGAACATCGTCTATGCCGACGCCGAAGGACGAAGTGCGTGTTGCCCTTGTCCTCAGAAACAAACATAAATGGAGCGTGAAGTTCTCACCGTTAAGCAAAGGCGTAGAGATCACCACCGAAGATGTGCTAAAAAGGGGTAGTGCATCGAGGTATCATATTCTTTCCAATTTACGTCTTATTCAATTCTGCAGAAACCGTATCATAAACATGCAATTTCGCCTTATTCAAATACCCAGTGCATACCTAATCTAATAACCAACTTGAAGATCCTTTTATTATCAGGTCGGCGTAGTACGACTTGCCAATAATGCCAATACCGTTTGAGCGGCCATGACGATCAACAGCCAAGCATTCATTTACAGATGAAGAAGTGCCTATCAGAGATTGTAGGTCGCAATTGGGCAATCGGAGCCGCTTCTTCCCAGTTGAGATTACGTAGATTTAACATGCCTGCTCTAGGTCGAACGATTCTAAGAGTTTATATGGGGCCATCACGGAGTACGTCGAGACGTGATCTGTGTCAAGGTCATGTGTGTCAGGGCTAAGGTCTGTGTAACAAGACCGGTTGAAACAGTGAAAATAACTCTGATATCGGGAATTTACAATTGCCCCTAATGCAATAAATAGGATCGCGCCAACGAGTCTCTGATACAGATGCCCGTGGAGAGGAAGTCGCCAGCAGAGGCGTTTGATTCATACTTGTACGATGTACGTCAGTAAGTTTGAATCTGCCCATCAATTGGAGCATACAAGCTCATAGCTCATAGGATACAGGTCGCCAATCCCTGACTAATGGTATATGTACAATGGGCAAACATTACAATATTCTTTTATATAATTCGAAAACAACCCTGCTAGGAATTACGCATGCAGTCCAGTCCCCGCATCTTCTCAACTAACATCCGAAGAGAGAACGCGAGACCTGTATTTAAGGAGCCATTGCGTGAACCGATATAAACACGCTTCATCAAGCATTGCCTCAAGACATACCGACATCCTCCAGTCCAACCCCCGGTCAAATCGGTCCTACATACCTACCTCATACCTGGTTGTCACACTGCATCCAACTCCCGGCAGTATGTCCCGCAACGAGAACACAAGCTCAATCCCCACAAACCAAGGGGGTGGAGGTGGTGGTACCTGTGGTTTGGGGGGCTTAGGTTACAACAGCAAACAAGAAGACCCCAGCGGAAACAGCGGAAAGGTGAAAAGTGGCACCATCAACACCACACGATCCGCCATTGACGACGAACTCATCTTTCAGATGGACGATATAGACGTGGGGGGTTCTACGGGTACTTGCTCCGATTCTGGCCCGTCTTAGGATCGAGAATGGTATAGGATCTTTTCAGGTAAAGGGGATCAGGGTTGGGAAAAACAGGCGCAAGCGAAAGGAAAACGGAAAAGGGGAGGACTATATGATTACCGGACCATTCGTTGTCTACCTGCATCTAATAACTACTAAAACGAATATCCCCTTACAGCATAAAACCACGCTCTATTAGGTATACAGAGAACAAGCCGCCGTCACCTTCTATGTACGCGCCTTTTTATCCAGACCCTTCAGAAACATAGTGGCACTCCGAGTCCGGTCGTGATCGTAGCCGGCGAAATGTTTCAGTTCCTTCAGCGCCAGCTCCCCATACTTCCTGGCTGAATTCATATCCCCCATGCTAGAGTACACCTCCGCAACGATGGTGTAAAAGTCGCCGACTTGAGCTGCCATTGCTTCCTTTTCGCATAGGTCCAGTATCTCGCTCACCCTCTTCTCGACAGCTGCATGATTCCGTATCTCCGGGCGGTCCAACTCGCCAAGGAGGTCTTGTATCCTACCTCGACGACGGTCCGAAGCTGCGCTCTCGTGTGTAGAAGCGCATAGTGAACACGTGCAGTTGAAGCCCCATTCTCGAATGAGAGATTGCCGCTGCTCGGACATGAGGTTGAGCGGCGTGTCTAAGTCGCATGTTAGAATTAGTTCTCTTTTGGCTTGGGAGAAATACTTGCAGCTAAACGTCAGTTCTTCTCCTGGTTCAATGTCTCTGTACGCCACAACTTCCATGCCCAGTGTCGTGGACGAGAACCGACTAAACATGCTATATATCAAATTAATAATTGGCTTTTCAAGCATTAGCTGTCTTCTGATTGGGAACGTACTTGGGTTTACATGCATGATTTAATCTCTGCGAAGCCCACCAAGTCAGCTAAAGCTTTCGTGCAGCTCGCATGCAACACCACTCACCGAGACATCGACGTACAACCCCGAATGATCCACGTCATTAATCAGAACCCCAAACGCATTCGTGTTGATTATGTCGTCGATGACATAACCCCCCTTCGAATGCGCCAGCTCCATCATCTTCAGGCCGTCTTTAGGAGGCAGCTGGACGGCGGCGCGGTGGAGCAGCTTCATGCTGTCCTGCTGCTTCCAGGGTCTCGGATCCATGTGCCGGACGATGACGGGATGGCGAAGCATAACCACCTCGCCCGAGCGGATCGTGCGGTTCGCGATGACCCCTACACCCCTGCCCTCCAGTTCCTTAAATTCGTACGGAGGTGGGTCGGCCACGACGAGCGGACTGCCCCTGGCCCAGTCGACCCACTTCGGGTCCGAGTCCTCGACGATACCGACGCCCGCCGCCGCGGTCTCCGGGGTGGTTAGGATACTGATTCCCGTGTCTCCGCGCAGCTTTTGGTACGTATACACGCAGAGCTTCGGACCAGCTTCTTCCTCCGGTGTTATGCACACCGGCGGGAACGTCCAGGGGCGCCACGATCTCCTTTCGAACGCCGTCTCGTCGTCGACGGGGAGCGGGCACATCACTTCTGCATCCCGGGGATCCAAAGGGCCCGCCGCGTTCGAACTGCACTGTAGGGGCGGATCAAAGTCGTACTCTCTGAGCCAAGCGGGAACCTCGCTCGGCTGCGCGCCGATAGCTCCGCGGCCTAGCCATAGGGCGAAGAGAAGCGCGAAATACCACATGGAAAGGTCGAATGCGCTCCTGGCATGTAGCTGGTACGAAACAGAATAAACGAGCAGCACATAATTCTTTTATGACCAAAGAAATCTTTGTCAGCCGCTTTTTCTTCGATGATAACAGCTTGCTACATGAGCGCATCCTCCTTGGTATCACTCAATGAGGCAGAAGAGTGCAAGGCAGCCAAGCCAAGTCGCGAATTAGCCGGAATGGCAAAGTGCAGATCCCTCGAGGGCGAAAAGCGCCGCAACCATGACAATCACATGCTATATGGAGATTATCTACCCGTAACTTCGTGTAATTTGATTGATGCAATGGCTCTCCGTTTCAGTCTTCTGGAACCGAGGATAATGTTCTATGGAGAGCCTTATGAATGTTATGCAACCATTAGTAGTGCTTCAGACTTGAGCGGTAACAAGATGCAAGTAACATATCTGTTACTCGTCACGTATTTCTCATGAACTTCGTGTTTCTACTATGTTTATCTGTGCTTGTATTCTTTTGCTCGCCTATTTGGCTCCAGGACGGCCTACAGACGGTCAAGAATCAAAATGGATAGAATGTAGAAGATGTAGAAGCAATAGCACTCCCTGCAATACATGAAATAGCTTGCTTTAGAGAGATTTTTCAATCCAACAGAAATGACCTAATCTTTACGCTATAAGATAAAACTCTCCCCCTAAAAGCATAAATTTCTCAGCTTACAGGTAAGTTCACTGGAAGTCTTTCAACTCTTTCTTTGGCCAGACGGTATTCCTTGACGGGTCCGGAATCTCGCGATCCCACGCCCATCTGCTTTGCAGGTCCGGCTCGAGCGTACTCTCCAGCATTCGCACGACGTAGTCGCCGATGATGGGGAAGAACTTCCAGCCGTGGAACGACCCACAAGTAGCTATGTAAAGGCCTTTGCTGGCCGGGTGCGGCGATATGATGAAGTCCTCGCTCGGTGTGACAGCGTCCCTAAATAAAGTTACAAGGTAGTCAGTAAGCTTTCAGGTAAATACATAGGGAAAAAAGGGGGCAAAGGTCAGCAACCCACCAGCATATACGATGCTGCGTGACCTTCCATGCCTCCCCGCGTTTTCCAAAGGTGGCCTTGTTCGCGAACTCGACGTCCTGGACGAGCGCATCCGGGACCGCCCACTGCGCGTAGTCCGATGCGGCAGGGGGCGCTGAGATCTGGCGGCCCGCGATGGTCTGCGTGTTCTTGAATATGTATTGGCCCCACCACTTCAGCATATTGTCTTCATTAAGGGGTAGGGTGCGTTGCTCGCGCCTATGAACAAGTTAGTTCTCATTCTGGTGGCGTTTTTGAGTCTTCGAGGTTGATAGCGAGAATAGGGATGGCAAAAAAACTAGTGGTCATTATACCTCTCTCCACTGGGTTCTCCTGTATACAGACAGGCATCTGCGCAAATTCCTTCGCCGTCTCGTCGTCGAGCTGCGCCAATCCGGTCGTCACCCCGGCCGCGATAATCCTATCCCCAGCACGGAAATCATCCTTTCCTGTACTCTCAGCGACATTCTCAAATAGCTTCGGCGTGAATGCACCGGTCGACAAGATCGTATGTTCAGCCGTGTAGATCTCTCCACCCGTAGTCCGGACCCCGACGCACCCGCCCTCCGCGTCGAACTCCAGCGCCGCGATCTCCGCCGTAACGAACTTGACGCCCAGCTGCACCGCCCTCTCCGTGATCGCGCGCAGCGCACCCTTCGCGTCCGCCCACCCGCTCGTCGTATTGACCAGCACGCTCTCCACGCCCGTGTAGTCCGCCCCGTCGAAGACGCCCGCGTACCGCTTCCGGGCCTCGGCGACCGGCAGCGCGTACAGCCTCCCGTCGGTGGGCCGGCCGAGGCGCGCGTAGTTGTCGAGGACGTCCCGGGCGAAGCCCGTGCGACTGATCCAGTACACGCCGCTCTCGCGGTAGAAGGGGCGCCACAGCGGGTCGGCGCGCCACACGTCCTGGGCCGCGAGCGCGAGCGCGCAGTACGCCGGGTCCCGGTAGTCGGCGCGCACCACCTTGTTCCAGTCCCACGACGCGGCCACCCGCCGGATCGCGTCCCAGTTGTCCCGGTCCACCAGCGTCACCGACGCGCCCGGGAACCGCGTGATCAGGTGCAGCGCCGTCGACGTCCCGAAGACGCCGGCGCCGACGACGATGTAGGAGCGCTGATTGTTTGATGGCCCCATCGCGACGGGGTGTGGAAAGTGATGGTTGTAGAAGTAGAAAGAAGATATAATATCGAACTGCTAAGTTGCCGCGCTAAAAAATACGTTCTAGTTCTCCATTCGATAACGCCATGGCCGGTCCCGCCGTGCCCCTCAGCCGGTTCTGCTCCGGTTAGGTCCGAGATCTCGATCGACGTCCCCAAATTAAGGGAATCGGGAAGTCCAATGCGTTGGGCTTTCGAATGTTTGCCGAGGGTATTTTAAAGCTCTGATTCAATTATAAGGGGATACAGCTCAGCCGACCATTGACCCGCTTTGGACCTGACCATTGACCCGCTTATTTGTATGTGGCGGGGTGCCAACCACTGACCATTGGGATCTAACCGGGGATACAGCTCATCCGACCATTGACCCGCTTTGGACCTGACCATAGCCCCATTTATTTGTATGTGGCGGGGTGCCGACCACTGACCATTGGGATCTGACCTGACCACGGCCCTATGGTCAGGTGAGATCCTTTATTATTGACTTCTTATTCAACCTATTATTCTCAATTCAATTCTGAAGTACAAGCTTCAAAAATAATATATAAATATAGGTATTTATAATGCGAAAATAAAAAATTTGGTTGCACTAGAATTCAATAAGTGGCTGCAATTTAATTATAATTAGAAGGTAAAACCTTAGATGAAATTACTCAAATACAAAATCTAAGGGTATCACGTGAGGCCTTTTGCAATACCCTTTGCAATACCCTTCGTAATACCCTTCGTAATACCCTTCGCGCTTAACCTATATACTGAAATATCTTAACAACCAAAGCCTGCACCAGCTTAAACCTTATAATATTTAAAAGCTCTTTATAAGGCGAAACTTTTAATATATAGGTTATATTATTTGTATTTATCTAAGGATTATTAAATGGAATATATAAATACTTTTTAAAATTTAATTAAATTTTATAGGTGCCAGTTTAAAATATAACCGTAAATATTTAATAAGTATTTATTAAATATTTAATAAATATTTATTAAGTATTTATTAAATGGTTATTATATATTATTATTATATTTTTTATTAAATAAATTATTATATTTATTAATAAGTGGTTATATATAATATAGGTTTTTTTATAAAATTTTATTTAATTTTATTTTAATTATTAAAAACTTTAAAATATATATTAAATATTTATTAAATATATATTAAATACTTATAATTTTTATTTTTTACTTTTTTTTATATAATTAAATTTATATTTAAAACCTTAATTAAATTAAATTTTAATAGTTAATAATTAATATTTTATTATATATAAATAAATAAATTAATAATTAAATTTAAAATAAATTAATAATTAATTAAATTATATTTTTAATTTAATTTAACCACGGCTTTAAATATAAATTTAATTATATAAAAAAAAATAAAAAATAAAAATTATAAATATTTAATATATATTTAATAAATATTTAATATAAATTTTAAAGTTTTTAATAATTAAAATAAAATTAAATAAAATTTTATAAAAATATTTATATTATATATAATTATTTATTAATAAATATAATAATTTATTTAATAAAAAATATAATAATAATATATAATAATTATTTAATAAATATTTAATAAATATTTATTAAATATTTAATAAATATTTATTAAATATTTATAATTATATTTTAAATTAATATTTATAAAATTTAATTAAATTTTAAAAAATATTTATATATTTTATTTAATAATTTTTAAATAAATATAAATAATATAATTTATATATTAAAAGTTTTATTTTATAAAAAACTTTTAAATATTATAAAATTTAAATTAATATAAATTTTAATTATTAAGATATTTTAATATATAAATTAAACGTAAAAAATATTATAAAAAACTTTATATAATACTTTTAAATTTTATATTTAAATAATTTTATTTAAAATTTTATTTTTTAATTATAATTAAATTATAATTATTTATTAAATTTTAATATAATTAAATTTTTTATTTTTATATTATAAATATTTATATTTATATATTATTTTTAAAGTTTATATTTTAAAATTAAATTAAAAATAATAAATTAAATAAAAAGTTATTAATAAAAGATTTTATTTAATTATAAAACTATAATTAAATTAAATTTTAATAATTAATAATTAATATTTTACTATATATAAATAAATAAAACTATAATTAAATTTAAAATAAATTAATAGTTAAATAAGTTGTATCTTTTAATTATAATGATTTTTTCTTATAATCAAGATATTATAATTACATAAGTCTAATTCAACCCCTTTTCTGCAGGGAAGATTAGTCAGCTCTTAGTAATTATCGCCATCAGACACATTGGCAATGCTGTTGTGATTCGAGAGACCTCCTATTTACTAGTTAACATGGTCTTCACTTTGCTTTCTGATTATGGAATGCATGCAATATGAAAAAATAAGACCAGCTATGTATATTGTCTTCGTTTCCAAACACACCCTCCCTAGATCAATGGCCGGAAGTAGTAGTAGTTTGGGGTAAGCAGTGGCCCCGGAAGAAGCTGGTATTATGTAAGTGCCATATCTTATATCTTATTCCCTGATGCTAGGATGGCTAACAAATATCTTAGTGTCATTGTGGAAGCGGTCCGATGCTAATCAGCACCAATAATGCTTGCTCAGAGTGTGGAAGGTCAAGATGCCCAAACTGTGAAGGCCTTTGGGATAAAAGAAATTTCAATTCAGTCTAATTAGCATACAATATTGCTTTTAAATGGAAGACTCAATTTGGTAATTACCTAATTGCTAATACTTGATTCTTGAATGGCAAGTTAGATTATTCCCTCATAAAATGACTCAACCTTCCATTATAAATATAAACCTTCCAGCCCATACTACCTAGTATAGGCTAGTAACTAGGTAGTTACCATAGCCCCAGTAGTTGAAAAGATAGAATGGAATAGGTAAATTTCTTGAATCGGCTAAGCCAAGACGGATAGGATATAAAATTGGCATTTAAGACCACCTAGCTAGTCCTTATGTTAATGAGTTGAATAGAGATTTCATCGTAACGGTTGAAATTAATGATACGAGAAACGTGTCACTCACCTTGGTTTGTAAAAATCAATGTTTACGATACGTAGCTTAGGTATTATATTCAGCTTGCCCGATGAGCAGCCTTGATGTTACATATATCCAATGTATGGTACGCCGTGAAAGCTTGCGTAAGGGCGACTGCGTGCAGATACATGCCGCACAAGATAGCAATGTGAAAGATCTGGTGTGAGCTGCCCCAGATGTCGAATTTGCCGGGAGCGAGGCGCTCTGGGATTCGAAACTGTAACTCTTGATCAGATCAAAAAGTGAACAGCGAGCGTGCAAGCTTACCCCGTAAAGACCGACTCCGACCCCATAGGACACAATCTCCAGCAGATACCATTTCATCCCCGAGTACTGAAGCATGTACTCGAGCCCATAAAGCTGAACTCCATGCAGTAGCGGGATGAGTGCTGACGCGCCGAGCGCAACGAAGGAGCCTACCTTCACATTCCGCCAGCGTTGCGTTCTATATCTAGGTATCGAGAGCAGAGCAGCGGTGGCGCAGCCCGAAATTGTGATCTAACTCATGTTAGCATATCGCGGGGCCTAAACTTGGGGCGAGGGGAAGAATGGGAGGCGGTAATCGCTTAGAATAACTGACAATAGCAGAGTGTAATTTTTGCAAGCCCGGTTCACAGGTGAATATATAAAAGATGCCCGGAATAAATGTGCCCAGGATCGCGATGACAATCCCCATCAGATCCATTTGATGCCATAATTGTTCTGCGCCTTGTGAGTGGGACCCTAGTAGGTGGAAAGCAGCACTGAGGATTAAACAACATTCCGCAGACCAAAAGAAGATTCTGAACATGAAAAAGTCTATTCCCGAGACGTTGAGGAATTGAGGCTCGGAGAGGACCCGCATGAACGCGGTCGCGATCAGCGGTAGGAGTAGAGCCCCGACCAGGTGGGTATATACATTACAAGTCTCGTTGTGCAAGAACGTTAGGCTGGTGAGGATCTCTAGATAATCTGCTTTTTCCGGGCGAAAGCCACTGAAGATGTATTTATTATCCCGCTACCATTCGGCGGCCTCATGCCATGCCACGGTTCGGGCTTTAGTCGTGGGCTGGGTTGTGGGCGCCTCCACTGTGCCGTTATAGACCACCTGCGCGTGCCGTTTCTTAACTTCTGGTCCGGACATTATCGATACCTTGTGTGAAGCCTGGGGATGGTGGTAGATGAAGACAAGGCAAAGAATGTCTGAAAGCCTGATTTATAAAAGGCAGAGCGGAGGAAAGGGTAATCGAGAGGTGCGCTGACTGAAACTCAGGGGTAATTGGAAAATAAGGCAAAGGCTCGAGTTTGTAAGAGGAAGAGTGGAAGAAGAGAGGAGGAATGGGCAAACATCGCAGGAAAAAAACGCCGATTTTTTCCCTCCCAATCCTTTTAATGCGGTGGCGCGCTAATTGACGAGGACGCTGATAAACGATTCGCTCATTAAGTATTGTTAGATTCAAGACTTATCTATATGCTGATGCGCCAATCTATCAAAATCGAGGGGGGGGTGGGCAACCCATCCACCGGCGCCCCGTGTTCAAGAAGCAGCTTGATGATCTCCTTGGAATTCGCCTAGATAGCTCGAATCAACGGCGTGTTGCCGTAGGTGGCTTTACCCTCGACCCTGGCGGACCGGTCAAGCAGTAGAGACACGATGGAGTGCGATCAATTTGCTCCGATCTTTGGAATTGATCCGGGCACCTTGATCAAGCAACAACTCCACCACGTCGCGGTGGCCCCGGGCGGCGACCCAGAAAAACGGCGTCCGGCCATAGTTATCCTTCCGCGAGATGAGACCGCGGAAGGAAATGTGACCGGAGGTATACTGGCTGAGTAATGTGTAACTTCCTTCAATGATTGCCAGGCAAGTCCGCATAAGAGTCTGATGGGCGGTGTGGTTCATGAGGAACATGCTGATACCTTCAATATTGACCTGCTCACTCTGGAAGAAGTCCTTTGCCGACTCGTGACAACGTTTACTACATCTCCGTCGATTTTTACCAATAGCCCACAAGATGCAAGCTGATCCTTCATTATTTATGTTGGTGTCATGTTCAACTAGGCTCGTATCGCCGTACTTGGCTTAGCGCTGGAGATCCCTATGGACGGTTCTAGTGGAGATAGCTTCGGAGATAGAGCATCCAGGGGTTATCTGGTCAACCTCCTACCCTCGGCCCTCTTCTGTCGGCCATAAACCTGAATCGCAAACATGTTTCTTTCCTAAAACTCTCATACGAACTAGATTGGGGCGTTATCTTCGTCCGTCATGTTCTCGAACCAATATTCTGCTGTGCTAGGCGCGGCGAAAAGCGGACCCTCTCTAGATGACTTTACCAATACCTTTGTCCTCTCGTCAGCGTCGAGCACATGTAGGGACCAGGTTCTCTCCGAGATCCCCAAAGCCTTAGCTGTTGATCCATCGAGGCAGCGGCGGGCTCATCAGAAGTCTCGGACGGGTTGTGAAAACTGCCGGAGGCGGCGAGTCAAGGTGGGTGCATAGACTTCTAATGGCTTATTATAGCCCCTGCAAGCTAATGCTGTATGGCTCTATAGTGTAATGAAGGTAACGATGGGGCACATTGCACAAATTGCTCGCGGAGGGGAGAACGCTGCCAACGCCTCACACGGTGCGATCGAGGAGTGTCAGCAGCAGCCCCTTCGATACCGAAGCCGGTTGACACCCCCCTTCCCAGCTTTGGACCGACGGACGCCGCCGTGAACCTCCACCACCTGAAGCTATTTCACCACTTCCAGACAAGTACGCGCCATACGCTCATGCTCAGTCCCGAAGTCTGGGATCACGCAGTCCAGCTTTCCTTCCAGTTTGAATTCTTGATGAACACCATTCTATGCGTGACCGCACGACATCTCGCCTTCTTACGGCCAGACGATGCCACATACCCGAGAGCGGCAGCCAGCCACCTGTGCCGAGCACTTCCCGGGTTCCGGCATGAGCTGTCCAATAATTTCAAATTGACCCACATCGATGCTTTCATCGCCACCTCCCTTCTGCTCCAGTACGAAGCATGGACTAGCACCGACTTTTCCCCGGACCAGGACGATACCGCCGTATCGTTCGACCCGACGAGGGACCGCGTCTTCGCCATGGGCTCTAGCCTCAAAGAGGTCTTCCTGAAGAGCGTTCCGCTCCTTTCCGGCCAGCCGTCCAAGTTCCTGCCGCTCCTTCGGTACAATCCCATGGACAGCCTCGTCGCGGCCGCGCGGATCAGCAACGGCACGCTGGCAAAATATCAACAGTTCTTCTCGCACACTCGCCCGATCGGTCCGGAACTGCTCGACGTTCCTCTCCCGTGCCTGGAAAATACGGACCTGGCCGTTTCGAACCTATGGCAGCACCGTGTCTCCCAAGCAAAAAACGAGCCTGAACCGGTGGACGACGGATACGCGCCCGTCATCGCCCGGCTCTGCCTCGTCCTCTCGTTTCTCCCCGAGGCACAGCCGCTGGACCATGACGGTGCCAAGTCAGCCCTATTATTTTCCGACCTGGCAAGGTACATCCTCTCGTTTCCCGTGATTTGCCACGGCCCATTCGCCGTGGCCCAGCAGGGACGCCGCGGTCCCTTTTCATCTATGGTCCAGCAAGGAGACCCGCACGCTCTTTCTTTGCTCTACCATTTCTACCACGCTGCCAAGATACTGCTTCCCCCGGACGAGTGCTGGTGGGCGCACAAGCGTGCGACTGTCTCTGAAGCAAACCTGAAGGAATGGTTAATGAAAGAGAGCAGCAGTAAACAAGTTGATGCGTAGAGTCCGAGGTGAAGCTAAACCCCCAAGCTAGGTCCTCATTGTGCCCAGATCGGCTCCCAGTTAGGTGGGGAACAGGTGATTACTTGTGTAGGCGAGACAAGATCCTCAAGACTTCGACCCCCTTTTCCTTTTAGTCTCGTATCGCTGTACTTGGCTTAGCGCCATTCGGAGATAGCGAAGGGAGGCATAATGATAAATCGGACGCTGCCCCGACCTTGCATCGTCTCAGGCCTGATCATTCCATTCCTTGATCAGCTCAAATCGAAACCATGGTTGCTCTTTCCCAAGTCACCGCGTCGAACGAACGCGTCGCAGCCACGTTCCCTGCCGGCCTCGTAGCGGTCTTCGTGGGAGGTACTAGCGGCGTCGGCGAGTACACGGTGAAGACGCTGGCCAAGTACGCTTCGAAGCCTAGAGTCTACATCGTCGGCCGGTCCCGGGAAGCGGCCGACCGCATCATCGGCGAGTGCAAGCAGCTCGGTAGCGGCGGCACATTCGAGTTCATAGAGGCCGATGTGAGCCTGCTGAAGAACGTCGACGACGTATGTCGCCATATCAAAAGCAGAGAGAAAGATATCAACATCCTCTTTCAGAGCCAAGGGAGCATGGGCTTTGCCAAAAGTATGTCCTGCCCTGCTTGGACCCTTTCTCCCCCTTCTCCAATCAGTGATCTAATCTTCGAACTTTTTTTATAGCGACGTCTGAAGGGTTACCCCTTGCTTCCTGTCTCATCATGCATTCACGCATGCGCTTCATCCTAAACCTGCTCCCGCTCCTCCAGAACGCGAGCTCCCTCCGCCGCGTCGTCAGCGTGCAAGCGGCGACCTGCGAGGGCCCGATCGACCTGGACAACATCGCGGGCCGAGGCTTCCCGCTCACCAAGTGGCGGAACCAGGCCGCCTCCGTGCAGACGCTACTGCTAGGGGAGGCGGCGCGGCGGGCGCCCGGCGTCGGCTTCGTCCACACGATGCCGGGCATCGTCAGGAGCGGCATCTCGCGCGACGCCCAGGGATTGAAGATGTCCATCCTAGTTGGTATATTTTCGGTCCTGCAGCCTCTCGTCGAGACGCTGCCGGCCGAGTGCGGCGAGCGACATCTGTTCTATGCCACCAGCGCCATGTACGCGGCTTGTCAGGACGGCGCAACTGCTGCTGGTGTAGCATTGGAAGGCCCACTGTCGACGGCCAGAGGCATTGACGGACACGAGGGCAGCGGGATGTACTCGGTGGATGTCAAGGGGGAGAGCGTGTCGCGCAAAGTGGAGGAACTTCTGCACCAGTTCAGAAAGGATGGCACAGCGGAGAAAGTATGGGATTATATCATGGGGGATTTTAAGAGAATCACGGGAACAGAAGTAGTGGCGTAAAGTACTTAGATGGGAAAAAGGTCAGATGTGTTGGATTTTTGAAGTACGATGCCTTAATGCCGGTGTCATAGACTTGGTATAAAGGGGTAGTAGAGTAGCTCTGACACATAAATCAATTCCTGGCATCTGCGTTTCTCTCGATAGCCATAGTGAGTTTGCATTCATGCTTGAACCGTCTTCTATGGAATCCGTTGGTTTCCTCGTCTCATGCTAGGCTTAAAATTATTCTCCTGAATCGACATTGCGTAAACATGATATGAGGCGTAGTTTGGTAGAGCTAAAGTAATGTTTTCAATTAACTCCGCGTCGTCATATGCATAGTGGGATAGGTATTAAGAGGCCAGAATTTACTCCTATGGTCGATTGAGAGGTACTGATATGGACAAGACTGTCTACCTCATGGACGTATATTGGGGTGAGAGAACGTGATGAACGTCGCTTCTTAAGATTCTCGAGATCCATAGGATGTTGGCCACCCCAAGATATTTTGCCTGAATAGGGTTCGATTTCTTCAAGATACCCCGAAACTCGATCTAAGGTCGAAGTCATAAAATTTCCATTCGGCTCTCTTGTCGTCTCTGGCGAGTATTATGTTGGTGGTGGAACTTCGACGCGGCTGGCATTCGCGGCCCCCTCTGTACTTGTCGTAAGCCAGATTGGCCGACGTTGGTTTCCATGGAAGGTAGCAATGGTATGAAAGCCGATCAATATCTGGCTTACTTGCGTCACGGTCGTCTGAGTTAAGAGTAGTGGGCGCTCATAGGCACCCTGGCACCCTGCCGCGGCCTTTATTTAGCATTGCCTCGACTAACTGAATAGTTCAGTTGGCTTTCCACTTGCCCATGGTATCAAAGACCATTAGAGGGCGGACGATAAGTTGTTTCGCACGATAGATCGACGCATCATCTCAGCTTAATCGACGCCTCCAGGGAACTCATCATCCGCACCCTCTCCTGGCCCTCGCCGCCCCACTCCTCGTCGCCCTCCTCTACCACATCATCTACGGCGCCCACGCTCCCCGTTGTCAGCTGGACGACGCAATCGGCCTGCTTCTGGAAGAACAGGGCCACCTCGACGATGCGCTGTATGGCGTGGCCCGTGCCCAAGACGACGACCTCGCCGGCATCCTCGAGCCCGATCCCGATCCCGCTGCCGTTACCGCCGGGGCGCGTCCGCGCCGAGATGGCGCGGACCCGGTCGTCCAGCGACGCGTTCTTATCGCCGGCCAGCCGGTTCGTGAAGGCCTTGCTGGAGGCGGACGCCGAGCGTAGGTTCTTGTCGAGCTGCTTCCGCACGCGCGTCGTCACGGACCGGAATGGCGTCCTCGCTGTCACATAGATGCGGCGCGAGGCGTGTGTGGAGGGGGGTCGTGTTGGGATGGGTCGGCGGCGAATGGTGGATCCTAGGAAACTGTCAGAATCATGCGATACTGGCTAGGTAAAAGTAGTTCGGTCAGAGATCAGACCTTTCGGTATTGGTGGGAGCTTTGGCTTGGGGGCGTCTCCAGGCACCTGCGAATGCGGTTTGGATCGGCTTTCGGGAGCCATGAATATGGGTGTGTCGGCGTATCAAGAAGTGAGTTATTACGAAGACCTGTCCCTGGGCTTTCTTTCGGCCTCAATCCATGGATTCTAACACCGTGGCCACATTGGAGATGTGTCTGTCTTGATCGAAGGGCTGGTGTAATAAGTTCGTAGCTCGTCTTAGCAGCATCGAAAAATGACGTGGGTACCCGGCAGAAAAGATAAGTCGAACGGGCGAACGAAACCATAATTGTTATCGCAGCTTCGCCCTAGCCTATCCGCCTATCATTTCACACCGCCTTCCCCAATCGAGCAATCACCAGTAAGAGCTCTCCACTTATCCTACAGGCTTCAACTTAACTAACCGTTTACCCAAGTCTCAAAGAGTTAGAGCGACATCTCACGATATATCATCCACCATCGAATGGCTACTTGAAATGTGGCTGCCTATGCCAGCCAGCAACCATCTACCACAATGTCCGTTGAGATCTGGCCTCCCATCTCGCCCGACGAGCTTAAAATCCAAGAAGATGCCACACAGGTGCGATGCAATCCTCCTCGCCCATTCATTTCTTATACCCCAACCCTAGCCGCAACCTATGCATATATAAGTAGTGTCCTATAATACACCCCCTAAGCACTATGCACACCACGCTTCTCGTCCGAGAAGACTTTGTCCTCGTCACATCCCCTTCTCATTCCCCGTACCCCTCCTCCCGATCCGCCTTCAACAACTTCCAGCGGTCCAGCAGCTCACCACAACGCCGACAGGCCCGCGAGCTAGTATGGCTCCTGACGTCGCTGCGGTCGACGCTAGTCGAGCTGCGCGGGGGCCTCGAGGACTGCGCGGCCCTCCTGACGCCTCCCCCGGCCGACGGCAACGAAGCCGCCGCCGCCGCCGCTGGCGGTAGTGGCATCATCGTCGGCGGCAGCACGCTGGCGCTGACGACGCCGCGCAACGAGACGGTCAAGGGGCACACGACGCGCGTGGGCACGCGGCTCGTGCGCGGCGTCGTCCACCTGAAGCTGCGGACCCTGCCGCCGCAGACCCTGGCCCTGGACCCGTCCCGCTCCGTGCGCGTCCCGGCCCTCGCGCGCCTCGACGCCCTGCTCGCCCGCGCCGTCGGCCTGTGCCTCGACCTCGAGGAGCACGAGCGCCGCCCGTCCCCGCCCCCCTCCGCCCCGTACCTGGCCGCGCAGCTGCGCCTGCTAGCCCAGCACATCGTCGACGCCGCCGCCCTCGTCCGGGGTCCCCGGCCTCGTCCCGTATCCAGTACCCCTACCCCTACCTCCACTACCTCGGGTCAAGAGGCGGGAGGACAGCAGCAGAGACTACCCACACCTCCCAAGCCCGACACGGCGTGGACGACGTGCTCGGTATCGCTAGGCCACTTCACGCCGCCCATAAGCCGGAACCTGTCGCTGTACGTGACGGTCCAGGACGCGTGCCTGGTGCTGTACCTGCGGGCGCTCGAGCCCGCCGACGCGCCCGTCAACTTCGGCACCAAGCTCGCCCTCGCCATCGGCACCACGCGCCGCCTCGAGCACGACGAGGCCGACAAGGTCTTCAGCTACCGCTGCGACGACGAGTCGTACATCGAGGGCGCCGAGCCGCATGAGACCCCCGGCGGCAGGGGAGGAGGAGGAGGAGGTGGAGGAGGGAAGGAGAAAGAGTTCGACGTGTACGTGCGCGAGAAGGTGAGGGTCGAGAGCCCCGACCCTAGTCTCCTGTCCCTGTCCGCGAAGCTCAACGCCCTGTCGAACACGCTGAGTTTGGCGCGGCATAATCTGGCTGCTGTTATGGGGGAAGAGATGGAAAACTAACAGGGGGTATTCGACGCCATGCGAGAGTGGAGTTTGGAGTCTAATAATGGGAATCAAGGTGAACTAAAGCGATACCTCTTTTTAAATCCATGCAACTTGTCAAAAATAGTAATGAATCAAAACAAGCACAAAATGTCTCAATGGAATTATAGTGAGTTTTACCATTTAAAAGGTTGAATTGTTCCGTATTGGTATCAGTAAGACTGATCATGATAAACCTCCAGAGGGCGTTTTCCACTCTTCCGTACTCTCGTGACAAGATCCCCAATTTCAACAGTACAAGTACACGCACACATTCCTCTTCGCTCACGACATCTCAAATTTCTCTCACGGCAAGCTTGCTGTTCTGTTACGAAAAAGCCGCATTCCAAACTCCAATTCTCAATATCTTATGCCCAATTCTGGCCAAAATCCACCGATGATGTAAGAGACCACTTTTCTCAATCCTTGACACTCCCTTATGACACAGGCGACCATGGCATTGGGATCAGGATCCTCGACTTCATGGTCTGGATGAGAGGGACCGTCTTGTGGACGGTCTCAGCCCAACCCTCCTGCTTCCAGCTCTCCTCTCGCCGAACCTTTCGTTCCTCCAGGTTGGCAAACTGCCAAAGGTGGTGGACTGTGTTCAGGTCACCAATTTGCACAAACCAAGCTCCGACGCCTTCCATGACTTCTCTTCGTGCCTTCAGGCCTCGTCGCCAGTGCGTCTCCCACTCGAGTAGGTTACCGGGGTGGAGAGTGTAGGATCGTAGCTCGAACAGGCCACCAAGTTGGCGGGGAGCGGTAGTCGGCCAGAATGAGAACTCCTGCATAATCGACGTGTTCTTCGACTTGATGAGCGTCTTAAGCTTCCTGTCGAACTCGGGAAAGTCGGGATGTCTGGAGATAGAATGTAGGGATTGGTGATATCCTTGGTAGCGTTGGTACTCCCAGATGTGGACTTTGGAATCTCTATTAGTATATTGCCATGGTCAAAGCGAAGCGTTTAGATTATGCCTCCAGATATATAACTTACCGAATGTGTCACAGTCGCCCACCTCCGTTCGCCAGCTTCCGACAAGGTGAACCTTATTCTCCTGCAGGGAGGCCATGCGCGGATACCAGTCTCCTACCAGCGCCGTATATTCGTCTACCTTGTCGGGCAGTACTTCGTGGAAAACGATTGAGTGTACATACTTGCCACGGGCCAGAACTGCGGAGAAACTTGCTTCGAGCTGGGCATCCAGCTCGCGTCCTTCTTTTGTTCCGTAGATGACCCTAGAGAGGAGAGAATCTGGTTGGTCGGCTTCTGTGCTCGACTTGTTCGCCAGCTCCGCTCGTTGCCCTGCGACATTACTCAATGAGCCCAAGCCCTGAGAGGATTCGGCAGCGGGAGACGAAGGGGAAGTATTAGATGATAGTTTTCTATTGAACCTACTTGCTTCTCTCTCTTGCTGTGCTCTTGCTAACTGCTCGCGGAAGTCCTTTTGCCTCGCATTGAAAGAATCGACGCCTTCGGGAGTAATGTCGGCCAGTATGGGTTTACGCTGGTTAGCAGCGGTGGAGCTAAATGCTCGCAATGAGCGCGGAGCTGCCGCCGCTGTTCGTGCGATACGTCGGGTCAACATGATGGGGGATTTGGTGTATTCTTGTTTGTGCAGGTGGAGGTGTTCTTATGGTGCTCTTGCGGGATATTAATACAAAGGAGGACGCCTCGAATTGAGGAGGTGGGGGAACGAAGCTGGGAATGGTCGGAAGATGACTCGGTGAAAACGCCGAATTTGACGCAACCTGACAACGGGAACGGTGAGGGAAACGAGTTACAGTGCTGAGGAATGCTAGAGTCAGGATTGGACGATGTTATTTGTTGGGTAGTATTTGGTGATTGGGACCTTGGGCTCGTTGTCGGTGAATGTTGCTCTGTGCTGTGCTGTGCTGTGCTGTGCTGTGCTGTGCTGTGCTGTGCTGTGTGCTGTATGCTGTATGTATGTACAAGGATACTTGCAGCTATGCGGTAGATTGTCGCGGGGAAAGTTCCAGTTCTTAAGGCCTCAAGGCGACGATAGGCGGACAGGCAATGGCATGGACGGTTCCGCGAAGCAGTTGAGAGGAGCAGTACATGAGAAGCAGCCTGGCAGCACGACGATGGAGGGGAGTATTTGAGATTAATTGGTTGTCGTCAAGTTACTTTATTCCCCCACATTCGAAAACGGGAATTGGTTGTACATAGTACGTAGGTTTGCGATTTCCCCAGCTTTTAGTGACAATAATGACGTCTTTCTAGCACCTGGACAGTTCGTTCTAATGGAGCTTAGCAGCCCGGTAAAACTCATCGTCCGCCTCCGAGCGAATCACCCATCTTACGTAATACACTTACAATATGCATATACAAGCTTAAGGCATAAACCCCCATAAAGCCAATTTCAGTCAAGGCGAATAAACCGCCAAGTTCCGAGCAGAGCTTGACCTTTTTCGAAAACCACTCGCTTCCGACTTCAACCTCCATCAACCCTCAATATCAACACCGTCTATCTCCACGCAGACCCTCCAAATTTACATTCAAGATGTCTTGGCTCGGTATTACGCCTCTAAAGAAATTCCCGGCGCCAGTCCGTAAGTCAATTGATCCTTTGACACAACGAATAAGATGGATTGATAGCATCTACTAACGTAACGAACAGTCCGGCCCTATGCTCCCTTCTTCGCAGCCGGTACGACGAGCGATTATTCCTACGATATCCCCAACATACGAGAGTAGCTCCTAACGAATGTATAGGCCTGATCATCGCGTACGGTATCAACGCGGCGCAAAACTCCATGATGGCTTGTATGTATTCCAATGGTTGCCACTGGCCGAAGGAGAAGAGATAAATTGACAGATTTTCAACAGCCGACGAGTGGAAGAACGACCCGCGCAACCCGAATGCGAAGTCCGGAGGACACTAGAGCGATGATTACAGAATCGGAGGGAGAGACCAATTACCCCGGGCAAGAAGCATCATAGACGGTCGAGTCATTCATCGATACGAGCAAGGCAGAACCGGGACTGTACTATAGATTACGGGCGCATCCCAATCAAGAGCCGTGTCCAGATACCTATATCTATTCATCTGTTCTTGGAAAAGACTATACTAAAGCTGGGAGTCCCGTGCGGTGATATTCTCTTGCGTTGCGATATTAGTCGCAAACTGCCGGTCTTGAAGACGATGCTTTGAAATGGCCCACCAGTTCTGGCTCGAAATTACCAGTCTGAGTCTACCTCGTAGAAGCTGTTCTCGCAAGTTTAGTTCCAACGGACCCTTAATTCGATAATCCCAGTCAGCCCAGTTTGATGTCTAGGAGCAGGATCAGAAACACACGAGCCTCAGTTTTGGATTTGTCCTGTCTGCATACCAACTACATATCATGATATAATACCATAAGGTAAAATATCAATATTACCAGGAGCTTGTTGATTTTCTTAGGATAAATTAGTCTTATAGTACGTATCTCTTCCTCATTAACTGCTGCGGATACGGGGTAGGTAGATGCAAAGTATATAATAGAGGACAAAATTAGAAAATCAACAGCAACAACTAGAACAAATAATAGACGAGAAATTTCATAGCTTTAAATCAACTATACGACTGCATAGAAAATAATTGTGTCTACGCCGTTTGAGTCACAGTCCGTAGCAGCCGGCAAATCGGTCTAGTTCTAGACCAATGCTTGAAAAATCGCCGAACATGTGAGCGACTCACTTTCACAACAAGTCTCACTCAACTTATCTCTCTCAACCTTACATAGAAACCAAATTTATCAAAAGGCGACGATATAAACGCCCGAGACAATTTGATTTTATGAGCTTATCCATCCGGGGCAGACCTATCATCTGTTTTCACTTCGCATCAGCAGCATCAGTAGCACCCCGCTCATTCGCATTCACATCCTTCGGCCCGCACCATCAACTGCACCGGACTCTCACCACCACCATGTCAGCCCCGGCAGCACCAGCGGTCCAGCCCGGCAGCAGCAGCAGCGTCCCCAAGGGCAAGACGGAAGTCAAGATCCTAATGCTACACGGCTACACCCAGTCCGGCCCCCTCTTCTCCTCCAAGACCAAAGCCCTCTCCAAGCTCCTCGCCAAGACCCTCTCGCCCGCCCCCCTCAACCTGCACCCGACCCTCGTCTTCCCCACGGCGCCCCACCGCCTCCGGCCCTCCGACATCCCGGGGTACGTGCCCGGGACCGGGGAAGGCGGAGAGGACGAAGACGAAGAGGAAAGCGACAGCTGGGCCTGGTTCCGCAAGGACGAAGCCACGGGCGCGTACCGCGGCTTCGAGCGGGGCATGGAGGCCATCGCGGCCGCGGTCCGCGCCGCCGGCGGCGTCGACGGCGTCTGCGGTTTCAGCCAGGGCGGCGCGACCGCCGCCCTCGTCGCCTCCGCCCTCGAGCACCCGCTCCGAAACCCACCAGCCGACGGCCCCTCCCCCTCCTCAGCGGGCGAGACGGCCGACTGGTCGTGGGTAGAGTCGCTGCGCGCCGCCAATGGCAACCGCCCGCTCCGGTTCTGCGTCGTGTACTCGGGCTTCTACGCGCCCCTCGACGCCCTGAACTGGCTGTACGAGCCCCGGATCGTCACGCCCACGCTGCACTTCGTCGGCAGCCTCGACACCGTCGTTGAGGAGTCGCGGAGCCAGGGGCTCGTCGACCGGTGCCTAGACCCCCAGGTCGTGGTCCACCCCGGCGGCCATTACGTGCCCGTCGCCAAGGACTGGGTTATGGTGCTGGCGGGCTGGCTGAGGCAACGTTACCAGACTGCGGGTGCTACGGATAAGGAATCTCTGTAGGACATTACCAGGGTAGGCATGAAGTATATATGAGGGTTAGGGTTAGACTACGAGATCATCACGAATTACTAGACGGCTATAGACGGAAGATTAAAGCGTAGAAGGCAGCCCGGTTTTACAGGGGCCAAATAAGCCTCCTAATCTAAGTATTGTACATTCGCATGCTTTTTGATGCAAACCTGATGTCGTGCGTCTCGAAACCTAAGCCATGTCGAGGTCCCAAAGAATTACCACCCCCCTGAACCGAGTCCTCAATACTACCTACCTACCTGAGGTAATATTCATCACGCCTTCTTCTTACCCTTTTTCTCCTTGCCTTCCTTGGCTCCTGGCTGGATTCTCGCCATCATCTCCTCCTTGGTAATGAGATGATCAACGCGCTCCAATAAGCCGAGCAGGCTCTTCATATTGTGGCTCCACTCGTTAAGAACGTCATCGACGTCTCTAGGCTTGGCGAAGTCGACTATGCGCGCCGGCCGATCGATACGAGCGAAGACCGTCTTAGAGCATACCAATTCGCTGATGTACTTCTCAGTCTCATCCTCCGTCAGGTCAAGAAGCTGGGTCAAGCGCTTCATGCCGATGCGAGTGTAATACTTGGCCACAACTCTGACGTTGTGTTCGATGACTCGCTTGCGCAGGTCCTGCCATCGCTGGTGGGCCTTTTCGTCCTTCGATTGGTTCGGACGCTCATCGAAGATATCGGTTCCGCAAAGATGGGGACCGTATTGGTTGGCGACCTCGGGCCATCGCATAAGCTCATGCACCGTAAATAGCTTAAGAAGCTGGGCATCAACAGCAATCTGGGAATTTCGGGTGTCGCGGAAAACGCGCTGGAGAAGGTCATGCTGTTCGTTGTCGTGGGGAGCAAGTATGACGAAGTAGATGATGCGTTGGAGGACCTAGTTAACGTTAGCAAAATTAGGCCACCAATGGAACGAATACCGAACATACAGGTTGCAGTTTTGAAGGGTCTTCTTCCACAGCTTCAGTATCTAGTACTTGTCTGTAGTGTTTGCAAGCGTCGAGATATTTATCGTCGTGCTTGGCCAGAGTAATCTGCTGCTCGTAGTACGCCAACTTCAAGTCGGTAGTATCGTCTTCCTGCTCCGGGGGAACTTCCTCTCCTCGCTTCAGCTTCTCTTCCCGCACCTTCTTCTCCTTCTCCACCTGTTCCGGCGTCTTCTTGGGCTTTCGGGACAAATATCTCGTGCTAATCTTACGACTAAGAATACCGGCTTGTGTGTAGTCGCCGTTCTCGATGCATAGGGCGACTTGAGCAAGTATGAACTCTGTCTTCTCACGTCTCTCCATCGAACCGAACGTTTCTACCTGTAATTCGCATAGAATATCCATTGCGGACTTCAGGTCGCCTTGCTGTTTCTTGATGTCCGACAGAATCTTGGTCACGCGGGCTCGCTCAACCTCGACGAATATCTTGCCCTCGGTCACTGTGCGCAGGGTCTCAATGACGGTGAGCTTCGTGTCTAGGTCCGGTGTCGTATCGAGGAAACTCATGACGGTTTGAACCATCTTGGTGATGGCTTGTTTGAGCTGGCCATGCTTCTTGGAGAGGACCAAGACCTGGTCATTGAGGAGACTCCAGTTTCCGGCATCTTTACAGATCGTGCATATCGCGGTCAAGGTTCTAGAGGTGGACGCAAGGTCGGATGCCTAGGGGTTATAATTGTTACTGAGTGCTATGTGGGTTGGAAGTGCGAAGAGAGCTTACCTGTCGGGCTTGTTTCTCGAATACGGTAAGCTTCTCGATAGCTGCTTGGAGATCGTTCTGCAATCACTCTGTTAGCTATTGTCTATATGCAGCAGCCTATTAACATGGGCGCACCTTGGCAAGCTTCTCTGCCTCACTGATTTGCACGTCAGCTTCCTTGCTGAAGTCCTTCTCGGGCTTCAGAGCTGCTTCGGCCATGGTTTCCGGAGTTAATCGGTGAGATAGGATGCAATAATATGACGGTGCGGTCGGATCAGTTTGGTATCGTGAGTATAGGGATTGGCAGTCTATGTGGGATGTGGTGGGCGGAGGAGATTATGGTGACGATGGTGACGGATGAAAGCTGGAGTTGGTGGTCGATGAGTGCGAGGCGACGAAAGCTCATGCTGCCTTGCCAGCCTTCAATTGATTGGCCCAAGCGCCGAGCTTGGTCATCCCGATAAGATGCAAGTCACGTGCTGATAGTAACCTTGGGCGTTCTGACCCACCAGCCCACCCGCAATTGCCGGAGCTTCATCTTATGCAATTAGTCCTATCATCTTCACCTCTAAATCCATTAGGTGCATAAGCAAAAATGAAAGCAGATATTCCAATATTTATTACGAGGGAACATATGAGCCAGTATCAATCAAAATGACACATTGCCTTGATTCTGTTATGAGCTACCTACGACTTGGGCATGATCTTGAGCCAGGAAAGAGATGCTGATGTTAGTAGAGCAATACTTGACCCGTATTATACGTGGTCGTATATATCAACATCCAACATTCCCTTTTCAAGCAGACAGCAGTCAATTATTCATACGATAGCCATCGCGTTCGCGGTGCTAGAGATCCCTCCTGAAGAAATACATTAGCCGCAAGACTTCCACGAAATATCAGACTTGGATACCTTTCACATGATTCGGAGTGCTCGCGAGAAAGAATGTCCACTGTTTCCTCTCGGCACACTTATCGGCAAGCTTTTCGAGGTCCCAGAGTTCGCCAATAGGACAACCCCAAAGCGCCAACAGCTTTTCATGAAGATAGTACTCTACAATTTTAGAGAACACGTCAGTATTGCTCTTCTGCAATGTTAGCATACGATGACTTAGACGTGCCTTTATCGGATGGCCACGCTTCGAACGCTGGATGGTCCCCAGCTACGGCTGAGAAGTAAGAATCGTGCAAGAAGTCGAGCATCTCCTCACTCTGTTCCACACCTATGTAGCGCTGCCCATCATGAGGCCCAAACTGATGCGGTTGGAGGTGATGGGCTGCTCTCTGCTCGTCCGTAAGTGAGTTGGCATTCTTCAAGAAACCGGACCTAATTAGGAGTATATCGCCAATTCGGACGTCACCCCCTTGTCCCTCGGGCTTCAGGTCAATTCCTTGCGTTCGCGCTACATTGACAAGATCGGTATAACTAATCTTATAGTTATTGTAGAATTCAGGCTTGATGTTGTTCGCCTCGGCGTATCGACCATAATCCAAGAGAAGGCCTCTGCCTGCGATACCGCGAGTAGCCCAAGCTTGAATTCCACACTTGGTAGACGTGCTCGGGCTCGATATATCGCTGGGGAGAGTCTGTAGAGAATCAGGTTACCATCCTGTACTATCCAGACTCCAGCCATTGGACTTACTCCATTGTAGAAATATCCGGAAGGCACATGAGCGAACTATGCTTAATCAATCATACTGCGAAGCGAATCTTTCAACTATTCACTCTTAACTCACATGGCGAAATCCGTCCCATTGAGAAGTGCTCTGCGGATTCATTTCATAAGTGTCGTCGTACGTGTGTGACACACCCTTGGGAGTGATATGGTGCTTAAAGGCACCTCGCTCATAACATGGCGGTACTGGCTGATCAAATGGGAGACTAACATACAAGTCAGTAAGGAAGCTCGACTTGCTGTTAGCAATGGTAGATGAACCTAAGCGCAATAGTCTCTCCTGAAGATACTGCTTCAAGCGCTTTCTTCACCCTCTCTGGTGTCTGGAGATTCAACCTGCCCAGCTTCAGGGGGTGATCAGTATATAAACAATCTTGGAAGAATAAATGCATAATCTGAACAGCCAACCTCGTCATCACTTCCCCAAATCCACGCTGAATCTTCTGGCTCGCCTGGTTTGGGCCTCAAGTCCTTCCTCAATGGGAGCTCCATTTTAACTCGGGGTAGTAGGTTATTCGGGACGCCGTATAGAAACTCAGGATGGTGAAGCGAGCATGGTGAAGAATAGAAAGCATCCTCGGTGTGATGTATGATCTATCGGCGGGGAAATGTACTGTGCATGCATATCCGCCCTATCATCATTGCAGCCGGACGTTTCCCCTCATGAGGCGACAGTAACTATTACATACTAACGTCCACACACTTAGATAAGAACTAGCCACAGCGTATGATGACGCACAATATATGCTATAGGATTTCGAGAATGGTATCGTAGGACAAATCTTTTAGTTTCGTTCTATAGGGCTCCTGAATCACGTTGGATAAATGTGAGATGCCATGTTAAATTAAGGATCACGACATCGACTTGATTATACCAGACCGTTTTTTACTATTAATATTATGGAACACAAAATTCAAGGCATGTGTAACTCGTGTACAAGTTTCCTTTGTTATTTTTGCCTTATGGACCAATCTACTCTCCTGAAAGGAGGAGCACCACCTTGACACACTTATAGAATGAAGTTTAGAATTAGAAACCCCTGGAAACCTCCGTGGCCATTCATAGCTCATACTTGATCTCAATGGTTGCGGCTCCAACAAAATTACGCCAATTCCATTGCTATCATTCATATTAGCGAGTGGACTCGGCAATGATGATACGGTCTCGCATGGCAGCAATTCGCGTACCTGCGCCCTGGCCCAAAGCACGACGATGAATCCAGGTTCCAATAGCTCCAGAAAGCCCTCGCCTCTCCCTACCGCCATCTCATCCACGTCCTCCGCCTGGAAGCCCCTCCTCCATTCAACCCTATAATCCCGATACTGATTCGACGCCGTAATGTTGTTGCACACTTTCCATGCTATACGCCCATCTGCGGCCTGCACAAAGTCCCATCCTCTCTCCCTCAGATCGTTCCTCGAGGAATTGGCGTTGAGGTCTATCACGGGATATAAGCTATATACGATCATCACGTCGCATTAAATGTGAGCCCTTACCCATTGTGACAGCAGTCTGCCACGAAATAGACAGGTCGTCTTCAAGCGTTACATCCCGATCGTTTCCTTCCGTCCCTAGGGGGAAGGGGCGTAGAATGCTGGCCTCGAACCACGTGTGGCTGTTTTCAAAGGTACCATCTCCACCAGCATCGGCCCATCCTTGGTCTTTTGCTCTCGTCTGGAAGATGATTCGTTGCGGGCCGACTCTCCATCCGTTCTCGGGCATGCGATTAGTGCTGAGGTATAAACCCGTAATATTGGCCTGATTGGTAGGTGTCCCGTAGTTGGATACATGGTACACTTGTTGGCGAACTCTGGGCTTCGAAAGCCCTGGACTATAGCCTAGAGACGCAATCTCTAGTGCAATTTCGTCCGGTATGTTTTTCTCCCTTAGGATAGGCAGCACTTCGTCAGCGGCTGTGGGTGCGACATAGGAGGTTTGAGAGAAGGGGAGGATGTCGTGTGCCTGGTAGTCCATGTTGCTGGCGATGGGCGATGGTCGACTGTACCCACTGGGTGGGGGAGATGATTACTTCAATTGCTTAATGTTCTTCAACAACACAAGATCACATGACTGTACTACGTGGTACAACATGAATGACTCTAAGATAATGAGGGAGGTGGGGGGAAATCATGTTTCGGGGAGCTCTGCCGAGCCGGGGAGGAGGGCGAGCAATTGGGTTTTATAGGTCCCATGGGCTGCTTAGGTATGTAATACTCTACGTTACACACTCAGCTCGGACACTTGCAACACCTGCGATCTTTTCTAGTGTTTTCTATACATAAATGAAAATTTCAGCTCGCCACAAAGCCCAACACACATGTAACAAACAAATGATGCCTTCCGGGTATACGTTAAGAAAAGTAGGGCATGTAATTTCTTCAACTTGCAGCTCCGTCAATATGGTACGAAACGAACTCGACGGTGAATCCGAATTGGTGCCCCGGTTATAGAACACTTGATGACGGCGATCTGCCAAACACGAGGTTCTATTCCTCGATTCAGAGTACATTCTATATAATATTTTCTTTTTCCTGTTGTTTGAAAATGGATATGGGAAGAGGGAGTTTGCATACTACCTACAGGGCGATGGGGCTGGGCTTCTAACAAGACAACAATGTCGAGAAATATTTCTTTCTGAGAGTATATGAACGGGGTCCAAGGAAAGAGATTTACTTCGATATCAACAGGCTACGTTGATCGCATAAACCCATCTCATCCAACAAGATCGCGATAGCGTACGGTATACAATCATAGCTAGACGTTACTGGACTATTGACACAGTGCTTTCAGTATGTTGACATCTGGCAGGTTCATAAATGCGACCATATTTTCGCTGACAGATATAAATTCTCGTTCTGCGGTCGACTGATCGCCTTATGTACCTAGGTTCTTAGGTGGGCAGTCACCGGGTATCATGTGCACTGGTCTTGAATTTTCCCACTTCAGTAGTGCCGTAACTTGGAAATTAAACTTACCTCTTACCTTGGTACATATAAGCCTTCTGTTAGAAAAAGGTTCGGCGTCTTCGAAATAACCAATTTAATCCTAGTTGAATATCCATTTCTTTATTGCTATCTTCGGGTTACTTTAAAAATATCGATCGGATCCTGTACTAAATTCAGTTTATAATTCATAGATCCTTTTGATTGGCAACGATAACATGAGAGCATTATAACAACTATAATTCAATTCTTCTTAAGTGAACATTCAAAAACGATATCTCCCCTTTAGGTGATCTTCTTCCTGCTTGCCAGTGACTGATTTCCTCGTTTTATGTTCCTGCAATACTAGAGACAAGCAATTACAACTTAACGGTGTCTGATTTTATATACTGTACGTCGTGGACATGGTAGGTGATGAGGTCTAGACCTACCTAGATAACTTGCAAATGTCTCTGTTATATGCATACCTAGGTATATAACTTGTCGTTCCATGACATGATCCTGTCTCTTTTGTCGACCGGTCTTCCACGGATATCCCTTAGCCCACAGCAGTTCCATCTTCCGGCTTGAGAAGCCATGTCTACCGTAACATCTGCACTACCTGAGCACCACTCAGATGTTGTCCTCTCGCCTTCTTCGATCTTTTAGAAGAAGCCGACGCCTCAGTGCGTTATCCTCGTTCATAGAGCCAGCTAAAATGAATTTTCATTTCCCGACTTTTGAGGATTCTAGCCCTCCAGGCCCTTTCTCTGAGTGGGAAATCAGGCTAGTTGGTCCGAATGAAGGAGTCAAGAGCACAAAGCGCCTCTTCCCGTACGCATGTCTTAGCACTTAGGCCGAGAGCTCCTCGTGCTAGGATATCACTGTTTCTGCACCTGACGCTTCGCGTCGTGCCTCGGTCGTCCCTTTAGCTTGGAGCAAGCTGGTAAGAAAACTCAGTTAGTTGGGTAAGCTGCATGTGATTCCTTCGTCTCTGCCCGCATCATATATCCTAACTACGTCACAAGGCACCGGGCTTTTCTAAACATTAGTATGAAATAGAGAGTGGCGGTGTGGAAAGCTTAGACGGCTGGTTCTCTCTTATATTATCGCCTGTGAGGTGTTATAAAAGATTGAAATAGGTCACAAAGTTGTTCTTGGGTTTGCGAGAATAGGCAGAGTGAAGTCCTCGTATATGCAAAATATGTTCTCGGGCGGATGGTGTAGGAACTCCTATACCACATGGCGGAGCCTCGTCAATGACACAAGTGCGAACAGGTTGGAGATGGAACTGGGCAGGATACCTAACTCGGTAAACTAATCTGACAGTTCTGACCAGTTGGGTCTAGGTTCTCTTAGGGTATTGACCAACCGGGCCTTTTCTCGCATCGGCAGTAGCTATTAGGCGAGGGAACCCAACCGAACGCCACTTACGCCACAGCAGGCTGCCTCAGTTCGAGATAGGGGCAAACAACACAACCCATGTGCTATACTAGCCCGAGGGGCGACCTGTCAAAATTTAGCGACAGCTTGGTGACAACGAATGGGGTCGTCTCCATGGCCGAGACTTCGTAGATTGTCTAAAACAGGTACCGAGGTGACGAAGCTTCGCCTTCGGTTTCGAGCGGATCATCGACGTTCATGCTGCAAATGCTCCGGACTCCGGGCTTATCAATGACAGGAAACGGTTAGGGATTAGATACGACCTAAGGGTCACGCATACACATACATGCGTACACCTGATAGAAATACATACGTACCTACCATATGTTAGTGGATGGCAATGGAAAAGAAGAAAAAAAAATCTCGTATCCGTATAGACCCGCTGTTGAATGCTGCTGGCTGCTGGCATCTTCTAGGAACTTTCGTGGAAGTTCGGCTCGGTTCGCGTCTCTAACCGAAGCGAGGACGTCGTTCGCGAAGTGGCAAAGAGGGGCTGCGCCGGGCGCGAGGCAAGGAAGTGAAGTTGGAATTGAGCCGAGGCGACGGACCAATAGGGTCGGCATACGGGGGCATAGCTCCAGCCACACTGTGGCTTAGCCCCTATCTTTGCAAGGGCAAGGGTTGATCATTGATCATGGGTCCGCTGCAGGGTTTTTCAAAAGCTGTGACCTTGTGGACCTTGTGGCGGTAGATCATAGATCGTAGATGTGTGGCGAAACTTCCCGAACCGTCAGAGCCGTCATCCCAACAAGGCCGCCGGCGGATTGGCGGGCTAGCGGGTGAGCTATGGTTCCCGAGCGGGACGCTGGCGGATTCTGACGCGAACCTGAGGCTGGCAGGCTGGGATGTCAGCTCGGGCTCACCTGGTCTGTCTGGTTGCTCAATTTTCTGGGCAGCTCCGTAAAAGACCATGATCGCCGTTGATGTTCTATTACTGTCGTGTCATTGACGGAACCACACGAACATGTGACGTTTGTCTTTAGTGCCCTGAGATGAATGTCATGATCGCTCACAGCTATTGCGACTGGCTATCCGTAAAGGGTGATGTCCGACTTTTTAAATCCGTCGTAGCGAGGATAGATAGCTGGAGGCCCCCCTTATCGTAACCGAATGCTCCAGTGGAAAAAAGTCGACCCTCGTCCTGGCTGCCTGGGAGCTAGACAGGTCGCCATCTCGATGTTCGGGTCTAGTTCGCATGTCCGCCTATGTATCCGCCAATGCATAGCATAGCTATAGAGTAGGTAGTATTGTGATGAGATGAATCTCGATGATATGGACTTAGGCCTACGTGATGATAACGAAAGATTTCATAATGAGCTCAATGCTCGCAGCTTGAGAATGAGTCACGATACTCACGAGGACGAGTAGGCGGTCTTATTTCCGGCTGTGTCTGTCCAAGGATCTATTGAAGTGGAAAGTTGCGGTCGGGAAGTTGCTGATATTTGGGTAACTTACCTAGCTGCCGAGCTAGGAGATAGGTATGTAGGTATCTAGTGTGCGAGTATAACGCTTCTGGCTTGGCATTTGTCCGGCCGGTTCAAGCCACTACTCAATATGAGCAGTCCGGCCGCTTGGGTACTGGCAGGGGGCGGGAGGCGGGTTCGTTAGGCACTTATTATACGTACTAACTCTTCTAGTTTCAGGTCAAGATGATACTACGTACCTACTTAGGTACCTAGCGTAGCAAAAAGGGGATACCCATACATACATACCCACAACCCTACCATGTTTGCCATGTCCAGGTTGTCCAGTGTGGGTAATATAAATTACGCACATTGTACATATGTATGCATTAGAGCATGCATGGCTCAAGTCAATGCGGATCGTGGGGATGCGAGTGACAACGTTCTGAAAAGCCAAGAGCTCAAGTTCAAGGGGGCGTAGACCCGAAGCGGGGGATTTGATATTTCTCGCGAGAATACCTGAGGAACCGTCTGGGATGTACGTACGCATCTCCTACTATGGCTTCCTTTGCTTCTCACTAATATACCTAGTACTTCCCATGCAAGAACGCCGTATTCGAGAATACCCTACATAGGAGGTAGGTAGGTATCTACGTCTTACATATTGACAATACGGCGGAATCATTGACATATAGACTCCACGGTGCCGGTACTGGGTGGCCAAATGCAATGTCTCACATGCAAGTAGATGCAAGAGAATATGCATTATTAGGTCTACGCTGGCCCGAGATGGATGTATCGAAAGGGAGGCCGGGGCACAGCTCCAAGCGCAAAGATCCTCCCTAACGAACGACGAAGGACCTGTAGGGCTGTACACACATGCTATATTACTAACTCGGGTACCCTAAGCGACAGGTTGGAAAGCGTCACGGTTCTGAGACCTTCATAGGCTCTGGGAAGCCGGGCTCCCACTCCAAACGAGGAAGAGAACAGAGCTAGCGATACTCGTCGGGGCAGTACTGGGGCGTTTTCATTTTCGATAATTTCACGTCAAGAGCTTTCTCCGATTCAAGCTTGACTTTGTAGTAAAGAAGACCGGTGGAATTGAATCTAGAATGCTAAAGAACCACCCGACTTGAAGGTTGAAAAGCTGTGACGGTCAGGACCGGAAAAGAAAAGAGAAAAAAGGATTCAAAGGGGCCTGTCTGTTTTGCTGGGACCACTAATAAAACGGATGGTAAGCGTTGCGGAGCCTATCACATGCAGCAAGGAGCTTTTGCTCCGGCTCACCATAGAGCCATAGCAGGTCTACCCCCATCTGGCTGTCTTCTTGATTAGACAGCATTGAAAAAAAAAAGAAATCGGTAGGCAGTCCAATGTGGACTGCCTGGGCTGGGCTGCCAGTAAAGCAAACAGAAAATGACATTTTGTCTTCTTGTAAATTTCCTGGGGGGTTGGCAGTTACGTATCTTCATGCCCTGCACTCGCCACAGGGGCTTTCTACCATTTTGGTTCGGCGGTGGCAATTCCAGCAGTTGTATTACAGTACCCTTCTGAGCATCTCTCGCCTATTTCAGACTCGAAAGCCACACCTACAACCTGATAAGCCACGTCCATACTGATGGTATGCCAAAATATCAGTCGTCTTCGACACTTTTGTCCTTTCAGGGACGATCCATAATACGGTGTTCTTTGCATTTCACGGCAAAGACCCAGCTTGTAACTTTAATGTGCACTGAGCACACTTCCGAATGCCCTGTCTGTGGGAAGCAATATCTCGTCTATGTCGAGTTCTGCAAACACTACCATCCTCCGCTGCTACGGTGTCCCAGAGGGATAGCTGAAGTGCAGGAAGACATGCAAGAAGGGAGATGTCCGAGCCCAGTTTGTCCTTACAGTCGCACGGGAGGTTGCTGTGTCAGTTAATTCAGGGGGAGGACCTCGACAATCCGACGGCGCTAATCTGGAGGAATACCCTAAGGCCGAACGCCAACAATCATAGCATTTCTCCACCAGTCCTAACTTCGACGATTTGGTCAATCCCTTTGTACTCCGGAATCTCGAAGTCATACTTCTTAGCGATCGCGGAAGATACGAAGCTGCCGGTACGTCAGTCACGAGTGGCACATTTTGTCAGTTTACAGCAAGGCACTCACCGGCCGCCTACAAAATGACGACCTTTGAAATGTTTGACCAGAGGTTTCGGAGCTGTCAGGCTGATGAGGAATCCAGGATGGAATTTGCTACCCAAGCCGGACTCGGGTGGCCCTGTTTCGATATTCCAGGAAGACGGTGCATCAACAGAAGTCACGGGAAGCTTGGTCTCCTCCATTGCTCGGATCACAGCAGGGAAAGGCTCGCGAACCTCACCGGAGAAGCTGAAACCTGGTCTGAATGAGTTTTGAAACTTCCGAAGAACGACGATAGTACGCACCGAAAACTGCATCCACGATGTGATCTGTCGAATTTATAGCCGTCGGGAAATCGTCCACAAACGGAACGTCAAGGTCTTCCAGTTGTTTGGCAAGTCGCTGTGCGAGCCACAATGGTCAGTAGCTTGAACGCTCGAACGAGTGGTCTAAGCGAAAACGAAACGAATCATGAGATACACGAAATATGATTTATGAATTGGGAGATAACAAGGGATGCTGGGGGGTCACAACTGGGGAGCTTGTAACGGAATTAAAGACATAATTCGGTGTCGGAGGATGTGGCGTTCTAGATCATGTCGAAAGCAGGATACTAGATGCTACAGGTAAAATAATTCGGGGTGGCACAATGGTTCCTAGGAGGCGTCTATGGCAGCACTTGATGACAAGCGTACCTGGTAGAGCTCATTCTTGCTTCGTTTGGGATAGTAGATAGTGGGCATGTACCCATAATGGCGAAGATGGCGAGCTGCAACAAGCCCATCGCCGCCTTTGTTCCGTTAGAAGCTTGTATGTAGCGTAGTTTATAGCTTGACTATGGTACTGACCATTATTACCCGGGCCGCAAGCTACAAGTACTCGGTTGCCCTTATTAGGGGGGTGAACGCGGTAGACTGCAATATAGTAACGATTAGAACGCCGTTAATATTTTAATACCTAGCCAAATAGCCCTAACGAAGCCATACCGACTTGAGAAACGGATAATCCAGCAAGCTCCATGAGCTGGTCAATAGAAAAGGCCCCTGTGCTCATGAGCTCTTTGTCAAGGGCAGCAGCAGCTTTGGCCGACAATGTCTACGGTCGTGTAAGTCACAAGATATCCATTCAAGATACTCGGTCTAACTTACCTTGAACGCCATAACTGTTAAATACCAAGCCGGCGACACTACGATACAAAACTAAATAAAAACAATTAAAGACAGCAGTAGATCGGGAAGATGGTAAGAGTTGTTGGGGTATGGGTGGATTTAGTAGAAGGTGGACTGACATCACCTATGCACTTAGACAAGCTGCGGGTGTTGGCATCCATGTGACTTAGGTAAGCAGCCCCAAAAGTCGGGTGCACGGAGCTAAGACGGGATTGGCCTGAGCGGAGAAAACAGCCTCCAGGTCCGCCAAAATTATTGAATCCGCAGAACCTTATCGCCAAATCCGCTAACCCGCTTCTTTATCCAGGTGAGGCGCTGAAATACTATCTTGAATTTCTCGTGCAAAACACCAAAAATACACAATGGTCGTCAAGATCCGGCTAGCGCGATTCGGGCGCAGAAACGCCCCTTTCTACAACATAGTTGTCGCTCATGCGAGGTCCGTCTACACGATGCATACATATTGTCACCCAACCCAGACCAGACATAACTAATTCCCATCCTAGGACGGCGAGGAACAGCAAGCCGCTCGAGGTCATTGGCACATACGATCCCATCCCGAAAGCCGATCCATACGACGACTCGGGGAGACTGCATAAAGATATCAAGCTCGACACATTAAGGGCCAAATATTGGATCGGTGTCGGCGCGCAACCCACAGACACCGTCTGGAGACTAATGTCCATGGTACGAAGAAGTTTTCTTTCGTTCTATACGCACTTTCGATTTAGCTAACCCTCGTTTCAGCTGGGCATAATGGAACCGAAGTATCGAAACACCGAACCACGAACTCCACCACCCATGCCGCAGGAAGTCCAAGGCGGCTCCAAAGCACAAGAGGCGACATGATGACTTATCCATCTTAATAGGGCCATTTAACGGCCCTACGGAGTTTCGCGATAGGAATTACGATAACAGGAAACATGACGCAGAAGTCCGAGTGCTTTTGACACATCCCCAAAGGTAGCTTGCTATAATGCATAGCTCTGGAGGGTACGACGACATATCGAGATATACACTGACCAATTGCTCTACCAACCAACCATGTACATACAGGAGGGCATTGTCTTCGAGATATCTTCGAAAAATGTATGACTATCGGCTCGGATACATAGCTTGCAGAAGCAGACGAGCCATTGTATGATATGATCAATAAAAATATGAACCAAAAGTCGCTCATATCCATTCCCACCACTTACCTCAATTCCTTGAGCTATGGCGGTGCATCTCTTGAAGTGTTATACAAATACTAGTCGTTTTGAAGCGACATCTCAGAGCTACACACTTCAAGCTAAATCTAACGTGATCATAACTACGCATGGCATACTTCAATTTAATCAAAATAAGACAAAATGCTGCTATTTAACAATTCATAGCAGCAATCTACCGAATCTCGTCAGACCTGAAATTTCAGCAACTTCAATTCGTAAACGATGATCATTCAATTTCATTCAATTTTTATTTCCAGATTCTTACCAACAATGTTCGCACGGAGCTATTGGTTGATAGCTTGGCGGCCATACGAGCCGAATCAGTGAACTCCTCCGTAAACTGATAAAAACACGCCCTGAGCTCGTGCTGAGCTCTTGTAATGCATACCCAACCTTATAGCAGTAATAACCATCCTGTCCTATAACTTTTACTAAGGAGGCGCGCACTTGTGTAGGAGGTACCCAAGCCTCATCTTGCACCATTCACACCCGGCACACCACCCTCCTCCGGCACCAGGACCCAATCTTTCACGCCGCCCTTCCAGTCGCTAGTCCGTATGTCCTTGATGTGGACGAGGATGACCCGGACCTCCTCGCCGGCGACGAAGCACTCGCGGCCGCCGTCCTCCTGAGCAGCCTGCACCGGCCCGCCGTTGAACATGCCGGCGACGACGCCACCCTCCGAGTCGAACGTGTTGTTCTCGAGGTGCTGCCCCCGGTAGAAGCCCTCCTCGGCGGACCCGGGCTCGACCAGCCGTGCCGTCCCGTTGATGGTCGCGCTGATGCTCGAGATGGCACTCGTGTTCAGGTTCAGCAACAGCGACGCCAGGCTCGACCGGTGCTCCGGGCCCGGCGACCCGCCGCCGGCCGACATCCGCCGTCCTTGCGTTGGCGGCCTATGCGAGACCCCTGGGATCTTCCTGTTAACATCCATATTTCCCAAGCTAGGCCAATCCGCCTAGCTAGAGGCTGTGGGGTTTCTTAAGGGAACAGGGCGGGACGAGTGCTTACAGTCGTGCACCAGCAGCGAGACGTTCGGGTTTTCGACTAGGTTGTTGGTCTTCTTGGAGGAGGGGTTCGTGGTCATGACGATGACGGGCGCGGACGAGTACTGCGAGGAGGGGATGTACGTGTAGTTCATGAGCGACACGTGCGGCTGGTTGTCGATGCAGGTCGCTAGGTGAAGCTTTTATTTTTTTTCGAGACGCGGTCAGCAAACGGGAGAGAGAGGATCGGACGAAGACGAAGAACTTACGAAGCGGGCATTTTCGAGGCATTGGACGACTTCGGGAGGTAGGGAGGTGATTAGCTGCTTGTGTGTGTCGCCGGCTGACGCCTCGTGGTTCAATGATATCTGGTCCATTGTTTACGACAACCGCTTCACAGAAGATTATGGCCTCGTGAAGTTGATCGTCAGATTTCCGTTTGGAGGGGTCGAAATACGATCCTATCAGATCTTGTAATGACGTTGGGGAATTATCGGGACCCCTGGCAAGGGTTCCACTGAGGCTGGAGCTTAAGCCACTAACTCTAGAGCTCTAGAAGCCGCGGCTTTTCGCGGGGGTGGACCCAAGGAACGCTTAGCTACGGCTCTCGTCACGGTCCCTACCTCGTCTAACGCCAATGATGGAATGTCATAGGCCATAGCGGCTTACCGTCTTTCAAGTTGTCTTCTCTTCTTCATTCATAGTCCTCCAGAATGCCGGAATTTCCGCCTGCTTCATTCTTTAATATCAATCGATAATCTACCTAGGCAATACGGTAATACCTTGAATAACATCCAAGATGCGTTCCTTTAAACCAAAACATCTTCGTTGGCGCTCCTCTCCCCGCCACCTCTCAAGTACCACACCTACCCAGCTGCAAATCACACCCATAACGTCTCTACTGATTGCCAACCGCGGTGAAATCTCGTTAAGGATACACAGAACAGCTGAGCGTCTCGGCATAAAGACTACAACGTTATATACTGACCCGGACGCCACCTCCCAGCATGTCTCGTGCTCGCCACATTCCATCGGCCTCGGTGCCGCCAATGGATACCTCGACGGCGAGAGGATAGTGAGACTGGCTAAGCTTCACGGCATCCAGGCATTGCATCCAGGGTACGGGTTTCTGTCGGAGAACTCCGCTTTTGCTAAGAGATGCGAGGAAGAAGGAATTGTATTCGTAGGGCCGCCAGCCCAGGCCATGGCAGATATGGGAGACAAGGCCCGAAGTAAGGAGATCATGACCAAAGCTGGCGTACCATGTGTTCCTGGCTACCACGGGAGCGACCAGGGTGAGACGGAGCTGCTAGAACATGCGAAGCAGATCCAGTTCCCCGTGCTGCTGAAGAGCGTAAAAGGAGGGGGTGGTAAGGGCATGCGTATTGTACTAGAAGAGGGCGAATTCCTCCAACAGCTGAAGAGCGCGCGAGCGGAAGCGAAAGCTTCATTCGGCGAGGGTGGTGAGGTTATGCTTGTTGAGAAGTACATCGTGCGGCCGAGGCACGTCGAGGTACAAGTGTTCGCCGATAAATACGGCAATTGCGTTGCTCTGGGAGAGCGAGACTGCAGTGTGCAACGAAGGCATCAGAAGATACTCGAGGAATCTCCGGCACCGGATCTGGACGACGTGACGAGACTGGACCTGTGGGAAAAGGCCAGGACAGCAGCACTGGCCGTAGGCTATGTCGGTGCGGGGACGGTTGAGTTCATTCTCGACAAGGACACTGGAGACTTCTACTTCATGGAGATGAATACCCGGTTACAAGTCGAGCATCCTGTTAGCGAGATGGTCACGGGATCAGACTTGGTTGAGTGGCAGTTTCGAGTTGCCGCCGGGGAGAGGCTACCATTGACGCAAAAGGAGATCATGGAAAGAATCCAAGAGAGAGGGGCAGCCATCGAAGCTAGGATATACGCTGAGAACCCCGAAAAGGGGTTCATACCTGATTCGGGAAAGTTGATCCGACTAAATACCCCGAAGACTGACGAGGACGTCCGAATTGATGCTGGATTTGTTCAAGGCGATACCGTAACTGAAGCCTACGACGGGATGATTGCCAAACTTATCGTCAGGGGCAGGGATCGCGAGACTGCTATTAGGAAGATGGAGCTTGCACTACGTGACTACGAAGTTGTAGGGCTGAGTACTAACATTGAGTTTCTGAAGCGTCTGTGCAGATCGCCGGCGTTCATAGAAGGCGATGTCGAGACTGGCTTCATCGAAAAGTGGAAATCAGAACTTTTCGACCCTGTCGCCATTCAGCCCGAAGTGTACGTGCAAGCGGCCCTAGGCGTATTCGCTTCCCAGCCAGCAGAGGTTGAACAACCTCTCGGAGAAAGCTTCGGCTTCGGTGCGAGCGGCAGCGTACGGAAACTCATTTTCAAGTCTCTCGACGTGCTAGACCAACAGGAAGGAGAGGTAGTAGAAGTCAGCGTAACTCAAAAGGGTAACAATCTATTTGATACCCAGGTTATACGGAAGGGCGAAGAGGCTCAAGTCTTCGAGAACCTTGTCTCCTCACCTGCTTCAGCCTCGGACGATTCTAGCCTCATAACATTCTTCCCGCATACGCGTGTAGAAACAACGGTTGTTCAAGACCCCAACAATGACAATAAGATCACCGTATTCCAGCACGGTCTCAAGACAGAACTATCGCTAGTGTCTCCAACCTGGTACGAAAAGGCTTTAGGCCTAAAAGAAGTGACAGCATCGGTCGTAGCACCCATGCCCTGCAAGATTCTCAAGAACGAAGTTAAGGAGGGCGACACGGTTATCAGAGGTGCCCCCCTTGTCGTGTAAGTGCCCTTGGCCCTCCTGGCTTGATTGATATCGCAAGTGAGCTAATCTCCGGAAACTTAGTATCGAATCCATGAAGATGGAAACGGTGATTAGGTCACCGCAAGATGGTGTTATCAAGAGACTTGCGCATAAGGAAGGAGTAAGCCATTCTACTTGACTGCAATCTAATTTACTACATAATTACTAACCCTAACCAAAGGACAAATGCAAAGCAGGCACAGTATTGGTCGTATTTGAAGAGGAGATTGCTACAGAGTAAGGTCTTAAGAACGGATGTAGTTATTTAGAGTCAACCAAGGCTCCTTTTGAAAGATATAGCTGCTTGTAGCCCTAGGATCCCGGCGTTTTATACTAGCATGCATTGTATTTTGAAGCTTTTTCTTTGGCTAGGTATTTAGGATGTCTTATTCCGGGCTGCAAGCTAGGGCGCCAGTTGCTTGATCAAAGAATTATATCTCAAATTCTGACTTGCAGCCACGCTATCGATGAAGTTCAAATGCTGGCCTGCTTCTTCATATGGCCCTGATCTATTTCTAACTCTTTTTCTTTCGGCGAGGCCCGCAACTGATGTGAACTGCCTACCTAGTAGTAAGAAAGAACCAAGTCGAACGCCAACCCTAACCCGGATTATGACAGGAGCTGGCACGGGTCGAGAAGCATCGTCACATACCTTAATATAGGGTGACCAAGCAATAGACTCACCAGAAGCTAGGCTATCACCTGTCTAGATATCGCTCGAAGATAAAAGATCATGCCATTGCAATCCCATGGAGGAAAAGCAAATGATGTACGTTCCATAATGTGTGTCCGATCTTGCATCAATTAGTCTACGTTGTGCTGTGTTTTAGCTGCCAAGATTGTATAGTAGATCAATGAGTCCTTTATAAAAGCCCTCCGGCTCAGACAATATCGCTGAAAGCAAATAAGGAACCTAAGAGAGGCAAAGGAAATAGGTAACTCATGATAGGAGCTGTTTGTGAAGTGGCTTTGCATTTGATCATTGTATCTTAGCTCCCCGTATCTCCTGTTGTCTAGAGCCATTGGTTGATCTTGCGCCATCTAGCAACCTCAAGAGCTTTAGACGCCGATTAACCTACTTGGAAATTAATACTTGATTTAGGTACGTCTGTAGAACCTGTAGGTTAGACTGGCCGTTAATAGCTTTAGGCGACAAAGGGGCTTATACTTCATGACTGTAGACCTCCTAACCATCACGGGTCCTCCCCATTGATAAGCAGAGGATCCAGGGGTCCATAGCTTCTACATACACGACGCGAGCATTCCTTATCAGAAAAGCCCAACCCCAATCATTTCTGCTCTCACTGCATTTTATGTACATCTACCTACCTTGGGAGGTAGGTATGCTACTAGCTAAACCCAAGCCTCTCCTAGCAATTATACAACCGACTCGGCCTTGTAAGCCCCTGAATCGTCATCGTTGTTGATGTCTCTTCTGGCCCGTACCACAAGCCATTCCTGTCCAAACCTGGAAAAATGGTTCGGTGACGAGGAAGGACAATCTTCATCAGTCGTTCCGGGTTATGTTCTAGCAACTTTGCTGTCTCGTTATTAAATTGCCAGCGGCGTTGCGAAGGAGCTGTATAGTACCTGGGTACCTACCTAATATGTTACCAATATATCTCGGCGATTAGGTATAGGGGTGGCTCCACATAACCTCTGAAAACTACCTCAGATTCTTAACGTAAAGATTACCACTGAAAGCACGATGTGGGAAAGCTGACCGCCAACCTGATTTATTAGCTGTATTTAACTCGGTAACGGTATTGCCGATCAACCTGCAGTTCTTGTCAGTTCTAAGCTGAACTCAATGTGTGGTAGATAGTATTTTTCGTTGCCAAGGATGTCGTCTACCCCTGACTGAGATGAGATAGTTAATGGGCAATTAAAAAGATCTCGCAACTATATCAAACGTGCATTAGATAGTTGCCCAACAGATAGGGGGAGGCGAGATTAGTATAGCCCAGCTCACCGAGAGGCGACAAAAGGCTCGATGAGATCTTCTATATTACCTAAGTAGTTTCGGGGGATGCGTGTCTGCTTTCAGCTGAGACGTGGGCTTATTGGTCGTTATTCTATCCACACGGCATCAACTCGAGGTTATAGGACCCCCACCCCCTTAATAACATGTGAAAATCATAGTCAGGAACGAACCAAGCTGATGCTATTAGAACTTCATACAGGGTATGATTATGCTCTCCAGGGACCACAAGACTAAGGAACCGAAGCCTTCGTATATGGAATTGTTTACGTCCCTACTAAGAGATTTACCTAGCGCTATATCACGTTACAAAAACTAAAGCTATTGAGTAAGAAAAGCAAGAAACGAATAGTTTGGGGCGCCTCCTGATAGTCTAGGTGTTATGACTTTATCTCAGAACGTTCATGGCAACGTCGTTTGTCGTGTATCTCTGTGTGGTACCCAAGTAGGTACACGATATGATACCATGGTCATGAGACTGTAGCCGTCTTTGCTGATGTACTCAAAATCAACACGTCGAAAGAGAAGCACGTTCACCTAGTAGCTGGTAGTGCAGTGAACAGATAGCTTCAATCCCATCGCATGGATCTTCAAGTACGGTACGAGCAAGATCTTTCCATTCGCCCACGTGCCATAGACGGGACAGCTAGACCTCCGTCTCCGGTCAGTTATATTGGCGTAGAGGTAGCAATACCAATACAGTACCTACAGAGCGCGAGTCACGAGTTCGTGATCAACCCAATAAAGCATGTATTCATGCAAAGAACCAAGCTCAGCTGCCTGTGGCCCTGTGGCTGGCGTGGAAATTGCATCCACACGAACGTATACAGAGCACGGCCCGGAGCAAAATATCCATGGGGAAGAAAAGTAAAAAGAAATTTCTATCACGAACAACGCGGTAGAGAGAGAGTGTGAGATACGAAGTAGCTCGACCGAAAATGCCTATCTCATCTCCCGCCAGCCAGCCAATAACCCAAGCTCGGCCTGCCGTTCTAGGTAGGTCAGGAAGAGGGAGTCCGTTATTTGTCTGGGAGGTTTTTTTTCTTTTGTCCAGCAGCAAGCCCATGGGCCACAAACGCCACGGGTGGGTTTCTTTTTCGCGACTACCCAACGGGCCGATCCCGCCCCTGGAACTAAACGGCGAGCAAATTCTCTTACAGAAGAAAGATAACCTTAAAAAAAAAGGGTTGAGGAATTTCGAGTCGCATGAAATGTCTCAGCCATCCCATTAAACCAGCCTACCGGATGGCTACCTACCTTCTAGGTACCTTAGGTACCTAACCTTACCTTAGAGAGACCTCCTGAGCTCCCCTCCCCTCCTGAAGATTTAACTTACCTCCCACGAGAGAAACCACACCGATCCACGTTTTTTCCCTTCTTCTTAGTCGCCTCCCGCATGTGTGAAAGCATGTGCCGCCCCGACGACGTAGTGTTAGCTGCGACGCCGAAAAGTCTAGATCTAGGTAACAGAGTCATTATATCTCCTCAAACGGTAACTATATCCTCCTCACCGGCGTGGCGTGTCGAATCCTCTAGTACTACTACTACCAAAAAGGGGGGAATAATATTCGACGCCGGGAGACCAAGCAAGCTCCTTACCTGATAGCTAATAGTAACAGCTACCGCAGTTTGGAGGGGGTCATAGCGTGCCACGATGGTCCGCGGCCGCGGATTTGCGGCTGATAGCATGGGCTACACTAGGCTACTAGGCTGCCTAAGGTACTTCTACGCTTGCTTGCTTCCTTTAAGCAGCGCGCCGTGTAACACCAATATAGGATGCACCGCCGCAAATAGGAAGCCGCACCGGTCCCCCCTCCCTTTCTCTCTACTGCTGCAGCATCTGCGGGAGACCTTCTCGTAGTACAGCCACTACCTTGGAGCCATATCTCCTTCAAAGGAGAGGAATAATACGAAAACCAGGATGGAAAAGGAGTCGCAAGACCACACATCATCATCATGGCGAACGCGCAGGCCACCGTCGCATTCCAAGGTACGAGGGTAAAGTGTGATAGAACGGCAACCCCCGCGGGCGGGATCGGGAGACAGGGAGACAGAGAGAGAGATGACAGAGGAAAGGGAATTGGTAGGTCAGCGAGGTAGGTAGGAGGTTAGGTAGGTAGGTAACACCCGCGGCAGGTAAAATATATGACCCCTTTCTTACCCGGCCCGTTCTGATTTGCGAATGGTGTGTATAAAGGGTATGATCTGAATAGATGGAATCACAACGCAATATCAAACAACTGTGACTGTGACTGGACAACCCGCGTCAGTGGCTAGATGCACGCGATGCCATGTCTTGGAAAAATGGGCTGACGACTTTCTTTCTTGCCCTTTTCCCCTACTATCCCTCCCGATCGGCGGCCATCTCGAGACGTGATTGGCCCTGACAGGAAGCTTGCCGTACCTACCTGCTAGGTATGTATACCTGGGTATATATATGGTATATATATATTTTAATTGGCAGAGGGTACCGTATGCTTGGAAGCTGGCGCATTGGTATGGGGAAAGGAGAAGAAGAGAGGTAAGGAGGGGCGATGGCTTTTCGGGGTTTCGTTTGGAACCGCGACCCTTGCGCGGTCGGCGACCCAGACGATCAATGAACGTGGCTGTCAAAACGGCTACGGTGGGTAGAGCGGGCCGGAAGCGAGTGCAACGTGCCTCGCGCCAATGGCTTGAAGGGTAATAGCTTCGGGAATCTCCTAGGTCTGGTCCTGAGCTTTTCCCCTTCGCGATGGATCGTCGCCCGGGGTTCACAGAGGTAGAAGAAATTTTCTTGTTTGTGTATAGAGGTTAGGTGACGATGGTGAGATGGGGTGCAAGGAGAGGGGGGGAGAGCTGCTTGGAGGGCAACATCTTGGGAGAAAGATTGGCTCGGCATTGCGATATGGAAAGCTTCCAGGCGTGCTCGTCGCTGCGGGATGGCTGCAGGTCAGTCCAGTCTGAACGAATGAGGTATGCCGAGTGGGAACCGGCATAATGCGAATTATAGATGAATGAACTGTCGGGAGATCCATCTCCTCCCTCATCTTGACCTACGTGACAGGTCGCAACAGACGTCGTTGTGTCCTGAATCGTGACGCTGCTGTCATACTGGAGAGAAGCTCCTGGACTATATGTGACTTGTCTCTCTCGTGTTCCATCTGCGGGAGGTAAGACACGCCGGGCGGGAGTGCTTTTATTTGCAGTACCTTGGAGCAATTCGGCAGCCGTTAGTTTGCGTCGTGGGCGGCTGCGCTATTTCACCGGCTTGGCGTGGCACATATCGCGATTTTTCTGCACGCTGCCGTTGGCCAGCCAGGTCTGACCTGCTTGTAAGAAATCTATTCCTCTGTTTGATTTCTCGGTGGTGCTTTGTTGAAGAATGCTTACCGAAGAACGAATCGATCACCGCGGACTCCAGTGTCGTCGTTGTTGGGTATATCTGGTTACGCGATTCCCTACACTTTGCGGGCAATTTCTATCTCTATGAGTGTCAAGTATGCGGAAGGTAGCGTGTACATTTACCACAGGTGGTGATAAGGTACACAGCGCATGGAATTCCTTGGACTAAATCTAAGCAATCGAGATAGGAACTAGACGTATGCGGACCCCTGGGAGTTCTCTATACATCCTCACTGGTCGTATAGTCGTGTGGGTGTAAGTGTATTTGGTAGCACCTAAGAGGTAGGTTGCGTACACGATAAGAGCGTACAGCAGAGCAAAATTGACAGGCGTAGTTGGAGTTGTGTAATCTGAACCGTACGTACGATGAGCCTTAGACACTTCGAGGCCGCGTACATTGGCGACCAGGCGCATACCAAGGTACGCACATTGCAGAGTCTTAGCTAGAAGTCCATGTGTTTTTTCAGATGGAGAAGTACGTGGACTAGAGCCCGTTGAGGTGTTTCGTAGCCAATGAGCGTCATCGGCCGTCCCAATTCTTTGGTGAAGGCCGGTCGTCGATCACTTCGATTTTGTGCAGATCTAGACGGCAAATCCGGGGACATCCATCCCCCCCACATCGGATTTTGATTAACGCATGGATCGTAGATGCCAGAGCACACATCTAAGTCTCTTTGCCGAATTGCTTATCAGAGCGGGATTAGGAGATGTAAGGCAGCCGGGCGAGAATTCCCGTCCCCCCCTCCTAAGTCCGCAACTCACTTGCAGGATCTCGGTATCCATCAACGCACGTGGTAGGTTGTGATATCTGCTGCTAATCCGAGAGATCCGAGAGCTAGTGTATAAGACGCCGCCGACTTGCAGGGAGGCAGTCACCGACGGCTTTGGGCGGAAGCCGAAGCTTGGTAGCCGTAGCCGTGGTGTTCGAATAAAATCATAATTCACGAATCACAAGAGCAGGCGGGCTGTGATCCCGTCGGGGTTCCGTCCATCGCGATACCCAGAAAGGTGTCTGCGGTTGCTTGCGGGTACCTAAGGTCACCTTGGTCCGTGTAGCCTGAAACTACTTCATTTGTCCCAGCCAGCGAAGGTCCCCGTCAATCGCCGTCGGCGGGTGTAATAGGGATGTAAGGATCGAGCTTCGACCAGACCTATTGACGGGTTCAAGGGTGGTCGGCGAAGCTCGAATTCCCAAGCACTGGCTAAGGTCCCGTATGAATAGTCCTGTGGATGTATACTACGCAGGTATGCAGGTAAGATGTTCTGGAACAAAAGGCGCAGGTATTTAATAGGCCAACCTCGACCGGAGGACATATTTCCGACACTTCCCGCAGGTACCTAACCTAAGGCAGGTAGAGGTAACTATGGTCGAAGGGGTCTACTATAGGGACGAGGTAGTTTAGTAAACCGAACAACGCAGAATTGCATAGCCATATAGCGGATTCTCACTTGGCGGCAGCGACAGGGACAGAACTGCATTAAGCAAGTCTGCAATCCTCTGGTTCTGTTATGCTCTGTTACCCCTTGGCGTACAGGTCGGTGTTTGTCCGGTCCATGTAAGTCTTAGATTGATCCTCAATCCAGTACCGTGTTGTGGTGACAGAGCAAAGGCGGGGTCGAATCAGACTTGCACGGTAGTAATAGACCTTGGCGCGGGTCGTTGGAGAGGGCCGTTCACGATCCTTCGGCCGACGGATATCAGACACGAGCCAGAGCCAGAGCTTTGGCTAAGGTATGTAATAATAACCAGACACATAATGGGTAGGGGACCCCACGGGCATATATCTGCACTTATCGTCAGTTCTCGACCGACCGTTGTCAAGTTTCGGCGATCCCTAGGGTATGTTTCTTGGAGGGCAGCGTATAGGGGTATAAGGATGACTTCATCTCACACCGTCTTTTTCAGCCCTAGGGGGCCAAAGGAGGGGAGTATTAATTGAATCCTCTTAAGATCCCAAGCAGAGCGGTCCACGGAACTGGTCCTTTTCTTATTCTTTCCTATTAGCGATAGTCCAACATGTTCCGCGCCTACCTGGGTACCAGGCTGCCAGGTAGGTATGTAGGCACAATGTCCAGGTGGCTGCACTTAGCGAACTTAGCGATGTGACTAGCCAGGTTGAGAGTGAAATGCTACCGCGAAGAATTCAACGACGTCTTCTCATACTAGAATGAGGCTGACCGGAGCGCCAATCGGTTTTGTCTCTCTCTCTCCTAAAAGCTTGTCAGGGACTATGTAAAACGCTCCGCGGATTGGCGGGTGGACCGACCTAGGTAGCTTCGGTGTCGTTAACGAAGACTTCGTTAGTACTTGTCCCTACCAACTTACCCTAAACCCTTACCCCCTCGCTTGCGATGCTGTGCTACGATAGTATCTGTTGCTTGTCTGTCTTGTCTGTCTTGTCCCACCGACACATCAACACATGTCCCGACCCATGCGCGCATCAAGTATTGGTATTACGCTAATAGGGGACCATAAACAGACAACATTAGGCACATATCACCCTCGCACCCTCGCACCCTCGTCACCTTTGTTGTCTGAGAACTATTCGGTAGGAAATAATTGCCACTACTACCGAATGACGTGCCCCGCTGCCGCAGTTTGCCAGGTGCGAGCTTGACGTTGCTTGCTCTGTATTCCCGTTGGGCAATTCCGTAAGCCACTGGGCTTTTTTTTGGACCTTCTGCATCGGAGAATCTTGATTCTGGAACCGAGCAAACTGCTACTAGTCTCTCGACCGTGCCGCAATACCGCAATGCCGTAGTGCCGGGATTGTCGCCAAACGTAATCGAACGATGAATCCAGAGGCCCAGTGCCTAGAAGGAGGAAACGGAGACTAGACAAGACCCTAGGTTACTGAGCTCGCATGCTTGATTCCGGCCAAGACTCACGATGTCGTGCAATGATCGTACTTTATCTTACCCCTGTCGTCCTTGCTACCGATCATTGATGAGCGTGACATACTAGGTACGTAGTGTTCTTGGCTGTTGGCTATACCTAACCCATCGCAGTTTGGTGCCGCATCCATCGTAAGCACCAGTCTGGGGTAAGAAAAGATCTGGGAGAACCCTTGGGTTCTTTGGGTTCCTCGGGTTCTATAGCGCGAAGGATCACGCAGTGCCAGGCAGACCGCGGTACAGCGGCTGTACATGTTCGGAGCATTAGTGATTAGAGAGGATGTTTTTAGAAGCTGATCAATCGAACCGCAGACCCAATAGTTGGGAACCGAGGTCGGGATTACTATATGACCTAACCGGTTATTAGTGGGCATCGCCATCCATCATGAACTTCACGCCCTTGCAGTTAGCTCTGGCAGCCCATACGACGTGCTGATTCGATAGTACATATAGACAAGAATCTAGCGACAATATAAATTTAGACAGGATTTTTAATCAGCGCCTGGGACACTCGCTCACCTGCTCACTCACTCACTTACTTTAGGTACTCACTAGTCAGCGATAACGCAGACTGGTGTTCCTTAGCTGCCTTTTCATCTTACAAGACCAGGCATTGAACGGTCTAGTGATACGACGATGATAGCTGTAGCTATAGCACGGCGCTTATAGCTACCTAGGTAGATAATATCTTATGGCGGAAGACCGACGAAGAAATTGGGGTGCCGACGGTGAACCAAAGAGAGAACTAGCTGGCTCTCCATTCGAATAAAGAGACCGAAAGATTGATAAAGTGGTCGCTGACGTATGTATAATACGTAGGTGTCCCAAGAGTAACCCTGAGGATTATGCAAAGATTGAAAGCTGGTTGGTTGACAACCACCACAATTACAACCTGACACGGGAGGTTTGACGATGCCGCATAAGTTCAAAGTTGTGATGAGATTTTAGTCACAGTTCCTAGCTCTTAAACATCGAACTTTAGGTACATCACATCGTACCTGCTAATGCATAGTCTGATAGCCTGCGTTTAGGCTTTCAGGTCTTGATGCTCCGATATGTGGTGCTACTTCCACCGTTACCTGTTGATCGCTAGCCGACGTCAGGCCTGTTCTACGAAGGTACATACGTCTTGCTGATCTTCATGTTCAAGGTTCCAGCATGTAAGTAGGAGGTACGTACCTACATACATACATGTGGTAGCGCATATAAAGCACAGACCTCATTTAATCTACAGGGGACTTTCTAGGTAACCCCCCCCTTTTCTACCCCTCAAGCTCCCTGTCTCCTAGGTACATTACATATGTAGTACAGCCCGTTCAGGGGTCTAACTTTTATCCTGCACGTGTAAGCCGTGGATTTTGTCATATACATATTGCAGATAGATTGGATAGGTTCAGCTATTGCATGCCCAGTTATACATGCCCTATAGGGAGATGCTTCGTAATAAGTTTCGTCAATCCCCATGTAGCTCCACGTACGGGCTAAAGTGGCCATGCAATAGGCAGGCAATAGGTAATGTGCAATCCTTCTGAAGCACTTATACGCAACACGTAGTTGGGGGTGGGGTACCGTCGCCTCTCTGCGAGGGTGACTTGGGTCTTGGGGTTGCGAGGTAGCAGAATAGCAGGGTAGAGACGGGAAGTTCCTGTTGAAGCTATATCAAGTATACCTATATCACCTATATCGGGATCCCAACGACTGACGGAGTAGAGACCAAGTACCTACATGTATGCCTCCTTCGAGACAGGTAAGGCGTACACATGTAGGTATGTAGGTATGTAGACATGTAGGTCCCTATGTAAGTAAATTACCAACGAGAACGTATCCACGGCAAAATATACTAGTAGAAGCAACTAACATAAAGGTCACGATCTCACCCAGATCCATCTTAAGGTCCCGGATATAAGTGCTGAATGACTGATCACATATACCTAACATATACTCAATCTTCCCCATCCCCTCTCTCCTACATAGCCTGTACTTGATCTGAACTTACGTGACTACGCATACCCTACATGTACGTACAGGCAGGTACCTACATGAGTTGCTTCACCACGCCTACGATACCACATAAGCACATACAACATACAACATACAACATACAGCATACAGCAAAAAGGGCATACAGCAGACGGCATACGGCATATACAGGGCACCTACAGAACCTACAAACCTACAAACTTACAGACCTACAGGGTAATCTACAGGGGGGTCCCGTAGGTACCACTACCGCCCGCTTTGCTGGTGTAACGCCCGAACCTGATCGACTGATTGATCGATTCTCGGCCTTCATCTTCCTTTTAGACAAAAGCCCGCCCGTTACCAAATCTCTGGAATCCCTTCCCGTCCTTTCTCTCTTCCTTCTTCCTTTTCCTCTCTCCCGCCTCTCGTCTTTCTTTCCTACTTCCCTCCTTTCCCTACTCTCGCGTACTTACTCGTTTCTCTTCACCTGTCGCTGCTGGTTACAGCCCGAAGAGAAGCACTAATTCACGCACGAGAGCAAGTCCCTGAAAGGCTTTTGGAGGTCACGCCGTCGAGAGAAAGGACTCGAGCTTAAGGATCCGGAAACCAGGAACCAGAAAGCTCTTCTACCGTCTTATCTTAATTATTTGTCTTTTTCCCCTTTCACCCCTACCTAAGAACCAAACCGCGAACTTCAGCTTCTAGAGCTTTCATGACCCGAAGCTCCCAAGCTCAGGGTCAAGCTCTGGCTCGTCGATCCCAGGCACAGGCATGTTCCAGCCTCAACCCACGCCGTATTCCACATACACCTATGGAATTCACATAGCCAACGCAGAGGTTCCCGAATACGCCTTCCAGCCCACCCCGCTGGGACAATTCGGGACAGGGCATGTCCATGCCGGTGCGGGTACTAGTACCGGCTCAAGCGCGGGTGGTGCTGGTGCTGGTGCAGGTGCGGGTGTAGGAGTGGCAGCGGCAGGTGGACCAACGGCGGCCGACATCTTCGCATCTCCCATCTTTCACAATCCTAATCCTCTAATACCCGCCAACAATCCGAACCATCTTCCTTACAACTCGGTACCCCACAATCACAACCACAACCATAACCACCACCAAGGCCATAACATCAAGATGGAGTCTCAACATCCCAACGATCTTGCTCAGCAGGAGGCTGCCGCTCGCGAATACAAACCTCAGTTACAGGTTAGTACCTAGTATTTATAATTTGCATATGCATTTACATTTGCATCATTGCTTTTGCTTCTTAACTCTCAGCTCCCACGTCCCATGTCCCACCCCTCTTCTTTACACAGCGCATAGCGCATAGCGCATAACACATATCGCAACGCATAACGCGTAGCGCACAGCCGAACAGCTCTCACTTTCGCTTTCTTTCGCATACCGTTCGTCTACCTACGCCGTTCAATATTTACTCACATATCAATCGCGAGCAGGGCCCCTTAGTCGGCGACAGGAGACCGAGTACGATAATTACCGAGGAGTATGCCAAAGCAGATCCCACATACGTCGCCAAAACCATGGTCAGTCAATGCGATGCTCAGGTATCGACCACCACCAATTGACTCTCTTCTCTTGCAGGCGTTACCGCAGACGTACTCCCACTACCGTCCGGTTCAGGGTGATGGCAATTGCGGCTGGCGAGGTGAGTTTGATATCATCCCTTACTACATACGTACTTCGAGGCAGTCCTACTGCGTCAAGATGCACATGGCCCACAGTGAAGCGAAGCGAAACTATTTCCACTACCGCCTCGTCCACGATTCTCTTCGATCGGATGCATTGGTCGACCGGTAATCAGCTGGCGCGAACACAAAGACGAACCAGAGGCTGAAGATGATCTATCTACACTTTATACACTTCCCGTTTGCATTACGTCCAAGTTCTAAAATGAGAGGGCTGAATTGACTTTTATGTGGTATCACTATAGCGATTGCGTTCGGTTACTTCGAGACCCTAGCACGATGCGATATCAGCCAAGCGCAAGGCGAGCTGGCTCGGTTAACCAGCCTGAATAGCTATATCGAGAACGTCGGCGGGCATGGCGCGTGGCTGTTCGAGGATATGGTGTCAGAAACCTTCGAGTTGTTCCGCACGATTATTACGGCGATTTCCAACGGTCAAGATGCTATGCCGTTTGTGATGGACACCTTCAACAATCCCGAGGCAGCGCAGTCCATCGTCTACCACCAGCGCCTGCTCGCATCCTCGTGGTTGAAAGGCAACGCCGCACAGTACGAGCCGTGGATTGATACTACCGTCGAGCACTACATCGATAACACCATCATGCCGGTCGACCGGGAAATCGACCACGTCGGCGTCGTACTACTATACGACGTACTACTCAAGGACGCGGGTATAGTACTCGAGATCGCCTATCTAGATCGGAGCTCAGGCCATGAGGTCAATGTGCATCGGATGCCAGAGGAGGCTAACGGTCAAGATCCGGCCATGTTAGGTCCCATAATCTACCTATTATATCGTCCAGGCCATTATGACATTCTGTACCGCGATTCAGTGATCCAACCTCCACCTATGCCGCCGGCACCGACTTCGTTACAAATTAACCGCGTATCCTTCACGCAACAACCCGATATTGAGAGTACGATTCCGCCGCTTCAAGATTTCTCAGTAGACATGAGCGCCTTGGCTATGATTCCAAATTACGGAGGCCCCGAGATGTCTCCTTTAGGATCTCCTCCGGCAGCGCCGTCTCCTATGTCGGATCCTTACGCCCCTTCTCCTCAGTCGCCGTGGATGGCGCAGCCGTTTTCAGACGGGTTAGCAGCTGCGCCTCCGCCGGCTCCGCAACCGAGTCCTCCACAGCAACAACCGCCGACGCCCATGACGCATCCTCTTCGCTTCAGCAAATACAACTTTCCCGATTTAGTCGAGACGAGTACCTTCCACGAACCCGCCTTTACGACCAACACGTTCAAGAATAGTCATTTCAACGTGGCGCATTATAACAACATGAACTTCCAGCCCGAGATGTACAGGCCGGACGCAGATGATGAGATACCACACGCAAAGGAGAGAGGTGGCCGGAAACGGAGTAGCGAGCATTGCGCGGTCATCAAAAAAGAGAATAGGGGTTAGAGAGAGTGGCGTATGTTTTTTCTCCCGGTCTAAATAAGCAGCATTCTTCCGTTTGGGGTCGGCAGCACTTCTCGTCCTATCACTTCCATGGCGTTATCTGGTAATGAAAGAACCGCAAGACGAGGTAGCGAGGTCGCCAATTACTTTTTTTTTCTCCTTTGACGACCTAGGATATGCACACTATTTATACCACCGAGACGAAATAATGAGAACGTAGGGAATTATGGCAGCGTACAATAATAAGAAAACGGGACCACCCCCTATAGGAATGAGTTTGGTACCTAATGTGGACCGAGGAAAAGAGAGAGACAGAAGAGAGAAGAACAAGAGGTGGAATTGGTCCACGTATTCACCATGCGCTTGCTCCTGAAGAAATCAGCAACGCTGAGCGCAGATTTAAGTTGACAAGAGTTCGAGCCGAAATTAATACGATGTCTTCACCTAAACGAGTCTAATGCGCTGTTCGTGATATCCTCGAGACGTTTTTTGGAATTGCCAAAGTGTCGTCAAGTTCTGATAGCGGGACGGTTTGGACTACAACCGTACTATTCGCCAGCCCAGCAAATTCTTACGTGTTGAATTGAACGTAACTTTACTAATTTACGAATTCGCCCCCCCTTTTCTCCATCAACGGCAAGCCTCTGGCTTTTCCTTTTCTACATGCAAGTACTCAAATAAGGCGATCATCCGGTTAGCCACGTCGTTTCAAATTAGAAGGACTAACTGCACACTGCCGCCACACCACCCTTTTTTTTCTTTCTTTCCTTCCTACCTAGGTAGCTAGTATTCGTTGTTTTCTGGGGTTGGTTTCCCGCCGATCTCGGGCAGCGGCATGCTGCATGTTGCCCCTGATAGACCCGTGGCCAGCTACATACAGTATGTACATACCTAAGCCAGCCAAGTATGTTGGTATGTATGCGGAAATTGGGAAGGAAAAAAAGCGTGGCGTTGCATTGATTGATCGTTAGCCCCAGCCGGCCGTAGCCGTTAGCCCGCGGCAACGCCCCCCTTTCTTTTTGTGTTGTTGCGGATCTCGGCCATTTGGGGTTTGCGCGAGACTAGTAATCAGGGCCTGGCAAAACCCCCCCCTCCCCTTCTCTCTGCCCGAGACGTGGAAATAGGTACGTGATCCGTATACTCCCAGCGTACATGTAGGTTGAGAAAGAGAGGGCGCGCGCGTATTACGCCTTCTCGGATTTATGGCCGCGAAGGCGTATGTATGTAACTGGCCGCCCTGCCTCTACGGAACCCGAACCCGGTCCATGGGACACCTTTCCTCGCACAGAGAGGTAGGTACCGGGATCTCCCACAGACAATTCCGCGGCGCTTTCCAATTTGCCGCCCAAGGTTCCCCTGTTCCTGCACGGGGGGGACGACGCCGAGAGGCTCGGGAATATTTAATTCTAGAGCTCGGGGCTTTTGTTACGTAGGTACGGTACCATCGCGCGGGTCCAGATTCACTCACGTCTGCAATGCGCGACCTTCGACGTACCCGTCGCCACCTGCTCCATCGAGTTCTAGCCTCCTCTCCCAGGTCTTCCAGTCGTCGCTTTCCACAGCAGGAACGTCGTCACTGCCGCTGCTGCTACCGTCACCCCCCCGCGCCGCCACCACCCCCAGCCGGAGCGCGAACTCCTCGGCCCACACCGCCGCGACGTCCTCGGCGCTCGGCGCTCCGGCGGGGGGCAGGCCCAGGTGGGCGGCCACGCTCGTGACGCCCCGGTCGTGGAGCCCGCAGGCCACGATGCGGGCCCACGGGTTCGCGTCCTCGGGCCCGGCGACCGGCATCCCCAGGTTGATGGCGACGCCGAGCCCGGCGACGTGCCGGCGCAGGTGAACGCCCAAGGCCGAGATCTTGCGCTCCTCTCCTTCTCCTTCCCCATCCCCTTCCCCTTCCCGTCGCGTCTCGGACGATGACGACAACGATCGAACCCACACCCCCGGGTTCGACGTCGTGAACCCGGCGATCCCGAACAGCCGCCGCAGCGCCGCCGCCGTCGTCCGCTCGAGGACGCACGTGTACTCGCGGACGCCGAGGCGCGCGGCGTGCAGCGGCGACCGCAGGTCGACGACCGGCCACAGGACCACCTGCCCCGGCCCGTGGTACGTGGCCAGGCCGCCGCGGGGCGCGCGCAGGACCTCGGGCGTGAAGGTGAAGTCCGAGTCCGACGACGACGACGACGGAGAAGACACGCGGAGGGGGGCCCGCAGACGCGCCAGCTCGGCGGCCGTCAGGGGCTCCGTCTGCCGGCGCCCGAGCGTGTACGTGGGCGCGGGCGTGAAGGAGATCAGGGACGGAGGCGGTGGCGACGTCGCGGCGTCGGCCGAGGCCGAGGCTGAGGAAGCGGCTTTCCAGGCCAGCTGGGCCTGCTGCAGCACCGTCTGGACGCGGGTCGCCAGCGCGTACGTAGGGAACCTGGGAGGCGCCGCGGCGGGCCACGAAGGGATGGCGATGTGGCGGAGTGACATTTGCGGTAGGGTATCCAATGACTGACTACCTTACCTACCTCGCGAAGGAATACGGACGAACGATAGGGTTAGCTCGTCCCTACGCACGCATGTAAAGCGCATGGGAAAGCCGGGGATCCGAAGAAGAGGCCGAAAAAAGGATAAGGGCAAAGCTGAAAAGTTCGTTCTTTGTTTTTTTTTGCTTATCTTGCCGTATTGGTCAATCAATATGTCTCGTTTGGGACAGCTCCAGCTGCCAAGTTAACGCCAAGGTTGTCTCTTTTGGGTTGGGCTGGAGTGGTGAACTAACGGGCTGGTAAACCAAGCAAGGACCGGGTGGGTTTCGTCAATTGGGGAAAACAAATTGCTGGCCAGAGCTCCTGCTAGGGCCACGGTAAAAGCTCCAGAAGCTCTTAGCTTAAGCTCAGACCACATCGTTGGGAGAGAGCTCCGCTCCCCAACACACGGGACGATCCCAGAGGGAAGGGTTTGCTTGGTTGATCCTTGTTCATATCACAATCCAGTTTTATGAGTTGTCACTTTTCTAAAACGATTTGGCTGGATTCTTTTCGGGAAAAAAAAAGGGTTTATTCCCTTTTACTGCCCACTTCCTATCTTGGGTTAGTGCTCTCATTCTCACCATCTATCACACACCCAGGACACCTTTCCATAACTTGGAATTAGTTATGAGCTAGATCAGCTTTTACCAAGTCACAAGACGAAAGTGTCGAATGTCAAGAGAAACAAAGCTCCCTAGCTTCTTACCGTGAAACTTGAAGGATGGGGGTTAGTTCGACTGTGCCGCAACCAAGCGACATTTAAGACATACATATCTCTATATCCTTCCTTGGCGATGAGATAGAACGCTCCCCCCCTTTACCCAGTACTTGCGAGATACATGTAAGCACTTGCGTGTTGCGATACCTTCCTGCTTCGCTCACCGCATGGCCGTTCGCGCACATGATCAATCCATGGTCACCTCCTTTCCCTCTCACATCAGCCGCAAAAACCACACACGACAGACTATATCCAAATTAACCCAAAGGTCTAGCCCCCCGGCGCCGTTACGAGCTGGGTACATTGCCACGAGCCCGTTGGTACTTCCATGGTACAAACCTGTCAGAAGCCGCGCCGTTTCGACCTCTCACGTCGTCCGGTGTGCGAATGCGCCTGTCAGGCGTCAAGGGTCGGGCTACCGCACTTGTCATGTTAGTCGTTTGCATGGTTAGCATGATTAACCATCTTAGGGAATCGGAGGTGGGTGATGTGGAGGGGGGGTGTGCGTAGATATTCAAGCAGAATCTGTCACTTCGTAATGTGTGCAGGAGACTAATCTCGGTGCGGCTCCGTTCGGACCACAGACGGCAGAACCATGGACGAGGAAGAAGGGGAGCCGAGGCTACGTGTAACAAGCGGTACAGCTAACTAGCTGTTCTCTGCCTTAATAATGGCCCCAGCCTACTGCACATAGCACCGACTTGCTAACCGATACATTACCCCCAAGCCAACGAGCGGGATGGGGAAAGAGTCTGCGCCTATAGCAGTAATCCGTGGGACGGTCAGCCGACGAACCGGATATAACTGGGGTCGCACACCAGTCGAATGGGACGCCGTTCATTTCCGCATCCCACCGGACTTTTGGGTCTGGCCACGGAGCTGATTCGGTCCCCGTTCTCGCCGTGCCTACGTACCCTAACTTACCTATAGTACACAACCAGCCAGCCAGAAATATCTCAGGTCACAAGGAACTGTTTCCTACCAATCATCGCCTCGAGGCTGGACAAATGGTACGACGGTCAGCTGTTTCCAGGTCACCGTCATCCCCGGAAATTGTAACTCGGTCGTTCGCGGAACACATTCCTCGCCCATGTTATCGTGAAGGCGCCAGCAACCCCGGCGAGATTTCTCGTAATTAATTTACAGCCACACGTGCGCATACCATTGGGTCAAACCATGGCGATTCCTTCCTCACGGGCATGAGAAGCATTCATCCAATCATCCTGTAGAAGTCGTATGAACGCCTCTGCCCGCTACTGCTTGCTTAGCCCCATTTACCTACTCCGGACAGCAGTTCTTACAGCGCGAATCCTCCCGCAACAGCACTCCTCGGATGCAAAGAACGCAAGCTCTACGATTTTTAGCAGGGGCCCTTTCAAGTGACAGTGCCTACTCGAATACCTCCGAGACTAGCAGCTTCCAGGTCAGAAGGGTTCTGGGATAGAAAGAGGTACTAGAGTACATAGCTCTGTTCCCCAACTACCTACCCCTTTTTCCACCTACTATCAAACAGTTTGTCTGTACATTACATCGTGCGTGCTCATACATGAGAAAGCTTGTGGAACGATCTGCATGAAATCTATCAGCTCACTTTTGATCAGGATTTTCAATACATACATCCCCTAAAGTACCTACCTACCTAAAGCATAACGATATAAAACTTCTACCTGACAGAAAACAGTAGTCTATATAATAGAATTAAATGGGCGATGGGGTGTCACAACACGCTGCCAACATCCTAGATGATATTAGCTCCCCATAGAAATAAATCTTCCCAAATGACTAGAGGGGAGACTTCAAGCACCCAGCACTCGGTACTTAAAGGCCCTGGTTTTCGTTCCTCGGAGGGTTCTCTAAATCACGATTAGTCAGTCATTCAACGAAGCCCGTACTCCGTTCACCATACCTCAAAGCCGTAACAGGAGTTATCGTATTGTTCATGGCGGTATTACATAACGTCCTAAGTGAAGGGCAGCATAGAAAAGATAGTATAGGAAAAAAGAAATCCAAAATGAAAGAAATAATAGCTTCACTCCGTTTCGATCGGAGGCCCTCCGGGTTATGAGCCCGGCGCGCTTCCACTGCGCCATGAAGCTCTCCGCTGAGGTCGTAGTTGAATGAGTTTGGTAAATATAATTTATGAGAGGTTATATACATACTAGGTGCCTAGATAGGTACATAGATAGGCATAAAAGCTTCGTTATTACTTCTGGCATGAGAATGATTTGTTCGCTAGCTACGAATGTTTACCGTTGCCATATATTATGAGGAGCAACGTTGATGGCATCGTAGTGACGATATACTTCGCGAGTTGCTTTAAATAGGAGACTACTGCTGTACCCATCTCGTACTGAGCTTCCGATAGTAGTTGCTGTTCGGCTACTCTCGTGTTAGTTATATCATTTCAAAGATTTTGACACGCGGCCATGGACAGTAGGGGGAAGCGCGATACAATATATTACTTTCCACTCTGAATAGTGTAAGGAAGGGTCTTTATCGATATAATGCTTCGTCGTATAGAGTATAGGTTCGTTGCTTCCAAACACTAGGGCTTGGGCATATTTCAGCATAGCTATATGACTATTAAGTAGGTAGGTATGGTACAAACTACAACAAGAATGACTCGATAAAATAGCCAAGTTGATCCCTTCATCATCCCTTCCTTGCTAGGATTTAATCTCCCGCCTATAATAAACTTACCCCAATAAAGCTGTATACTAATCCACGTCCCTTTTGAATCACCTCGGATATATTTGAGCCTCATTCTCCTCCGCGTCTACTCGTCTGCTAGTATATCTCAGGGTGATAGTAGCTACCGGTATCTAGGTAGGTAGCTTGATGCACTAGAGAATATGTTAGGCGTTCGTTTTCCAGGCAGTTGTAGCTGTTCGATATTCTTGCTTACTATTTTTTGCTTTCGTCTCCAGCCAAAAAGCTCGACATCATGGGTGGTATACATTTTCACGGCAGAGTGGGGTGCTCCAGCACGGAGAAAGAAGAACCGCTGGAGGTGGTATTGTCCTCATACTCGTCGTCTGCATAATACTCAACGTCTCGCCTCTGAGGCGACTCGTCCCGTGCCGCTTCTCTATCGGAGGGCATATTTCGCGCCCTGTCTCTGGTGATCTCTTGTTCGATCGCCAGGGCCAACCCGCAGATAATTGTGATGATTACCCAGCAGAATATTAGAGTAAGCGATAAAGTAGCGGTGGTCATTTCCATATTGTCGAATTTGAATATCTCGTTATCTTTAGTGTATGACGAAGGCGAAGTGGTATATACCAGGTAGGTAGCTAAGCGTTTGGTATCCAGTCCAGAGATTCCAATCTACAGTTCTTCACAATACGAGCCAAAGGGCAATTATTTATACGTCGTCTGTTTGAGGTTATGCCTTTCCGATATCTCGCAAGTTTCAAAAGTGTTGAATTATTGCTTGCTAAACTTTGACGCCGTCTTTTCTTAGAGGAACTACTGGTAAGCTACTTGGGTTTATTATATACCTATGGAGGCCGCTTCTTAAACTCAAGGTTAATAAACAATGCCTAAGGATTATACTCGGAAATAAAGCGCCTTGACAGTATAATATGATTGTTTAGCTCCAGTACAGTCGGTTTCAGCGTAGAACCTACGAGTTATTTCGACCTTTGCCTAGTGGCTAGTCATACTACTAGCGACGCGGAATTCTGTTAATTTAAGAGTAAGAAGCCGTAAATTTTGGTGGATAATCGAAGCCAAAAGCGATCAAGAGTATGGCACAGACGATACTGTCACCACCCCTTAATCCAGAAACGGAGTAAAAACTATCGCTTCAGCCTACTATAGGCGCCAGCCCTTGATGGAAAGTTAAAGGCTAGAGAAGCCATATATCTATTGTACTACTAGCAAGAAATCCAATGTGATAAGATGCGCTGGTTCTAGGAGCAGAGCTTCATGGCGCAGTGGAAGCGCGCCGGGCTCATAACCCGGAGGACCTCCGATCGAAACGGAGTGGAGCTATATTCTCTTTTCCTTTCTCCTTCAGTTTTGATCGCAGAGTAACTCCTATGCTAAGCCAGGAGCCGTACTTTAGTAAGGCTTTCGTCCACAAATGTAGGTTTGAATATCAACTATCTTAAGCGTTTCTTCAAACATGTCGCCACGATAAAGTTATAAGGTCTGATAAGTTCATGTATTAGTTCTAATGATATATAACATTGACTAGTAGCTATTGACAGCGCCACATTTCTCGCCATGGTGCAGTGTCATGGCGAAGTTAAAAGGTTATATCTTGGCTTCGAGTTATCAGGGGCGACTTGTTTCTAAATTGACCGTTGCGTTCTATTTCATGACAATATTTAGAAGCAAAGATGGTACTCCCTTTTCGATACGTATTAGCTATGATAACTTACTAGAAAATCCTAGACATGTTCACATCTGTCTGAAAGGACTTTGAACATCTCCCTTCAAACAAAGCATCAACGTACTTGCGACAAGCAGTGCTTCCGTGAAAGAGGGATAAAGGGAGATATCTAAAGTCTCGATTCTCCCTATATGTTCAACGAATAATGTAGCCTGTAACAATAAGACGAGATGATTGAGTTCGAGGCTGGAGTACTCCTCGCTGAGCTTAATGATGCCAACCTATAAGTGCCTGAGCTACCATTTACGAATATCCAAGGGTATATGTAGCACAATGCACTGATCCGGCACGATCAAGCAAGGGACAGACGCATTTGTGCTTTAGTGCTCTACAAAGGTACATCAACTAGGTACGCATATATTCCGTACGTACAGCTAAGTTCTTGTGACATCCACAACTCAGGAACCCTCAAATCCAAAGTTCGTGGATAATAGTCCCCTGTCTCATGGCCCTCACTCGGTGTCTAAGACCAATAAAAGCTTGAAACGTTGTAAAACCCACTTGCTATTGAATTGGGACTACATGTACTTCGTACAGTCAGTCGCTGGTAGAAAACCATTCGTGCAAAAATAGAAGAACCATGGATCCTGGGCTCAGATCTTCGGATATGTCGGGAAACGACCGGGGTTATTGCAAATAAAACAACCAAAACCCACGTTATCATCAGTCACCAAGCCTCCTTTTGGTGACGAAGACTCGGCATCATGGTGATCGTCCCATAGTATCACGAACAATCAAAGTGCGCATCGTTTTCGAATTGCGCCATGTACTGATGACGTATGTCTTTGGAGGTAGACTACGACTTTATTAATTCTTCGGGGGCTAAGGTCGTGTCCCCCTGTTATTTCAGGCTATTTGGCAGGAAACTAGTCCAGTTCGAGCAATTAGCTCTTGCTGGGCCCCACCATGGCTTTGGCTCGTGCACCACTTACAGTAGTACCTTTGACGATGTATTTCGATGATGTCAAAACGAGAGAAGCCAATTTTTCCTCTTCTTTTTTCCTCTCTATCTACACCTTACTTTACCTTGCCTATAATTCCATCCCTCCCGTTTTCTATTTCCCCCCTTATGATAGCATACTTCCCCCTGTTTGTTTCTATTTGGAACAATAATACTTTTTAATACTAATCTCCATTGGGAGTCTCGGGTCACCGTGCAGAGAGTGCCGAGTTGCGAGTTGCGGAGAAATCTGACGAATTAATACCCCAACACCTACACACCTACACCTACGTATCCGACCGGCTTTGAACCTCTCATCGTCTTCCGGATTCGTACCTAATCTAGTGTAAGACATTGCAATCTCAGGAACCTTAGTCAGTGTCTGGTTTGGAATAGGCCCAAGCCTCAAGGTGTCCTACCCCACACAAAGGTATGTCTTACCCAGACATCATATAGTCTATTCGATTTGGTTTGATTTTTTTTCTTGCTTTCTACCCAGCGGTCTAGCCCGAAATTCAAGTCTGGCAGACTTTGCGACCTGAAAATCTAACTTCCTCTGATAGTCTGCTCCCACGAGCTCTACCTACTACCTAGGTACATATATATCAGTTCACCTCTTTTCTACGCACGGGCTCACACCACCCAGACTCTGGTCTGACATCTGACCGGTCGACCAACACTGCCCAACATGGCGCGCCTCAACGCATACCTCGCGCCCCTGTCCCTCATCTTCCTCGCCGGCTCGCTGGTGATGCTGTGGTTCATAATCTTATCCGCCGTGACCACCACTTCTCCTCTGAACCAGACCTACTTCCTGTCCGCCCGAACCGATGGCATCACGGGCGCGCGCTCCGTCACGCAGTGGGCGTACTTCTACATCTGCGGCGAGGGTAATGTGGACTGCAGCAAGGCGGCACCCGCGCCGCCGCTCGGCTGGGCCTGGTCCGGCAACCCCACGGGCGCGCCCTCGGAGCTGATCGGCACCCACGGCGGCGACACCACCAGCTTCTATTACTACTACATGTGGCGCTTCGGCTGGGTCTTCTACCTCATCGCCCTCGTCTTCTCCGTCCTGGCCTTCTTCTGTGGCTTTGTCGCCTGCTTCGGCCGCCTGGGCTCCGCCATCGCCGGCCTCACGGCCCTCGTCGCTCTCTTCTTCCACACTATCGCCGTCTCCCTCATGACGGCCGTCTTCGTCCGCATGCGTAATGTGTTCCTGGCGAACGGCCGCGATGCGAGCCTGGGTCGGTATGCCTTCGGTTTCAGCTGGGGGAGTTGGACCGCCCTGCTCATCGCCACGGTCCTCTTCTGCATTGGCATCCGCGGCAGCGGTGATAACAGCTACAGCGGCGGCACTGGCGCCGGCGGACGACGACGGTGGGGCCGCCAGAGAAGCGTGCGCAGCCGACGAAGCTACGACCTGAACGGCACCAACGGCCGGAGGGTGAAGGAGGATTATGCTTGAGCTTTGGAACTCTTGTCTTCTCTTACTACCAAGTACCAGCAAGGGAGAAAAGACAACCGAAACGATGAAATGACAAAAATTTGAACAAAAAAAAACAAAAACAAAGGAAATTGTTTTGTGGGCATAGGAAGAAGCTTGAACAAAGCCCAAGGGAAGGATGGGATATCCGCATATAACCACACCTTAATTCACACATGGGAGGGCCTTGTATAATGAGAAGCTGAAGTTTTAAAGACGAGGGGCTAGGATTGGATGGGTTATTACTCGAGATCTTCGGTAGTCTGTCGCCGGTCAGGCGGCTGACTACGTGATGGATGTAATGAAATTGAGATACCAAAGCCGATCGCTACGTTAGATAATCCAATATCTGACCTCATGAATTCCCTATCGTATTGTTGAAATGACAAAGTGAACAAGCTTAAGTCGCTATTCGTCTGAAGTGACCACGTCTTTCTATCTGCATCAAATAACAACTCTGATGATCGAAAGACACCCAGATACTTCAATGTCCCCTTGAAACCTTGAAATTCTCGATTCCTTCGAGAATATGAGAAGTTCAAATGGTCTCCATGTCTTGTTCTGACTTACTATTTTGGAGTGTAGCTCCTCATAAAAGGGATATCTACTGGTATGTGTGATATGTAAGGTATATACGACTATTCTATTGTAATCTCATGTGCTCTCACCGCTTGAAAACACTCTGAATAACCCCGTAGCTAGATCCTCATGTAGATGGTCGGAACTACCTATGTAGACGGTCATGGTGACGTACCTGATGTATATGGAAGTATAAATACACCTTGTATGCGAGAATCGAACATAAGAGAGGTAATTTTATAGCTACATCTATGTAGAGTAGCTGTTGTCGCATTAGAGCCAGACCAGCCATATTCATGCAAGAGGGTCTGGCTCAAGGTATGCTACGGGCACATCTCTCTACCTCCCCCATCAATAGGTGTCATTCACATCACGGGTATGATTCCTAGGTTACGTCCCGACAACAGTGTTTATTCTTCTTGACTTCATTCGTTGTCAACTGTGTTCTTTGCTTCTTCTCAATTGTTCCTATTTCGCTATTCTCCCTCGACAGTAGCGACAATAGCAGCAGCAGCAGCAGCAGCAGCAGCAGTATACGGCAATGACGACGACTTCTCATCAATCTGACCAACCGACCCTCCATGCTCTTTTTGCCTTGAACCTCCCCCTCCCCTTCCTTCTTCCCTAGAACTCCGTGCGGAATGCGAATTCCCGTCTCCGTGTCTTGTTTCTTGCGCGCGTACCATCCAATGAGCTTGTTCATCTTCTCTTCCTCATGTAGCAACCAGAATGTCCGTGGATCGCTTGCAGCGTCGAATCCACCTCCCTTCCTTCCCTTCTTCTCACCCAAAAAGAATTGTACAATGGTTGCTTGTGTGGATGAAGAGCCTCCTCCTGAGTGCGATAAAAAAGATATAACCCGTTTATTCCCCTTGCGTCAAAACATCTTGACTTCTTCAAGCACTTTATAATGTCACACGTAGGTCCTTCAATTTTTTTGGTGCTACATGCAGTCCGGATTCCTGTCCCCTTCCCTTATCCCGAATACGTGTACAGGGACGCCTCTTTTTCGCCCCAAATGCCCGTTTTAACCCTTTGAGGAGTCCCCGTTTTGCGGAAGGGAAAAAAAGAAAATTAAGCGGAAATAAAAAGTCGAGACAGTGCTGCCGCCCTATGGCCCGCTATGTTGAACGAAGTATGTGTACGCCTGTTGATGCTATGTTCTCGAAATAATCGGATCGTGGAGAGAAGCCTGCTCCAACAAGGCCTGCTGGCCTGGTCTAATAAGAAACAACCCATTGCGGGGTTCCACAATATCTCTCTATTTCCCAATCTGTGGGCTGGCCATCGGGCTCACGGCGTCCAGGGGAGCGTGGTGAAGCGCTGGCTGCTCTATGCTTCCGCCGTACTGCCCGTTGTGCTTCTTTTCCAGCACACCATTTACCCAATCTGCTACCTCATCGTCTTCCGTGTTCGAGTGGCTGAAGTCTAATTTTTCAGCGGCACCGGCAACTGCTTCGGCGCTGGCATCATTCTCTTCTGCCTCCTCGTCCTCTTCCGTGATGGTCTCCGGCTTTGTAAGGTCTTGAAGCCATTCTGAGGCTAGTAGAGCCTGATACGTTGGTCTCAATTTGGGTATCTTATTGAGGCAGCCATGGACGAATGTGCGTGCCGCCTCGGAATACCTGTCGGGTAGGTCGGGCGGGTCTCCCTCGACAATAGCCTACATATCAGTGTTAGGTAAATCTACCGACGACGAAGGACTAGTCACTTACGCTTAGCTGACTAAAAATCGTCGAGGATACTTCCGGAGGATAGGGGTATTTCCCCATGCCGCATTCGATAATGGTCAAGCCCAGACTCCATATATCGCTTTGAACGCTATATGTACCATCCCCCGAACCGGCTTGCATAAAGCTGCCGCCCGATATTCGTTCGGGCGCCATGTAGCTTTGGCATCCGATGTTCGTCTTGGCAATACTCGCCACAAGGTTACCACTCACACCAAAGTCGCAAATCTTGACTTGTCCTCGGCTGTTGATGAGAATATTCGTAGGTTTGACGTCACGATGGATGATGTTGTGTTTGTCCTTCAACTCTTTGAGGCCCATCACGGTGCAATATGTGATCTTGCGCAGTACGTTTTCGGGAATACCTCCCGAGTAAAGCTTGTCAATAGAGCCACCGTCCATGTACTCGATGCACATATATACTGCGCTCTCCTGGAAGAAAGCGCCGTAGAAATCGATTATATAGGGGGACGAGCATTCGTGCAGGATGACGAGTTCCTTCAATATAGTCGTTAATTTCGCCTCGTCCAGTTCTAGACGAATCTCTTTCATTGCCATGACCATTCCAGTGGTTGATCCGATCTTTGTTTCCCCATCTGTCTTGCCTTGCGTGCCCGCTTGTAGGCCCGGCAGAGACGCGGATTTGAATCCCGAAAGACCGGGACCGAAACGTGGAACTCGAGGCTTCATATGCCGCACCTTGTAGACGGTGCCGTAGTTACCCTTGCCGAGCTCATCGAGCTTTTCAACCTCGTCGAGTGATATTCTGAAGACAGAGCCGTCCGAAAAATCGACTCCCTTGTTAGTGATAATCGCCTTGCCCTTAAATGTCAGATACCCCTTTTCGGAATCGATATATTCTTCAAATTGCTTCATTTGCGACTGGTGAGCTGTCCCATTATGGATCGGCGGCGGTTGAGAGCCAGCACTAGAACCGGCAGACCCAGGAGAAGCCGGCGGCCCTCCGCCCATATCCCCAAGCTTGAGCCCGAACCGCCGCTTGCCGGCCAAACCCCCACCTTTCGGTGGCATCGAAGGTACGACAGGCGCTGACTTAGGAAATGCTGGAGCCCCAGGTCTAGTAAGGCCCCCAGGCATTTGAAGGTTCCTAGGCAGGCCACCAATGATAGGTCCACCTAGAGAAGGCCCTACAGGGGGGGTGGCTTGTTGGGAGGTGGAAGGAGAGCTGCCCTGGCGTGATAGATGGAAAGCTCGCATCTTTGCGTTGAGATCTTCGGGCAGGCGGCCGCTCGACATTTGCGATGCTGCTGCGGGGCGTCTTGCAGTGGATAAGACGCCTAGCGGCGTAGACGAAGCGGACATCAGATGGCCCGGATTCTGAGGATCGGATACGGAGCGTAGTGACGGCATCCTCTTAGGGGGTTCGGCGGCAAGTTCGGTAGGTGTCTCGAGGGGCGTGCTAGCTTCGGAAGAGGATATGGAACTTGGAGACGCAGGACTACCCAGGACATCCTTATCGATCAGCCCGTCAGGCGTCGCGGGCAAAGAGTCAGGGTCGAGCTGCTCCCCGGCCATCGTGTAAAATTTAGGCGTGGAAAAAAGAGGTTAATGAAAGGCGCCTATCTATCATCACCGAGCGGACCGCAGAAGTTTCTGTGTTACTGGCCGAGTTGCAGGCGGTATAGTAGGATATAAACTTGGCGGGGAATTAATACAATAAAGCGATAATGTTATACGATGGGAACCAACTCGGCGGTGGAAGGAAAGGTTTCGGTGGATGTTTAGGTACGGTAGGTAATTTCCAAACCAGTAGTGGCAAAGAGGCAGAGGCGATTTGGCGACACCAGGGTCCTGAGTCGTCTACAATATAGTTATTTTGATTAGCGGATATGGTCACTTAACGGAGTCGGAGCCCGAGCCGGACTGGGCGGGTAGGGTCATGGGTGATTGGGTTCCATCAGTCGCAACATGACAAACTGACAGACCGATAAACCATCAGAATCTTTCTGACGATCTGAAGAGTACATTGTAGGGCTGCACGAACCTTGTCAGTTCCGAGACACTAGCTTGAGCTGCCCAATTGTGATATTCATCAGTTGTCAGGTTTTTCGGTAGCAACGTAATGGTGGGTAATATGCCGTAAGGTATTGGATACTCCGGAGACAGGTAGCAGCGTGTAGTAGCAGTAGGTCGGTGACTAGCAGGTGTGTAAGTCGTTGGGTACGTAGGTGGTACGCAGGTACGGGTACGTCGTCTCTCGGCTGGGAACGAATGTCGAATATGAAGTTGAATCTAAGTAAAGCGGGCGAGGTTTGATAGCGCTACTATGTAATGGGGGTTTGTTAGAAAATGCGCATGCTTTAACAAAGCGGATCGTGGAATTTGTGGACTTGGATGTGGAACCTTTTTTTATTTTTACTTCTTTTTTAGACGTGTCTCCTCTCTGCCTCTTCCTTGGATCTCTTGCTATAAGAGCCTGGACACTGGAGTTTTGGTGTTCAGTCTAGTAACGTGAATTTAGGGTGATCGACAATGTAACTCGTTGGAGATGGCGGAGATGATTTGATGATAGGGAAAAAAAAAGGTGCTTCTATAGATTAGTGGGTGGGTGCCCCGCGTTTCTGGCCGGAGCCGCTATAGACCTTGACTAGGCCTTGGCGAAACCTGACGAATTTCGAATTTTTAGTTGGTCTTAGCTCAAACTTTTTTTTTTCTCTACATGTAGTCGTAACAAGATGATAAAAGATAACAGATAATAAATGCGAAACAATATGAAAAGTTATATATTAGAATTCAGATAGACCAGAGTTTCTTACTTGGTGCTATCTTTCAATCCGCTCTTTGATAGATGAATAAGTCCACAATACCACAACACTATAGTCTACCTATTAAATGATCAAAAATAAAAATTGTCCTTGCGCTTGAACGGCTCAAGCGCCGAGGGAGAGGAACGACGAAAGAATCATTTACGTCACATATATGGGTCTTACCAAGTGATGGTACCTAGTAACCTAAGTACATGAAATAGTTGGAGAAATCGGTGCTCGATAACTTGGTGGGGGAGTCATCCGCAATTATCACGAGCTAACTTGGGGACGTACATGTAGTCAAGTTCCCTAGCAAATCCAGCAAATCCAGCAAATCCAGCATGCCGCAACATCGCAATACATACATCACATCACAGACAAACCAATGCCAGCGCCTATTCCTGTCGGTGATCTTTCCTTACATGATCGGCCACCCCGCAAAAAGTGATGCTGTGCTGGCTGTCAAGAAGCAGGTGGTAATGTAGATAGGCTGCATGGAATTCCAAGGCAAGGCCGCCCACTATCCCAAAGACAAAGCGCTACTGATGATAACAGAAGAAGAAAAAAGGAGGCGATAGATAGCGTCTCTCCTAAAAACTTGCTGCCCGGTTTACATACCAAGTTACATACCAAGAGTGGCTTACAATAAAACAGCTCGAACACGCGCCGCTCATATCAAGCCACAAATACATAGTATTACGTATGTAGACATCTCTAGTCTAGTATACATATCCCATTAACAACTGGATACATATGATAAGAACGAAATAAAATAACGTCATTGACCACATCATCGTCTCATTCTCTAGATGATGCTATGCCGCAGTCCAACTTCTCAAGTTTGTGGGATTGGGTTGGTCGTCTGCGGCTGTGATGAGAGGTATGGCCATTGGCCGGAGCTTCTGGACCGAAGCAGGAATACCAAGGTGACACAGCAGCTATATTACACCATACGGACAGATTTATACATATATTAGTCGACGACTTTCCCTCATGCAAGACAAATGACAGGCCAGGACGCAGTGGCGCTAGCACAGCACAGTTAATCTGCTATATCTTGGCTCAGCAAGACGATTTCAGTTTGCCCTTCTATAGCATATGTACTAGAGGACGAGGCGTACGACTGTCTATTTAACTAAGATACATGTATGTATTTTGTTGTTTCAACAGTAACTTTTCAGATTTTTAGATACATATTAGACCTCGCTGACATAACATTTGGCTAGTGCCTAAACCGAAATAGGCGTGTATTAAGGCCGTAAGATCCCATTTGACGCCATCAGTGTTAGCACAGGACACTGAGTAAGCATGCCATATAGAAGCGTCGTCATCGTTGTAAGTAACGCTAAGGAAAATATGAATATAACGCTTGGCAGGAAAAGAAAACAAAGAGACTCACTCGTACTCTACATTATCCAAGATGTTTACCTAGATACATTGGGTAGGCAATTACAGCTTGATCGCATCACTGTATTCTCATAACCAAAGGTTTCACCCCTTGGCGATAGACAGCGCAAGGTCGGTTGAGTGGCAAATGGCTGAGTGGTATTACAATATCATGTACATACTATGTAGGTACGTACTGATATGTAGGAACCAAAAGAAGAACCCCACTACGCTTAAAGTTGCAATTGGTGTAATTGGTCGGGTTACAGCAGTGCGGCAGAAACTGCAGGTCCAGTCTCAGCCAGCCTCTAGACATAGCCTCTAGACATATTGGTGACAGGGTTTCCCAAGTTTCCACCCAAGGCCTCCCAAGGAAGTGCAAGCAGCAAGTCAGTGCAAGTCATAGCGCTGGCCCACCCCCGCGACCCCCGTGCGACCCTCTCTGCCTCTGCAACCCTCTGCCACCCTCTGCCACCAACAAAAATCGCCATTTCAATAGAATGTTTCAACTGGGGCTTGCCTGGTTCGAGATCTTCCCATGCTGCCAGGGTCCCAGCCAAAAGGAAGCACTCTAGTTCCTTTGATGCTTTTTTTTCCCTCTTCAAATTCCTTTCTCCATTTAATTCGTCCTGGGCTCGGCACCAGCCATAGTTATTAGGGGAAAAGTAGTCTCAGTCAAGTAACTACTTTGAACTCTTTTTTCCTTTGCCTTTCTCTCTGTGTAGCATTACTTTTCTTACTTTTCTCTAGACTTTTCTCTAGATATTCTTATTTCCATCCAACCCTCTCCGGGTCTTGCCGTCCTACCTTGAAGGCTCTCCAGCTGGTCTGAATAGCGCTCAGTACTAGACGAAACTAATAAACGCAAGCGCTGGCATTCGACCTCGGGATTGTAAAAGCCAATTCCCAATTTTTTCAGACGACACCTGTCTCCCTTCGTCGCCTTGACTACTTTCGCCGCGCGGAAACCTAATATAAACATTTCCTACTCACTCACCCGGTCGGCTGCGCAATTCTACCGCTACCTGCGTCACCCAACAGCCAAGACCGACGGCGACGACAACTACGACCATAGCCACACTTTATCCTTCCTAGTTAATTAATTAACTTTCCCTATGGCCGAGATGGATTGGTCAACTTCGAATCCGTCCTCTTCCCTGGTCAACGATTTCTTCTCTACTCCCGAGACGCCCGCGATGACGATAATGAAAAAGCCTCACGACTCTCACCCTTCGATTGACCACTTGGTATTATTGGTCTTCGAGGCCGTGTTAGAAGTGGTCTGCGTCAGCCTTTCCGGATATGTAATCGCAAGATTAGGGCATTTCGATGCCGAAAAGCAGAAATTCCTAGCGAATCTGAACGTGATGATATTTACGCCATGCCTTAGTATGTGCACATAATCATAATCAATAACGCTCACACTTGATCTTGCGCTAACAGATAGAAAGTCTTCACGAAATTGGCATCACAACTCAATGCCGATAAATTAATCGAGCTCGCAGTCATACCCGTCATCTTCATCATACAAACCATCGTCTCGTACCTAGTATCCGTCGGCGTAGCGAAAGCGTTCCGATTCCAGAAGCGCCCGGCTAATTTTATAACGGCCATGGGCGTATTTGGCAATTCCAACTCGCTACCCATTTCTCTAGTCATCTCGCTATCGCAGACATTGAAGGGACTTCACTGGGACAGGATACCAGGCGACAACGACGACGAAGTAGCAGCGCGTGGTATTCTTTATCTCCTGATATTTCAGCAGCTTGGACAATTGGTAAGATGGAGTTGGGGATACCATGTTCTATTGGCACCGAAGAGTCGATACGAGGAATACCAGAACGACACAGTCGAACAAGGCCGATATCTCGATCGTTCTAACGAGGCCTTAATACCTGGCCTAGATGGAAACACAGGAGATGAGGATATAGATAGCTCAGACGACTCGGATGCATTCGAACCAGCCGGCCGAACCCCCGTGGCCGGAACATCGGTAGCATCGCCTGCCGATTCAGATGACGAGATGATTTCCCCTAGGAGACGTTCGGCAAAGAAGTACGGAAATGGTACCAACGGCCACTCCGCCGCGCCTGGACCTGACGATGCTACGCTATTTCCTCGCATGTACGGCCGCAACGAAGAAGACATCCCAGATGGAATCAAAGGCTATTATGTCCGCGCGAAACTCGCTTTCAAGAAGGCTCTTGCATCTATCAAGAAGCACATTGTCCAAGTGTCTGAACGATCATATCAAGGCTTGCCAGGTCCGGTCCAGAAGTGTCTAGCCATGGTATGGCAGGTGGCGTCCAAGGTGAACAAGTTCATTTGGGATTTTATGAACCCACCGTTATGGGCAATGCTTCTGGCAATCGTCGTCGCTTCGGTACCTAAGCTGCAGGTGCTCTTCTTCTCGGAAGGGACGTTTATCAATAACAGCGTGACGAGGGCGGTATCTCAGACAGGTGGCGTCGCCGTCCCCCTTATCCTAGTCGTGCTAGGCGCAAATTTAGCCCGGAACACGCAAAAACAAGATAGCAGGGATCCCGAGGAGGCAGAGATTGGGACACGGCTACTTGTAGCGTCGCTCATCAGTCGCATGCTCCTCCCTACTTTGATCATGGCGCCCGTTTTGGCGGTCTTCGCCAAATTTGTGCCAATAAGCATACTTGACGACCCTATCTTCGTCATCGTCTGCTTCCTCCTCACGGGCGCGCCAAGCGCTCTGCAGCTAGCACAAATCTGCCAGATCAACGAAGTATACGAAGGAGTCATGTCCAAGATTCTATTCCAAAGCTATGTCATTTGGTAAGTTATTCCCCCTTGAACGGATGATATGAACAATGTCGTCTAACAAACATGTAGGATTCTTCCATCAACATTAATACTTGTCATGCTGGCTCTGGAGACAGTCGAGTGGGCGGCAGCATCAGCATAGGCATACTCAACCTCTGCGAACAATGTATCATATTATGTGCAATGAGGCGTGTCGAAGCGGGGAAAAAAGGGGGGGAGAATACCTAAACCAAACTACAGCAAGGTAGAGCTCGAGGCTACCTCAGGACAGAGGAGCTAGGGTTGTTCCAGTTTATGGACATGGATACGGACGGCTAAGTGCGAGACGAGACAGAACTGTCATTCAAGTCAGTCATTACCGACAGTGCGGTCGTTTGTATATTACCTTAACTTGAGCAGGGTCCCAGGGTAGACACTGATCAAATGCAAAGTCTCGCGAACAATTGGTTTAAGCGCAATAAGCATATGAAATGGCGAATATTGTGAATTCTTAAAAGTATTTGCTTTTAAATACCTAGGTACCTACTTAAGGTATATATATCCGTGGACGTCTTGTCTCGACTTATGAGGCTAGAATACGGAAACAAAAAGGAGAGACTCCTTTATATATTCATCTATCGAATCGGATGCGTTTTACGATGTGTACCCCGCTGTCGTACGATAAGGTGCGGCTTGCTTGGAGTACCACAGGTACCACGGAGGCGTATGCGCGGTGGAACTACCTGAGTATTAGCGTGAAAAGTATGAAAATGATACCACCCACACGCCCTACATTCTGATTCCTAAGTACCCGGTACTCTGTGACAGAGCTATCGCTACCTTGTATTAGGGATAAAATATAAAATATAAAAATGATGTAACCAAACAATTACATTCTTTCGAGATTCAACAGCTTGCCCCCATCGAGCTTAATCCATCTGTAAATCTTTGTGTCTTGTCCTAGAACAGATTCCTACCTACATAAAGATTAATACCGGCTCGTCCTGTTCTATCAACATAGGCCGAAAAAAGAAACCCCGCCACCAGAAAGGGTCCAACCCGCGCCGGTGGTCATCGAGGAAGATGGGTCAAGAATCTTCCCACCTCGTCGACCCGGACACGCCCCCGGACACCCTGTCGGATCGCAGCTTGCGCGCCGTTGCCCAGCTTATCAAGGATGGCCGCGCGAAGCAAGTCGTCGTCATGACCGGCGCTGGTATCTCTACCGCAGCTGGAAGTGAGTTGTTCGCTGTCTTGTTCACTCTATTTTTCTCATTTCTCACCATGATCTCACCATGACATCTTTAACATAACATCCCAACTCTCGTGTGACATGTTTCTCACCACCATGCAGTTCCCGACTTCCGTTCCCCCAAGACGGGACTCTATCACAATCTCGCGCGCCTCAACCTACCGCACCCGGAGGCCGTTTTTGAGATCGACTTCTTCCGCAGCAACCCGGCCCCCTTCTACCTGCTGGCCAAGGAACTGTACCCGGGCAACTTCAGCCCTACCGTCTCCCACACGTTCATCACGCTGCTGGCCAAGAAGGGCCTCTTGCGCATGCTCTTCACGCAAAACATCGACTGCCTGGAGCGCGCCGCCGGCGTGCCCGCGGACCGCATCATCGAGGCCCACGGCAGCTTCGCCACGCAGCGCTGCGTCGACTGCCGCACGCCGTTCCCCGACGACCTGATGCGCGAGTACGTCAAGCGCGGGGAAGCCCCGCGCTGCACTCGCCGCGAGGCTTGCGGCGGCCTCGTCAAGCCCGACATCGTCTTCTTCGGCGAGCAGCTGCCCGAGACCTTCCACAGCAACGTCGCCGTCCCCGGGCTGGCCGACCTGGTGCTGGTCATGGGCACGAGCCTGCTGGTCCATCCGTTCGCGGGCCTGCCCTGCCGGGCGCGAGAGGGCGTGCCTCGCGTGCTGTTCAACCTCGAGCGCGTAGGCGACATGGGGACGCGCGCGGACGACGTGCTGGTCCTGGGCGACTGCGACTCGGGGATACGCAAGCTGGCGGACGAGCTGGGCTGGCGCGACGAGCTGGAAGCCACGTGGCGAGGCATCGTGGGCGAGAAGGAGGCAGAACGGCAGCTGTCCAAGTCGCGGAAGGAAGGAGCCGTCCAAGACGAGCTGGACGAGCTTGCGGGGCACGTGGCGGATAAGTTGGGCATATCCGAGGGCAGCGAGGGCGAACCCGACACTAACATCGGGAAGCAGGGAGAGGGCGCGGCTGGTCCGCCGCATGCACCGGGCGGTCCTCCGGCGGGGTCTACGGCGGGCGCTGCGGCTGCTGATGCGGCGGAGCTCGTGGACGACGGGCCGGCAGGTCCAGCGGCAGTTCCTCAGGGAAAGGATGAGAGAAGTGCATTGGGGAAGGACCAGCAGGAGCCGGAGGCCGAGGACGACGATAAGTCGGCATTGAGCTACGAGCCTCTGAAGCCTACCACGGAGAAGCCTATCACGCAAACGAGGGCGGACGCCGTGAAGGCAGAGGACGAGGGCGGCGGCGGTAACGAAAAGCCAGCTGTATGAGTTGCAATTCCATTTTCATCACGGTATAGGAGGATTTGGCGTTGATATAGGCTTAGGAGGAGGTCGGCTAGAGAGTTCGACTTGTGCGTCAATACGGAGCTATAAACTACGACGTAGACTTGGGATTATCTATATACCTACCTATATATACCCATAAGACTTTCATGGCCGGAATGAATGTGTCGCCGCTTTATTTGGAATGAGAAGTCATACTTTCTGGAAGTCCGAAGCTTTCATAGCACCCTCATTGCGAGGGAGATCTAAAAGGTCGACCACGATGAAATTCAACCGCAGGTAAATGTAAAGTAATCAATGAGACGAACGCCAACCAAATGGGCATTCGGATATATGCTACGCTACTTCATTAACAATATACACTAATCATATCAAGAAAAAGGGGGTGGCCCGCCATGCAAAAACCGCTACCTCTCGCGCGGTCGTTTCTCCTCCAAAATAGAAAATGCCTACCTACATCCTACCTACCAATGCCACTCTAGGTAGGTACTTAATATGCTACATGCTGATAACGACGACGACGATACACGAATAATCCCTTCCATCCTTCATACCTCCTAACGCCCAGCTCGAATTTTTTCTAATGTACTGACAAAAAGGATATATAGGTATGTACCTAGGTATATATGGGGTATCTCTCAGCTGCAAATGCAATGAATGCTATAATAATAATATGCGTGTGGATCTTTTGCAAAAGACAAATGAGAAAAAGTGCAAAAAAAAAAAAAGCGAATGCTGATGCTTGCTTAGCCCAATGATGATGATGATGATGACAAATGCCGTGCCTGTCACGCCTCCTCCCCTATCTTGTGAAACCCAATGTGCGAATGTGTGCCCCGATGCTTAAAAGCCACCTCTTAAATAAACCCGCCCCCGAAGTCGTCCCCCACGATCGCCGGGCTCCTGAGCCCGCGCCCCACGCTACCGTGGTTCACGGTCGCGGCCCGCGGCGGCGGCACATAGCCTGGCGACGGCGAGACGGGTACGGGCACGGTATCGGCGCGGCGCGGGGGATCGTGCCGCAGCGGCATGTCGCTGACTGGCGTCATGGGCCGGCTGAAGTTGAAGGAGCGGAAGCCGAAGGGCGAGTCGGCGCGCGGCGGGACGGGGATCACGCGCGGCGGCGTCGGCAAGGGGCCCAGCAGCAGGCTCGTCGGCGACTCGGGCTCGGGCCCGGGCGGCTCGCGGGCGCGCCTGTTCCCGACGACGAAGGGAGACTCGGCGCGCTGCGAGTAGTGCGACAGCGACGTGGTGTCGAACGACGACGCCGTGGGCGACGGCAGTGGCCACTGCGACGAGTCCGGCGTCGGCACGTTACGCCGGCCCAGCCGCGGCGCCGCGAGCTCCAGGTCCGAGATCGGTGATTCGGATTCACGTAACGGCGACGGGTCCCGGTTCGTCCGGAACCGCGCGCCGCCTCCCCGCGGGGGCGGCGCCAGCTGCGACTCGAAGAGGGCGGCGAAGCGCGGGCTCGCGAGCGGGCCCGTGACCGGCATCAGGGGGCTGTCGGGCGACAGCGGGCGCTCGTAGTTGGAGCTGTCCTGGGAGGCGCGGCGCGAGGCCTGCGGCTGGAGGTCGTACTCGTCCGCGTTGGGGCGGTGCACGCCGCCTCGCCCCGGTCGGCCGCGCGCGCCGACGGCAGCTGGGGGCGGGCCGGCCCTGTCTCTGGGAGGGCGGCGCGTGCGGTCGTCGGTCGGCGTCGAAGGCGGCTGGTCCCTCGTGTAGAAAGGGGCGGGCGGATACGTACCGGCGCGATCCGGGGTCCTAGCCCTGCGCTCGAGGTTCAACGGCGGGGGTCGCATGGGCCGCCGCGGCTGCTGTGGTCCGTTGGACGTCTTGGGTCGCTGGAGCGCGTCTGCCACAACCGGCTTCTCGGGCTCCTCGATCTTAATCTCTACGCTGCGCCGCCGCGAGGTGATGGAAGTCAGGGTGTCGCGGCGGGCCCGGACCGTCTGGATAACCGGCGCGGTTAGTAGGTCTAGGTCGTCGTCCCACATGCCGGCAGCAGAATTGGTCGGCGCTTGGTCCTCGCTCCCCCGGGGAGTTGATATCGGCGAAGGGAGCGTTGCAGGCCCGTATTTAGGCATATCCCACGTGTTCTGAACCTCCTTCAGAGTTGTTGACGCGTTCCTGTTACTACCTCTACTCGACGGTCTGAAGATGTCGTCCCTAGGGAATATCGGACGGTTTAGAACCGGCGAGTGATCCGAATCCTCGCTAGCCCTGATGGACTGCGGAGGGGACGGGGGCTTCCTTGGTGATTGGTTTCCTCTCAGTAGATGCTCGTGTCTTGGCGAAGGGCTCGGTTTTCTGATTCGCAGAGGCATTGGGGCCTTTGGAGACACATCGTCGTCTCCGTACAGAGGAAAAGGGGCTGGCTCCTGTGGGATCTTCAATTTCAGTCCATGTTGGACTATCGACGACTTCGGAGCGACTGGTATAAAAGCTGGTGGGCCATTGGTAGAATGCATCTCGAGAGGACTGATCCAGCTTGGCGGTTGTTGCTTCACTGGAGTGCTTGGTCGGGAGGGATTGCGGATGGGAACCGGCGGCACCAAGTCGGAAGTTGAGGCGTTGAGCCAATTATTACCCAGGCTTGGGTTCGAAGCATACTGCTTTAAATTTGAAAAATTCGGCTGTCGAAGATCGGACATGCTCGCTGCTCCGATCTGGGACGTGTTGGAGCTGTATGGTGAGGCTTTCACCGGCCTAGCTGTGATCATATATGAATGTGACGTGTTGGGACGAGAAACAGAATAGATATTTCCTCCGTTTCCTCCGTTTCCTCCCAAAGGTGTAGGTTTCCCGCCCTCTCTACCGTGTAATTGAGGTTTCCCTATAGCACCCCGGTCATCTTTCTTAGGCGGTTGGGGTGGTGCGGTATCCAATTCATTTGCTGGTTTCCTACACGATATGTCAGTCGGGGTCACGAAGTTGGCCGGTTTCACTCACTTCTTTTTCTCACCACCAATCTTGAACCCGAAGAATGAGACCATTTTTCCTCCTCGTAAGGGTTTGCACCGTAAGGAGAAGGCAACCACTTTTCCACCTCCGACGGCGTTACCGTACCTTCGCTCGGGCAGCCAGGGCAGCAGATGGCAGAATAGAATGTCGAGAAGAGAATATTTCAGCCGACTAGTTAGGTATCTGTAAAATTCGAGAAGGCTATGCTCGGACCGCAGATTCGGAACCAGGACCGCGACAAGATCGTGCTAAACAGCGGGGTTGAAACGAGGGTGCTAGGAGTCCATGTCGATCGTAATAGCAGCCAAAAACTCGAACATCAGAGAGGAATCGAGGTTGGCCGACGGGATGCCATATGCGATCCTCTTGAATCTTCTCTTGATAAAATTGGCAAGCAATTTGGGTTTCTATTTTGCAGAAAATAGCCGAGTCGAGATAAGTCCGTCAGGGCTCACAGAAAGGAATTTCGCGATAGTATTCTGACGGACGATTCTCTAATATCACGCGTGCAGAGTGTTGGGTAGTATTCAGAATGCCAAGCCTGAGCTCTGATTCCCGATGACACCTTGTTCCTGACAGGAGGACTTGGGCAGAAATTGATAGGAGGTAAGGACCAGGAAGCGTGCATGCGCGCATTGATATTATTGATATTACCGCGATACTAAGAATTAGACATTATGCATGAGGACCAAAGGTGAATATAGAAATCGATGGTGATATGGTGATATGGTGATCAGTCATCCCAAAGGATCGAGAACTGTCACTTAAACTACTTAAACTCATATGCCAGAGCATAAGACCAAAATAGGGAACGGTCCACAGCTCCATAAAATTCAGGGGAACGGCTTTCATTGACAGGGGCACAGGGGACGGATAACCTTCCCTTGCGGTCTTGGTCTTGGTCTTGGCAGGGGTTCCTTGCCCATGTTGTGTCATTCGGATTTCCCCAGCAATTTCTGCACGACTCGTCTGTTCGCTGCACGAAGATATACATATTAGCATGTTGATAATATGTATAGGTAGGTCGAGAGTAGAGGAGAGGAGGCCCTTTAACGCATCAATTCAATGCGAATATCTTGCCTTATTCAATATCATCCCAACTTTTAACGCAGCTCGTATTGTATAAAATGACTTTTTAAGCCTCTCGGTAATACCGCTCTCCACTAAGTAGCTTATAGATGTACATAATAATGTAGGTAATAAAAATATCGTAATTCGATATACCTGTGCCAGATCAGCGCATTAAGCTTAAAAGCTCCCTTGATGAAAACTTCCCCCCTCAAAAGGGAGAGAAGAAAGACGCGAAACCTTCAACTTTAATGATAATATATTTAGAGGCTCTACTTTCGCGGTGCCAGATATATAGATATGTATTGAGTAGAATTGAGTAGAATAGGGATGTCCATGAGACATTCAAAGTTGAACTACGGTACGTACCTCATACTGACTGTAGTACTGTGCTAGCGAAACAGGGATGAGCTACTCGGTTTCTTCCGAAGTCCTTTCAGCAAAAAGGGGACCCTGGCGAAACCGAACCTTCGTCGTTCTAGCGCCATCCGAATCTTCTACGTAGCGTCTCGCCCTTCATGAAGCCATTGATATTCGAGGTTTTCGAAAATGAAGTTGCAGAATTTCATAAACATCTTCATATCCTCCACCTTGACTCGCTAGCTTCCTTCTCAGCATTCAAGAAGCATCGACATCCACAATATAGTCGCGATCGTGAAGGCCAATCTACTAGTAGACTCCAAGCTCCCTTCACCTCCTCAGAGCGGTAATGCCCCAAACAATTACGAACACATCACAAAGGGAGACCTGCTATAATATACATATACTAGTGTCTCACCGGACTATCTAGAGGCTCGAGATCATAAGGGAATTATTCTACCCCTCCAATAATAATTCGAACAGCTACCACAGCCAACGATTTCTATCTGTTACGATCCCATCCACCTTTAGCTCATGACATTCCGCTTAAGTAATTGAGGCAAACATTTCTACCCTAGAACCATGAAGCAACATTCGAAGATTAAGTTTAGCATATAGATCCATTAGGACGATACCGTTTCATGCAGCTACGTCGTCAAATATTTTACTTCTACGCCCGAGTAACGACCAGTCGCAGTATGTATTTGCGACAGTTATCACTTACACGTCAAGTTACCATGATTTACGAAATCAAGAAATCCCCGAGCGGCGTCAAACGAGTAGTATGCTCCTCGTGTGTAACAATATACAAATTACATGTGGTTGAAGTCATCATTAAAAGCAGTACTACCAACTCCTGCAAAGAATTTTATGGAGAATTCATCAAGGTCCAATGAAGATCATGCTATTAAAAAGAACCATGCCAAAATCTCGAGATGTCGGATTTCACATGCTACGAATGTCGCAGAAGACCCGCTTTGCCCTCCAATTATAAACTTGGATCGGATCTTGTTGGCTGTTGGGTAGGTAGGCACAGGTGAAAATGCTCCGGGCTTGATCTTTCTTCAGTGACGTCATCTCAACAATGAGCGTCACATATTCGACGTACATGTAGGTAGATAAGGTAGGTACGTGAAATACAAAAAGGTTAATTGGTCGTTTGGTTTCAAATGGACTACCTATTTGCTTTCGTAAAACTTGAGACTCTAAGTCAACCTTAGTTTTCCAATAGACTTGGAGCAATTTATAATGCCTATCGAGACCAAAAGCTTGTCCGTCGACGGCGTGGACGGGAGCCCGGCTCCGCCCGTCGTGAGCTCGATACCCAATGTCAAAGTAACGGAAGAGAGAAAGCCTTTCATTCAACCAGACGATGACCAGAGACTGCCGCATACCGGTCCGATTCGCCCTTTTCTCTTCCATCGCAACATATTCCCGAACTGACACATCCATAGGCACCGCCCGGGCCAATATCGCAGCTACATATGAGAAGCCCTACGGGACAACAGAAGGGGGATGGGCCAAGCAGCATCAAGATAAAACGGTACTCCAGCAACACTGCGAGTTCTTTGACTCCGTACGTCTAGCAGCCAGCCCCTTAACCCCCCAACCCCCTGTACGACCAAGTACCTAACATGACTTTCTAAGGACCACGACGGTGTAATATGGCCTCAGGACACGTTTCGCGGGTTTTCCCGCATAGGCTTCGGCGTCCTCCTGTCGCTCGTCTCCATGCTCATCATCCACAGCAACTTCTCGTATCCCACAGTGTCGGGCTGGCTCCCGGACCCCTTCTTCCGCGTCTTCCTAGCCAACGTGCACAAGGACAAGCACGGCAGCGACACGGGCACCTACGACCCCGAGGGCCGTTTCATACCCCAGCGCTTCGAGGACGTGTTCGCCAAGTACGCCGAGGGCCGCGATTACCTGACCATCTGGGACGTCCTGGACCTCCTCAAGGGGCAGCGGTGCATCATGGACCCCGTCGGGTGGTTCGGGGCCTTCTTCGAATGTGAGTCCCGGTAGCTTGGTCACTTGGGTGGATAGATCGGTACTGATTATCTGGCAACAGGGCTCGCGACTTACCTGATGCTCTGGCCTGCCGACGGGAAGATGATGAAGGAGGATATCCGGGGCATCTACGACGGGAGCATCTTTTACACCATTGCTAATAGACGTGCGGCAAAGAAGTAGCTGGGGTGTGGCTTAAATAGGACGAGCACAGAGCTCAAGTTGGTACATGACGAGGAAAGCCACGCAAGTAGACTTTATGGTCTCTTCAATACCTGCAGTACCTACCAAGTATTTCTATGATTACCTAACCTAAGACCCCCGATCACGGTTATACCCATTTCATTCTCCTCTTTTCTTCCTTAGCATCAGAACTTTCATATAACACGATTATCAACCTACCGTAACTAGTTATTAACCAGCTCTCGTACATGTTCAGACGAGTTTTCAGATGATAACCTATTACGTTTTTTTACTAGCATACATTGAGTTCAGCAAGGCTACGACAAATCTGGTTGGCGATAATAACCAGCCAAGGCGATGGTGTATGTATTACAAGGTCTAACGTATCTTGTTTCGCTCTCGTGAGTGTCGCCGGCTGCATGTAGGCATAGACCGTGGCAGGAAGATGAAATCCCCTGCTGTTAGACTATCCCCCATCTCCGTCCTCGCCACAGAACCAATTCCTCGACTCCCATCTCTCCCATCTCCCCCTCCCCCTGTGCTCTTCGTCCCTCCTCATGGATCGCCAGATATTGACAGTAGCCACATATCTTCTGGTTACCATTTCCATTTCTTTACTTGATCCACCAATTTTTCGTGGCACTTAGGGCACCTGACTGTATCTCTGAGCACGTACACAAGCTTTACTTTCCCACAGTGTGGAGGGTTCCTCGACTTTCGTGCACCGCAAGCTATCCAGGTATAGTTCACGTCAGGGCCGTGCCAGCTCTGGCAATCCCCGCATTGGTACTTCTTGCAGTGTCTTTCGCACATACTGGGCTTCGTTGTGCCGGGCCACGTTGTGCCGGGACCGGAGGGCAAGGAATCGAAGTTGATTATGGGGATGTTGATGGCGATGGCCTTTACTTTGAAGGCAAGAATGGAGGGTAGTGGTGCCTAAGTTGTTGAAAAAAAATTGAACATGTAACGCGGACGACTATTAGGCTTGGTAGATGGCCAGTGTGAAGTGTTCTTGCTGTTGTTGTGCAGAAAAGGAGTGCAAAGCATCTCGAATTTATATAAGAAAGGGGAGGAAGCTAACTTTGAAAAGAAAAGGAGTAGGGCATAACAGATGACTATCATTAATACTCAAATACACGTAATAAACGACGACAACAAAGGGAAGGCGTGCCAGTCGAGGAGATCATGATGAGATACTACGTGAATGTGCTCATGACTTGTAAAACCACTTACAATATCTATGATAGTAACAAGTTACCTACCTACCTTAGGTAGGCAGGTATCTGCGTAGGAGTTCAAGCGACGGACGTTCGAGAAATCAGATCAATCGAGTCTATACCTAAGGAGGTAGCTAAGATAATAAGTAGTTCGGATAGTAAATAGAAACATCTACTAATAAGGGTTTGGATAAAGGACGTACTTATCGAAAAGAGAAGAAAACATCCCAAGTGTGACAACCTTTCGCTATTATAAACTACTCTGCTAGGGCCTTAAGCTTCTGGCCTTTGACCCCTTGGACGAAGAGCCCGGTAGTATTGGTTTGTAAATCCGGATAGAAGAGCTAAGTTCGGAGAAAAGGGGCCTTAGTGCCTGGGAACACGTATTATATACTGGCGCATTGTAAGTTCAGCAAGTCTACGATCAACGGCACTATTAGAAATTGGCGATTATAGCTAGCCAAGGCGTCGGCGTATGTGTTACCCAGCAGTCTGCTATCTAGTGAGCCTCATGCATGCCGTTGGCTGGTTGCTGCTATAAACGTCATGGGAATGGTAAATCCCTTGCAACTGTACAACCGACTCCTCCTTCACCTCCCCAGCCTCTTCAGTATCACTTATTGCTACTAGATACTAACGGTAGCCCCCCTCCCCCTGATATCTCATGGCGACTATCAACTCTGGGTCCAGTCGAACATGTCTTCCTTCAGTTTCTCAAAGCACGGCGGACACCAGCCCTCTGGTTCGTGGCCTTTGTTCCTGGTCTTGTACGTGCGCGCTTCCGACGCCGTATCGCAGTGCTGCTTGTCCCCGGCCGCGGGGCACCTAAGGGTAACAACCTTGTTGTCATTTCGGTACGTCGTCCCGCAGAGCGCGCAGTCGTAGTAAGTCACCTTTACTATGCAGGGGCACATGGTTGGTTTTTATTATGCTAAACCACGCTGCGTCAGGGTCGATTTTCGAGCAGTCGGACTGTCGAAGGCGACGGCCAAGATGACTTTTTAACCTAGATACCCTCGGGTCTGTGCAAAGAGTTGATCTAAGGGGAGAAAAAGTATCGCGCTGGATATGAACGGCTCAAGACAGGAATTGATGTCCCTTTACTAGAAACTGATCTAGATATGCAGTTATTAAAACAGGATTCATGTTAGAATTTATTCCTATTTTAAAACTATCTTGCTTGACCTGGATACCTGACCTGGATATTTGACCTGTATTTGCGTGACCTGTACTTACGTGTTGGAATGCTGATTGTTGACGATTGCATTGGGATACTGATCTTGTAATTGCTATATGTACCTATGGATAATGTCTTTGATTTAAATATTTTAGATACCTATGGAAATATTTCTGGTTGTGCAACTTTACCTATAGGACGGACCTCAGAATGAGTTTGGCGCTGGAACGATCCTACGGAAATACTCTACGCGAAACCCCCCCCCCCCCCCCCCCCCCCCCCCCAAAAAAAAAACCAAAGGGCCGACGGTGCTATGTTCCATCATCCTATCTCTTCGTCCAGATCTAGGCAAACATCAGGTTTGAAGTGAAATCCTGTGTTGTTACTGTACTGTGTGATTTACGAAAACACCAAGATAGTTCTGACAATACTCAAACTAGATTCATAAATGATCATTTACCTACGACAAGATTGATGGTGTTAGTCACTGAGATACTAAATAATTTCCTTCATAGGTACCTAGGTTACCCAGTAGTCACTATCATATAGGCAGTATATGCGTCACGACATTTGGCGGTTGAGGAGGCAGTCTCCCCTTTATTCTATATAAAGTCAGCATGCCTTGCCATCCTCTTCCATACGCTCATCGCCTTCCTACAGCAAAACATACTTACCTCCTAGGTAGTTAGGACAACACAAATCGAACAAGAACGCATACCAACCATCCACGAAAGCAGAAGAGCCGTTTGTCCCCTACCATCAAAATACCCCGACCAAACGCAACCAAGGTCAACCATGTGCGAGCTGACGCCCAGGAAAGACTGGTGCAAATGGTGCAGCTCCTGGCACGGCCCTGAAGACGACCAAAACTTTATAGTAGTCAGGTGCGACACCATCGACCAGAGTACCAGATCGGTTGGGTACTGTAGCAATGCGAAATGGACCGCGCCTGTTGTCAGGAAGGAAATATGGTGCGGAAGGTGCCCCAGAACGTAATTGGGGTGGAGTGCTGAGTACCTATGGCGTCCATCGGGTGACTCAGAGCAAGATGGCGAAAGTGATACGGGGGGTCGGGTTGTCTGGCAGGATATATTTTATTTAGGAGTGTTTGGTAGATTATGAAGCCACCTACCTAGGTACCTAGGTAACGAAGGGTGGTAACAAGAATGACAAAGTTATGATCCCTTTATATTACACTGTACAGCAGCATAAAACCTTGACGGTTCTCGGATATGACTGAATTTGTTTCATTTTCCTTTAGGCACAAAATACTTCAAATGATAGACATATCGCTAAGTTGGCTTGCAGTCATCTGCATATACATTGATATAAGAACTCAAAGAAACGTCCTGCCCTCATAATGATTACAACTGAACCTTTACATGCACTTTACTCGGTTTACTCCGACATTTGTGGTTATTCTCCTTAATTCTCTGGTACTTCTGACTATCTCTATTCTTAATATGAGGAATGAAATAGATAGGGGCTATCGGGATTGGTGGAAGGGTAAGTAGAAATTTGGCCTAGCAAACTACACAGACGTTCCCATCCACAGCCATTGGACGAGATGAACACACGGGAAAGACGTCTCCAAGTCTACACAACATCCGGGTCCATTGTATCGTAGTGATGGTATTGCCCTTCTCCTTCCCTACTGCCACAAGGCGCGCACCGCCTTGCGCAAGAGTTCCCCCCTTCGCTCCTTGCAATCAGCAGCGCAATCCTCCTCTTTAACGCGAACGTTGAGATGCTCCAGTTTACCGCACGCCCCCAGTACGCCGAGCATTTGTTTAGCCGTGGGGCACTTGAACGAGGGCTGCTTCTCCTTGAGGCCGTACCAGGAAAGGCAAGTCGGGCACCACGCTTGCTTGGAGATGGTATTGCACATCTCGGTGGTATGTGGCAATATTCTCTGATGACGGGTGAATCGGTCCGTTTCGTAAGGCGTGAGAATAAATCTGAATCCGAAAGGGGTTGGGCGATAAATGTCTTTCTTTGCTGTTCGTCGGTGCAACGGTGATTGCAGAATTCCCTACAAAGCGGCGGGATTATAAAAAGGGTCTCCGAGACTTAACAATGGCTGATATTCGATGTGTGTTGTTCGGGTTTCTGGCAAAGAATGGGTGTGTTTAGAGGCTGTTATACAACGGATATATACTGATATGAAATTCAAATGACTATACTAATTGTTTCCATCGTCAGCGATGGTACTGCGTTCGCTGCAACATCCTCTATTTCTCTTGTTAGAATGTGGCTGACTAGATGGAAGTTGATACGACAACTATTCAGCGAAACAACGTCATGGTTTAGGGTTACTACCATGATTCATTGATGCGTAGGATAGAGGGTGTTTATTGTTGTTATCTGAATTCAATTCGGGTGTAGGCATATATACTTTCATCATAGGGGCAAGTAATTTTCGAAGCTCTATTCACACAACTCATTGCTCGATGAATTTAGTAACCTATCCTGACTTGCTGTATCAGGCACCTATGTATCTATCAAGGGTCTGACGTATAGCTTCATGATTATTGCGCTGGTGGATTGGGAGAACCATCTGGATCTAGATGTAGAGCTACGGTTCTATTGTAGTTGTCCTATATTGGAGCTTATGGTTGGACTAAGTCATAGTCAGGGGTAACACGACCTCAATGTACGGATACTTGTCAAATATGCCGAAAAGGGATAGTGTCACGATATTTGTGATTAATTACTACTTAAACGGACATTCCCATCACGTATAATTCTATGTCTAAGTGCAATGCGACGCCAAATCGTATGATTTAGCTCTTAGAACTTTGGTATCCAAGACAAGAAAAATTCTTAGAACTCCTTCGTCAGCTATATCCATTGTCACTTCAGATAAAAACCCCAAGGAGAAATATGCCTAAACCGGATTCTCTGCACTGCTTGTAGAAGCCAGCCCTTGTTTCCGCGCCATATTCAAGGCCTTTAGTTTCGCCGTCCCGAAGCCTGCGACGCCATCCTCCTGGTTGTCTCCCAGCCAGGGTTTCTTCGACTCGCCCAGTATGCTGCCCGCGAGGAAGTACACCGTCAGGCCCAGGATAATGCAGACGAAGGCGATCGGGTACAGAAAGTGGATGGTATAGCCGAAGACGTGGATGCCGATGATCGTGCCCCAGAAGTTTCCCGTCAGGAGAGATACATTGTAGAAAGCTGCCGAAGCGATTCGGAAGATGAAAGGGACGACGGAGTAGAAGAAAGCCAGCACAAGGGTATAGCCGACTAGGTAACCGATAACTTGGCCGTTCCACGTCGCCTGCTGAAAGCTCTCGCGGTCGAAGATGGCCGCCTGCACGCCGTTGATGATCATGCCGAACAGGCCCATGAACGACAGCACCTCGTACATGGGGCGTTTGCTGACGTACCACTCCTCGAAGACGTTGCTGAGGCCGTAGCAAGTAGCGCCGACTAGGGCGAATAGGTCACCCTTCACCATATTCTCTCCGGTGCCGCCGTTAGAGCCTTGAATGTGGTCGCTGGCCAGCAGGATGCCCATACCACCGCAGGAGAGCAATATTCCAACGATCTGGAAGATCTTGTAACGCACACGCAGTAGCAGGAACGAGATGATGACGACTACCACGATGGCCCAGAAGTTGATCAGCTGGGCCGAGAGGATGTTGGTGTAACGGTAAGCCAGCACTGTGAAGTAGTTGCCCTGGACATCTAGGAAACTGAGGATGAAGTATTTCCAACCATCCTTCAGCAGGATTTTACCGTACTTCTTGGGTCCGTACGTGTAAAGCGTGTAAGTCAGGTAGATGAGCGACAGCAGGATATACATGAAGACGGTCTGGAAGGCGGGGATGGAGGTGCCGTAGTTGACCAGGAACGTCGAGAAGGTGTTGGTAGCGGTGATGCAGAGGGCGAGAAGCTGGCCCAGCAAGAGAACGATCCAGAAATCCGTAGTCGCTAGATATGAATACCAATGGACCTTCTTAGCTTCAATTTGCTGTAGTCCATGGCTGACTGCTTCGTTGGTAGCATGCTCGTTGTCGGCGGAGCCGAAGCGACCCTCGTTGGTGCTGCCGCCTGTTACCTCGACGGAGGTGGTGGGACCTTGGAATTGGCCCGGCTTTCTGTACTCATCCGCCATTTCGAACTGTTCAACCTGACTGTATCCTCGAGAGCTCTCTTGTGCGAAGGTGCCTCGAAGTGTCTGAATAAAAGGAGATACCGCGATGTCTGATAATTTCATACAGCGACAGTTACAAGGACGCGAGAAAATGGGTATAAATAATTAAAGAATAAATGTCTCCCGAGTTTAAGTCTTTCTTTCGTCTCCTCGATGCAAGCGCAAAGACTTCAAGTCGCTTGCAAATATTGTTACCGTAACAAGTCGCCGCACATACGAGTATGCGCTCAGGCGAGAGGCAGCGAGGGCCGGATTAGGATGGACGAACAAGATACCAAGGGAATAAAAATAATTACGAGCGTGAGGCTCTAACTTATAAGTTAGACGGACCTGATACACTATAGGAAAATAAAAAACCGCTAACTCTTGGACGTAGGATAGGTTTTTCTTCACTTGTGACGGTTAAGGCAAAAATTTATCCAACAAAATAGTATCCGGCCCATCTATGTACTATGTAGGTCGACGGGTGCGCAACAAACTTCGGTCGGCGTGAAAGGTTAGACGAGATCTGGTAAGCAACCTCCGTGGCGCCGTCCGTGATTGGTTAAGAGGCACCCTGGCCCCGTTTATAAGCTAGCTAAGGGTGGTTATCGCCGTACTCCACTGAATAGCACATGCTTCCAGGCCCTGTCCAGCGGGAGCTCCCATTGGGCTTCTGGCCCGTTTGGTAACTCTTAGCGCGGGGTCTAACACCTCAGCTCGGAAACCTTTTTTTATTTTTTTTTCTTCTTACATTTTCTAACTTCCCTCATCCAAGTCAAGAGTACTAGTCAGTTCTGAAAAGACCCGAACGATATCTTAAAAGGGGGGTTTCGAATTGTCGATCTCTAGACTACCCGTTTTAATCGATTTTAGACTTCCAAAATTGGGTAGAGCTGAGGTTTACGATAATTTCTAGCGGCAGACAACGAACCACCTGAGCAGAGTCTCTATATTCCGATAACGTAAAATCTCTTCCACTATAAGAGATGCTTATCAGACGTAAACCTTTCGGTCCAGCTGAAATGCCACGAGGACGCCACATGCAAGGCTGAGACTTGATAGGCTTCGGCACACCGCATTAGCTTGCCGTGGCGCCTGTGGGGGATAAGACACTTATCACTTGGACAGGCAAAGACGCCATATTCGCTGCGTGGTTTTTGCGTCTCGTAGATTCGACATTGGCCATTCGATTATGACGGGTCGTTCTAACTAGAAGCAGCTGACTTCATTGGGACTCGTCGACTAGAGTAGCAGATCGGACTTGACCATGGAGATATACGCGAGCTAGCGGTCGGATGAGAGTAATGTGCTGAGTCGAAAACTTAGTATGTATGACTTGATATGGGAAAGCCCTCATCTTCGAAGAAGTTGTGATTGCAGTAAATCGAAGCCCATTCGAAAATTATACCAAAAATGTAGGGAACGTGGTGCGTCTAATGTCGAACATATAGGGTGATATTGTTGGCACTCGCTACGCTGCATCGAAGAGTGCCTAGTTTATCGCATTAATACTGAATAAGAGGAAGACGCAAGGAAAATATAAGCTTGCAATAATTGAATAGGACTCGAGAGCTCCAGTTTCTGTCTTCAAGTGGAAAGCTACCGTGGGGAGCTCCTAATAGCAAAGTTGCTAGATTCGACGAGATGTGGTGAGTCCTAACATTTATATTAGTTCTCATACTATTGGTGAAGAACATAGAAGATCACTCACAACTAGTATAAATGGAGAACACTGAAAATCCACCCGTCTTAAGTAGTTGTGTGATAACCATATATATAATTTATGCAACGCGTTTACAGAATAGCCTGTCTACCCAATATTCAGACAAGATAGTGTAAGGCAACCTTGGTCAAAGAGGCGAAATACGTCTGAGAGAAATATTCAGGGGCAACTTAAAGAGATTGCACGAAGATCACAAATGATCGCTGTTAATGCCGATTTATTGGCATTTAACTTAGCTGAATTGACTATTGTGTATTGAACCATCCCAAGCTTGTTTCATAACTACTATGCTAAGTGGCGGAACAGGAGTTATCACTTGGTTGGTAATAGTATACCGCCACCAGAGAAAACTGGCTCAGACCTATGGAGTGGAGGGATTTAAACGTTGTACGGTTCAGGACTCGGGTCACCAGGAGTAAGAGGCAAGATCAACAGGTGAGATTAATTGGTAACCGCTTTGGAATAGTGTTGGGGGTCTAATCGAATACGTCGTTAGAAACTTGGTCGTTAGTCGTTGTAAGGCGAAGCACGTGCCTGGAAGCTTTACCAATGGTATCCTGCAACAATATCTCAACCGTAACATGTCTGATATGAACGAACCATCTCATGTAGGTTTCAAGGAGGAAGCATGTTGACGACTTGGCTTACGTTGACTATTTCCCTGATACTCATAAAGCTTGTACTGTAGTTCTAGTGAGCCGAGAAGAGGAGCAATAAAAAGATCGAAGATCGAAAAGCCATGACATCGACCTCTCAAAATATCGCCGCATCGACATGCAAGTTAAGTACCTTTCAGTGCATCTACCGAGCTTGAATTTTTCTTCGAGCGAAGATCTTATGTGTCATTACTGAAAGAGGAAGAGCAGGTGATTCGCATCTCCAACTCGGGGAAACCTGTAAAACGCGGGGAAGCTCTATCTGCTCGGGCGAGCCGACCGAAGGGGGCGAAATTGGGAAATCTTCTCAAAAGATCATGTCGGTGGGGGGAAAGGCCTATCGTTTTGCTTGACAATGGAAGTCTTCTAGTAGGTGGGACCCGCCGCTGGAGATGGATTGGGTATTGAACGAGAAAGAGAGAGATCAAGAATAGTTAGACGGGTTTACTAGTCGCTCCCGTACATGAACACATACGCAAGAAGTGCTTGCATATCTGCATGCAGAAAGACGCAACCACCTGCGACTTCGAAATGACAGGTCTTGATGGGGATTCGAAAGATGGAATTCGATCTATCGCTGGAGGGCTAATGGCTGAACCTCCTACCAGGTCAGTATCTCGGGTACCTAATTTAATTTACTCATGATCGCTCGATCTGTTCCGAACCTACCTACCTAGGTAGTCATGTTTCCAATTCCTGGAGACTTGAAGACTAGCTGGCTGTCAAGAAAATGAGAACCCCTAAAGGATAAAACCCCGGGATAGGCTTATAAGACAAGTGAAAGGGCTAGACGTAGTCGTAAGCTAGCTGGAGAACCTCTAATCTCCTTTCCAGTAGCTTTGGCTAGCTGTATGATAAACCGCCGAGATCTGATAATGTATGAATTTCAATGAATAGTTTGAGAAGTTATAGAAAAGGGCCCGACCGTCTAAGTTGACCAACTTATGAATATAAGACTCTACATTAGGATCGTAGTTAGAGCGTGGTGTAGTGTTACACGACGGCTTACACGGCGGCATCCTTTGGTGGCTTTTCGGCCGAACCCGAATATTTAACGGGGAGGATTATCGAGGGAGAAAAGAAATGTCCGAGGTGGGTGATAGTAGGTACCTTTGCACCTGGCCACATACGCGTTCATTGATATAATTCTAACCCGACAGCGGGATATGATGAAGCATGCCGGGGCAGATCTGCATAACGGACCGAGTCCGTGGAAAGTAGCTTACTGGGTCTCTGGAGAGCATCGATGCTTGGGTGGTAAAATGTGATAGACATTGGAATCAGTGATGCTCTGAAATAACGAGTTTTCAAGCTGTAGGGTGGTATTAGGGACCCCGAACACTTCGATTCTGATTTCTTCTCAGGGGCGCTGGGTCTCTGGGGTGAGCAAGTATGGGGTTCGATGGAACGTGGCAGACTTAGGAACTGCGAGCGCCATTTGGACCAAAAGGAGCAGATTGCCAATTCAGGAAGCTCAAGAGCTCTCAACGGTTAGGCCCCCCCTTCGATTGGCTTGCCGAATGGACTCCGTTCTTTCTCGCTGGCCACCCTGCCATCACCTCCTGAATTGTACTTTGCATTGTACTGTGTAAGAACCTTGTTATCGGATCAGGCCATTCATTATTAACTGATGACAGCGAAAGGACACCCAAGTGGTTGAAATCGACGGGCCATCCCACAACCTTAGCTGGTAAGCCTCGGGTATTTGGAGCCACTCGAGCCACAGAACCAGGTTAGTCTTTGGTAGGACCCCGAATTCAATCGTCGCTAAGAGCGCTAAGCGGAAAATAATAATAAAAACCCCCAATGTAAGAGAGACGGACAAGCAACTGAAGAGCTAGATCTGAAATGGTGACAAGAGGTATTATTTGGACGCGAGGCTTCGAGTATTCGACTATTCTATTCAGTATTCCGAGACTATCCGATCTCTTAATGCTATCGAAGAAGTCATCAGAGCGGTACCTTCTTAAGGTATTTGACAAACTGGGGGAGCGGTAAGTTTAAAATGCCTAGCCGTGGTTGAGTTCTAGAGGTGTGGACGGTACCATAGTAGGACATACTAGTCTCTATACCTATCTAAGGGTTGGTACCTAGACTGCTAGAGTCTCGGAATTTGGGCGGCGACAAAAATCATGGTAGCAGTTTTCTCTTACTGAATAAATGTACTTAGACTTCGGATAGCTTGCCTGCCCTGATGGACCACATTGCTGGGTAAGAGTTCTTGACATCGATCTCCGCGTGAGGTTGGATAGTGAACGGCCAGTGGACGGATTCCCCTTGCTATTAATCTGTCAATCACGCACAGAGATCCTTGTTGGCAAGCTGTGAGATGCCAAGCCCGTGCAGGCAGTTGGCGCCTTTGGGATCAGCGTACCGGCTTCCTACTGCGGAAAAGACGTTTTGTAATGTCTTGTCTTGTCTCATACACTATGTCGGTAGGTGGGCAGCGGGAGCGTGAGCGGTAGCCATTTACGTACACGTCTTAGTTGACAGGTTGATTACTTAGGTGGCTCCTAGGGCCTTTGGAAAAGACACTGGTAAGTTCTGAAGGGAAATTATGATTCTTGAATGAGCTGGTCCCTGATATTTTTACGCCATAATATCGTAAGGATGGCTGTAGGATTAGAGGAGACGACTTACGTGCTTCAACTTAAATGTCGCTTACTATTTTACTACTATGGTAGGATTTTCGTCTCGTCCTTGAGGCTACGAGCTACGAGCTACATAGGGGTAAGAAACAAGACCAAAATCGAACTCGGAGAATTTATCTAGTCTCGGAATTGCTTAACCGAACGGGAATCGAAATCTAGGCCAGTTTAATTTCACCGCGCAGACAGCTGTCATATCCAGGGAAACCCCCCAATGAGATTGATGCCAACTCATGATTCGATCCCAACGGAAAGTTCCCTTGCAACTATTGGCTCCTACGTGTATACACAGGACTCGCAAAGCCATTGCCGGCTGGGGAGCGCTTGTCGGTATGAACTGGCAGTATCCGCGCCGCGAGGTGGGTATATATTTTTGGAAACAGATGTACTATACGAAGTATTTATCAAAATGTTACGTGATAGTTTTTACCACGTGTAGCGATAACAAATCGCATGAGGGAAATTTTGGCAGTGGTACTTTGGTTTCTTTACATCGAGGCCGTATTGATGAGCGAGGACGGGAAGGACATGGGACTTGAAAAGTCGAACCATGCTTACCATGATAAATGAGAGACTTGAGGGCTTACCTCGGTAACATGGTTCTGGTTCTGGTTCTGGTTCTGCGTCTGATTCCGGACAGCTATAGATATACTATAGGTAGTAGTAGTATAGAGTCGTCCGAAGCGGTCAAAGTCAAAGATGAGGTTCGTGCGATTTAAAAGAGTGTACTATTTAGAAATTGGAAGGTTGAAACGGAGGCTCAAGTTTCAACGGGTCGCAGGGCCCAGGTCAAGGCGCCAGGGCACGAGATGCGACCCGAGACACTGGGGAACTTGCATCAAAGGCAAGAGAAAATTGACAAAGATTCACCTCATCTGATCATGTACCTGGTAGGTATGATACCTAGTAACAGCTTGTGTACATGGCTGACATGGTAGTATGTGGGGATGAATAACTACCTAGTAGGAGGTAGATACAAGGTAGGCATCGAAAATCGCTTGTTACAATATTGTCGTACCGCAATTTTACTACACCAATAACGGAGATGCGGTGGAAACTGGAAACTGGATAACGGTTCAGACGGCAATAAGCTCCGCTGATATTTAGTGCTTAGACCTTCTGAGGCTCTTCGTTTCATTTCCTTCTGGCGATTCTCCCCTCTGTTCCCCCTCTTTCTTTTTCAATTTTATTAAATGCATGTGGATTGATCCATTATGTTAGGTACCTCATAACTATGGTCTTCCTTTTAATCCCATCTTCTATTAATATAAAAGTAAAATAGTACACCTATTACAGTCGATGAACATCCACAAACATCTTGCCTTACGAAACCCGAAAAATAAAAAAAAATGGTGGATTCGATCGATGTAAAATATCTGCACGGTGACGATTATAGGGAGTGTAGTTGGTGTATGTACTACATAATGTAGGCCTGTACATGTAGTAGGCCACAGGTGAGCATGTGCCCGTACAAGGATAGGGGTAAGACTGGAGTGATGTCGCTAAAGATGTTTCCACCGCATCGGTCCACATCTGGGTCTGGTTCCCGCTGATTACTGGCAGGCATGACCTTGCGTTCCGTTAGGGGTGGTCCATGGCCCGAGGTTAGGTAAGCCTTGACCAATCTGACTACTATGTGCATAGGGTATGCTACTATTGAAGGTGAAGGTCTTGAATTCTTTACAAGGACGGGCCTTTGGTTTCTCTCCGGCATTGTACAACTTATTTCATGTAATCGACACGTACGCTCTAATCGACATCTCCATGAACTCAGATTATTAGGTAGGGAGCAGGTAATGATGTGCTACAATAACCATCATCTGCCTGCCATGTTGCTCCCCTTGCCCTTGATGAATCGTATAATCGTGGTCGTGATCAGAAATACACCTCTTATCATAACTCGAGTTTGTTGTTATATAGCAATGTCCAAGTCTTGCATATTACCACATATCACCCCCCGCTTGCTAAAATACCAAAGGGAAATACCCAAGGAAATATTCAATCCCTTAGCAAGACTGGGCAACATAGCACATGTACCAAAGTACATAAGATTATAAGAATTACCTGCTAAACTCCCATGTGCCAGAGTCCCTTTTCCCTCATTGCCTTCTCCACATGTATCAATTGATCTTAAGACATCTTAACCTTACCTTGTTGGTGCTAGGCAAGTACCTAGGTAGGGTCTCGGTAAGTTAGACAGTTTCCTAGAAGGACTGAAGGAACACAAGGGGAGAAAAAAAAAGGGACGGGCACTCTCGAAATTCATCAGCCAACCACGATGAATCAGTAAAATACTAAAATACTACCCAATCTAATGCCCCATTAAAAATTCATCATTTTCGCCATTCACCACCATAGTCGTCAGTCCCTTCATACGTAGCCCTGAGTGTTAGGTTAGGTACCTACCTTCCTAGGCCTTGCCAGGGAAATCCAGCAAAAGGACCGCTGTGACGGGACGGAGAAGTTCGCTTTGTGGCACAACGATACCTTTTTAGTACTTATTTAGTACTTATTAGTCGGGTTATTCCATTAGCAGATGAAGAGGTAGTGGCCCCGTACCCCTTTACACCCTTTACACGTAGTACAGTACCTACATGTAGGTAGGCCTAGCATGTACAATACAAGACTGGAAAATACGCTAGGTTACCTGACTAATTACTGGTCTACAAGGTCTACAAGGTCTACGTCTACATGGTTCTGCGTTAGTAGTACCTAAACCCCCCCTCCCATTCCCCCATTCTGACCCGGTCTGGTTGATCAACTACACTTGTCCCCTCCGATAATTTCTCTTATTACTCCTATTAATTACTTGAACATAGCCATCTCCCCGTTACCGTTGCCGCCTCCCTTTTTCAATCCACGTCTCGTCCCCCGTCGCGTGTCTGTGTGTGCTGCGCAACTGTGTAGTGCAGTCTTTTCTTTTTTCACTTTTCTATTTTTTCCTCTTTTTCCTCTTCATAGAACGTCGGCGAGTTTTCCCTTCGCCAACACCAGACCGACTACCGTCTAAAAAGTATTCGGGCAGAAGATTTCCGGTAAGTCGCAAAATGAGAGACTTTTTTTCCAGTTATTTTTTTTCCCTCCCTCCGCCCCTGATGCGCGGCAAATTTAAAAAAGAGTTTGCGTCTACGCCTACCCTACATACGCGCTTGGTGCACGAAATAGGTGCACGAAATAGGTACAGCGACAAGAGCAAGAGCAACCGAAGGCGGAAGTCCTCTTCTTTTTTCTCTTAGTCGATGGTAACGCTAGCTTCGTCGCTACATTGCAACTTTGAATTCGAACTGGAGAGGATATCGCATGAGTAGCAGAAGGAAACTCATGCCCTGAGCGCTCTCCTTCCCTACAGCATCGGTTTTCAATACTTTCTAAAGCGCCATCATTTGCCTCTATTACACTTACCCGCTAATGACGGCGACTTTATCGTAAAAAGGCTTACCCAAAAAGATTTACAGGAAACAAGGCGCTTGTCATTAATTGACAGACTACTGTCGCCTGTCTATCGACTTCCTATATCTTCACCTTAGCGAATAACTGAATCATCCGCACCTTGGGGCAGCATTATGTCGCAACAATACTACGGAGAATCGCAGTGGCCTGGCGCCGGCCCGGCCCAGTCCAACTGGGAACACCAAACACCCCCGCCGCCCCCGGCGCGATCTGGTATGTGCAGTTCATCGGCGATGCACGTTAGGGGCGTTGAGATCGCATTAGCTAATCCTCAATTCTTAGGCGCCAGCTCTACCGTGCCGCGCGAGGTCGAATCGATCGCTTTCGCCTACCAATTCGAGGGTATGTACAATTTGAAGATGAAGTCAGGAGGCACATATCTTGCGGTGTCGCACGGCCGACGCGATCTCTACCGCATAGACGATATCAGCTTGTCGGTCGAGCGGATACTGCGCTTAATATTGCCCGTCACCTGATCGTTTGTCTTGACTAAGCTCTAATACTAACACGTTTAATAGAGGTGGAGAGGGCCCTTGACAATCTGGCGAAGAGCGGAAAGATGTACGGCCAACCGGGCCGACGTGAGTTTATCCCAGCTATGGTTTTGAAGAATACAAGGCGTATTTAAATATGCTTTGGGGGCTTGGAGGAGCTTTCGCCCGAGGATTGGTGCTAATTGGCATGTAGATGGTCGAGTTGCATCTGGACATGGGCCGCGACCGCATTCCCTGGAGTTTGGCGACCCGCGCGCCGGCCACCCTGGCCCCAACCTGCAGAACTTCTATGCTGCGCAACGACACCAGCCCTCGCGCGGCTCCAACGAGCCCGACCCGATGGTGGCGGCTAAGCGAAGGATGGCGGCTCAGCGGGAGCGAGAGCTTCGCAACTATCATCAAGAGCAGCAATACAACCGAAGTAGGCCACCCTCTGCAGTATAGCACAAGACTTGTGTCGCAAATCAAGAAAAGAAAATTCGTTCGACCGAGTCGATATGTCCCATGCCTCCCCCTGACTTCGCACGCGATTTTTCCCGCCATGTCTCCTTAAGTTTCCGTAAACCCTGCTTCGATTTGTTATTATATGTCCTCCCACCGCTGTACATTCATCCTATCTTGGCGAATACGTGCTGACTCACTATCTTTGTAGATGTTCTCACGGACACGCCCTACACCGGCAAGCATGACCGCGCCCTGAGCCCCGGCAGTATTCCTGAAGATGAACGCCAAAATATGGCCACTCGTCAACGCAGTCTCCTATATGGTGAGGGCAGTTACCCTGAAGATTCTGGTGCGAATCGATCTGGAGTACCTGGCCTCTCAGCCGGTGCCTCTGGCCATCGTGGACCTTCTCCTCTCGCGTACGATTATGGACGATCGAACGCCGCCAACCTTCCAGAAGGCCAGTCCCAGATGAACGACACGCAGGGTCTATCCCGTGCCAACAGTAACGCCAGTCCCCAGTCGAACCCGCCCGCGAACATGGGACTCTTCGATAACACTATCGGCCAACAAGTTACTCGCACCAGCAACTCGTCTCCTACTGGCGGCTCGCCCCCTCGTGTTGGAGGAGTTTCGAAGAGCAACCAGGCCGGTAGCACGGTTGCCCCTATCGGCACTCGCCCGTCTGCAGCTTCGCAAGCGCAGAACCCCGCTATGAACAAGCGCTCGACCACTCCTCTCCCTTCTCCTTTGAGCCACGGCTTTTCCGCTGCGGGCAACGGCGACGAAAGTGCTCAAGGTAGTGCAGCATCAGGTGCTCCTTCCAACCCTCCCAGTGCTGCCGCGGACGGTTATAATGGATGGGGCAACCGTTCAGGTGTCTGGGGTAGCAAGTCTAACTTGGGTGTTCAGGCAAGCGTTTGGGGTTAGGGACCAAACTCGTTTCATGTCCACGGAGAAACAAGTGATGAAGAGTCGGCTAACGACGAATTGCCAAATGCTGGCCCCTAGTTTGACTGGAGGCGCTTATTGGAGCATCTGGCGGTTCGTTTAGCCTTCGACAGTGGTTTAAATGGAGGAGAAAAAAACAAAATTCGGTGTTCAGGTTGGTTGATTGGTTTTTAGGGGCGAGGGAACGTATATCCAGCATCAGCATGGGTGTTCAGGCCATTGACGACAGGGAAATGCTGCAGCAAAATAGGGAAGGTGGAAAACATTTTCTTGTTTCGGAGTTTTCGTTTTTATCTGGTTTTTTTCGGACACGATACCTCAATTTCGACTCGAGCATTGCGATGGACGGTTCGTACTCGCCTCTCATAAGAACGATATATAAGTCTTGGTCCTTACCGGGTGAAGTTGGGGACCTAGAGGACGTCGCACAATTCATAATGACCTGCAAAGGTGGTTTGGCCGGAAGAGAATGGGAAAAGAAATAAATCGGAAATTCTACGAAACGGGATGGCAAGGGCAAAGGGACAACCTTGGAAGGACATAGTGGCGGCTCGCGTTTGTGTTTATAGTTGCGATTTCTTTCGGTCTCGGATGCGTATTTCGGTATGGTTTTTATTCTATTAATGATTGCCGGCCTGGAGCATACGTCGTCCCCTGGCGGTTGCGCTTTGTGGTCGAGGAAGCTTACCGTTGCACAATCACGAACATCAGGGTACGGAGGAAATCATCGTCCTTTCGCAAATACTACAGAGGATGGCATGGTGGTGTTGGTCGTTGACTTTTTTTTTCTATCAAAAGGCCCGGTAATGAAAGAGAAAGAAGGGGATGGTGTGTAGAGTCGGTTTTTCCTTTCACGTCGCGTGTCAAGCATTAGGGAGAGGAGATCTGCGTTATCCATCGCGTTCCGCATCAGGGAGTTTGGCACATCGATTCTCGGCTACTTATCATTGACTGGCAAAATGGACTGGCAAATTTATCGGTGGCATTTTATACCCTCAAGTCTGCGAGAGCTTTCTGCTCGATTCATTCATTCCCGTCCTCAGTGTCGGCGACATGAACTAGGTCCTCCAATTGTGACTGCTGCCAATGTGAATGTCAGTGTTTCTGCGTTAGATAGATCTATTCCGCATGAATATCAATAGGTTAAGCACATGGAAACATGTAAGCGAGTTAGCATGACATGCCGACTTGTCTGCGTCACGGCGACTCTGTAGCCATCCTTATACCTTCGGGGGACCCACTGTTGACTATGCCTTTTCCCTCCTAATGAATGTTTCAGCTTCCTCTCTTCGGGGTCACTCCGCGATGATGACACTTGGAGGCAAACTCTTAACAAGAAGGACAGAATAAAAGCTCCCCTTCAGTCTAAAATAGAGACAGGATAGTCGCAAAGATTCTTTGGAGCTCTTTTTTGTAAGCTCGATAATGCAGCAAGTTAAAGTGAATAGGGGTATGCGTTGCAATAGGATATGTACTACTTGCATGTTACTTGCGCGGGTTGAACACACCCACGCCCCCCCTTCAACTAAATGTACGTACTTATATGTTACTTAGCCCTGAATCCGATGCTAATTAGTTAGCTATGGATGAGATAGGATATTGAACGAGTAGACTTGAGAGCGGATAGGTAGAGTGTGAAGACTCGTGAGTTGAAGGTGATGAGACATAAGCCCTTATTAGCTGTGTATCTTGCATGTCACGAATAAGCTGAATGTTCAGAATATCAGTCAAAGTGCCTTTATCGTTCTTCCTTTCCATCGCATACTTTTCATCTTTGATGCTTTGATTTAGGCCAACAGTCATCTCCGTCTTCTCTATTTCAAGCACAACGTAGATGGACCAAATGGAACTCCTCTGTGAGCGAAATTGTTATACGCAGAGCTAAGCCGTACTCACCGACTAACACATGTACTATCAATCCCCCCTCGTTTTCATATTCAGGAAACCAAATCATCCAGCGTAGAATAATCTATGAGTAGACCGACAAGCTTTCTGCTTGGTTTGCGCCGTGTAAACTCCTTTCCACACTAACTGGGAGTGTAGCTGAGCGAGCATCTACTTCATCAATTCTTTCACATGCTTTCGTACTTGCAATAGCACCCTTCGGTCGCTTGTCTTTGCTGTTATGAGGTAGGCATGTGTTGTAGCATCATGTTATTTTAGGGAGGTAGCACGACACATCAACGACCTTGATGGCCTGTGACAAGTTAGCTCGTCTGCTTAATCGTATGCGACAAACGCCAGACCAGTTGCTTGCTTGTGATTATTCTAGCCCCCTTTAGTTGTCTTGTTGTGTGGTAACCAGGGGAGTAAGCGAGAGAACAAAAACAGGTAGTGGGTGATCTTGGGATCGAACTATAAACCTTTCTTTGGTAGGTAGGCCACACAATGCGTGTTCGTCTTCATGTTCTCCCAACTTATTAATGTCTATTAGACCATTATCTATTCTTTCCTATCACTTCATGGGATATGTATTATCGGTGCCATCCTTGAGTTTTTCATTTCATGGACGCATGTCCACAGAAGCCTAGGCGGTGGATAAATGGCATACCAAAAGATAACTAAGGGACTCGTATGATATAAGCTTCACATGGTTCTTATTCGAGGTTAGATAGACCTGAATGGAATAAGACGATCATACTCGATTATGAGCTTGAAAAGGGGGCGGAGGAAGTTGACGGTGAGGATAGAACTCCTAATATTGAAGCCCCAAACCTACCTAAAGTTCTATCTTATTCGAACTACCCTGGCTACTTAGGTAGACGTTAAAGGAACAGGTGAATAGCAACGGTCCATTGTGATGCTTTTCTGATTTATTAATGGTATCAAGCTCACCCTAGAAAGCTGTACTTAACCGAGCCCAAGAATCCAGCTGGTCACCCCCTTAGTGTTAGCTAGGGCTTGACGTGCTATGAATAGACTTATATAAAGTAGACTAGCAATTCATCTGACTAAGTCCTACTCGTAGATATTACGTTGACGACCCCTTTTGCTTGGGCGAGAAATGCACGCTACCTATACGAGGTGCGTATGAAGGCTGAGAAATGCTTATGTGGTTTAAATGTCTCGTAGACTTGCTCGTGAGTGGCTTCATGGGATGTATTTCCCCAACCGTGCATAATGAAACTCGACAACAGTCATGGTCTTTATCGAAACGAAAAGGGTCTTTTCGTGACACAGGTACCCACCCACACCTAAGTAGGCTATTTTACTCGGTATATGAGAAGCAACCTGTTATGTCGGTATCTAATCGTCCAATGCTTCGGCGCTTCCTAATCAGCCAATTTCCAAGGTGCCTAGTTAGCTGACTTGAAACTGGTGAATGCTCTCGGGTGTACTCATTTATACTTGACTTCGACACTACGAAACCCTCCTACACACAATGCCCAAGATTATCAACATAAACAATCATCATGATACATTCATTCGTTACTTATACAATACGACGTGACCCGATTCATATGTACATCAAAACCCAAGAACTGCCGCCGCCGCATTTAGGTCCATGACATCGTCGGCGCGCAGAGCTTTCGCAGCCCATACCACCGTCCCGCGCCCGTCGACAGCGAATAAGCCGGACTGCTGCCACTTGTTCCCCATCACCGTCGAAGGGCCCTCGCTCGCGCCGGCTAGTGGTACCACCGCCGCCGCCCCTACACCTGCCGCATTGGCATTGCCTTGCTGCTGCGGCTGCTGCTGCGTGAGGCTGCCGGCCCGCTGCACCGAGTTGGCCACCCGCACGCCCAGCCACCCCTTCTCCTTCCAGCCCTGTATCTGGGTCGTGGGGTTGAACATGTACCACACGTTGCCGAGCCCGAGCCCCCAGGCGGCGTAGACGGCCCGCTCCTCGTCGACGACCACCTCGACGTTCCACGCGCCCCCCAGCAGGTCGACCCACTTGCGCGTCGCCTCCCGCGACGAGTGCGACACGGCCACGCACGCGAGCGCGCCCTGGTTCTTGATGGCGAGCTCTCGGAGGGCTAGGAAGGATTTCTGCGCGACTGTACGAGAGGAATTTTTGTCAGCAAAAAAAAAAAAGAACTCTTGGGGGTTGGCGTTGTCACGCGGGGTTGTGGTGAGGTGAGAAGAGAGGAGGACAAGGGGAGAAGGGAGGAAGGGAGGAAGGAGGGGAGGGGGTACGAAGAAAAGAATTTGGGGGCCCTTACAGGCGCAGCCAACGCAGCGTAGAAATAGAACGATGACGGGTTTCCCGCCGCCGAAGGTGAGCTGACGATCTCGATCTAGCGGAGCTAGGTCGCCTGGCTTTGGGCATTCCGCGACGGGAACCGGTGGCGGAACTGGCGACAGCCAGGCCTGTGCGGTAAGTGGGAGTTTCTTGGTGCTCATCCACGCCGGCCAGCCCGAGTTCGACTCTTCCAGTTCGTCGAGGCCGGGCACGGAGCCGTTGTTGGGTTTGCTGGTGGACTTGGCGGAGGAGAAGTCGAAGGTGTCGCTCGACAGCCCGACCTTCTTCATCGCCAGCTTCGTAGTTAAGCTTGCGAACATCTTGAGTTTTGATACAGTTTGCCAGCAATGAATACCTATAAACAAAAGTGTCGATATTCACGCAAGAATGGGCAAGCTGAAAGTAGGCTATAATGGTTACACGTAAATTTCTATAATAGTCGGAAAATAATCAGAACAAGAAACGAACGAAGATCTACCAGCTCACAGAGAGGAGAAAGAAAAAAAAGAAACACAAGACTGAATAGAAACATGCCCGGTCCCAGCGCGCAAGGCTGAAGGAGCTCCTTGATACAGGGACCGTCTCAACTTTTACCTCCTCGGCGTTCTCGATCCCTGGTCTCGCCATTGACCCCTGGTTGGACCCCTTGAATTTCGCGAGGCTGATATCAAACATTAATATTGCCTCCAAGAGACGCGCTGTCCCAATTCGTTAAGCTGGCCCCTAATTAGGATTAGGGGGCCACCCAACCGCGGTAGCGAATATGCGGGGTCTGCAAGCCACCACCTAGGGGTAAAACCCGAATTATTGAATTCCTTCGTTGTATGCATACAACATCATTCGTTATAGTTATGTACTTTAGGTACCTAAAACCGCTGCTTAGGTCTTCTCAGCAATTGGAATCATAGGGCTCCCTACCTACATGTAGGTACCTATATTTGGATGTCAAGCCCCCACGTGATGATCTTGAAATACCGGCTGAAAGCCTCATGTTAAGACAGGGGGGGACTCCTTTACCTTAACGTTACCGTTACCTACCACTGCCTTGTCGGCGGAAGATAAGTTTGCGACAATGTTCTCGTCCGAGTCTAGAACGCTTAGTTATCCTCCGGGTAGATGTCGGTAGTATCGGAGAAATTGCCATTGAATTCTTCCATATCTCGAGTTGCCCCCAAAAAGGGAGTGGATTTAACTGACCCGGTGGATTAAGCAGACACAGCTCGGTGCGCGCACCTTGTTGTCTCATTAGGAAAGTCGACGGTATAGCCGATTTAGATGTAACCGTAAACTACTCGCTGGAAGCTCAAGGTCAGCAATCGTTTTACAGTACGCTGAGGTCATCCTTCTAACGCGTATTCGGAAATCCGTCGATTTAGAAGAGGCCAACATATACCTGTCTAAGCTAGCGCCCGCTGCTTTCCGGTGATGGTTCCAATTCGGGTAGAAATAGTCCAACTTCCCTCCCTCGACGCCGGCCCATAACGGTGGTACAGGTCAGTCACATAGTCATAAGAAAACCAATGATTGCTCTAATAACCTTATGTCAGATTCCTCGACAAGGCGTAGCACACGGTTAACGAACTTGAGTAGCTACCTACATATGTATCTAGGTTGGTAGTCGAAGAGCCGAGCGCCAAACATGTGCTGAGACTAAGAATCATCCGACAATTTGGTTCTAAATACCTGTTAGCATGCACCTAGAGGACGGCCAAGAGAAGGATCTTCATCCGCTAACCTGGCTGCCTGGTAGTCCCGTTGGTAGGAACTGGTGGATGACGTCAAACGGACTTCTAACTGTAAAACATTGTAGAACTACCTGACTAGACCTTCCAGCAATTCGGCACACTACGAAAGTGTTCAAATATTCAAACATAACTCAATATCTGATAACTGTCAAAGTGCCTTGCTTCGGGCTTTCTAAGATGCCCACAGTCCCAAAATGGCAGAATGGACACGGGACAGGGTTGCATGGCCCACCGGTCTAGACAGGCTGACGAGGTCGGTTGGGTCTAGTTACATCACTCGTACATCGTATACAGCCGTCCGGGTTGGCGGCGAAGCTCTTGAGGACCCCTAATGAGTCTTACCAAGTGCTTGCTTCAGACATCGCTCTATGACGATTTGAAGGGTAGGCACTTTACGACTGGATATCGAGAGAAATAAATAGAACGGGTAGCTAATATGGGGAGCCTCATGACATCTTCACTGGCAGTAGTTAGTCTTGGCGACTTGGGGAAGGATTTCCATGTAGGTACCTAGGTATTTCAGTACCCGATCGACAGGGACATGGCTGTCCCGTACGGTTGGTTCGCTGTTCGACAAAGACGACGTCTGTCAGATTTGGGGGAGGATCTCACCGGTTGCGTGGCCCCAATATCACGAAAACTGGCGAATGGGTGTTCTGGATGAGTAAGTGAAAAGAGCCAGGTGTAGTAGTATTGTAACTTGTTACACTTACGCCTTGTTCAATGCGAGGGTGGCAAAGACGGATTTAGGGGACTGGGTCATTATAAGTTAAATTGAGTATAGGATTGCTTGGGCCAATCGGCAGAAGGCTTGGCTCATTGCGGAAGATAGTTCTTTGTAGGACGTAGATGACCTCTTGTTAGAACGTGGTCTGAGGCAGAGCCGGCAAAGGATTGGGTGTTGTGATCCGGGGAATCAACGGAGAAGAATTAAGGCAGACAGCTTGATGTAACCTGCAACAGGCAGCATGGTGGAAATGACAGACTCTGGTAAATTATATCTTATTGCCTGCACGTTGGTAGCTGATGAACGAGGGAATAAGAAGCTCTCGGTATCTGATATGTCCAATATTGATTCTAACTCGGAAAGTATTTATTACATTTACGGATTACCTCACCCATTCATATTCATCCCCCGCCCTCCCTCACTCCTTTTTACAGCATATAGGCTTATTGAGTAACTTACGTTATCATGTTGCCATACTCCGCATTATGACAATTATTGGATAAGATATCGAAACTCAATTAGCAACACCTCTTCAAGTAGGCTATGTAATGGAATAGCGTCGAGCTGTATGATGATCAATACACAAATACGATACTCAGGTCTATTTGATGTATCTATTTCTACCTAGGTAATTAACAAGAATACCGGCCATTCTAAACTATTCAGCTCTCTTACATACAGGAATTTAATCCAACCGCCTCGTTACACCCTGCCGGCCCCCCTTTCTTTTGTTCATTCTTTCCCGTAGATATTAGGTACCTATCTTCTTTCATCCGAACATGCCTAGGCAAGTCTTACTAGCTGTAATAGAGAGGGGTGTTTAGCGTCCCAACTGCTGTAGCACCAACTAAAAGAACAGCAAGACTGCGGCATACTCCGCTCGCTAAGCCGGAGGTTAGAAATTAGATGAGAGGCGTAGGGCACACAAACTCTCACTCCTTGCTCACGAGTCACTTCCAAGTCATCAGTTCTCATGTTCATGCTCTTTGGGCTTATTTGGTACCCGTATTACGCACAGGCACAGCAACAGGCACAAGGCACAAGGCACAAGGCATGGGCATAGGCAGGCTTTCAATGAATGGTGGGCTTTAAGGCGACCCGCCCTCCCCCCTCCCCATTCTATGGATCCCCCCCTTCAAGTGCTGCTAGTTCTAGCTGGTAACTGCATATAGGACGTGGAGGGCGTTATGTGTACATACATGTACGTATATTGTACATGGGTTGCATGGATTGCCCATGCGGAATAGAGATTGGCTTTGATGGGTACATGTATTACAAAATGCACAATGCACCTGTACTTTCACGACCCTTAGTCAAATTACCTACCAGCTTACAGCATTCACCAGCCCGAGCCAGCAGCCAGCCAGGAACCAGCCAGCAGCCCAGAGCCCAGCCAGCCCAGCCCAGCTTTCCACAGCCTGTGCTGACTTACCTTGACCTACCTTGAACCTATTGTTACTTCCTACACCAAGTCTCGTCTCGTCTGAAGAGGAAGAAGAAAAAAAGATTGTCTTGCTTTTGACTTGGAGCTGCCTTATTCTAACATTCTAACTGCCGACTTCTGTAACTTTAACTTTGTAGTGATCGATTATTTACGACTTCCCGTCCTCGCCCTCGCCCTCGTCCTCATTCGCATATTACGTCCTCTCATCGGCCAACCCCCTTTTAGGAGTGGAAGCGGGAAGCGGAAGCTACTGTACGGCGGGCAGCAGTAACGAACCGTGACACGTTTTTTTGTCTCTCGTCTCTCTTGTCTCTTGACATTCCCGACTTCTTTTCTCTTCTTTTCTTCTGCTGGCGATACCCCCCTTTATACACGCACGTCGACTCGTGTGCCTTCGTTGCTTATTTTCAATCGTTTTCTCAATTGAATCTTTTGTCTTTCGTTTCTTTTAGCGCGTCTGGCCTGTCCGACCCATCTGTAAATGCTCTCAGTCTATACGAGTGTGCTTCGGCAATCCATTAGTTCTTCGACCTCTGCTAGGAGCTTCCTCATGAACCTCTTCTCTACCTCCCGGCGGTAGAATAGAAAAAAAAAAGGACAGACATTCCATAACCCCCTATATCGATAACAGGTTCGGCCTTGTTCCAAAAAAAAACCGAGCATTAGCGGAGTTGTCAACTTCGGCCAGCGAATCCTCGCTCCTTTTTTTGCCCTCGCGGTGCCGATCCCCCGATTCAGTATTCCATTTCCTACCGCTTGTTGTCCGCAGAACCAACCACTCGAGCCGACCTCCCTCTTCCAGTCGTAACATATCCCGTTTGCTATCACCGACTAGTTGCTGTGGTCGCCTAGACGAATGATTACGGATTGACAAGCCTAGATTTCACTCATTGTTCACGAACCCCAGGTCGTGTCGCGAGTATATTCGTTTGACAGTTCCTAGTCAAAGTCTAGTTCCAGTTACTCTCGGTTGTTTGTGCGGGGGCCCATCTTTAATGGAAGGCCGGCCTATAACGGCAGACTCGAAACATAATTACCCATCTCAACCTCTTTGGACCCGGTCGACCTCAAGTCCAGCGGTTCCTAGACTTAGCTCATTCTCCCACAACCACAACAGTCCAGACCAGCTTGTTGCTTCCCAGTATCTGACTTCTCAAGTCGACTGGATTCCAATCCTCTTCCCACAACATACCTCGCTCTACCAGGCCCAGCTTCTCCAATACAACAAGCTCATCGCGCCAGGGCGCGGCGGCGGTCTTCAGACTACTCCATTGCCCCCCTTGTTGTCGGCTCAGAACGTCCACGTCGGACCAAGATCCCGCTCGTCATCCAAAGTGTCGAAACACGATTCTCGCGCTAGGCAAAGCTCCCAAAATTGCCATGCTACTAGAGCCAACCACAGCACCAACAAAGCCGATCGCGCGCTTATAACAGGCAAGGATACGCCGCCCAAGATGCCGCCCAAGAAGTCGGATTTATCCCATCCCCTCCCACCGAGACCCAAGCCGTCCACCTCGCCTTCGAACTTGCCTCCCCATTCGAGTTCCGTCCCCTCGACGCCCCAACAGCATGCGCGCAAATTCTCCTTCGAGTCGAGGGACCAGTCTCCCAACGCGAATCAATCTCACTCTCCACGATCCGCCTATTCCGAGACGAACGGGACTCTCCCTTCTTTGCGCCCCCTGCCCCCGCGGCAGGGAGGTTGCAAGTATGAAACAGGCCTTAAACACTCTCGTCGAAGGATGCCTTATAGCATAGGAAGCGATATGCTGGAGAAAACGGATATGCAGACTATCAAGGGTAAGCTTTCCGAGGACGACGAGCAACGACTCACCACAGACATTCGCGATCTCTACGATGCGCTACAGCCAACAGAAAAGGTAGAGGTAAAGCGAGGTTTGTTAGTGAAGAAACTGGAAAGGATTCTCAACGATGCTTGGCCCGGCCACGATATTCGTGTCCATCTTTTCGGCTCCTCTGGAAACCTGCTCTGCTCTGACGACTCCGACGGTTCGTGGTTCCCTACCCGGGAAACGTTTTCTGCCCGACTGACATATTCCCCCAGTGGATATCTGCATAGTGACTCCGTGGAAAGAGCTTGAAGGGGTTTGCATGCTTGCAGAGTTATTGGCCAACCGTAAGGCACGGCCTTCCGAATAGGCGTCTCCTAGTTTGCTAACATGTTCGTCAGATGGTATGGAAAAGGTGATCTGCGTGTCTTCGGCAAAAGTGCCCATCGTCAAGATTTGGGATCCCGAGCTGCAGCTGGCTTGCGACATGAATGTGAATAACACGCTAGCCTTGGAGAATACCCGCATGATCAAGACATACGTTCAGATTGACGAACGGGTACGGCCTCTGGCCATGATAGTCAAGTACTGGACGAGACGGCGAAAAGTCAACGACGCTGGTAAGTAGAGTACCCCCTTCTTATGTATATGGCCCCTGCTGACAGTAGCAGCATTTGGTGGCACACTAAGTTCATACACATGGATATGTATGATCATTGCTTTTCTGCAGCTGCGACAGCCCCCCGTTCTTCCCGCATTACACCTGCGACATCAACAGAGGCTTCCCAAGAAAGATGTCGAAATAGCCTCGTTTGCAGACGACGTGGATAAACTGAAAGGATTCGGAGGCAAGAACAAATCCTCGCTAGGAGAACTATTGTTTCAATTCTTCCGATTTTATGCGCACGAATTTGATTACAGCACACAAGTATTGTCCGTGCGATTGGGCAAGATCCTAACGAAAAAGGAGAAAAAATGGAATTTTGCGCTCAACAACCAGCTTTGTGTCGAGGAGCCTTTCAACACTGGCCGCAATCTTGGCAACACTGCTGATGATACCGCATTTCGAGGTCTGCACATGGAGCTTCGTCGCGCTTTTGACCTTATTGCGGAGGGTAAGCTCGAAGAATGTTGTGAACAGTACGAGTTTCCAAAGGAGGAAGAAAGGATATTCCAGAAACCAGCACAGGTATCTCGCCCCATACTTTTACGGAGTGCCTCTCAGCAGCAAACAAACCGTGGAAGTCGTGGTGGGGGCTTTCGAGGTGGAAATCGACAACAAAACCAGAATCGAAATCATAGCAATAACAATAGCCGGAGGGCGTCGTCAAGCGTACCTTACGATAACGGCAGCCCTATGTTCATTCAGGCTGGATACCCAATGGCTATGACGCCCCAAGACGCCGTCATGTATATGCAGTCAACCCCAGAGTTGATGGCGGCCTTGCAACTACAGGAGAATAACCTTCGCTTTCTGCAATTTGCACAATCGCAAGCATACAATTTACAGCATAATCAGATGCTGCAGAGCAATGCGGCACAGACACCTTCGTCAACGGAGCGTTCTAGGACAAATTCGTTCGACACCCCTCCCCTGAGTGCACCTCTTCGCCCCGAAATGCGACCAGAACAACTATACTATTACCCGATACAGCTCCAACATGCATTCTACGCGCAGCAGGGTTTTCCTACTTACCCGTCTTCGCCGGCTAGCAATCATGGCGCCGAGTTCCGCCGGACCTCTCACAGATCCACGACGACCAGTGATGCCAATCACACTCTATCCGGGAGTTCTATGAGATCGCAATCCCAACCGGCATCACGAACTGTTCCTGTCATACCGAACGCTCAGGGCTTAGCCGGCGCTGGTCAGGTGCCTAACGGCGTTCCCAATATGGCCGCCCGACAGACCAATGGGTCCCACGTGCCTAGCTTCATCCCGGACGAGGGCCACGATAACGATCAGAATGGATCGGCGGCAGATACTCCGCCCGAGGAGGAGAGAGGGTATAGCTACTATCCATCCAGCCCGCCACGGCGAACGAGCGTCGCGCCAAGTAGCATACCTGCATTTGGCGATATTGGAACCCAACCCCCTAGCCAGACTGGTCAGAGCAGAGGACGCTTGTCGTCTGACCAAATACCCCAGTCGATACTTGACAGGATTAAGCAGAATTCGCGATCTCCTTCACCAATGGGTCATAACCGAGCATACTCGGTAGGCAGAAACACAACCCCCCTTGCTTCTGCGCCGTTCTCCGCAGCGTCTGGATCGCAAGTTCGCGATACAACTCCTCTGGTCGTCAACGGCTCCATGTCCAAGCTGTCGAATGGAAACTCGCCTAGGCAACCATCTCAGAACGAATTTACGGCGGCTCAGTACAGTGGGTATGATAACCCACTTCACATCAACCAACGGTTGGAAACGACTGGTTATGGCCCCGAAGTACCGCAACCCCAGAACCACACGCCTCGAAAAACAAATTCGCCAACGGCAGATCGACCTGTTGTCGTCAACGGCTCATCAAATGCTTCTGCGCTAGCCGCCAACCAGGTACCCGCAGCTCAGTTCGCTACTGATGCTGCGGCTGCCGGTATGCCTGTCAGCCCCGATAGTAATGGTAGCGCCGCTGGATTCGGGGGACCGAACGCTTTTCAGCGATTTCCGGTCCGTCCGGCGCCCAGTGCACTTATTGCACAACTAGACCTTGCTACCGAAAATCGCATGGCGGCGAATGATTATCCGCATCTTTCTCCCGTCTACGAGGCTAACAGCCCTTCGCCGAATTTCACTAGACGATTGGAGCTACCCTTTGATCAGGGTTCGGTATTCCCGGCTTCCGCAGAGGTCAAGGTCGAGTCAAGCAAGGCCAAGCAAAAATCACCGATCGAGGCCTCGTCTAGGCACGAGGGTACCCCATTTTCGAATCCGAGAGTAAATGGCTTGTCGAGGGAGAATGGACACGTACGAGGCGTTAAAAGCGAAAGTGACAATGCGGGTAACGGATGGCAAAAGATGACTCGTGGTAGAAAGAAGGGCAGCGAGATGAAGCCGCGAAACGAGGTATACCCACAGAGCGAACAATTACCAAAGAACGACTCTGAAAGAAAAGGAGGCTGAATGGCGTAATCTCAACGCACATCTAACATGATGGCCGGTATCCATTTTTTTGGATAGGTAGTTCCCGACGGACTTGCCAACCCGCCGTCGCCTCGGCACGGATTTTCCCCTTGAGATGTCTGGCGGTATATTGGACATGGTCGGAGACCTGGTTATCTCTATATGACATCTCCAAGTTCGAATTTCCGCCTAGAAATCGATAGGTTTCTTGCCTCGTGGATTTCAGCCAGGTCGTGTAACTAGCCGACTTTCAACAATCATCAGTCTACTGGCCAGAAACGACACTGATTTACCCACAAGCCGCTTAAATCATGGTGCATTTAGGTTGGGAGGGGGTTTCGTACCAGACTAAAAGCTCGAATTTGATATCCACGGGAGAAAGAGGGGTGCTAATGATTAGGTTGTTGCGCAAAGATGGGCTAAACGTGCTATGTTTGGCTATTCTCTCGGGCGTTGCGCATCTTGATGATACCACACGGACGTTACGAATAGGTACCTAGTCGGGCTCGAATTCAGTACCGGGACCGATTTTCTTTGCGTTTGTACATGTAAGAGCGGAGACACGGGTACCATGGGGAAATGAAAGGAGTCAATGGCATATATACTAGAGCATTATAAGGCGCGCGGCGGTGCCTCGATATCCACGGATCCGAAGAAAAAAGACATGGTGCCGGACGACCTTTGGCTGGGGGTAAAGGGTACTTTCTATGGATACACTGCCATGAAATCAAGTGATTCCCAGAGGAGGGGGCGGTTCCAAGGCAAAGGAGAAGGGGATTTTTTTTTTCTTTATTGTCCCTAGGGTAACTCAAGACGAAGTGAAGATAGCATACCCTCAGATAGATGGTTAAGGGAAGCAAGGCACGCGAACAACCAAGAAAAAAAACGAATAAATTAAAAACAAAAAGTTAAAAGTAAATTGTTCAAACCGTCTTCTATGGGATTCGTCTATGTGCTTGTGTCCGATAGGGAGCAGATGGGTCCGGTTATCGAGTGCATGGGGTCTTTACCCCTATTGATATTGGCAAAGCTTCTTTGCTGGCGTTGAGTTTGGCTTACGGCCGATGTTTGGCGCTGTTTCATAGATGAGTTTCTCGCAACTACGAGCCCGTTCGATATTGCGAGAGGCTATGCCAGAAGAGTACTAGACGGATCGAGATGTTTTGGTCAAATGCAAGACGCAGAGGGGTGTCATTCGAGCTCGTATAGAAGGGTATAGGTGTTAAGTGATATGGAAGAGCTGACGTTTTGACAGAGTTCCATCTTTCGGCGTCGACATTGGGTGCTCCTCATCCTGGTTTCGCTACTAAAGCAACCTACGTCCTTTTACTCGCGGATTTGGCATCATCTTCACGTAAATACAGTACCTATCTTTAAAGGTATGGTATCCATCTAAGGGACTTGAGATCTGCACTGGGAAAAGGGGCCTCCGGCACTAGACTAACTTATTTTCTATGGTATTCGGTGAAACGACATTTCCGTAATGGCCATGGACATGACAAAGGTAATTTACTCGAGCGCATGTCAGCAAGTCGCACTGCAAATTCGGATAGTAACAGAAGAGGCATCTCGCGTCGCACTCGCGGCGTCCCCTCGTCCAACCGCGCGATGCTCTCCTCTCGCTACCCCGTAATCTTCGGCCTCCACTTCGCCGCCAGCTCGGGCCGGATCATGCCCAACCCCCTTCTAGCTCCTGGCTGCTGGATGACGTTCCCCAGTGCGACCGGTTTTTTGCTCACGTCGCTGTCGTCGGCGGTGCTATCGTACTCGGCCACCTCGAACGCCGGGCCCCGGGCCTCGGTCACCACTGGATGGAGTCATAGAGGCAGCCCTGCTAAAGCAGAACAAGTACCAGATCGGACTTATAGATATATAACCTTAGAAAGTATGGATATCTATATTCATCTATCTAGACTCAGTATCTCAGGAGCCGCTGGCCTAGTTCACCGTCGTGGTAAGAAATTAATAGGGCGTGTGTGTAATCTATAACAGGCACATAATGAGAAAAGGGGCTTGCGCTTGTTTGCTTTCTCCCATTCAATCTATTTACCCACGTCTTGTCTGATTTGGTCCTCATGAGCTTGGTGAGCTTGGTATGATCCATGAAGGTCATAACATTACCATTACCTACGAGTCGAATTGATCGATGATGCTCGTCTAGGAATCTGACCAAACGTTAGTGAACGTGCTTAGATACTTACGGCACGAATTATTCGATCTCGTTTCCCTTTTTCTTTCTTTTCTTTTAACGTTTCGAAATCTTCAGTACTAGGTAAATCGATGCTTTAGGCCTCCTTATCATTTGACGCAGAAGTCCTCGACATACTACTGACTTGGTCAGTGTCTAACCTCGAGTCTTCTCCTAATAACTGTTCCTGGCGATCTCATGTCGATCAGTTCATTAAGTCATAGTAAGTGGAGTATACCAATTTCATGCAAGCCCTCGAGGTTTTATTGCTGCGGAAAACGGCCATAGAACCTCACAGATATCATTCTCTTCCACTGGTCCCTCGCGCGGTCCTCTATGCCTTGCCGTGTCTTCCCTTGACGGCGGTGCGACGCAGCAGCCAAGCTACCATCTAAACACGTATCAATAGATCCATATCTCAAAATTTCAAGTTCTCTTAGGGACACCTTATCATGACAGGCCGCGCTCAATATCGGGCGCTAAACGAGTCGCAACGATAGAAAACATCAAGTCATATTATTATTGAGCCTTCAGCTAGGAAAAGGGGGATTTGGCTCCCTTTTCCCTGAAATTGTGCCCCTCCAGGCTTTGCCAAGGTAGCATGGTAAACATGGAACCGCACCGTGGGACCCAAGGGTCCTTGTGGATATACATGGCCTGGACCCAGTCTATCCTTCTAGAGACGACGAGCCGCCTATTCAAGAGTTATTCACGAGTTAGTCAAGCAGATTAATCTTCAATCTGGAAATCCGAAAGTTCGAATTCGGCCTTCCTCCTGCCTGTTTGATAGATTGTTCCAGCAATAGGTAATTCGTTTGCAGGTCAGACGCACTTCTAATATGCCTACCTCTTCTCTCGCATTCTCGCGAGAAGCCCTAGTCGCATATGATATATCAATCGTAGGTCATCTAGCCGTCGGCGCCGATGTTATCTTATGATTCCAGATGGCTAGGACCTCGGGAGCCGTTACATAAGACACGCTACTGTCAACTACCAGTCTCAGTGTTATTAGAGAATCGTATCAAGTTAACGGCCAACGTCTTGACTCGGAGCCATAAGCCTCAATATCAGGCTTGCGCCTCTTGAAGACGCCCCTCCAACAAGGACTGACGTTGATCTACATAGGACATTTTTTAGTGCAAGGGAGTTTCAGACAGGGTAGCTTGGGTAGGACAAGGGGTCCCTTATCAATCTATTCCCCATTGGTAGTCGATTTTCATCTAGGCGAAATTACTCGAAATAGAAACTTGTTGGCTATCCATGGTGGATGGAAGCCTTCTGTAATATTCGAAGCCCTTTGGAAATTTGACGATTCGGGGGTTAGGCATGTATCGCGTAGCCGGGCGTCTGCCCTTGAAGGGGCTGAAGCATGTATATATTCAGATATCGCCATTCCGTCCTTTCTAGCTTGATTCTTGATCAGCACAGCATCCTTCGTTAGGTTTTTCTTTTCCAGCCGCCAGCCAGCCAGCCAGCCAGTCACTCACTCAGTCACTCAGTCACTCAGTTGGTTCAGTTCCAAGTTGGTAGAGACTCGAATTCAGCTCTAAAATACCTATACTCCCTTATCTCCTAGGTCTAGCAAGTATAAGTCAAGAAAAGTCAACAATTTCAACATGCATTTCGCTACTCTCACCCTCCTTTTCTCCGCTGTCCTAGCAGTACCCTTTCGTCCAGTGAGAAGGCAAACCTATCCGGCCATAATCTATCCTACTTTGCCTACACCTGCCGGAACTCCAGGAACGGCCCCGGGGTCAGCTCTCGGGACGGCTCCGGGGACAGCCCCGACTGAGTATCCGACCTCAGTTAGCTCGACGTCGTACCATGCATCTGTCACGTACGCGACCAGCTCAGCCTCATCCACGCTGTCGACCTCTTCTACTAATACGGGAGAAACTACAACATCCACGTCGACTGCATCGTCGACCTCATCCACATCAACTGCCGATGCAGCTACTAACGGCTTTCCCATGATACCCTCACCTGAGACGACTCCAACGATTACAACAACCGCCAACACAGGCGCGGCTGGAACGGTAACGGGCACGAATCCTGCCTCTACTGGGACTGCTGCTGCCAGCAACTCAAGCGGCTCGGCTTCGTCCTCGACGTCCAGCTACTCCGTCAGCGTGAGCTACGCCCGGACTACCGCTCCCGCCTATCCAACCCAGCCCGCCTACCCGGCCTACCCGGCCTATCCAGTCTACCCGGCCAACTAACCACGGTACCTATTTTGGCTGGCAGTCGAGAAATGAGCCAGAGCTAGCCCGGTCAGTCGGGATGACACTTTTCACGATGTATGCTCAAACGAGAACGACAATAGACACAACGCTGGCACTCATCATCACTTTTTTACTTCCACCTCACTTTACTTTTAACTTTCTCATGGCTGGATCAGGCGACTTTGCGTCTCTCGGGGAAAAGAGACGCGGGGGATTTCCGGAGTTGACGGGCGGGCTGGCGGTTTGGTGATGGAAAAAGAACCTTCTCTTGTATATAATATTTGTACCTAGTAGACTTATACTCACCTTTCGAATGGATACTTGCATGGGTTGATTTCCCGATAATTTTTTTTTGAATCGTTGCTGTGCCCACCTGTGAATACCTATCTTTGTCGTAGATATTCGTCTACGCCTACCTCGTATTGCGGTGTAAGCTTAGGTATATATTCGATCAAGCAAGGACGGCAGGGTGGCTATGTCATGCCAGAGACGCGAATTTTATGTGAACAGTGAGATTGACTACCTCTACCTGGTACATGATAAAGGATGTTACGAATACATATATGCTTTACCCAGGTACAGTAGACATCAAGTTACCTAGGTATAGTGTCCTAATATAGATGTTGTAAGAACGAAGTAAAGTTGTGGCTATGGGTCAAGGCGGCATCCCTTGCATGCTGCGCAGCACCTCGGAAGGCTCTTCCCGTCCCAAGTATAGTTACAAATTCGGAAATACACCCATATGTAGAAAGTATGCAGAGTCAGTACCAGCCAACTTCGACGAGGCACTGCCTCAATACCGTTTAGAAAAAGTTAAGGATTTTTCTCTCTTCCACCTCCTTAGTCCTATGTGAGCAGACCCCATAGCCCCTTTATACCTACGGCATGCGGTCACTGACCAACAACCGGTACTCTCGGGCGTGGATGGGGCAGCACGCAGGTATGGTTACCCAGGGCTCCTGCCCCCATCGTGGTGCCGACCTTGAACTTCGCGCGGTCCGCCGGGGTCGTGGAGATGTGGCGGCCGGTGCCGGCGCGGACGAGCGGGGAGTCGGGCGCGCGAGTCGTACAGGTCGGCTTCTTTCGCGGGGTGATGATATCACGGAACGCCGTTTGATACGTCGCATATTGGTGGTGAATCTGAAGGCGAAAAAAAGGATGACCAGACGTTAGTAAAAATAAATAAATAGATAGATAAATATAAAAAAGGTCGGCCGCAGGCAACTTGTCGGCAAGACGAGAGGCCGGGGGACTCCTTACGCTAGATGGGTCGTGGGCGAGAGAATGGACGCCGCCGGGTACGACGGTATGGAAGAGGCTTATAATTCCCGCTTCTGCTAGGCTGGTACATAGAAATATATGCGTTAGTAACTTGGTGCCTCGTGTTTTAGAATGGTCACAGTCTGTCCGGGAAGCACGTCTAGAGCCCAACCTGAAAACAGAAAGGAGTAGGGAGATATTGCTTTACATACTACAAAAGAGTTAGCCAAGATGACAGGTGGAAAAGAAAGGGGATTTCGAGAGAAAAAAGGCTCGAGAATGAGGATACGATATGTATTCCTACCTACCTTTTCGGCCCAGCTGGTTTGTGCATAAGGGCTGGTGGTTGCGCTGTCTAGGCTATACTCATTACGCCAGTGATCACTGTTGGAAATGCCGCCCTGGCCCTCAGGCGTGACTCCAGGCACCTCCTGATGAGAATCGATGGAATGGGACATCTCGTGGGCGAAGATGTAGTGTTTATAAGCGGTGTCGGATATATAGATTGAATCGCCTGTGCTGATGGCGGCCGCGCCGGGCAGGCCTTCGGGCTTTACGACCATGACATGCTTGACGAACTCGCGCATTCCGAGGGGCATCTCGCCGAAGACCTGTGGATGAGTAACCGTTAGCCCTCACCTGGTATTTGGGGCAGGGGATGTCTTCGTGTTCGTGAGAGGGTGCTGGTGCGTATGCTTAGAAGAGGGAGGGGCTTGCTCACAGTAGCCATCTCGTCCGCGTCGATATCTGCTTGCTTGTGGCGACACATGATCCACTGAAGTACTCGGGGTTAGCCATCACTGCCTAGATTATTCGGCGACACACGTGATATGTTGGAAGTAAGAACCCCTCCAGCGTTCCTATGATACGAGCACCACCTTCTGAATAGGCTGAGAGACTCACAGGTTGATCGCAATCTTCGTAAAACACCTTAAAGACGTCAATGTTAGAAACGGTATAGTTGCGCTGCTCAGCCCCAATCTTGCAATCCAGGGGTATCTCGCCCTCGGTGAAGAAATCTATTCTGTACTTAGTGAAAGGCAGGTTCTCCTTCAGTCCGTTGTCGATGTCGCCCTGGAGGTCGAACGGCGGATCGATTGCGGGTAGTTTATCAGGGGTGAGGGCTATAGCCCTCCGAGGAGGGCCCCCTTCTGCGGCGATGGCCAGCAGCGCTAGCGGAAGGAGCGATGAGAATAGCATTCTGGATATGTGCTAAAAGTTCGTTGGGCTCGGTTAAAGTGGTTACATTTGCGATATGGTCGGTCAAGAAAGGAAGTAATTATTGAAGTTCTCAGAATCTCTTCTCAAATAAAACAAATGAACGTAGGAGGAGCACGAGAACGTCCAAAATTGGTCCAGCTCATCATCGTTCTTCACGTTGTATGGTGATTCTTTCCTAAGCGCTCTCCGTGGACTTCATGCTTGGCTCAGATGTTGTTTTCACGATACACCTGTGACTCCAGCCATGTGGCCCAACAGTCACCCTATTCGCGAGACCAGAGTTGGGATCTCCGGATGCCACGAATCGTCCGTGCTGGCATCAAACGGATATAGTCCACATAACGGATAGAACTGGGACATCCTTCAGCACTATACCAACAAATACGAGGATTAAATCGAGTAGAAATGCCTCTTGATATTTTGTTTCACGATTGAGACAAGGCTCCATTATGTCAACTAAGATTGAATATCCGAACTTTCGTAACGTATGACTTCCGCATCGCTGTTAGATGTTTAGTCTTTGCCGTGACCTAGGAAAGCTTCTTTTCCATAGACAGTCAGTCTCGGCTGTATCTTTCCCGCGACAGCTGGGCTTCAACTACATCAGACGACCGTGATTGTGAAAAGTTAGCTATTATCTGATTCAGTCGTGCGAAATAGAAAGGAGACACCGATACGTGTCAAGTGAGCCGCGTCAGGAGCTTAAAGCCTATGCGGTTAGTCTAACAACTTTCTCTAATTGCAATGCCATTTAACAACGACTTGTCTGTTGTTCGGTCTGATATAAAGTAATACGGATGATAAGCTCATTTTAACCATCTTTAGAGACTTCTTAGGCCCATTCACGACTTCAAGGTGGAAATAGTCACACTGCAAGTGGTCGGCGCGAAAAAGGTGTCATCCGAAGAAATTTAGAATTATACCACGCACTACGGACTAATCATAAACTGCTACAACAAGTGCATCATCATCCTCTCAATAGAAAATTAAATACAATAAACAATTTACAATGCTGGGATAGTTGCTATGTGTTTTTCCCGATTCCTCTCCCTTGAAAAGAAGAAAGGGGGTGGCGTCGTCTATGGATTTATTTATACGAATACGATAGGTAGCGTTGCGCCTTTATGCGGGTACCATCTACATAACACCAACTGCCAGAATCCGAATACGGGAACGACAGCAAATAAGACCTACCAGTCTTCTAAATGACAGACAGGTATATATACCTACCTGTAGGTAACCTCGCTCCTGTCTCTCGGTAGAAGCGATAACTTTCTTATTCTTCATTACCTATCGCCGAATTCGCAAGCGACGGTTACGAGTACTGGACGAGTCTGCTAGGTACCTACCTACCTCCTATACTTGGGCAAGTAAGCAATAGCAAAGACCGAAACGTGTTTCCGCCGTGTAAATATAGAAATCGCCAACGGAGAGAACACGATGGCAGGCTCGCTCCAAGGAACGACCGTGCTGGTAACCGGCGCCGCGGGCGGCCTCGGCAAGGCGATAGCGACGGCGTACCTCGAGGCCGGCGCCAACGTAGCCATCTGCGACGTCAACGAGGATCGGCTGTCGCAGGCGCGCGCCGATCTGGCGCCCAAGGGGCCGTTCCTCGCGGTCACGACGGACGTGACGGACGAGACGGCGGTCGCCGCGCTCGTGGACGACGTGGTAGCCCGTTTCGGCCGCCTCGACGTCCTCGTCAGCAACGCCGGCATGGCGGACAAGTTCGACCCCGTCGGGTCGCTCAGCAAGGAGCACTGGGACCGCGTCATCGGTCTCAACCTCACCGGGTCCTTCCTCGCCTTCCGGGCCGCCGTCAACGCCATGGAGAAGCAGTCGCCGCCCGGCGGCACCATCATCCAGATCGGCTCGGCGGCGTCGACGCACGGGATGGCGTCGGGCGTGGCCTACACGGTTAGTTTTCAAACCCCTCAGCCTTGGGGACTTGTACCTGCTTCCTCTACCCTATTCTGGGCTATAGTAACATTGCCTCCAGAGGGTGGCATTGCTTGCTGTAGTGTGAGATTGGACACTTCGGTCGGGCGAGCCGTGCTTATAATCACCTCGCCACCCTGAAGCGTGCCTCTCTCGACCCCCCCTCTCTCCGGAGAATAATCTGATGGAGTCAGACGTAATACTAACATCAGTGTCTCACAGGTCAGCAAGCACGGGGTGGCAGCGCTCGTAAAGAACACAGCCGGGCACTACGGGCCCAAGGGCATCTACGCCGTAGGGCTGCTGCTCGGCGGCATGGTCGACACCAACATCCAGGACAGCTTCCGGGCGCTGGGCGGCTTCAACCAGGAAGCCTTCGGGCGGAGCGTCACCGCCCAGTTCAAGCCGGAGCAGGCCATCCAGCTCGGAGATGTCGCCAAGTACTGCGTGTTCCTCGCCGACCGGGACATTGCTTCGTCGTCGAACGGGTCGTTGATCAACTTTAGTAGGAACTGGCCGAATGCGTGATCGTAGGTTAGGTGTTCGGTCGTAGCAATGTTGTTTCTATGTGTAAAGCGTTGGGATAGACGAAGACACATCGGCTGCTGTAGCCGTCAGGATAGTTCAGCTGGGGGTACTTCACTACTGGGTTTGCGGGGAATCGAACGACCCGAGGTTTAGTCAAAAATGTATCCTAATCCATGCGGAGGTACCCCTTTGATCATGTTAGCCTGCTTGGCTGCTACAACCACAAAAGTATGATCAAGATTACGATATCCCCCTTAGAGCCCGGCCCTAAGTGTTTCACTGTTCGGAATGGAGGCAACCCAGCTTGGCCGACTTCCCATGCTACAAATGCTCTTCATATTTTAGCGTATATGACATCTATAATTACCTGGGTGGGCTATAGAAGCCTTGCCTCGGGCAAGGAAGTGGCGCGAAATTCGTCCGATTAAGAACATATCCGAAAAAGTGTCGAGTAAGCTCGTATAGAGGTTCGCAATTCGGTGATGGAACTAAAAAGTAGCCTTGGGTTAGTGAGTAATAAGAAGTGTGGCCACGTAGAAGTTGCCCAAAAAAAAGGAAAACAAGAACGAGAGCTGTGAAATATGGCCCCGTGGCTTCAGCCCTAAGAGTGAAATCTAAAACTATATCGGTATAACCTTGCTGTCGGGTGGTTCTATGTAAAGGGGAAGCGTGGCTGATAGGCATACTCTCAAGTTTCTCCGGCTTACCGGGGCCTAAGAATTACGACATGAGATTTGGCAAAGAATGTGGAAATTAGAAGCTAAAAACTTGTGTCTCCGAACAGGCACTAAGGACTCTATTAATGGGAATTGGAGGGGAAAGAGGTCATCTTTGTCTGACGGAGAGTTGCGAGTTGGGGGACGTAGAATGGGCCCCTACTCTGTTCAGCTCGGCGACCTTTACTGACATACATGACTCTAGTGACGGTCCGCTCTCCCCGGCCCTTAAGGCCAACTGAGCTGAAACTCCTCTCGCCAGGCGACAGCGAGTGTCACGGTACACCAAGCTACTGCAGCCACAACACTTAGCTGAGCCACGCAAATCGCGTGGCTTACCATTATCCAAGATTTGGTACCTGGCCATGTGATACCTTCATCACTTTCTCGTGTGACGGGTGATGTCAGTTCTAGAAATATAGCAGTCGTTAAACTGCGACAGTGGAGGCTGAACTTTCAGAGAGCCGCACCACGTGCTAGATCTCAAATCATCCGCTTATCTCAGTACTGCGCCGGAGGAGCGAATATGAAGAATAGGTCTATATTTGTTTTAATTGGATGGTCATGAGCTATGTAGAAGACTCATGTCCACACCATCAGCAAGGAGTCAGGGGGAATTGGTGAAGAAAACACATACTGAAATAAAAATATACCACTTGTCTCAAGTTTGCATCCCCAAGGAACGGGGGCAACGCAGGGGGCGAAGGTCATATGACAACTAGCCACCACGCGTCCCTAAACGATAGTAGTAGGAAATGTAGACTCGCGATGTCATAGCAATAGACCTGAGCAAAGCGAACAATTACTTAAGCATCGCTAGCAAAATTGCCAATATTTGGGAACGGGTTCTCAATGCTTATTGGATCGCCAATCCGGTTAGCTTCGCGATTGGCTCCAAGGCGTTGGTAACCTCGGGTATTGTGGATGGCCAGTAGATCAGATGAACTGGAGAGGTGTACGTAGAGCTTCCCGATCTGGCAGACACATTTAATATTCGCCAGGAACCTCAAACGACTTGAGACGAAAAAAGGGGCGCCACGTTGAAGGCCGACGGCCCCAGAAGCCTAGAACTTGGCCTAGAACTCAGCGGGGCAGGACGCTACCGCATTTAGCGTTCTCTGGGGAAAAGCCGACGCCCTCATTGGCTTAGGGGCTCCGTAGCACAATTCGGCCGACCTGTATCTCTTTTTGGTTCATCCTTTTTCGTAGATATAAACATACCTCAAAAGCCCATGACATCTGTCAGTAATATCAAATAATCTGCTTACTTGAGTATAGATGTAGTCGGGCTTTTTTTGGGAGTTATTTTATGGCCTTCGTACGTATTGTTCCCGAGATTGTCCGCGATTCGCACTTGTTAGTGTTCTGTGGTAAGCAGCTTCAACAAGCCAAGAAAACCAAGCATTTCGAAAGGGGTAGAATGGCCTGATGAGTTTACTGGAAGCGGCACGGTAGCCGTTCATGTTTTCTTTGGTAGCGATACTAACTGGAATTGATTTTTACCACCTCAAATGGTGAGAATACAGTAATCCGAAAACCTGGAGAAATATTGATTTGCCTACCCAGGTACTGAATGATGATGGCTGTACGATGCTATTCAGCTCGACCTTGGGATTTGGCTACACGAACGTGCTCGATGTTCGCCGAGGACCTGACTCACCACGTGGACAAACCGGGGGCTGAACCATTCTTTTATTTTGCATAGCCAGCGGGCAACTAGTAGGATCCTAGGCATTAATGCTTTGATAACCCTTTCGTTAGGCGCGTTTGCAAACGAGCTTTACTGTTTCTCATACGGACGTGTATGGCGTATACTCCAGTGAGCTCAAATTTTTTCTAATGGCAATATTATTACGTTTGATATGGGTGCTTTCGCCATTGGTAGAGCCACACAGGGGTTGTCGCTGGCTATGCGTCGGGTTGTCGCTTATGCACTAGGTGTGCTTCCGGGGAAACCCGTTTAGACGTGCGTATACAAATGCGCCCTCACCCTGGAGGAAGTTGACATTTGGGACCGAAACATCAGCCAAGAGGCACGGGCACCAACCATTATTACTCTTTCTTCCCCCCAAGGGTTGGAGATGTTGAGAAGCCTCACTTGGCAGTCTTGTGTGAGAGTTGGTGTAGTAAAACTGCCCAACTCAACATCCGTGTCTCGGCCGGCTTGGACATTCATGTCATCGCTCAGGTTGTCGGTCGGTCCTTGAAGTTGGTATTGCACACGAGACTCGAATCTCATCCTGTAGGATCTTGACGATATTTTCCACTTTGACTTGAAGGGGTACCTGAACGCCACGGAGAAGCCCCCAAAGCGCCCGAGTCCAGATAGCGGACTGCGGCTTCGGTACCTAAGGCGCACTATCTTGCTTTACCGCTTGACCGGGTAGCAATACTAATTCTCCTTACCCCTTCGAGGCTGGAGTTTCGGCCAAGGAAACCTTTGCAATCTTATTTTGCACCCTGACTTGTGACCAAAGGAATATATAATGGCGGCTCTCGTAATCCGGCTGTGTTGTCATGATGGTAGGCAGTATTCCGGAGCTTTTGGTCTCTGCTTCACTTCGTTTCTTTATAATATATTCTCGCCGTGCTCCTGGGAGCCCGAGTCTTTTCGCATCAAGATCTCATTGTTGTCTTTCATATCCCCTTTCGATTCTCTCAAGATACTCATTTGCTAGTTGTTCTGGATTCTAGCTTCCGCGTTTCGACAATATGCGTTCCGTCTTCTCTCTTCTCTTCCTCCTGGCCGCGTCTGTGACGCCGGCGTTAGCGTTCTGCGGTGCTCACACACATCTCGACCGAAGAGCAGAAGGAGAAGCGGTCGAAATTTCTTCCTTCGGCTATACGGGCACAAATGGTCCCCTCCTGTGGACTCAGTTGGACACGGCCAATAATGGGCTGTGCTCGACAGGTAGCAACCAGTCGCCAATCAACATGGTTGAAGGGCAATTTCAGCTGATCTCGGGATCCGATATCGAACTGACGATCCCCGACGTCCCAGAGGGCGCACCCTTCGAAAACCTGGGGACGAATGTGGAGGTGGTCATGAAAGATGTGGGAGGCCAGTTCGTCCTTGAGGGTAAAAACTACACCTTGGAACAATTCCACTTCCACCATCCTAGCGAACATGTGGACAACAACGTCAGCTTGCCAAGTAAGTTCCAATCATGCTCGACGGCTTAGATCCTGAAAGCTGACAAGTGCGGAAGTGGAAATGCATATGGTGTTCAGCACAGAGGCAGAGGAAATCGCAGTGATTGGCGTCTATATCGATCTCGTAGACGTGGTCTCGGTTCTCGAACTGCATATCCTGCCGCGAGCAGTGCCGTCCAATTTGCTCGAGACAATCTTCTCTTCCGTCGGCGAGATTGCAACCCCTGGCACCAGCACGACGACCAAGCCCCTGATAATGTCCGAAGTGGTGACGCTGCTAAAGGGTGGAAACTTCCAGAGGTACACCGGTTCCCTCACGACGCCGCCGTGCTCCGAGAATGTAGAATGGTCTGTGGCAACAGAGAAGCTTCTACTGTCTAAGGCTACCTATCAGGCGGCGCGTGACGTTATCGGATTCAATGCTCGCTTTCCTCAAAATAATCTTGGCGAACCGAACCTGCTTGCCATTGCCATGGCAGGAGCGCAAGTCTCAGCGGAGACTCCAGTGGAGAGCCCCGTCGAGGCTCCGGCAAATACGACAGCAGTACGTCGACGGCAACGACTTCAGAAGAAGCGAGGCACTTCGGTGGAATAGACGATAATGGTATCTTGGGGGATATGACGAGACGAGACGAGAACAAACGAAGTATGCCAGTCATCTTCTGTATAACATCTAAGATCTTTTAGGGGCGGCCTACGTGACGGCGTTGATATATCATTGATGTGAAATTTAGACTAATAGACCTTCAATTTCATGTTGTTTCCACAACTCATCAAGTTTCATGTTGAGCGATAAAAGTCAAATACGCTGCCGTTGTGTTAAGCTTACCAAGAAGTCGTGGCTTGCAGCAGCTGGTAGCTTGTTCCCAGTCAGTTCCCAGTCAGTTTGTCTCGGTCTTTCCTTGGCACCTTGGAAAGCTTAGATGTGCAACCGTGCAGCCGTGATAGTACTGAAACCCCTCTGTAGTTGTAGTTGTGGTTGTGGTTAGCGGCCTGTAGATCTAATTCAAGACGCGGGGGGAATTTCGTCATCCCACTTATTCTCAATTGCAACAAAAAAAGGGAGAAAAAAACATTTTTTTTTATGAATACCTTGAACATCCATACCTCCTAACCAACACTTGCTAGATCTCTGCTAATACTTGGCTTGTAATGTTGCTGCGCTTTATGACCTGGGCACTGAATCTTTAATATTTCTATATTCTATATATTGCCATATAATAGAGGGTTCTTGGTTATTGCGACAGGCCAGTAGCACACGAAGAGTATGGCGTCATTCCTCGAGAGAGCTTCTTCGAACTCCAAGGTTCATCTGGCTGCCACGGCCATTGCGTCTGGCGCTGTGGTCGCCGGTGCTATCCTAGGCTTCCAGCGACTGCGGCGAGAGGAGCGCATTCATCAACTGAAAGACTCGATACCGTCACTCCTTGACGAAGGCGAAGCATGGCGAAGGGTGCGTGACCCTTACCGATTGGCATAGATCTAGCTACCCTTCTACCTTCCTACTGACTATAGCGTTAGACTTTACTGACCAGAGCGAGGTAGATGAACAGTTTCGGCGGCGCATCGAATGAAAACAAAGAAGATCTTCGGAACGAACTACTCGCACGGCGTGCGCAAGCAGGCGACTACGATGACGAGCTGATCCTCGAGCAGCTAGCCCGAAACCGTGTCTTCCTCACCCCCGAGGGTCTCGACAAGCTCCGTAACTCCTTCGTGGTTATCGTTGGCTGCGGAGGTGTGGGATCACATTGCACGGCGGCACTGGCACGGTCGGGCGTCTCTAAGATCCGGTTGATCGATTTCGACCAAGTCACGCTCAGCTCTCTGAATCGGCACGCGGTAGCTACACTCGCGGACGTGGGCTCGCCGAAGGTTCACTGCCTCCAAAAACGACTGCTAGCCATAGCTCCGTGGGTTCACTTCGATCTGCGACAAGAGAAATTTTGGGACCAAGCGGCGGACGAACTCTTAGCACCGTGGAAGGGTGGCCGGAAGCCAGATTACGTCGTGGATGCGATTGACAACATCGACACCAAGGTCGCGTTGCTGAAATACTGCCACGACCATAAGCTGCCGGTTATATCATCCATGGGCGCAGGATGCAAGAGCGATCCGACCCGAATTATGGTGGGCGACATCGGGACTAGCACGGACGACGGGCTGTCGAGATCTACTCGTCGCCGTTTAAAGCTGCTAGGTATCACCAAGGGAATCCCGACTGTATACTCGACAGAGAAGACGGCAGAGGGCAAGGCTGAATTGCTGCCGCTACCGGAGGACGAGTTTCAGAAAGGCAAAGTAGGCGATCTAGGCGTCTTGCCGGACTTCCGCGTGCGTATACTACCGGTGTTAGGCACAATGCCTGCTGTGTTTGGGTACACAGCAGCAAACCACATCATACTGTCCGTCACAGGTATGCATCCAGTTCCCTATTGTTAAGTCGGAAAATTAATTCCTGTCGAGGCTACCCGCACGACTATGTACCAGCAAAGGGTCGGGACAAGATGTATGAAGGACTACTTGCTGCAGTTCAGGGCGGAGAAGAGAGGATCTTACGGCACATGACCAGTGGCGACGCGAGTATAACCATGGGTCTTAGAGTACCGATGACGCCAGGAGACACGGCATTCCTTGCCGAGGAGATCTTCAAGGGCCGTAGCGCCATAACCGGACTAACAACGCGGTTGACACTGGTGCGGTGGCGGAAGCCGGCTAGCTCTATTCTCGTGAGAATCGGAGAGGGCTCCAACGAGCAGAAGTCATCGAACGTAAAACTTCACGATCTCGTGTGCATGACCAAGGAAGAAGGCATCAGACACGACAAGGAGGTGTTACGCGGAGACAAGAAACCCGAGGATATTTACGACTCGACTACGATCGAGAAGGTTGAGGCGCTGCTGAAGGACACCGCAAAGTACGAGAAATACAGGTGATGCGCTTGTTGCATTCTCGGTCGCCACGCTATCTAAGATATATCACGATGCCATTTAGTTGAGAATTATGCGATCGCAACCTACCTATATAGATGAAGCGTTCTCATAGACCTTCCCATAGAACTAGAGAGCTAGGATAGTCGTAGCAAAAGATACCCCTTATAGGAGGTCTAATGAATGAAAATTTTAACAAAGGCTGTGGCATGTTCATTATTATCAGCCGGCCTAAGAATTCATGACTTTGCGTAACTCGCATCTCACAGCTTGCCCTCTCGCCGCAACCCCTCCCACAATGCCAGCGCAGCAAGGCACTTGGCATCGCGTCCGCCCTCTCTCCACAGGTCCCTCATCCGGACCAGCTTGAGCGTGATCTTCTCCCCGTCGTCCCGCAGCCCCGTCAGCTTGCCCGTCCACTCCGCCAGCTGGGCTCGCGGCACCCGCCGCTCGTGCATGTAGATCGGGATGTGCTCGTCGCAGCCGCCGGCCGACGGATACATGGCGGCCGGCAAGCCCTCGTCATCACCATCGCCGCTTCCTCCATTTTTGTCATCCGCCACCATCCCCTCCGCGGCCATGTCGCTGAGACACCGCAGCTCCGCCGCCGGGATCTCGAGCCCGAGCTCCTCGCGGATCTCCCGGGCCGCGGCGCCGGCGAACGAGCCGTCGTCGTCCACCATGCCCGCCGGCAGCTCGACGAACGCGAGGCTCGCGGCCGGGATTCGGGGCTGCACCGTCAGTACGACGTAGCGGTCTTCTTCTCCCTCTCGATGTTGGCCAGCCGGCGAAGGCGCCACGTCGTCCGGGATCAGCATGACGAGCATGGCGACGCTGGGCCCGCGCAGGAACACGCTGCCGGGCAGCTTCTCGCCGGCGCCGTTGGACACTTCGGCGACTAGCTTCAGGAAGCCGAGACGCTGCTGCTGCTGGGCGCCGAACAGGTCAAAGCTCTGGATCGTGATGGAGCGCAGCGCGTACGGGTCCGAGTGGAACGGGTGCGCGGCGCTGCTCCGCTGCAACGAGAGGGAGTGGTTGAGGGTTTTGAGCCAGTTCTGTTTGTATTTTTAGAGAATGAGAATTCAATGAATATCAACATATTTAGGCAGGTTCAAGGGGAATATAACCTAGAAAGGTACATAGGCAACCTTACATTGAAAGGTGAGAAGGCCAATAGCTTCTCTTCTGACAGCCCATCTGGCAGTTTGACCGGGATGTCTGGACACTTGAGCTGGAAGGTTGCCATGGCTCGTCTCGATATTTCACCAACGACTGCTCTGTGATGAAAAGATTGAAAAAGTAGTCTTCTTGCTGAGTGGCAAGATACAACATTAAGTGAATTGTGCATCTCAGTAAAGAAAGAATTCTGAAATAGACAGACGCAGCTTGTTGCTGTGGTGTCTCGGATGACGTCTGCGCTACCATCACTTGGAGATGCACCATTTTGATCACTCACTGAAGCTAAGGTAATTCTGCTTCACGACTAATAAAGGGCTTAATGGCAAATACAGAGTCGCATACGAGCACATACTACTACGTGGATTCTTAAAATTTAATGCGAGCATTCCGTGATGCTTTGTGGATGGAGGCCAAAGGTATGACATAGAACCACCTCGGTTATTTATCGATATAGGTATAAATACTAGCAAATTAGTCAATGTGCATCTGCGTCTAGTACTGCGGGATCTCATGCTGCGAGAGTCCGGTATAGTGTAACGGCTAACATACCTCGTTTTCACCGAGGAGCTCGGGGTTCGATTCCCCGTACCGGAGCAAATTTCTTTTTCTCGGTTTTTCTACCTTCTTTCTAGTCTTAACCCTCACATAACGACTCTACATTATTTAATATTTAACTCGCCATCTTCACAATTGACTGTCGCATATAGGGGGAAATATTCCTTCTACTTTTGCTAATGCGGTAGGAATATATGTAACGTTTTTGTAGTGCTTTTTAAAGCATTCGTATTCTCCTTACTTGTTTACCTCAAATGCGTTGCAGCAGCAAAGATATGGGCCATAAGCTTGGAAATGTCCTAGACGAATGTTCCCATTCGGAGTATCATCTATATCTACCCTAACAGTGGCTACATACAGCAGACGGTCTAGATTAAATTGTGGCCACCCCGAGTCTTTACAATCTCCCCCGTCGCATTGCTGTCCTTGGCCAGATAAATGTAGGCCTCGGCCACGTCCTCGACTAATCCTATCTGACCAGTGGGCAACTTCTTGCTCCATTCGTTGAACACGGCAGCTTTCTGCTCGGCGGTGAAGCCACTGCAACAAGCCGAGTTAGTAATTACTCTTCCTTTAAACCGGGGGGTGTTTTGAGGGTCCAGGGCATCATATCTACTACCCCTAGCAAGCTGGAGGGGGGTTAGGTTGGGGAAGGGAGAAAAAGAAAAAGAAGAAAAAAATTGGCTACGTACATGGATTCCCACAGCGGGGTATCGACGAAGCCGGGCTCGACGGCGTTGACGCGCAGGGGCTTGAGGTCGAGGGCGAGGTTGCGCGTGAGCCCCGTCAGGCCGGCGGCCATGAAGGCGATGACGCTCCATCCCGACGCCGGGCTGTCGGCGATGCCGCCCGTCGACAGCGTGAGGCTGCACTCGTGGCTCCGCCGCACGTGGCGCGCCGCCGCCTTGCCCAGCAGCATCGGCACCGCCATCCGCATGTGCGCCACCTTGCGCACCCTCTCGAGGCTGATCTCGTCCACGCCCATCACCGCCAGCGGGTCCGCCGCCGTCAGCACCACGTGGTCGACCTCCCCCTGCGCCTCCTTGGCCCGCGCGAATAACGCGTCTAGGTCTTGTTCTACGGTGTCTTTCGACAGGTCGCACGCGAACCCCGCGACCTGCGCCGACGGGTACGCGGCCCGGACCTCGTCGAGCGCCTTGGACACGCTGGCGGTTGATGAGCCCGCCAGGGTCACGCGCGCGCCGGCCTCGATGGCCCCCTCGACGACGCCCCGGCCGATGCCTTTGGTGCCGCCGATGACGAGGAAGTGCTTGCCGGCGAGCTTGTTGTACTTGGCCATCGCGAACTTGTTTTTCCCCAACGTGAGTCGATAAAGAAAGGTTTTGATGAAGAAGTACCGACTTGGTCTTGAGAGTTAAGATTTGCTTGTGAGATCGTGAGATCTAGGTAGCTCCGTGAGTTGCTTGTTGACTGTTTGTTCTACCGACGTCCCTTTGGGGGGACAACCCCCTATTTATCTACCACTGCCGCTCGACGTCACACCCCTCTCCTGTGTACAGCGTCAGCGGTAAAGTCGATCACAATGCCATATAGTACTAGGTAGTCAGTCTCACTATTCATCCTTTCAAGTGTTGTTTACTAATGCTAGCCAATAAAAGTTAAGAATTTAAATAGAAAATCGGCCAGGGGTAATTTCATTGGCCAAACTTATCTTGAATGTTGCCGAAACGGCACTTGAAAGGATGAAACCCAATATATCCCCTCCCCAAAGCTCCCTCATAGTCCAATGAACTGTTCGTTATTCGCATGGGTTGACGCTATTATTCAGCAATGTGCTGCCGGGGTTAGTGCTATGATATTACTATATCCGATCCTCCGCTGGTGATCGTTGGAACTGCCCGAGAGAGTCGGGCGTAAACCATCCGATCGAACGGTTTTAATCGGGCAAAGGACGGAATTGCTGTATATGGACATGCGCATAATATTGACGTTCTCATCTAACATACGACTAGTTTGTGTTGGGGGTAGTAGTTACTGGCCCTTTTCGCTTCCTCGCGCTCTTCGGAAGGGCGCATCTAGCACACGAAGATGCGAAAGCCAGTGCTGATAAATATTGCGAGACACAACTAGCATCTTGCGTGGTCCAATTCGAATCAGTTTGCAACCATTGTCGGGAACAAGGAAAATCCTAATAAAACTATCTACTGTTCGTACGGTCGAGAGAAGCGTTACCGACGCCAGCCAACCCATCACATATCAAAGTACACTCTGAGCCACACATTAGAGCAAAGTCTCAGTACCGACATCTTAGCAAAGTTTCGAACTGCGAGCCTCAGACCTCTCTGCCTATACATTTCGGTCGTTGCCTAAACCCCCTCCCCCTTGATGACCTCAATAGGTATTGCCTGTATAAGTGTTGGATCGTCATCGCCTCAATATCCTTGTTGAATAGCCGTCAAATCGAGTTTCTGCTGCGTAGTCGGCGAGGTACGTTGCAGTTCGTCCAAAGGCGTCTGTCCAGGCTCTCTGCGAAGCACAAACTGTTCATAGAGTCCACCTGTATGAGATTTGTTGTCAGCTAACTTTTGCTAGTGGTATGTCAAGACGGCTAGTCTCCTGGACGGTACACTATCCGTATACCGCAGGTACCTAGGTATCCACAGACCTTTTTTGTTTATGCGCTCTCGTAAGGCGACAACCTGATAGAGTCCATCGTATCTCAGCCCGCAATCAGGCAGCCAGGCGTTGGCTCTGGACGAGTTCTGTTGTCCGCCCGAACGGAGGACGCGCACCGGGTGTCTCGTCCGTATCGAGGCTTTCAGAGCCTTAGTGCCTGTACTGGACGGTGCGGGTACCATGGGGTCTCTGTTGTTGTGGCTGTTGGAGCCAGAGTAGTAGAGTGTCTCGCCTTTGTCGTTGTCGAGGTCCTCGTAATTGTTAGAGACCACGATGGAATAGGCCCCGAGGTCTGTTGTGCCGGCTATTCCTCCCATACGCGACCCGTGTGCACCGCGATGGAGGGCGACAAGTTGGTTAGCAAACCAGGTGCCTACAGCAATTCCGTTGTGGCCAAATACTTTGGCAGATCTCTGAGGGATTCGAGGGTTGAGTCGGTAAGTCTTTCTGCCCGTGGGACCTCTGATGATCATTATGCCGTGCATTATACCTTGGTCTCCGTAGATAGGGTGATCGGAGGGTGGAGGCTCGCTCTGAACGATCGTTGCCTCTTGCGCCCCTTCTGCCGAGGCGGTCACTGTTGCATCCGGAACAAGTTCTTCGGAGTCTTGGCTTATGGAATCCGTATCGTCTTCTACCACAGCGTTGCTGCCCCAATTCTCTCTTTCCCACTTGTTCCTGAGCTCCATTGCACTGGCAACCATATCGTCGGGGAAAAACAACTGAGGATTGTCTATTATGGTTTCCAACAGTTTAACCATACTGCGCTTCTCCTTGATATCGGGCGTCATCTCGATAGTGTCTAACCATTGGAGGTACAGTCGCCCTTTCTCGAGGAGACCTTTAAAGTGTGGACTGTCTTCTGGTCTCGCAGCTCGACCGAGCCGCTTGCCGCTTGTAACACCAAGAAGAGCTATTTCATAATTTTGTTGTATCATGTGTTTGGCTTGTTGGGCTTCTGTGCTTCCAACAGCAAACAGCTTGATTGTGGCCATGCTTACACGAGACGGAAACGTCTATATGAGCCCATGAAGTGATGCAGATGTTATAGGATAGAGGTTGGAACTTAGAGGTTGGAACTTAGAGCTTGTAGGTCTCTAAAGTCGAGTAGAGAAATCTGGGGTACGTGGGTTTATCTGCGTACGACGAATTAGTGTGCTTGTAGGCTTACTGTTTGGATTATGAGGTGAATTTATGATCATGAGGAAGAGGGTTTTTGAGCAAGTTTTGTTCTTGTGAAGAACTTGCGATGGTTAGCTATGGTGTGCCTAAACCTATCACGCCGATGTACCTTATATGAGAAGTGCGACCCCGGAGGACCGAGAGGATATCGACGCGTTTCTGGCAAGAGGGATTAAAAGAGACAGTACAGATGGTAGAATGCAAGACATACGGGTATGTTACAAGTGACACCCTGTGACTTGTAGTTGTCATTTGATGATGCGCTACCACCTCAAAATATGTGAACGTGGGATGAATAGTTGCACATTCTACCTGTCTTAGGCACCTAATGATTATGATAGGGACCCCAGAGAGCTGGCTTACCATGTAGGTACCTAGAATTTGACATATTACATTACATCCTCAGTACTACATCCCCTATTGCCGACTTCCCCGCCTAAAGACATAGGGCTACCCTGTCGCTCATTGGTGAGATCTATCATATCTCATCTGACGAACATTGTATCATACGTGTAGAACCTGGAAAGTTTTGAGATTGCCCACTAACAATCACACTACCTGCATGTAGGTAGGTACCTAGGTATGCATGTTGCTTTTTCATGGTAGATGAGTCAATGCTTTTACCCCTACGCCTCCAAAATGCGAGCACTCAGGCACTCCAGCCGCCTAACCAAGCCTGACACCAAATGTAAATGCTTCAGATCTACCTTAGGAAATTCTTGATATTGCCACCAACGTTGTTCAGATCCAGCAGAAACGTGTCGTGGCCAAACAAGCTCTGCTCCTCGCTTAATTCTACATGCGTCACATTTTTGTTGCCGGCAAGACGTAGTGCGCTGGCGACTTCTCGTTGCTGCCAAGCAGGAAACAGGATGTCACTGGCCACTCCCATCACAAGTGTCGGAAGGTCCTTCGATGGTGACAGTCCCTTGATAAGATCCTCTGGAGGGCGAAAGTCGCCAGGTACAGGTGTGCTAGAGTTATCCATACTAGTTCCGGGCTGCTCGGAGTAGGGCAACTCTGGCAATGTGAGACTGCAATAGGGATCATTCGTGTTCGGGGAAGACCCAGATTGAATAAGTTTCTCTCGATCCGCCCGTCGTTGCGCGGTGGCCTGCTGATTTTCATGGCCTAAATCAAACAGGTCCATTGCTTTGCTGACATATAAGAGACTGTTTGGGTCATATGTCAAGCAGAACTTCTCGCCTGCGTGGTCTAAATATGTTTCGATTAAGAAGTCTGGACATAGTGCCGGTGGTTTTGTTGGATCTGCTCTCCTGCGGCCGAACCGTTGCTCCCACTCAGGTCCGGAGCGGTATGTCACCGTGGCGATCTCTCTCGCAAGCTTCATTCCGGCATGCGGTGGCACTCTGCCATAGTAGAACCCACGATTCCAATTAGGATCCATCATGAGCACTTGCCGTTGCGTGTGGCGCATTGCGATACTATATGGGTGGCTTCGCGCGCAGCCGCTAATAGACACTATCCGGCCAACCCTCGAAGGAAATAGCACACCGGCTGCCAGAGACTGCATGCCTCCCATGCTGGACCCGACACTCGCATATAGCTTTTCAACACCTAGGTGGTCTAGGAGCCGGAATTGGGCTCTCACCATATCCTCCATGGTAAGTATCGGAAATCGGGTGGCGTATTTTTTGCCGTCGGCCGGGTCGACGCTGCTCGGTCCCGTCGACCCGAAACAACCTCCAATAACATTGGTACATATTACCAAGTATTTATCGGTGTCAAGACATGCCCCGGGACCAATGAACTTCTCCCACCACCCAGGTTGCGGGTTGCTCTCGGTTGAGTGGGCATGCGACGAAGCAGAAAGACCGGTATGTAGCAAAATCACGTTGGACTTGTCCGCGTTCGCCTTGCCCCATGATTCGTATGCGATTTCGAACTCAGGCAGCACACCACCCCAGTCCAATGAAAGAGGGTCCCTACAGCGGAAAATCTCAGTAGCACCCGTAGTATATGTAGGCTCAGGTCCCGTTGAAAGCGATTTGGCTTCTAGCTTCGCTGATCGCGTCTCTATCGCATCTAAGCAGGGAAACGCCATAGCGGGATTCGACGCTTCACCCGTGCTTGCGCTGGATCGCCTGGCGGGCTGTGAATGCAACAATCGTACGCCATACCGTGAAATAGGGGTCGCGAGCGATGATGAGTTTGAAGGTCGAGTTCGGCTTAGGATGGTAGATGATCTCACATTAAATGCTGGTTGTAGAGGGGAAGATACTCGTCGCAGAGCAACCGCGCTGTAGATTCGAGCTTTCATGGTGATCTCTTCATTAGCCGGGAGGTATATAAGCCCACAATGGACGTCGACGCCGAAATTTCTCGATTTTTTCGATTTCCATGGTGGATTTTAGTAGACAGGTACATCTAAAACTTCCCGACCACTTTCAACGGCAAACGGCTTATGAAATCGAATGGTGTCATCTCACGTGATTGTCTTTCATGTCATTCCCAACGTTCTAGAACCGATAGCCGCCCTGGCTGATAGGGGGGCCGACAAGTAGTAGGCTCGTATTCCTTCCCCATATTTTAAGCTACAGGGGGTGCCTAGTGGTACCTAGATACCTAGATGAAATCGATAAGGAATGTCTCAAAATGACATCACGTTACAATCAACTGCTTCGTTCCAGCTACGCGGTGGCCCAAAAAGCATCATACATCATACCCTGACGTGTTGTATTAACCTCGGCCGGCAAGACCCATTCTGCCAAACGTTTTGCCCCATATCCTTGTTCTGAAGCCTTGGCTTTCATATTAGATTAGGTACATATAGCTAAATAGTTGCTTCTCTCGCAACCTACAATCAACATGTTCTTGTTCAACAACTTTGACCTTGACTTTGTCGCTACATATTCACTTCTCTTGATCGCAGTCCTCTCCTTCAGATTTATTTACAACACTAGAGCACCAAGGGCGCCCATCATGATTAACCGTAGAGGAGGCGCTAGAATTCCCTTTAGAAGGAATCCTTTAGTACCGCCCCCGGATCCGCACCCACCAACTTCTACCACCTCCTACGAGGTTAGCCCGGAAGATGTCACGCAGGTGAAGGATATCCTAGCTAAGAGTAGAAACTTGCCTCCCGAGCTTGTCGATATGATTATAGATCGCGCCGAATATTGGGCTTGTGCCACTACTAGCATCAACTACCCTAGTCATATCTCGGTTCGTGGAGGCCGCCCAGGCGAGGATCAATTCTTGGTAAGGCTATTTCATGACTTCAATTCCCTCTATATATGCTTATTCACAATTAATTAACCTGGGTTTGTGTAGCTTCGTACCGCACCGTTAGGACTAAAATGGACACCCGCCAGCGAAGATATCTGGAGAGTCGAGTCTGAGCCCAAACAGCTCGAGCAGGAGTATCCCCCGCCTGAGTTGGAAAAGCTCGTCGATCCTCCTATGTCCACGCTTGAGAATCCGTTTCGAAGAGTCGTTTTTGACATCGTGAGCCGCGACCAAGGCTGGAGCGGCCACCACACTGACCACGGCACGTACCGCAGCTCTTTTACTTGGTTCGACGCCGGGCTGGAGCGCTTCGACATGAACAACAACTGTAAGTACCTGAAATGCACGGAACGATTACATACTCATCGCGCTTTAGGCTCATCGACATGCCCAGACCAGCTGAGCAAAGGCAGTTCGGAGAGCTCTTCCAGTATTCCAACTTGTGCCATACGTCCTGTGTGGCCCTCGGTGGTGCCTAGTGATGGCGGCGCCCCCGGGATGCGGTATCATCACGAGACACTCCCCAACGAAGACCACCTGATACAGCGAAATAAGCACGCCGAGAAAAGCTGGCACCATCACCATGTGGAGTGGTCTTGGGACGACAACGTCGACCCAAGCGAAACAGACTCACCTGCAGTGCGAGAATTAGAGAATGCTGGCAGGGGAATGGGTACTGGAAACGGCGAGTTCGTCAGGAACTTGAAGTATGGAGATATGATAACCGTCTGGGGACGCGCCAGATTCCTGGGGTGGTCGAACAACATCCAGAGAGTTGAAGTCAAGGTGTATTGGGCGTTCTGAGCTTGTTGATTCACCATTAGGTACCTAGTTAATGCTAATACAATGATGTAGTCACTCTTTGCTGTCTTGATGGGTTACTACGTCCATATATCTAGCTGTGTTTCCCCTGTCACTCTAGCCTGCCTTTTATGACTCCTCCCCTACTATGAGTCTAACGAAACTTAGGAAATAAGCCTCTACTGCTATAATATTTTAACGCCCGTAACCCCTAACGACGTTTAACCTATCGCTCCAATCAAATGCAACCCCAGGTCATCCGCGCGTATTATCTATGTCCAGTCATCACCATCATATGTCCAGTCATTCTCCAGCCCTGTCCTAGAAGTCATTGATCAGCCTACGAGTCTCGTATCAAGCAGTGTTTATATACTCCCTACCTAGGTAGGTATCGACTTGACGCAAAAATGTTTCCTAACTACAGAAACAATATCAAATTCAAGACAAGATCTAACGCAACGATGCCATTCAGTAATAATGCAGATGAATAAATTGACTATAAATATATCTCTATTCTTTAGCTGATGTTTTCAAATCAAATCAAAGAAACTCGCAAGTTAGGAACACATAACCTAATAAGTAAGCCAAGCCTTTGATACAATAGACAAAGATGTCCGACCTCGGTTTTAAACTGCCTGATATGACGTTAACTATAGAGCCTGCGGCGGCTAGGCGCCGGGATGTCTACGATACAGCTCTACAAGTGCTCAACTATGAAGTAAGTAACACCCAGAGTTCCTTTTTCCCCTTTCTAGTATCATTTCTGCCCGCTTGGGAGTAACCACTCCCAAAGCATGCATTAAATGAGCCCATCCCCTTACTAAACAAGCAATTATTACTAACTTCTGCTGCTATAGTGGACTTGGCCGGCCGTGAACGGCCAATCCTTCCGACGACAGCTCGAGAGCGATACGTGCAAGATTGGAGAGTTCACCGGAGGGTTTCTCCAAGCGTACCACGTAGCCGTGATGCGAGTTCTCATGGAGAGCGAGAGACAACAGCTCCGCACGACGACTGCACACCTCTTCCGGTTAAAACTCGGGATGCCAGTCATGTTTATCGCTCCGTCCAGGCCAAATCTTCCAGGGGGGGACGAAAAAGACTTCGCGTATAGGCTGTTACATTCCATGGTTTCCAACCTGCTAACACGCCTGGAAGGTCTCAACGTGTGTGACCGGCGTGTACGCTACCTCACCTTAGAAGAGATGGTGCAAGTCCTTGAGAAGATCGAGCCGCGTCAGTGGCCCTACCAGCCAGTGCGCAAGTACCTGTGCATTATCGCGGAGCTCGATCGCGCCTATTCTGCTGATACGATGGAGCTCGTCCACCGAGTCATCAGGGAACTAGAGAGGATCTTCGTCGCCGGTGCGAAAGGTGATGTACTCTACTTTTTCGATAAACCATGGGGCGTTGCGCCTGTCCTAAGGAGTTTACGTAGTATGATGTGAACGGAATGTAAAAAAAATACGGCAATGCTGCAATAGGCTTCTCCTTTACATGGCTAGGAGGTAGGATATAAGGAGGTAGTAGGTATGTACTCCGGCCAACGCGCCCGTTACTAACTGGCTGTAGTAGTGGATTTCTCTTCCAGTTTTGTCTGTTTTAAGGCCCGGCAGCGCCATACATAGACTAGATCAATGTAAATTTAACATACGCAAACACCAAATACGCACCTAAGTCAGAAAATTTGTAGATATGATATGAGAAGTACTTAGACTGGACGTTCTGATCATTAAAGAAAACATACCAAGTTACAAACAACAACAGCAAAAACAATAACACACAACAACAGCCAGAACAATGAACCAATGAAAATACTCTTAGTGACCTAGGTGACTGCAAGAAAAACGATCTGTTTTGATGGTGATTTGAAAATGAATCTTTACGAGAACAGCAGAGATGGTGGACTTGGCTTGTGTCGGAAGTATGACGGGATTCCTAGAGAGATCTTCGCCATCAACAACTCCTGGCTCGGGGGGTTCCAAGTTGTTGTTTATGAGGTTGGCATACGCTACACCGGTACCCGATCCCAATGGAACGTTAGGTAGTAAAAGCCAATCGAGATGTCTGCGTGTAGGTACCTAGGTACACAACGGAGGATCTGCCCTTCAGCGGGTGTGCTAATTATAATAGGGGTTTGCTTACAGGCCGTACCTATATATATCCCGAATATCATATCAGAGCGCTGCGAGGCTATTGTGTGCTGCTCGAAATGCGGCGTACCTACCAATGACGAGATTATCTTCCAAGTAGGCCACGGTGTCGAATGCTGAGACATTTGAGGTCCATTTTGATTTGACCCTTAGCGAGAGCCGGCGACACCACTATCATAACTTCAGGTATTTATTACTATCACAAATTATTACCATCAGAAATCAATGCTATCACAACTCATTACTATCAACTCATTAATAGATAGGTATTTTACAGGCCGGGTTGTACCAGGTGTTGTCTCGGGGAGGAACACCTACTTCCGGCGGCCCTCCGTTGTCTCAAACGTTCTTTGACTCTTTGACTCTCCGAGTTGCGGAGTTACACGATATGAGGTACTCACCGGGCGCTACAGCTGGTATTGCGATAGGCTGTACCTTCGCAAGTGCAGCTATCGTTTCTGCCGTGTTCTTGCTCATCCACCGCCGTCAGTCAAAACGCAAATACTTACCTAGGTACGATAGTATAACTACATTTATTTGGTATTTTAATAAGAATAATTTCAGATGTGTGGCATTAATTCTTGTTTAGTTGGAACGGGTCAAAGTTGGCTAAAATGGGTGTAAATGAAGGGGGCCCTGCGCGAAAAGGGGTCTCAGCGGTAGGTATACATTCTTTCTTAAATTAGGTACGGGGGGTGTGGGTGTGTTCAACCCGCGCAAGTACCTAACGCAACCATTATATTCGTATAATGATGTGCCTTAACAACCCACGTGGTGCTACCTAGGTACCTACCTAGTATAATAATAGCGCATCGCGAATGATAGCATATTAGGTGACTAAAGACGGACCTTGCCACTCTTCAGCATCGCCAAGTCCTCCTTCTCGAACCGAACATATGCCATTTCACCAGGTGGCAACCAATATATGACATCCGCGGCATGCCCCTTTTCCTTTGCCGCCTTCTCGATGGCCTCTAGGTCGATTCCCTCCGACCTAAGAGGGCCCTTTAAAAGCTTCATCGTCCCGGTATACTCGAGCTGTCCGACAACTCGCAGGAAGAGCGGCACAGCGTACCGCGGAAGATTTGCGAGACAGTGCTCCGCTAGCCCCTTCAAATCTAGACCCCGCCCGCCCGCTACGTCTTCGGGCTTGGTCGACAAGCCCTCTGCGACGGCGATCGCCGCGCATCCCGCTCGACCGTCCGCATTGGGCACCAGAACGCCGTACACGTTCGCGTCGAGGATCTGAGGGAATTGCGCCACGACATTGCCCACCTCGTTCGTCGACACGTTTTCCGAATGCCACCGGAAGGTATCCCCAAGGCGGTCAACGAAGCACAGCCGCCCCTCCGAGTCCAGCCGCATGACGTCACCGGAGCGGAACCACAGGTCCCCCTTGGCAAACACGTCCGCGACGCGCCGCTTCTCGGCGGCCCGGTCGTTGTTGTAATACGCGGGGGAGCCCATCTTGGGGTTCTTCGGGTCCATGCGTCGGATCATCTCGCCGGGCTCATCAGCCTTGCATCTTACGGCGAACCCGTTCTTCCCGCGCAAGATTTCTTGCGTGTCCGGGTCGATGGCGACGCGGGCCTCGTCCGCGCCATTCAGCAGGTGCCACAGCGGCCCTCGGACGGCGATAGCGCCCCGCGAGAAGTCCCCGCGGTTCAGATTCGTTAGGATGCCGCCCATGCCGTCGGTGGCGGCGTAGAACTCATGGATAACCTCGATGCTGAAGCGTTGGCGGAACGGTTCCCAGACGTCTAGGCGCATACCATTGCCCCACGCCATTCGTACCTGGTGACCGGTGTCCAGGGGGCTAGGCGGGGCGTTAAGCAGATATCGGCAGAGCTCTCCAACGTACTGTACCACCGTCGCCCTCGAGGCGTGGACCTCGGGCCAGAACGTCTTGTGTGAGAACTTGCGTGACAGAACCATGGTAGCCCCAGCTGATAAGCACGGGAGACAACCTGCGGATTGGGCAGAAGAATGATAGAGCGGTAGACAGGTGTATATCCGATCACCGGGATTTATTCCAAATCTGCCTCCTGCAAGTGGTACCATCATGTAGCGTGCGCGAGTTACAACAGTGGCCTTGGGCCTTGAGTTGGGTCAAAGTCAGCGTTGGCCTGTCTATCCCAAGCCCAAATGTAAGGGGCGCATAGGACAACTCACATCCCCGTAGTTCCGGATGTATATACTAGACCGGCAACATCCATTATGCTAGCTCCGGTGCGGCGGGAAGCAGGTAGCGGCTCCGTATTGGTGAAAGTGTCGAAGAACTCTGTGTCGTAGTATATCGTCTGTGCGCCTGCGGCGACGAGTTCGTCCTCGACAGGAGACACAAGTTGACGTACGTCTGAATCTGCAAGGAAGTATCGAGCGCCGGAGATCTTAACGCTATGGACAAGCGCCTTTCCCGTCAAGTTGCAATTTATAAAAGCCGCAGCGGCTCCGATGGCTTCGAGAGCGAACCATAGTAACATCAATTCGACACTATTGCCGCCGTCCAAGGCGACCATCTCTCCCTTTTCGATACCCAAGCCCAAGAGCCAGTTCCCAACCGGCTGTAAGGCATTGTAAAAGTCCCTGTAGGTCAATTCGCGCCCCTCAAAGATGAGAAACGCTGTATCGCCCATTGGGGTGCTGGCACGGTCCTCAAACACATGATATATGTGTGTCTTGCCGCTTTGGATTTGCTTCGTGATGTGCTTCATCCACAGCCCAAGCTTCGCTTTGTTGCTACCTGCGGCGAGATCATGGCGAATATGAAAACGAGCGTCGAGGTAGGCTGCAAGTGCAGCGCTACCTATGACTCCGGCAGCCATTACTAGCCATCCTAATCAGCATTGAGTAAAGGAGGTAATGATGCAAAGTGCGCTAACTCACGAGCCATATTGGGGCAGCCTAAATTGCTCCGGCCGATGGCAGCCCGTTTTACATTCCGCGTCTCTCGAAGGATTCAGATTCTGTCAAACTTTAAAAAGATGTCTAGAGACTAGGTACTATCATTACCAGCACCACCTGTGAAAGGGTGCATGTGACATGGTGTTATGTCTTTCTTTTAATGGTGGGCAGCAAATCGGGATTCGGCAGGACCGCCAGAGGATAGATCCCGCGACCCGCATTGCGCCCATGATTAAGCCAGAGTGTTTCAGGAATTCGGGAAACGGCAAGGGCAAACGGGAGCCAAGGAAGGATAACACTTAAATCATCGCAAGTGGTACTGCTAATGCCGTACTCCCAATACAGCATAGTAGTTTTCGTTAGTGAAGCCAAAATGTTAAGTTCACAACTGTAAGGGAAAGATCAAGGAGGTAGGGATTATTATCGTGGACGCGACGTAGTTGGCGGCTTAGTAATACTGTAGTCATACAGGGCTTCTGCATTTCCGATTATGTCAGCAGCTTAGATAACTTTTTAGACACTACGTTATTTTCACGAAGGCTTCGAATGAAAACAAATCATTTTTCTATGTGAACTCATCGAAGAAAACAATCGATATTATGTACCTATCTCATGAATCATCCAGCATTTGTCGCCCAAGCATGGTCCGCTCTGTAAGTAATGCAACGCAAAAAGAAAAGGCTGAGAACATAGCTAGCTAAACCCCTACCGCATCCTGTCAAAGCACTCTTCTGACTTCAATGTTCATTTCCTCAACAAGGACGGGTTTCCCTGTTGGCACCGGTGGCTATAAGGCAAATTATCAATCCCGGAACCGAATGGAACTCGGAAGGGCCTCTGGCACAGCCCGAACTTGCATCATAACTTGTCGTATGCGCGTCTGGGCATGCTGCTGGAAGGCAGGGTGCGTGGCAAGTGAAATGGCGAGCAAGACGGTCAGCAGCATGATAACGAGGTGTTCAAGTTGGAAGCCGCCTCGCACGCCCCGGCCTGCGTGGTCCTTGGGGGCGAACGGGCCCACCATCTTCCTCATCGGCTCGATGGCGTACTCGCGTCCGGCCTTCTGGCCCGTCGGCATGCCCGGGAGGCCGTCTATGCTCCACGCGTTCTTCAAAGCCCAGTAGCGAGGCATGCTGTCCTTCTCGGAGCCCGCGAGGTACCTCTCCTCCTTACGGCGGAAGAAGTCGTTAAGCGTGGATCGGAACCCTTTGAACTCGTAGAGCGGCACTGAATAGCCGCACGAGGTGCCGACTTGGTGGATGTCCATCACGATGATGGATCGCACTCCTGGGATAATTTCGATGTTCTCCCGCTCCACCATTTCGTTAAATGGCTCCGTGTCAAACTCCAGCACTCGCCCCTTTCTATCGAAACGTTAGAATCCAGTGTGTGGAGCTGCCGCACGTATACAGTAGAGTTTCCTACCCCCAAAGACGCAATATCCGAGGCTCCTTTTGGAACTCGTTAAACTGGATGGTTATACGTCCGTTACCGGGCTCTAAGAGATGAGAGATCTACGGCGCCGTTAGCGGGTTGGCTGTGCGAGGTGTACTATGATATGTGCCTACCGTCTCGTTGCCGGATCCCGTCATTTCAAGATACCAAAACATCTGTTGCTGGTCGTTTGACGTGCCCTTTTCGAGAACATGCCCCGGTGTTACGCCGAAAGACTTGTGGTTTGACGATACCTGACCTTTAGGGGAGACGTTCACATGGCCATTCCCCGACAGCGGTGCCGTCGCTACCCAGAAAACCTTCTGGGCTAGAATCCATTTGATTAGGGACTCCTTGGGGATACTTTCGAAGAATTCTCCCATGTTGAGTTGCGAAAATGGAAGCTATCGTGGAGTGGATACTTGATATACAAATTGAGGGTGAACTGCTAGAAATAGTAGAACTCTTTACTTTGCGGGGAGTTTCGTTGAGAAATCGGGTTGGCGACGGCCTACACGTTGCCAATGATAACCATGACACACTGTATTGGATGATTCAAGCCAAGCTTGACTTGGAGATGAGTAAAGCAACCTTGACACTAGCTGCCCGATCGGATAGCCGCTATTTGCCGATGCGGAGGTGGGTCGATGCCCATCTAGCTAGGTAGGTGGTAGCTTTCTCAGCCTATTATGCAATAGTGCAGCAAGACGTTCGGATTCACAGATTTTCTATGAGTTTTACCGATATCGGGATTCGGGTTATGAATCTCAATAACCAACGGTGCCAAGCTAAGATGAACACGATTTGGATTAGAATCACCTCAAAAGATACCCAACTAACTTGATACAGCTCATGATTGAGCATCCATGACTAGGACTATCCCCGTCAACCCGAGCAAACCTAGCTTTACAGTATCATCGAATGTGTTGTCGGAATATCATACCTATCATACCAGCTGGAAGTCCTCAAGTACACCTAGAAACTCGGGGTCTTGGAGGGCAGGCTTCCAAATGGAAGCCATCTTCTCGGGCCATAGGAGCCGGCTTTCCAATATGTTAGAAGTCTCCGTATAAACCGCGTTGCTGCTGGACCAAGCCATTTCATCCATCCTAAGATCATCGAACGATGCCGATTTATGCTCGAACCAGAAAGGAAATATTGATCTCCCTACCAATGTATACCGTCCTAATCCATGATGTCTCAAGACGACCGGGAAGGATGCTCCTTGTAATAGGACGATAATGTCGTTACTTTTGGAACCTTTGGCTGATATCGAGACGCTTGACGAGGCGAATCCCAAAACGTGATTGCCTCGAATGGGCTCTGGGGGCACTATCACCCGACCGCGAACGGCCTGTTTAATCTTCTCGAGCATTGCGAGTTGAAGTACAGTCATCATCCGCCTACCAGCATCGCTTGCTTCCACTCCCATAACCTCTCCTTCGTATAGAGGGAAATTTCCGTCGTGGAACAAGCCGTGGAATGTGGATTTGTAGTCTTGTTTTACGCCTGGAAAAAGTGATTCGCTGTGAAAGCTACGTCCTCCAAATCTCTCCTTGAAACCGGCTTCGAAGCCCGGGGATATGAACGGCGCCCATGCCGTAGCTTCATCGATGCTGTCCTGCAGCACACCAAGCACCACACCCCGAGTGCATAAAATTCCATTCCCATTCGGCGGTTGTGGAATTGGTTTCCATGATATTCCGATCTTTTGGACGTCGATAAAGCCGTACTTCCACGAATTGATCCTATTCAGGACACGATGCTGGGCAACATTAGGATCGTAAGACCTCCAGTCGGGAGTCCACGAGGGAAGGTCAGATTGAGCCACGCGTGATCCTACAAAATCGAGGATGGATAATGATTCCGCCCGTGCAATCTCGTACCTGACAACGTCCTGGAACACTTTAGAAATGGGGCGGCTATAGTCGACTTGTAGAGAAGGCCGGTTGATATCTACACCTCCTTGCGATATAGGAACCGTTGTAAACCCAAGAATCCCGTAGACCAAGTCGCGGGGGTCGGTCACTCCGAAGGACGAAGAGAACACTAACGCATCTAAAAGCGAGACAGGGGCGTTTCTCGCAGCTTGATTACGCTCGAAGTGTGATTTATGGTCGTATTTGTAATCCGGCTGGACCAGTGTCATGATCGCATTGTAGGGAGACTTCAAATACAGAGCGTCCGTATAGTCTGGTAAGCCGGATTCCGGACTTGAAGTCGCGCGCCCCTTAATCGACGCGACGAAGTCCTTGATGCGCTCGTAGTCTCTCCAGGCCATGAAAAGATCACCAAACTGCATCACCAAGTCCCTAGCGGCAAAGGCTTCCTGTCTCACCCAGGTGCGCTTGAATAGAGGGGGTTCGCAAGCATCCACGAGGAACCGATGGAGGGTCTCGAAACGCGCGAGACAGTCGTCACTATGCTTTTGGCTGCCCGATAGGTTTTCAAGCACCGATGTTAGAATAGCGCTTTTCTGTCGATCCCAGCCGGAATTCCACGCAACGACCCGGCGGGCCTTTTGGTAGATTGAAAACATCCGCCCTACCTGTATCGATTTCTCCTTGACATCGAACTGATTGATGCAGATCGCATCAACCCATAGGTAGCGAGCAGCATCAGGCAAGCGCAAGTGACGTAGAGCGGAGTCCAGGTTCTTCGTGATGAAGAACTCGATGCCGTTTATCTGGACCGGATGGGAGAACACGGGCGCACCCCATGTGTACGACAATGCTTCATAGGGGACCTCTCGAGGACCGTCCTCCTCGACGACTCCGAGGCCATCGTGGATGATAACATCGGCCTCTAGGAGTGCACAGACAACTGGTTCATTGAACCGAGACGAGGGATCGACACGGATAATACGCGTCTGCCAAGGTTTGATTGTTCGGTATAGTTTCGCCGCCGCCGCCTCTCGAATACTCTCCTCGACTGGAGGCAGATTTGTCTTGCTGCCCAAATCCAAGCTGTGCAGAGCGTCGGGCAGCGGGAGGTTCCGAACCCAACAAGAAGCCGGGCAACCTTTCACCTTCAGCGATCGCTCCCAAGCCGCCCAATCACTTGACTTGCTCATCGAAGCGGTACTTATATCTAATTCAATCAAACTTGCGGGAATCTACTGAACTTGTAGGATAATGGATTGGAGGGACGAGGTGAAAATAAACCGCAGTATGAAATGGATACGAAACTCTGGCCCCCAACTATACTCGCCGGGATTCCAAACATCCCGACGTTTAACCGGTGACAAGCACCTCACGTCGGGGACATTGAATTGGAAAATTCACTTTGATTTGGAAAACTTTAAATACTTAATTTTACTTATAAAATACACCTAAATTAAAGTAGCACCTGATAAATTCAAGATTTCAATATGTGCATAATTGGTGGCTGTACAATTGCCTAAATGCATGTCGAGGCCTAAATATTGCATATTATACCCATATTAAAAGTTTTCCAAATCAAAGTGAATTTTCCAATTCAATGTCCCCGACGTGAGGTGCTTGTCACCGGTTAAACGTCGGGATGTTTGGAATCCCGGCGAGTATAGGTCAGCTGCTTATTCAAAGCTCTGCTATGAATAGAACACCCTAGCCATTAGAAGTGTCTCTTAAATTGGGCATTCAAATCCAACTCTATGGAACTAGTGAATAGTAAATATGGTGTAGTTCATCTTACTTTTGGTGAAACTTGATTCACTTTATAAAAGCAGACCCTTAAGAGAAAGTCGCATCATCAAAATCAAACTAACTACCACTTACAGTTAAACTATTTTCAAATCAGTGTCTAATTGTAAGAAATCTAGCATTAGGAGATACACAATGGGTTGTATTACTTGTTGGTCTGGGTAGTTTGTCCACGCCGCCCCCTTCTCCTTTGGGAGGCATGGGTGAAATAGATCTTCATAAGTACCCTCATTTTATACCATAGAAGTCAAGTCTCGCAATATGACGGTGGAATAAATCCGCTATTATTATCATTAAGTCCTATATACCAAACATGTGAAGAATCGAGACACGAAAAACGTCTCGAGGCAACCCATTGCATCATTATCTTAATAATATCCGAAGGCGACCGCCGGTCAATGCTTATTACACCAAGTCCTCGCTTCCGGCACCGGCTGCCCGGGCTCCCACAGCAGCGCATTCTCCAGCCTGGCGGCGAACGTCGTGTTGGGCATGCGGAACTGGATCGAGTTCTGCAGGCCGCCCCCCTCCGCCGCCGTGGCGTTCTGCCAGGTCGCGATGGCGGAGCCGTTCACTATAATAGCAGAAGTCAATAATTGCTTGTTTAGGAAGGGGATGGACTCATTTGATGAGTGTCTCGGGAGTGATTGATTACTCCTAAGCGAGTAGAAATGATACTAGAAAAGGGGGGGTGGGGTTGGGGGTAGTTCTAGATGTTACATACGGGTGGCGCGGCCGCCGTGCGGGTACTTCCAGTGGAAGACGTCGTCGATCCCGCAGACGGCGTAGTAGACGGCGACGGCGTCCCAGACGGGGTGCGACTGACCGTAGCCGATGTTGGCGCGCAGCGCGAAGCCGAGCGGGTTCGTCTCGGGGTCCAGCTCGGTCGTGATGCGGCGGCCGATGATGGTGTTCTCGCCCACCTCGTCCGACGCGAACGTCAGGCGCCCGGGCCACCAGTTCAGCACGGCCTCGGCGTACGCCGGGTCGTAGGTCCCCGTGTTGTACGAGAAGCCGACGTCGTTGGCCTGCACCACGAGCTCCCGGACCTTGGTCGACAGCAGCTCGGCCCCCGTCAGCGGCGAGATCTCGTCCGGGCCCGAGTTCATCAGCTGGAACAGGTTGTCGTAGAACCCGATCGCGGCGATGGTGATGGAGTCGTCAGCCGACGTCGAGAGCAGAAAGCGGTAGGCGGTGACTAGGCGGGCGAGGGCGTCTGTTAGATATGATTCACCTCATCTGGGATCTCTTAATTTGATATAAAACTACCATCGCACCTGGATCTGGGACGTTTGCTCCGTCTCGGACGTCCTCCGTGAAATTGAAGGTCAAGCCCGTCAAGTAGTCCCCAAACTCGGGATGGTCTGGCCATGTTGTCTAATACGTCATGAGCCCTAATCGCTGTGGTGAAGCACCGGGATGGTCCATACCAGGTTGTCGACAGGTTTTTGTACAGCAGTGGGAATATCTGGGTGACCAAAGAATGTATCGATAGCATCGATAGCTGGAGGAGCATATCGACTGTTGATGCCTATGTTGTGTTATCAACTGCGAATCCTACAACGACTGATAGGAGGGAGATAAACTTACATGATAGAACACCGATCAGTTCTACTTGTCCCCAATTCTGAAGTATATTGGCTTCTCCTATAGCCATAGGATCGTCGTCGAAATTAAGCCTTTTCAAAGCAAGAAGGGGAGTCAGTGGGGATACAGTAGAGAGACAAGATATTAAAGGGCTTGAAACATGTCTGAGGAGTAATAACTCTCACACCGTCCCTAATAAGTTCGATTGTAGGCTTTTCACTCCCGAAACAGGCGAGAAGGAGGAAAATGAGGCCATGATGATACATACATATCTGTGTCGATGATGAGCCGTACCTTGTGGGCGAGCGCGGTGCCCGCGAGCATAGCCAGGCCAGCTAATAACATGGCTCTCATCTTGGCCGTCTTGGTCGTCTTGGTTTCACAAGAACTTGCGAGCCTCTATATAACAAACGAAGCCGAAAGGAAAGTACAAGAATCGTCCCTTCGATTATTACGAAGTCCCGGTGAATTGGTCAGCAACAAGACGAGCTGATGCCCAGGTCTTAGGAGGGGTTTTGTTAAAATTCCGCTGGGTATTCGAAAAGGGAGCTATCCCGAAATAGAAATAAAACAATTTACTAGAATAGGAAGGTAGTTACCATCTTGTGGCGTTTAGAGAGCTGTTGTGGCGTTCATATAGGAAAATAGCCCACAAAAGGATGCTATACTCTTGGATTATAGAGGGCTCTACTAGGTAGGCTTGCTAGTGCTTATCATCACCTGTAGTATAGTTCGGTCTTGTTTCCAATAAAGGCATCGCTTAATCTAGCGCCGATAGAGTAGGTTGGCGTAAAAAGAAATATTTATAAAAATATAAAAACAAAAGGACTGAAAGGTAGTGCAGCTCTCCCATATGAATTAACAGAAATAAGGTGGGTGGAGACAACGTAGGACGTACCGAGATCGAAGGATGTTAGGAGCTTCGTGGGAGCTGGTGTCATTTATATGCAAAGTCTGACTACGATTATATATGCACTTCTGGTAGATGACAAGAGTTTCAGTAACCTCCTATATCCAAGCGGCAAGAAAGAAGATGGGAGATTGTAAACTTAACTTGGCGAGAACTGTTAGTCATGTAGGCCAGGTTGTGAAAATACACGACTTTACTTAGGAGGCATTCAACAACCGTAAACTCGAGAGAGTTCATGCGCGTCTAAATTCAGAGCGACAGCGATGACTTTCACCAATCCATCATCCTTCAGTTTCAGTAATAATAGGATGTTATGTTGAGATTTACGCTCAATATGAGCTACTAACTCAAGTTATAACTCCAGTTTCATATTAAATCGTTAAACGCTGCTGTTTAGGCTGTCTACTAACCAGAATGCATCTGCTAATTCTCTTATGATATCGAAATCCCTTTTTTCTACCAATTTAAGCTACGAAATTGACTCGCCCGAAGAGTACTCGGGCCAGCTTGAATCGTCTAGCATAACCTCAGCTATCGGGTTTTGTAAACTAGAAAGTTGATCTGCTTATAACCATATGCTAAATTCAGGCAACTTAAGATGAAATTGCAACGAGTGTACCTATGCGGCGCTTAAGCGGCATGCTACAGAAGCAGCCCCTGGCAGAAAGTACTTGGGATCTGGCTGGAAGACGCAGAAAGTCCGTTGGTAGCCTTTTCAGAGACGTTGTCCTAGTAGTTACTCGATATTTTCGTCGACTATGGCTTCAAGGTGTCGATCGGGCTGATAACTGAGTCGTAAGCGGTAAGAAGATATGTTTGGAGAGTAACAAAACGGTTCAATAGTGACTTGAGGCTCTCTTATATCATATGATAGTAGTTTTATCAAGGAGATAATGTAGGTGACGGCCTACTTGTAGGGTCCTGAGAAGGAGATGGTTAGGTTGGCCTAGGTGTTAGTAATGACCATAGCCCCCCTTTAAATGAAAAAAGGGGCTAACGCGTGTTGACTATATAGACGGATCAGAACTGAGAGAAAACTACAAGCTTCCGAAACTAAAACCGAACGAGATGAGGTGCTATATGCATTAGAACTCTACGCTGTCGCTTAAGTCGTCTTGAGCTTTTTTTGTCTCCCTCCCTTTTTCCCTTCTTCTTTTTCCTTTTCCCCCCTTTTCAGTCTGCTTGACTTTGCACCCATCCTACTAGATACACTAGCACCCCTTTTCTATTTATTCTCTTCCACTTCCCCCCCCCCCCCCCCCCGAAGTTTATCTACTGTAGATCATACTTGAATATTGTACATAGCTAGCAAATCATCGTGATAATGCCTACACCACTTGGTGGCGGTCGGCGGTCGAAAGGAAACCGATTCCAATGGTCAAGGTATCCTCACAATTGGGTTCATCAACATTGCAGTTCGCGGCAATAGTCAATGCTGAATTACAAAGGTCTCTCTCATTAATCCGTATAATTATGCAAGTGTCATATGCTACCTCTAATAAAGGGGGGTGGGTGGGCGACGTATCACCTCACCTGTATCATCACCAACTCATCACCAACCAACTTCATCTGCGCAACCCCTCCCCTCGGTTGACTACTAAAAATGGGTATGTACCTTGGTATGTATTCTCGTATGCACAAATTGGCATTTGCTAACCACTACCTAATGTTCTGATAGGGCGCAACTAACTCGATCCGAAGTAAGCTCTTTTTGTGTCCCGTATCCTAATCGCAAACTAAACCCCGTTGCATGCCCAGAGGATTCAACCGCATGACCACTGATGCTTGCAACGCAGACAGAGAAAAAATTTTGAAGGTGGAAGAAAGAAAAATGTCCCATGGCCGACCGTGGCCTGTTTGACGTAAACCGCTTGCCGCTACCCCAACGCCAGCCCCAAAGCAATGCCTTGTTACAAATAGACTGGTACCTAAGGATTCCCTAGTCGAACGAGCCTATTATAGAGTAGGTACAAAGGGAACAAGAATCGTGCATGTGTGAAGGGTGTATCGTAGCAATGTCTAATCAGTCCTGTTCGTAAAACCCAGGTGAGAGTATCATGTGTAGTTCCAAAAATGAGGTTTCCAGTTCATCGCTCAAGCTTGGGTGGCTGTGAATCCCATCCGTTTATGTAAGCCATCAAGCCCATACCGATAAGAACTACCCCTATCATTGAAGCGTAAGGTATGCTGTTGGCCAATGTCTGGTCGCGAGACATTAATCCGGATGCTGCTGACTGCGGTGTTATGGTATTGGCTCTGGAAAGCGTTGGCTGATCTTGGGGTTCGCTAGCGGTTGACTGGCCATTACTTGGACCTGATGACGCCGCCTTGGCCATCGTAGAAAGGTTCGTCGAAGCCGCATCTAGACCGTTAGAATTCTTCAATAGACGAGAATCTAAAAGCGCCTTCTCCTGCGCAACAGCTTCTCTAGCCTCGGCATCCCTTCGAATTTGCAGCGCCATCTCAGCTAGGCTTTTTCGGTCCACGTCTCTCTCTGCTTCAGCTGTCTCTGCTCGCAGCTTGAAAGCTTCTAGCTGTTGCCGCAAATCTTTCATTTCTAGTACCATGGACTCGATTTGAGCATGGAGTTGCGTAGCCGAAGACTCGATGACTTCGGCCTTGGGGGGTATCGTGCCAACATCACCGGTCGACTCGTTAGTTATAGGTAAAGATGCTTCATCCACGGGCGGCTCGAAGGCCGCTTCAAGGGCAGTCTCCTGAGTTTCCGACTTTACGGGAGCCCCATTCATTTTCATCGCAGCAGCATCCTCTAACCGTCTAGCCAACTCCTCAGCGAGTTCCCTAGCCTGTCGCTCTTTCTGGAGGGTTTCCTCGAGGTCTCGCATACGCGAGCTCTGAGTTTCGATCTCCCGTTTTGCACTATTCAACGCTTCCGTTAATTGTAAAATCTGGCTGGTGTTGCCGTCCTGGCGGATTGGGGATACGTTTTGGTTCGTCGGCTGCTTCGGGCGCTCGGTAATGCCTCGCTTCAGGGACGGAACATCCGGTTTTTCGGGTAAGGGTTGTTGGGGCGGAGGTGCCGGAGGATCAGAAAATCTGGTTTTATTGTCGGACCTGAAGGATATTCCATTTCCATTGACCATTTGCGACTTCGGCTGCTCAGCTAACTCGGGCTTTTCGCTGTCCTTAATATCCTCTTTTGTTAGAAGCCCATGGAGGAATTGATTTGTTCGACCCAAGTCTTGCGATTGAAGACGTTGGTTTCGCATCTCGTGCTAGGAACAGTGTTAGATACGCTCCACCCCGAGGACCGCAACCTAGACTCACCTGTAATCGCTTCACGATCTGCTCGGTACTAATAGGTGAAAAGAACAGCCCTCGCTGGTGATTCATGGCGTTTCCATGCGGTCCCATCATGCCGCCGCCCGGGCCGACTCGCCCATTAGTTGCCATGGAAGCTTGACTTCCTGTTCGCGCCCGAACGGGCATGGCACCTTGTGGCCCCATCATCATCATGGAACCATTAGCTGGGTCGAGGTCGCCAAAGTTCATATCGAGGAGATTGCTTGAAGGATTTAAGAAACCAGCATGTTCAACCTTGGCCGCTACTTTATGATGAACGACCGTCTTTTGGTCCTCGCTCACAATATCGATACCCAACTCCAAGTGGTCTCCGGTTTGTAACTCGTGCGGTTCCGACTCTCGGTTTTCTTGCGATAGTCGCGTGCCGTTTACAAAAGTTCCATTGGAAGACTTGACGTCGCGAATCCATATCTTACCTTGGCGGTCGGCCCAAATCTCCGCGTGTTGACGCGAAAGAACTTTCGAATCAAAGAACCCGTTAATCGGGGTAGGGACTGTTTTGGCATTCGTCTGACGACCGATCCTAAGGGTATCAGGGGAGAATGGTACAGAAATTGTTTTTCGCTCGAAGGTTCCGTTTAAAGACAGGAGATACAGAACGGGCGCGCTTCCGGCAGGCATAGACTCGGTTATCGGACGAGGCATAGCTTGCTGTGCCCCAACTAAGCCCTGGGAGGGCAATACCGGCGAGGGCGAATGCATGGGCGCAGATCCGTTCATGCTACCAACCAACTGTGGGCGCCCTGCAGACATTCTAACAAAGTCGGATTGGGCATCTGGTTTCGGGGACGGCCACGGAGCTTTAGGTTGAGGTCGTTTCCGCGTTCCGGCAGCATTGCTCCACGAGCCCATCTCATTTGAAGTTGGCATGGAGTTGCCATTCGGTTGCGAAGCAGTGGTTGCTATGGTAGAGGTGGAAGACGCGGATGAGGTCGAAGAGATGGAGGAGGATGAATTATTCCGTGGCAAATTCTTTCGGGGCATAAACATTCGGTTTAGCTCGTCGGGATTCATGGGATTAATCTGACCGGCGTGCCCGCCGTTAATACCCCATGCCGGCCGGTTATGCTGCGTAAAGGTGGGCGGACTCGCGACAGCTGTCATGAGGAAGACTGGCGCAACGGAATACGAGATGGAAAGAAAGTCGGTGGATGAAGCCGCGGGGAACGGGGGAGTCGAGCCGGGGAATGTAGAGGACCCCTTCTGCTGATCATACACGCGACTGGAATCACCCAAGGATAAAATACGTCGTCGGTCAAAAGTGGCTTCGTCGAATAATACAGAAGTGATCAAAAACCGAAACGTTTGCTGATGCTGTTGTCTGCGGCGAGATAAAAAAAAAATCGATCAGTTAAAGGGGGTCCACGAGGTGAGGGCGACAGGAACTAGATTGTTATTGGGTGCTTGCGGGTACGCCGGGGGGGTGACAGGGTGATTTTAAATGTGATTCGATCGCGGCAAGAGAGAAAGAGAGTTGGAAAACATACCATGCGATTTGATAGGGAGACGACGACGGTGTTTGGTTGAAAAATATGTGCTTTTGGGCGACGTGAGAGGAGTCGTTGAAAGTCGAAGTTCGGGTTCAGTTGCCAGGTGGGTTCCAGTTGGTTCAGTTAGTACCTGGTACCTAGTACCTACATTGCCCCGGTGTTCTTGTTCAGGTACTCTTGCTGGGTTGTTGGTTGCGACCTAGTACCTCGTTAGGTAGGAGGTAGGAGGAGGTAAGAGGTAGGAGGTAGCATCTGGCCTAAACCCCTACTAGGTACCTGCTACTACCAAGTTACTCCAATAAGCGCTTTGCCAGTCAGCTCTTCAACTTTTTTTTATTGGGTACAAGATATAACGGATATTAGGTAACATATGTACATAGATGTACATAATGAAGTCGTGTACCTCTATCTGTATATGAGTTTACCATGCTTTGCGATTATGTTTCTTAGGTCTTGGATTCTTCCTAATTATATTATTACATGTACATTAAATCTTCGTTGCCATATACATGTAGCCATGAATTCCATCCATTACTCATATGATACTTGAAATGTTTATGAGTATTCAGGTACCTTAGGTAGCCGCTGAAGGCATGTGGCATGTGGCATGTGCGAATAGCGATGTACTTGTACTTTCCGCATACGTAAGGTGTAGTACCAGCTCTCCACATCACGTGCTCTTTAACCCGACGCTCGGACCTTTTTGTCGTGGAAGCACCTAACCGTCTTAAGGCTCCAGAGCCCTCTATCGCTAGATTTTCAGCCGCGCCAAGAATATAGAAAACCCGGGTTTATAACGGCTGATTAGATGAAATCGTCTCCAAGAGCCCTCGGACGAGAGCAGAAACAGAGGAACAGTGGTCCCACTAGCCAGCAGAATACATAACCTACCTATCCAATTCTCGATTCTTCAATTCACCACTTCGTACTTTGAACGTAGCTAGCCAAAGCTTTTGGAAGTCTTGAGAACGATCGCCACGATTTAATCCCGATATACAAAACCGGGACGAGTTCAAAATGCCGCCGATGCCAGCAAACCGCGGTCCGCAAGGCCCTTCCACTGTTGATAAACGTTGGTTCTCCCCAGAACATTCGATACGCCCGGTTAGGCTACTAACGTTGTCTTGATTAAAAGTGAAGATGGGTGCTATGATGGGTGGAAGTACGTAAATCGGACGAATTTCAAGGGGCAATACCAATCCTAACGTCTGTTATAGCTGTCGGCGTCATCATCGGCTTCATTTACGGTACGATTCGTCCTTGCCTTGATCGTGGCAAGCTTGCGCGACTGATAGCGAACGGATAGGAGCTACCAACATATTCAGATACGGCGCCGGCACGAACGGTATAATGCGAACGTTGGGTCAATACATGCTTGGTTCAGGGGCTGCATTCGGGTAAGTAAAGGCTGAAGGACCGTTAGCGTTGGCGCACCACGTCCTCGAGCTGACTCTCACGACCAGTTTCTTCATGTCTATCGGTAGTGTCATCAGAACCGATGCTTCGCCAATCGCGGTCGAAGCCTTTGCTCGCGCGCAACGACGACCCTTCATTATGCCTGCGAAATCGGGTGCATACCAGCCACGAAGCCGATGATTCATCATTCTTCCCACGTGGCAGCCGCAAATATTGAGTTGGTAATACCCGCGGCATTTCACCTCTTCGGTTTCTATGAAGCCCTACGGTTCCGTATGAGGACCAGGCTAATAGCTACGATAACTCGACTCATCATTTATATCCATCTCCCATCTCCCACTAGCAGCGGTAGGCTTGATAGGAGCTACGAACCTAATCTCATTTTGAGTATTATCCAGGGCTTCCGACACGTACTGCGTTGACTAGGGCCTTGTATTATATTAACTGTATATAAACCAGGAGCCGTAGGGTAGAGAGCTATCAAGGTCAGATCTACACCTCGTCCTATGTAAACGCACCCAAACTTAACGCCAAGCAGCCAGACAATTAAGTCCAATTCCTTTGGAGGACGAAGTATATAGGGGGCTGGCGACTAGATTCACACGTTATTTGAATGGAACTTCTCCTGAGCGAGTGCGATTTAGTGCAGTTCACGGTTCACGTTTTTCTTCAAAAGTTGTCTCACTCAATAGCATTCGTGAAGTTGATCTGCCCCATCGAATCTCCGAGACAGCCACATCAAGCCACGCTTTCAGGGGAAGGAAAAGGGAACGAAAACGGACCGTCGATGCCAGACCAAGCCAAGGGATTCCTTGAAGAAGCAAGTGGGTAAAAGCTAGGTTGCCCTACGACCAGCATTATAGGAGTAGATCACCACACTTTCCTACCTATCCTACCCCTTTTTATGGTAATATTTTTCAACTCCATCCCTCATGCAACGGGCCTTTGAAAATCCAATCACTCTACGGATGTCCAAATCCCACACAGCAAGTAAGCGCGTCGCGGCTTTAGAGTAGGGGACTCGGGTTGACATTGCATGTAGCAGATTCCGATCCCATTGAATGCAATTATCGTCATCGAAATGAATACGATGACCGGGGAACAAGGATGGCAACAATTTGCCGAACTTGCTTGGATGTCTTAAGCTCGGTTCTGTACAGATGGAATATCCGTGTAACTGGATAAGTGCTACGTATGATGTGAGAAGCCGTGGCTTGAGACACCTTTCCGGGCGACTATCGATAAATCCCGATAGACCGCTCCATCTATGATGCATCGATATCGCGACTTGGCCTCGATGGCATGTCAAATGTCCTCCCAATGCCAAACAACGAACGCGAGGTACTTTGAATGGCTCAAATTCATTGCATTAGCCTTCTGCGCCTTCCATGTCGCCTCACATGAGCGGCGTGCGCCATTCTCGTGGCACTTGAGCTGCCAGCAGGCTTCATGTGGCCTCACTTACTGGCCTGGAATACCTTCTATGGAGGGCGCGGAGATGCTAGCCACTATGAGAATGGCGTGAGCAGATGAGCCCATGCATTGTTCAAAGTAGTACAAGCAAATATTCCGAAATCCCTACGAGAATGAACCTGTCCAGGCTGATAAAAGAGCTGCAGAGGTACTAGGAAGGGATAAGGGATGCATTCTGTCGTATTCGTGTCTCAACCTACCCCTTATATGGCCGGCCTACCATTCCATTCCAGATGATAATATATAATCTACCTACGTGGTGAGCTGGCGTTTCCGTCCGAGTCGTGTAAACAACCCATCCATCTATAGTTGCTCGTGGCTCCCGCAAAGCGGTCCTGTTTGGTAACGTCCATTCTCTCATTATTCTGGCTTCGTTTGAAGCCGTCCGATCGTTAGTATCTTCATAATGGGGTTTCTTCAGTCATGTTGTAGTTTGATGGGAGAGCTTTCATCAAGCGCACAGAACGGGTAAGGCATAGACCCGTTTCATCGGGCTTCCGAGCGTCGAGTCGGCTTGAAATATCTAACGAACTCCTGTAGAAAATCCTTTTGGGGCACCGTCGTAGCTCCGACTCTTCCACTATGGATGATGAGCAATGGGGGACGGGATGGATATAAGAATTGCCCGTGGGGGAATCAGCTGGCGAAAACATACAATCCTTATACCGACGCGCCGCACACAATCGTTACTCGAAGATATGATTTTAATATTAGCCGGGGCGTGATCGCTCCAGATGGATATGAAAAGCGGGTGATACTGGTCAACGGCCAGTACCCAGGCCCGCTAATCGAGGCAAACTGGGGTGATTACATCGAGGTGAAGGTTACCAACTCTATCGAAGACGAGCCGCCAGAGGGCACGGCAATCCACTGGCATGGCTTCCTACAGACTGGAACCCCGTGGATGGACGGAGTACCCGGCGTCTCCCAGTGTCCGATTGCTCCCGGAAAGAGTTTTACGTACCGATTCCGCGCCGAACTCTACGGTTCGTCATGGTACCATTCTCACTACTCAGCGCAGTATGCTGGTGGACTTCACGGCCCTATCGTTGTGTATGGCCCGCGGAATGTGGAGTACGACGTCGATATCGGTCCGGTTATGGTCAATGGTATGCGTCGACCCAACTGCTTTCCTTCACAGAATACTAATAGGCAAAATAGACTGGTGGCATAAAGATTACTTTACGGTCGTCAAAGAGGTTATGGCCCCCGGATTTGCTGGTAAGACTTATTCGGACAACAATTTGATTAATGGGAAGATGAACTTCGACTGTTCGACGAAGGCCGCGGGCGACAAGACTCCCTGTACAAACAACGCCGGCCTGTCTAAGTTCAAGTTCCAACCTGGAAAAGCCCATCGTCTCCGCTTCATAAACGCTGGAGCCGAGGGCACACAGCGAATATCGATCGACGGACATAACATGACGGTCATAGCCAACGACTTCGTGTCGATCGAGCCCTACGACACACAAGTCGTCACCTTGGGTGTGGGCCAACGTGTAGATGTTGTCGTCCATGCTCACGACAAGCCTGGATCTTCATTCTGGTTGCGCGCTAATTTGACATCCTGCTCCACCGCCATGCAGCCGTTGGCTCTCGCCGCCATCTACTACGATGGTGCCGACGAGAATTCCATGCCAAAGAGCACTCCGTGGAACGTCCCAGATCCAGGTACTTGCGCGAACGACGACCTCGCCCTCACTAAACCGTACTATCCCATGGTTCTGCCCGAGCCCTCGTTTACGCACCACATGGACGTCGGCAGCTTTCGCAACGCTAGCGACAGCTTCCTCTGGAAATTTGGTGTGAGTTTTACCCCTTCGTATTGTCGTGGTTTATGTCGATTTTCTCACATAGAATATTCAGGGCGTCACTGCTACGGTCAATTACAACAACCCGACTCTTCTCAGAACCCGCGATATGATCCAGGGTCAATTCCAGCCGGAATCCAATGTAATCAACTACGGCACCAACTCATCTGTTAGGATTATAGTCAACAACCAAGGCCCTGGGTAAGTCTCAACTCCCCTATTTAACTTCCCTTATATATATATATATCATACCATATCATTCCACGCAAAGCGCAGCCCTTCTAACGGTGACCGCCCCAGCGCTCATCCGATCCACGCCCACGGGCTCAACATGTACGTCCTGGCGGCCGGGCCGGGCAACTACTCGGAAGCCGACTCGGCCGCGCTCGACACGCGGAACCCGATGCGCCGCGACATCCAGATGGTCACGGGCGGCGGCCACATCGTGGTGCAGTTCGACACCAGCAAGAACCCGGGCGTCTGGCCGCTGCACTGCCACGTCGCCTGGCACTCGTCCGCCGGCTTCTTCTCGCAGATGCTGTTCCGGCCCGACCAGCTCCGGTCCCGGCCCTTCGCCGTCCCGTACGACGTCCGGCAGACCTGCCGCGAGTGGGCCGCCTTCACGAACCAGACGATGCCGGATCAGATAGACAGCGGTCTGTAGAGCAGAACGCCTAGTGAGGCGAAGAAGAGGAAAAGAATGGGGGTGGCGATGTCGAGGCTGCGCCACGCAGTGTTACCTCACGAGGAAGAGGGCATTCGTTGCATATGACCAATTTTCTTGCATTTTCGGGTGGAGCATAAGGATACATTTCAGGGTTTGCTCTTCGTTTACATATTGCATACTAGGCGGCGTTGACATCAGTGGACAGGACTAGTATGAGCCCCCCAACAGCTCGGTCTCTAGCGGGTTCTGATATTGGCGAAACGAAAGATCTTCCATGTACATGATTTATAATAGGCCCATGATTGGGTGAAGTCAACAAGTAACGATTTAACCAGAATTCTTTCATATCTCCAGCTCTCAGGTATACCCCACCTTCGAAACTGAAGCAGGAGAAGGGGGGTATATCTATTAATCAATTGGGTTGGGTAGGGCTGCAGACGGACTTCATTAATACTACAAGTTAATCCAGATCAGTCTTCTGAGGGTTACTTGCTTCTCAACATAACGACAATTGTTAATCCAAGCCTCGAAATATTACCTCGGTAGACATGTCTACTCAAGCAGACTCGACAGAGGACTGTCTCTCTTTTGGCTCTCGCGGCTCTTCGAGTCGCTGGCATGAGCCATCATGTACGGATCCTGATATTGTTGTTGAAGGATCGATCCCTTTTTGCAAGGCATGTCACAGCAAGCCGTCGTTAGAAGATATTATCTCCCAACATGAGCTGTCGAACATGTCTACCGCGCAACCACCACCCGACGAGCCTCCACACGATATGAAGCTCCGGTGGCCTGAATCGGTACCATACGTTAATCAAGCGCCCTCTGAAGATGCCGAGTCCCCTTCAATCAAACCTTTACGGCACATTGGCGGCGCCGAATACTGCGAACAGGATGCTACCGAGTCCACAATATACCCTAGTACCCTAGCGCTAGACGAGTTTCGACTGCTATGCATAAGCATTACCCCCGATAAGGAATCTCCTATACATGCCACCTTGGAAACGTACTCGGACGACATCTATCCAGAATACGAGACAGTCTCATATACATGGGGCGGTGAAGAAGGAGATAGTCGCCCTTGCCGTCCCATCTTCATTGGCCCGTATTGGGATGTCCTGCTACAGACTGAAAATTGTTGGCAGTTGCTTCGCTTCGTGAGGCCGACGAGGGGGGTTCGGCTCATCTGGATCGACGCTGTCTGCATCAACCAGAGAAACTTCGAGGAGCGCGAAGCGCAGGTTGCCAAGATGGCCCAAATATATAGACAGTGTACGAAGGTTGTTATATACCTAGGACCCCACATTGCTCTGATACTAGATAGTCGGTTCCCTCTTCGTCGAGGCCTTCACACGATGGACGCAGCGTCCCTAGAGATAGTCCTAAGGCAACGATACTTCACTAGGATATGGGTTATTCAGGAACTAATATCCTCGCCACGAGCGGTCATTCGCATTGGACAGACAGACTTCTACGTTGATTCGGCCATGCAGGATGATTTCTCGGAATGGAAAAAAACCACAACCCCGTGGCTACAATACGCGGCACGGCAACGCTTGCAAGTAGCAGACTCCTACGAGGCTTTAGCAATCATCTCTAGATCACAATCCGCAGACCCAAGAGATCGCTTGTTCGGTATATTAGGTTTGCTCCCTGAGAATAAACACAGTTCCCAGTTGAGACCTAATTACTCTTTATCCATTCAACACCTCTGGATTGGGTTCTTTGCCCACTGTCTCTTGAGGGAAAACAGCCCTTGGTTTCTGTTTCACACCACTGGCGTTCACCACCAGAGCTCAATTCCTTCATGGGTCCCTCAGTGGAATTCAATGGAAACTTGGGAATACCTTCCTCAGCCCAATCCTAAATTGAAATACTTTGTCGAGCTAATCAAAACCCATTCCGAGAAGCGTTTTGATAGGCTCGTTGCTATTGTTCCCGACCATGAACATTCGACCCCGAACAAGAATTTGTGGAACCATGGAGCGTCCGTATGCTCTCGTACGGGAACTTTATATAACTTGCTCCTAGAGCACCTGTTTATTCTTCCAAGGGCACCAGTACGTATCCACGATGGCTCAAACAGTGAATCCGGGGGCTACCACGTCTTCCAAGTCGACCAATCTGAAGAACCAAGCATATATCTAGTCAGCAAGTCGCCTCTCGACAAACTCGTCCGCCCTATGTGTGATCGCCTATTCTTATTTCAAGTGCGAAAGGACGTGGTGATCTTTCTGGTGCTGCGGGGAAATATGCATCTAGACTCTGGTCGACGTACCATACCTCTTCCAAATAAGAAGCAATATCATCTGGTTGCAACTTGTTTGCATGTGTTATTTGGTCCATCACATCCTAGTTTTTCATCAAATCCAATCAAGGAACCGCTCAGGAGCTTAGGGAAAGAGAGGACAGCACACTCGGTGATTGAAAATTGTCGGGACAAGCTGGATGGCCCGATCCAGATGGGTATCCTACATGCAGTCTTTGCCAGGGGTATCCTCTTCAAGGAGACGCTGAAAGGGACAGTTATGTCCAATAAATTCCTTGTTTACTGGATCCTCTTGCCATTGTTTGCTACGTGTATTAAGTCATACCACTGGAGAGCGTCTTTGGGGTCAGTTTTTATCAACTTAGATGACTGGAAAGCGCCTTTGATATCACTTTTCAAAGAAGTTTATCTATCTTATTTTGACCCAAAGTATGAGCCAAAAGTCGATGGTCGTTACTTTCAGATTAGCATCCCACCGAGCATGTGGCCATTAATGGTCCGCAACATACAGGACTACAAGGAACGTTGCAACCCTGGTGCGAAAACTGCTGAGGCCAAGCTGGTTTTTTGGGAGCAGAAGCTTGGTCATGGTGAATGGCAGCATCTAGTAGGAATTGACGAAACAGAACTGTTAGAGACCTTCAAGGGACCAGAACCTCAGACAGTTTCTTTCAGGACGGATATTTTCGATGTCTTTTTATCAGAGCCCGTGTACGAGAGCGTTCTATACACCATAAAACTGCTACGATGGCTCTCGGCCATTCCTGAAAATTTTACTTTAGAGGAGCTCACTGATGCAATCAGGCATCCAAAGGACGAATATAAATATGTTTTATCGGAAGGCCAGGATGGAGACTTTACTGTCGATGGAAGGTCATACTATGTCGATATTCTATGAGGGAGGCAAGCTATGACGGTAAATGAAGCAACTGAAGGCCGTTACTCTTAGACTCTTGGGGCCTCTTCAAGATCATGGGCAGATAGATTTCTTATAAGAACCCAAGTCTATCATCTTAGTCAAGTGGACCATCTACATACTTATCGACAGAAGTTTCTTACGTACCTCCTCGCTATAATATATACCCCTTTTTGAAGTAGTCCTGTATATCAAGCTGTCTCACCATCCTCTCATAAACCCATAAGATCACCATACTCCCCCACATCCCCCACGCCCGCCGTACCAGCAATCTGCTGCTGCAAGCCCATATCCGCGTCGGTGGCCCAGCCCAACGTCATAGTCGCCCACAAATCGTGGAACACGGGCTTCGACGCGGCCGGCTGCGGATACAGCGAGCCGCCGCCACCGACCGTCGCGGCGGAAGGGAGTAGCACCGAGCCCGCCGCCGCCGTCATCATCGGCGCCTTCGAGGAGCTCCCGCTATGCGAGGACGTCGCGTACGACGACGACGAGCCCGCGAAGGAACTATCGCCTTGCTGCTGCTGCTGTCCTTCCCACAGAGGAAGATATTGGTCGAGGCTGCCGTCGAACATAGGGCACATGCGAGCCCTCCGGCTGCTCTCCTCCGCCGCGGCTGCGGCCGCGGCCTCGAGCTCGGCGCTCTTCCTGTCGAACTTGGCCTTGACGGACCCCAGGACGACGCGCATAGCGGTCACGACGTCAATCTTCTTCTTGCTCGTACCTGCGCCACTCTTCCCCGTCCTGCTGCTGTTGCCACCGCCGGCGGCTTCCTTCTCGGCACCGGCGCTGACACCGGCGCCAACGCCTCCGTCGCTTTCTTCCTCGCCGGTCGCCGACATCCTGCCGAGAATCGCACTGAGCTCCAGCACCTGGCGGCCGCGGGCGTGGTCGAAGCCCGGGCACGTGGGCACCGGGAACGAGAGGCGGTACGCGACGATGACGAGCACGATGAGGCGCGCCATGTCGGGGCCGGAGAAGCGGCCCAGCTGCTCCCCGGGCAGGCTCGCGACGTAGTCGAGGACGGCCCGGACAGTGTAGGCGGCGGCCTGGAGCCGGTCCGCCGAATCCGTCGGCGGGTCGCCGCTCTCTTCCCGGCGCGGGCGGGTCGCCTGCATCAGCGGCGCCGCCAAGACGTACACGTCTACGCAGAGGGACGCTATCAAGATGCTCGCTGCGTCAAACGTGATCCCGTTAGTAGTAGAAAATGATTTAAATTGGGTAATTATAAGACAGATGATAGGTTAAAGGAGGAGGCAAACCATACGTGTCGTAGAGAGATGGCCGGGAATCCCGGCTTGGAAGTCTCGGAGCTGCGTCTCGAGGCCCATGCGGAGAAGCTGGCGGTGCTGCTCGTTCTGGTCGTTCGCGTCGGGCCTTTTATTGCGAGCCCTGTGGAGCTTCCACAGCTCGTGCTGGATGTACTGTATGCGGACGAGCCACACGAGGACATGGTCCTGTTCGAGGTCGCTGCACGCCTCAAGGATATCGCAGCACCTGGCCATCCATGGCGTATAGTCTAGACTGGAAGGCTTAGACATTCCCCATGAGTGTCTTAGGAAGAAGTCAGCGGCTAGGCAAAGGCGAAGGGGGCGGAGATGAGGCTGACTGACACTGAAAGGATATAGAAGCAGGCGAGGTACGCTCGGATACCCTGAAACCTAGCCTGTTTGCTCTCTGGCGGTTCGGCTGCTAGATTCATGTCTGTTGCTTCATCTAGTTCTAGGTCATGCACCATGTCCACGGCCATGCGGAGATATTGTAGCAACTGCTTATTCTTTGGGCGGAGATGAAACGGGTACCTGTTCAACAGATATCGCTTATTAGAATTATTACGACCACTAGCGAGCGGGACACATAAGACGTAAGAAGACATATAACTCACCAAGAGCAGTAAATAAGCAACCCCTGTAGCAGCTCGAGAGACCTCTCCCCTCCGGCCACGAACTTCAAACCCAAAATCTTCCGGAACTCCTCGTCGTACAGGTTATGGTTCTGCAGGCTGGCCGAGCAGCTCGTCACCGCCAGGACGGCCAGCAGCACGAACGGCACGTCGCGGGCCATGGACCGGACGTCGGCGGCGTCTCCCTCGGGCAGCGCGACGCACGGGCAGTGCGGCAGCATGGCCCGGAAGGACGCGAGCAGGCGCGCGGCCGAGTCGAGGTTGAACTGCGGCTTGATGCCGAGGCTGCTCACGGGCCGCGAGCTCGCCGGCGCCGGCGCCGTGCTACTCCTACTGCTGCTGCTTGCTGCTGCTGCTACCGCCGGCGACGGGGTCGGCATCGACAGGTCGTTGAAGCTGAAGGCCCGTCCTCCGACCGACGGCGATAACACCGCTGCGTCGTCGTCCGCGTCTTCCTGCTCGCCGGACGGCACGAGGTCCTCGATGTAGCGCTCGTGCCGCTCCCTCAGGTCCTCGAAGTCGTCGGGCAGGTCGTCGGCGGCCGGCATCGTGAAGTCGATGCTGAAGGTCTTGCTGGGGCCTGGGAGAGGCGGCAGCGGCTCCTCTGTGTCGCTGCGTGGTCGGGTAAGACTCTTAAGCTCTGCTTGATTCCGATGTGAAGAACAATGGTGAAAGGGTAGGTAACATGAAAGGAGAAACTAGTGGTATGTAGTATAGAGGGGAGTAAAAACAGATGTAACTCACGGCCGAACGCCCTTAGGCCGGCGAGTTCGCGGGGCGGTTCGGAAGACACATTCCCGTTTGAACTCGGAGCAACTAGATCGTATGTAAGTCTATATAAGGTAGGCTAGGTAGGTACGTCTTAATCTCCGCTATGTCCTAGTATACGATTCCAAGAAACGCTATAAAGGAGGTGGACTTAGAATGGCACCATACCGCTTACAGATGCCCGGCTGGGGTCCAGACTGGCACTTGATCTTGGAACTCCGGCATGCCTCGCAGGCATAATTCATCTTGCCATGCCTCGATAGAGCCCGCGCCTGTGGTGTAATTGGCTGCTCCATTACAGTTGTGATTTAGTTAGACAGCGAATTTTGAGAGCTGTCTTACGCAGGTTGAGCTGAGAGAAAAATGAGTATGTAAGCCAGTTGATAGAAACCTTTGCCGCAACTAAACTCCGTACTGAGTCGGCGTTTAGGGGCCCACTCCGGGGTTGCATCTTCCCGAGCCTCACTAAAACCCCCGCCACGGAATGCTGATCTTTAGCTCCTTTAGAACATAACTATCACCAATGACCGTAACCCCTCGGAGGTGTTTCAAGATCCATCCGCCACGGGATATCCAATGGCACGATACAATAACTGTATATTTGAAGTGAAAATATTCGAGGTGTAGATAAGTAACTTACATCGTCAGCTCGTCGTGAGACTCGTGCGCTTATACGTCTATGTATCTAGATGTGTGCCAGGCTCGGTTGCGCAGCCCGACTTGGTGTTTTACATACCTCGTACATACATACCCACCTACATATACGTGTGTATACCTGCAGTACACGCCTACCTCTCATCTTGCTCACCTTCCAGATTTCCCTTTCTATGAAAGTATTTGAGAAAGGCCTCTTCCAACAAGAGGGTAAAAGTCTATAATGTGGCTAAGGACTCGACACGGCGAGATAGACTCCCACAGTAACCCCGGCCACGACCATTAGCAGGGCAGCCGCGGCCGCGGCGATCATGGTCACGATCTTCCTCTTCCTCCTCCTCTTAGGTTCCGTCTTCTGCCAAGGCCACACACGTCCCGCTTCCAGATCGTCGCACTTCCTCCTACCTTCACGCGCACCTGCGGGGCTGTGAAGTCCCCCATCGTGGTCTGCCGCGTAGTAAAGTATGGGCGTCGTGGAGTCCACGCGGCTGTTAGCTACGCTGACGTGGCTGAACCGCTCCGGGGTGCAGACGCCGGGTGAGTACGGAGGCGGTAGTGACGACGGTGGGGGCGAGAGAGGTGCGTCCGGGTCTACTGCCGATTCCCGATTCCCTCGGGTGTCGACGACGTGAGTGGTGGCCCGTCGGGGAGGTGTCATGGGAGGGTCCATAAAAGCAGCCGGGTCTGAGTCACGGGATCCTGCATAGGGGCTCTTGACCATCACGTTCGCGGGTGCCGGGAGGCTTTCGAGACCGTTCTGAGAGGCGATGAGGCTTGCCAGCTTTTTCTGCGAGGGCGTTGGCGGCAAAGGAGTGGATGGCGGTGGCGACGGGGGAGAGAACCAAGAGGTAATAGATGACTGCGAGCGCGATGTGCCAGGTGGCGAATCAGGTAATTTTATAGAATAGTTGCTGGTCGCCGGGGTCGGGACCGTAGGCGGAAGCGGAAAGAGTGAAGGCGAAAGTGAAACAAGACTACATCGGGACGATGGCGAGACTTCGGAGCATGGTGATACGGACTCGCCGTTGTGACAACGGAAATCGACGCTAAGAGCATGAGGTGAGGTACTGCCGACATTGTCGGTGGTGGGCACAATCAACCTCGGAAGAGCTGATAGCTCCAGGCTCCTCCGCTCCCCTTGCGTCGACTCGTCGCCCAACATACTGTCACTACTTAGTGAATACGTAAAGTTTAATGTCGTTCCTCCAGGGCTATTTGATGAGAATGTATCGATCGATTCGAAGTATATAGTTTGTACCGAACTCGTCGGTTTAGTTGTGCGTGTAGAGATAAGAGAGCTATGAAGCTATACCGAGTCCGAAATGAACGATGGGACTAGGCGAGTATGCGTAACGATACGTTAGATAGTCATATATATAGGTAGATAACTTTGATTCGGCGACTGGATTGGACCAAATGAAGAGAACGATAGATCCAAGCGGGCGTAAAAGTAGCGTATACTCGTAGTAAATCGTAGTTATTCAAACGAAGGACAATATGACCGTACTCATCATTATATCATAATCATAAACATGTTTTTTTAATATCGAAAAGAAGGAATGGAATGGCAACTTGGTTGGCGGCTAGCTTTTGGATTGGATAAATGATAGAAAGTCTCTCACATCTCTCCTCTCATAAAATCCCCTCAGCTCTCTCTTTTTCTTTCCCGTTACCAAAGCATCGGGAAGACGCAGGTATATAAAAAACCCCAATGGGAACTTTGTGAGTCCTAAGCTCCTATGCGGGTGGCCCCGAGAGCGACCGCCAACTCCGCCGTCATGCAAGGCACAGGGGGGCCAGAAAGCGGATCGTTGAAAAAAAGGAAAAACGGCAAGGCAGCCAAAAGGAACGGTGAGGTTTCCCTCGCGGCATCCTCCATCCTTCAAAACCCCTCTGTCCACTGCTCACTGCCCACTGCCCACTGCCCACTGCCCACTGCCCACTGCCCACTGCCCTCTGCCCTCTGCCCCCTGCCCCTCTATATGTCCTGACGTCCCCACGCTTCATGTACGCTTCTTTACTTCTCACATCATCAATACTACGCACGGTACAGTAAAAGCATGGCAAGTCAGGCAAGCATCGTAGGCCTGCCTGTCAATCCAGATAGATACCCCGGGCAGGTCGGCAGTTGTCGATCCCATCTACTTTTTTTTTTCTTCTCAGCCCACGCTACCACCTGGTCCACCACGCCTTGCCCCTGCATCTTCCAGGCTTGCCAGGCTTGCCCAGGCTGCCAGGACCTAGAACCAGCCGCGTTTCTGCCACCGTACTTCGTAAAAGCCTGAGCGTTCAGGCGTTTACAAGGTCGAGCCTAGCAGCCAGGCCCTTTACCTGCCTGGAGACAGCCCAGAATCAAGGAAACCCCCATCACATATCGCAAAAAAGGGAGGCCCGCCCTATCGGCACCCAAAAATTCCCAGTAGTCCGGACCCGTCCACACCGCATCTTTGTTCTTTTCAGCCCTCTTCTAACCCAAGCTACCCAAGCTTTTACGATATCTCTTCTCTTTTCACACCGACTGGAGCTACCCGATTGGGTCTCGGCGCTGTCTCGTAATAAGCCTCGTATGCCTTTCATAAGCAGAGGCCCCCCTCGATTTCCCTATCATCGCGCAAACTGCGGTTTATTAAATTCTATCCTTGTCTTAACAAGTCCAACCGTCACCTATCGCATATAGCCTCTCACAAAGATACAAAATGAGTGTTTGCAGGTTATACAAAACTAATTGATACGTAGCAATTGCATCGGTACCTGCAGACTGCATATATTGATTGATATCTATAATGCAAGCATATATATGTTCGGTACGCGAGACACACACATATATACACATATATATACTATGTATATACGTACGCATCATTATGTAGACGACCCCCCTCTAGATATCCAGTATTACTATGCATGCACAGTCCGGTACCTTACATACGACCCAGCGAATTCCCGCAGGATCTGCCCCCGTTCCAGCGCGTCGAACCAGGGGGGTATAGTGATGGTGGAACTATGGAACATGGGGGTTTCGTTTTTCTTGTTCTCTTTCTCGTCGCCATCCGCGAAGAAAAAGACACGAGCAAATAAAAATATAATGGCTGAAAAAAGGCCCAACCTCCGCCGCCCCCCAAATGGAAATGCACGAATCGAGATCCCGATCACACCTCTTTTTTAAGGCTGCCTATGTGTGTTATCTGCGTCATTCTCCATAAGTATGATGCCCGTAGAGGAAAAGGGGATTTAAAAAAACGGGAACGAACGAGGCTTTTGCTTTCTTCATGCATCCCGCGTTTATTTTGTTTTATTAAATAAAAGCTGACATGTCCCACACATTATATTCGGGCCAACGAGAGATGCTGGTTACCGTACCTTGCATAATGCATACTCACGAAAACTGACGGCGTCCGCGTCTGGGTCTTCGTATCTGAACACACCTACCTGCTTGTGGGGTCAATAAAACCCACAACACTTGCGCGGCAGAGCTGACTACCCAACCTCTAGCTTCGGTATATGCAGCTACCTACGACGAGTTGCATACCTAGGTACGATCTAGTTTCTCTCTCTCACTTATTTACTTCTTGAACCTCGGCATACACTGTGTTTCGAACCGGAGAACAAGCCCGGGAGGGGCCAACCTCGTCGTTAAAAGGTCCAGTTAATCCCCGAAAGTCCCTCGGACCATTCTTGTTTCTTTTGCTTGGAAAAAAGAGTTCTATTAGACATTGTCTCGAAATATTGCTCGAGCTATCTACGCGTTTTCCCCTTCCCCCCTTATCTTTACGCCGGCGCTATAACGTCATCCCAGGTATACATGCAAGTGGTGTGTCTCTTCCGTACTGCTGATGTTCATGCGTGAATAAAAAAGAAAACCGACAAAATATTTTGTACAGGAAGCTCGATCCCTTGTCAGGTCGTACTCCAGTTGCTAAAAGAAAGAATAGAATGTGTCATCTGTTTCGGAGCTCATGGCCTCCATGGGGCACATGTCGTACTGCAAGCTTGCTTGCTCGTGTCGCTCATACCAAGCAATATAGGCATTTGCTGCAGAATTGCTTGGAAGTGTTCCAAGTGTAGAAATATGTAAACTTCGGCTGGGAAAGGGGGACGCTCAGCCAGTGCGACCGCCAACTTTTTGTCCGGTGCCTATGTCGACGAACAGATTTACAAGATCGATAGTGTTCCCTCCTCCTATAGTAACATTCATTGCTTGTTCTTTTGTTATGGATGACGAATTCTGCCCAACTTCCACATTGCTAAAGAACTGTTGAATGGATGTCTGCGCGGTTGAGGCGTCAGATATTGTCTTCTGCTGGAAGATAAACAGAACTGCCACACGGGCAAAGTCTACAACTTCTTCGGTTACGGCGAAAGTCGACGTTGGCGTCGACGCCGCACTAGTGCTCGTGCCCGTAGTCGTACTTATACTCGTGGGACTCGGAGTACTCGTTGGTGTGGACGATGTTGTCAAGTCTGTCGTCGGATAGGCAGTTGGTGACGATCGCTTAGAATTGCTGGCCGTGATAGTCGTGGCAAATATCGTAGAGCCAGATATTGTGGTCGGTGAACTTAACGTAGTTATTACAAAAGTCCCAGAAAACCCACCAGTCCCTTCCGGATTCGCAACTGTCAAAGTTATGTCGATATCCGGCGCAACGCTTAGAGTGATCGGGATATCAGCTGCAGCCACAGCAGCCTGTACGAGGTCCGCATCCGAAATATTGTCGGACACTTCGGCTAGTGCATCCTGCGTTCGGAGAAACTGTCCGTCGAAAGTAACCAGAGCATTTTCCGTGTTGCAAGAAAGATTTTCCTTGTTGAATTTCGACTGTATAATGGTGGCGATGAGAGGGATAGAGAAGTTGGCCTGGGCGTCTTTTATCAGTCGAGGTATTGCTTGGCCTATGGTAACATTATTGATATTGGTGTCTGCTGTGCTGATTGACGTCGTAGTGCAGCCCTGCGAGGTGGGAATTGTACAGTCCACGCCGGTGAATCCGTTCGAACAGATACACGAGCAGACACCCTCCAGAACCACATTCGTACCGCCGTTGGCACAGTTCAGCTGCGCCTCGCATTCCGAGATGGCTGGCTGTGCTGCGTTCTTCGCGCTTGACTTATCGATGACGAGGAATTTGACGGGCACCACGATCGCGGCAGCTATGATGCATAACACGATGATGAGCAATACGAAAAATGACCATATAGGCAGTCCGCAGCAACGCCGCTCCCTTTTTTCCTCTCTCGGCTCCCCGTCTTCGGTATCTCGTTCTGTTTCTATCGGAGGTCCACGGAAGGATCTTCGCCCTAATGGCCATGTGGTCGAGGCTCTGCTCTGTCGCACCCCGTTTCGACTTGCCGGGGGCGGGAAGGCTGCCAACATGTCAGAAAGACCGGATTGATGTCTCGCGTCGTCTACAAAACCATTAGCACATAAGTCATAGGGGGACGAATGATAAAACACACAAGAGGGGTCCTTCTCAGGATCCGCGGCGTAGACCTCTTCTGGGAAATCAAGGTCGTCAAAGCGACTCCCCGGTCTACGACCCCTATCCATCAAACTTGCCAGTCGGGTGGCCCGCCGGATTAAGTCTGGCAGACTCGTCAAGCTTCCCCTAGCTTCAGCTGCTCTCACTGCGTCTATATCCAGGCGTGGCGGTCTTCGAATGGCAGAGAGCTTGTTGAATGGCCTCGGCGACGGAGTGGCTTTTCGTATCGACGAAGGATCCATGGCGCTCGCATTCTCAAACGCGTTCAACATGTTATCCGCAGTTAACGCAGCCCCGACAGCTTCTCGTGAGGCATTCCCTGATGAGCTTGAAGAAGCATCCAGATATCCAGTACCTTCTCGAAACGCTTCATCTTGGACGGGCTTTGGTCCCGGCCGAGGCATCGAATCTCTCCTTTCAGAACTCCCCGTAGTTACCAGAGCCGGTTTCCCTCTCTTCCCAATGCTTGCGCTTCTAACTAGACGGCTCTCATCTGCATCGTCACTAAAGACGGACTCTTCCGCTATCGTATCATCAAGGTAGGTTCCGCTTGGACTATATCCTGGCGACATTCCTGGCGACATTCCCGGTGACATGTTGCCGAAGCTATCTGGTATTGCGGCGCTAGACGCATAAGAAGTGTGCGATCGCGTTCTAGGGCTTTCTTCAGGTATCGGCGAGACATATGACGTGGTCGAATAGAATGACGAGGCTCCGCGTCGCGAAGATGGTGGGGGTCCCAGATTCACACTCCTCCTCGACGGCGGCGGCAACGGAGGCGCGGCTACTGGTAGTGGAAAGTCCGGGATTGATCCAACTGATGAGTTAGTTGATTGTCTTGATGACGTGCTTTGTATGGTCTCGGGGGCCGACATCTCTGATTCCCTGGCATTCTGCGGTGTGTATTGAAAGACTGGAGTGTGTTCCTGGATGCGAGAGGCATCCAGCATCGACGGTACCCTGCTCGGTCGTGGGGGGCGCTGAGGCGGCTGCGATCTTCCGGGAGGTGGACGATACGGTTCTGAGTCGGCAGATGACGGCGTCGAGAGGGGTCCACCGAGTGGCCACTGGGCCATTGGCGTCGGTTTCGATATCGCCATGTTAATCTGCCCGTCCCTACTCTGCAATCCCAAAGGTGCCTGAGGCCGCCGAGTTACTGACGGAGGCTCTGGAAATGGTGATATGACACCCCTTTGCCCTCCTCCTTCAGCTTGTTCCCTCGCTCTTCTAACGGATCCCCCCAAGCCGGGTGGTTGACCGGTATTTCTTCCATTTTGATACTGACTCATTTAAATAAAAACTCTGGGAGGCGTAGTACCCAGACCAGATCTTAGCATTCCACTCGTCCACTTCTTTCTACCCAATTCCTTCGCCGCCTTCACCAACTATATCAACGGCATACGCAGGTCTCGGCCCAAACCCTTCCTGTCCGCGTGGATACGATGCCGCTAACCGAGGGCCTGCCGGCAGGTGGACCAAGAGAATCAAACGAAAACAGTGTCGGGAACTATCTGACCTCGTGTTCGCTAAGGTGACACGAGGATTGACTTCGATGTAAATGAACCGACGGTATCGCAAACGAGGAATTGGGTCAGCTCGGCAGACGGTTGTGAAACCAGGCCACCTTCACACTATCCAGAACACAACGAAGAAGCAACCAAACGCGATCCTGATGCTAGCTTCGGCAAAAACGAAGGGTAAGAATAAAAATTCCCACGGTGCTAAGCCGACGGGAGTATATAATTAAAAAGCAATCCAGTCACCTTGAAGTAATAAGGATGGTGGTACGGAGCTAAAAAGGCAAACCAGTTAGCCTTCACAAAACAGAAGCAAAAATGAAGTTGAATATAGTGGCAGTGAGGAACACGCGACTTCATGGATAATCAAGATCGAAGAATGACATTCGAGTTTGAGATGCGACCCTCCCTCACAGCAGAGCCAAGAGGACATCACAAGTTCTAGCCAAAAGCCGACCAAGCCGAATTCAGTGTGGTCGACCAGCAACAGCAACAGCAGTAATAGCCGGAAAGGAATACCTCGACAGGGTACTCGAGAGATAATGGTACGGAGTAGGAAAATCACGTACGCTTGACGTTTCGGGAGGTACTGGCCCTTCCTTGTACCGATCCGAATCAACTGGGGGTCTGTTCGATAACGAGTAGACTAGTGCCAGACTGAAGGGCAACCCCCAAGATGGATAGTATCCAAACGAACGGATTCCTGCGGCTGCCTCCGAAGTCTAGTCTTTCCAAAGAAGGCCAAGAATTACCTAGGTAGAGACACGGCTCAACACGGTGTATCTGCCGGAGGATTTGCTGGATGCAATGACGAAGCTGCCGCGGTCGTCGCACTGCGTGGCTCCTTTGTTAGGCGGGTGTGGGGTGGTAGAGCCAACCAGATGATGCGACCTTGAGAGTCTTGGATACTGTTCGCGTTTCAGATGCGCGGACGGAACAGGGTCGGTATGACCAGAAGACAGCAACGAGGCCAAGGACCAAGGTATCTGTACTGGTAGGGTGTCTGGAGAATGGCGATCAAGAGAAAATCAGGCAAATGGCTAGCCGTTTGCACTTGTCAGATGGGCTGCTTTGCAAAGACCGGACGGTAGCGTGTTTATAAGGCGATAGTAAGACCGGTAATCTGGAGAACGAACGGCGCGCAGGTAACCTATTGTCATCAAGACAGGACTGGGTATCCTGCAGGAAAAGAAAAGAAAAAAAAACGAGAGTAGAGAAAATGAAGTTGCAAAAGAGCGGTAAAGAGATGACTCTACGACAGTCGCAGCGCTGTGAGACCTGACGACACTGGGTCGTTTACGTTGTGGTATATCGTGGAGTTGACGGGAAAGGTTGAAGTCGTTAAAATTATCAAACCACCGCAGTCAAGACTGGAGATCCGAGCAGACACCTGCGCAACGGGAAAACAGAACTTGGAAGGAAAGAATAATAACAAACACCACGCGGTTCGCAAGTTCACAAGTGAAAAAGACGAGAGTCGGGAGGCGGGAGGCGGAAGGGCTGGAGGGAGAGGAAACAGCAGAAGGCCCGTCAATCGTGACCCACGGATTTGATGCACTTCGGAGATCAATTCGTACCTGGCATTAGCTCCATGTCGTCTATACAAAATTATGGGGAAAGGGGGACCGGGCTTGGCCTGGAAAGAACTTCAAAATGGTACCGAACGGTCAGTGCATTACATAGTACATATCTTTGACGAGACTCCGACCCCCATGAATCCATGATGAATCCACGATGAACCCATGAATAATCATGGGCATCCCAGTAATGACAAGCCAAAATCTGTATATTTCATTCCAGACCCCTACTCTCTTCAAGTCAACTCACACCAACGTACAACATGAGAAAGATAGACACGACGAGAACCACTTGTCTATCACCGATGGAAATGCGTACTCTGTACGTTGTGAGCCAAGACCCACGATACTATAATCGAGTTGCATTTGACCAGTGACCAGTAAATACGCGCAGCTTGGATACCACCTAGGGTAGGTAATGTACCCATTAAACCACCATTTTTGGCGATGAGAATCCCAACGACTCGACGGGAAGCGAACTCCTAGCTCCTAGACCCTTACGCTTGTCTAGAACCCCTGCCCCCTTGACTAAGACGTCTAGCGAATCAACGGACAGAATAGATGGCTTCACCAATTAGAAACACTAGCGCTGTACCATAGTTGAGACCCGCGCAACTTGTCGATTCGGGACGAAGATGAAAATGGGACGGTGGGATAATGAAATAGATCTGATCTGGCCTGACAAGAGGGGCCGTGCAATATCGGACACATGACGACTTGGCAGCTTGGGACATGAGAACAAACAGAGTTAAGAAGAGTATAAACGTACGTGATATGAGCTGAATAGAGTACCGCGCTGTTGGTGGAAGACGTTCGACAGTACTTCGTATATCAGATACATATTCAAAGGTGGTACCAGCCACTCCCCTTTCATCTCGAAAGAGTCGCACAAGCCGCCGCTCAAGTCGTCATCATAGTATTCGTTTGCGATCCAAATTGCTGACCCGCGACAGTCCATATAAGATTGTCAGAAAGAAATGAAATTGGAGGCCGAGCCAGATGGCAAACAGATATAGAATAGGCATCGGGCCATAATGACGAATAAAGGAAAGCAAATGTGATACAGACGGTCCGGATAATTTAGCCCTTCCCGTGTTGCTGGTAAATTTAGACCCTCTAGAAGCGGTCCGCAAGGAGGTATTATCCGCTACTCGCTCGGTAACATTCGGCCTTAAAAGGTGTTCCACGATGCAAACACTTTTATCCACGACACTGCAGCCCGAAACCGCAGCTTAATCTAGGTAGGTAGTAGAGAGGTAGGTAGTCGAACGACGATGTGATACAAAGTACTTCGTATGTTTACCTAGGTAGTATTAAGCGGTATTAAGACCACCTATCGTGACGGTGATCATCAAGCCAGCTCATCCAGAGGGCTAGGAGACCGCCCATTGGTTATTCGTTCCAGTACTGTTTCGCGCGCGCAATTCCAGATGCGCTTGGTCGTCCACTTAATTCGTCTGAACAGCCTGGCCAAAAGGAATCGATCACAATTTTTTTCGAGGTCGATCCTCGTGGATGACGAAAAAGCATATGCGATCGAGGGAGATCTGTCTATGCGACTCCTTTTCTTTTTTTCAACGTATATCGAAATAAAAAGAATTGGTCGCGGCTCACGTCATACGTAAGCTTTCTGCCGCCGCTCCTGCAAGCCATTCATCTTGCAGAGGATGCTCCCGAGGCGATGGGGCTAGTTTCAGGTTAATGGGCAATTCTTTTATGGTCGCGACGAGAGCGTCCAGGGGGGGTTCCACCCGCAGCCCGACGGTTCAAACTTCTCCCGCCTTGCCGAGAAGCGAGACGTCGCGCGACACAGACTGCCATTAGACTGCCATGCTCTCACTGTTACTAAACCACAATCCGTCAGTATATCTCCAATATATAGGGCTGAATTAGACTCGCCTCGAGGCCTAATATGGTGACCTCTTCGACTTAATAGGCTTGAAATCCGGGTTGTGCGATCGCTCGCAGAAGGGTTTACGTCTTCCACAAATCGTATATTGAAGTGGAAATATTGAAGTGGAAATCACCCAGGTCGGGATGCCTTGAGGTAATGAGGATGTACAGGTAAAAGCCCACACAAGAAGTAAGGGAAACAATGCAAGCCTAAGGGAGGGAATTAAATCAAGTTTTCTACCATGGAGTTATGACAGATTAAAATAATAAGAATCTGACAGTCTCCCTTTCGATATTGCTTCATAGGTATGCTACTTCGCTGTGGATTGTTGAATGCGAATTCTTACCTCCCAGCATACCTACGTGGTGGACTGTTCACTTCGTCTACAGCTGTCCCAATCAGCATGAGAATAAGTGGTAGGCCCGTCAGTACTATATATACCATAGCGTAAATAGGAGCCATATTTTTGAGCATATCGCTACTGTTAAGGAACAAGTCCGGACTATGAGTACGGGGAGATGACTTACACGAGTACTTGACTCAAAGCACATCATGCGCGAATAGCATAGACCGAACATGCATTCGTAGCTAGCATGTCGATTACAGAAAATGCTGTGTCATAAGAAACTCTCTATTTCCATCTCTCCTACGCTGTGGGTGTCATCATGGCCTTTGTCATGATACTTTGGGTATGCAGCAATCACTCCAAATGGAAAAGGGGCTACATATCAAGGCAGTGCAATGGCCTAATATCTCTAAGAAAAAGCTGTCGACTCCGAGACGACTTCATGGTAATTACGCCAGGAGTGAATTCGACAAGCAGCAGTAGACGTTGTTGACATGTACGATTCGCGCTGGCGAATTCTTCTTCTTATCCCTCCTCTCTTCTTCTCGGCTCCTCTAGTCTCCCACTCCCAGATCAAGGCCCAGTCGAGTGACCCAATCTTCTTTTCCGCCCTGCCCTGCTTTAACTTATTGTATTTCTGGTGCCTCTTCCAAGTTTGCTTCCTGCTGCTCTTAGCTTGCTTGCCAGCCTTCGAGATCTTGCATCTGACCTTCCCCGCAGCGCACCTTGCGAGTCCGCTCATCTGCACGAGTGGAAAAATAATGTCTTCGAACGACAGCTTACATGTCCGTTTCGACAAATGCTTCAGACACCTCCACACGCACTTAAGTCGAGGGTATTCTCGTTGAGGGTGACCACCAAGGGATCCTTCTCATCAAGCTTCGACACCACCTAGAACTTGCAAAGCATGCAATTGCCCCAGAGTATTTCATGATTCCAATTGACAGTCTCAGCGCCGCACGCATCAGCCCTCGTGTTCAAACCTGCTGCCTTCGCAGTCGAGTTGATTCCTTATGACGTAGCCGAGGGAGACCGCCGGCGTGCTAGAAGTGATAGTGATCCTTGCCACGCGCATTCTCCGTGACTTATAAGCGTTGTCGGAGGTATCTCGAACTGATCAAGGAGAAATATTCCCATCCCCACGGACTACGTGCCAAGATCATCTGTCCGAAGAGTATGACGACCATGCCCGGGTTAATACGAGGAACTAGAACCGGGAACCGGTGCGGGTAGTGATAGTAATACCGTATCCAGCGGAATAATGGAGAAAACACGAGATCAAGTATCTGAGCTTTGATGATTTCCAGCGATTGGATAGCTGGAGACATATACCAGCATTCCTATCTTATAATCCGATGTCTACTACATATAGTAAGTCGCAAGACGGGGGCATTGTGGGGATAGGTTCAATAGTGAAAGTTGGTTAGTGCTTCTGCAGCGGCTACAAACCCTGCCTTCTTTAGAAGGGCTAGTCATAATAATCGATAGGTTACCTTGCAGCCTTGTGAGGCGGGTTGGTCTAGTCAGTCTAGTCTATCGGGTTTCCTTCACCAAGGCGACTACAATGTTGTACGTCTGCAAGAAGCTTCTTGGACGAGATGACGACAGAGTCAAGACGTAGATGCAGAACTCACGGTCGAGTTTCTCAGCATCCCTGGTATGATCAAACAGGGCCATGGAAACAATGCATATCGAGCCTCTTCGTACATCGTGAAAACAGATGTCATGGTATTAGGAGTAGAAAACGTGCTACGAGACTTCGCTCTTACAGAAGAAAACAAATGTACCGTAAGGATAACACTGTCCCGGACTGTACATATTTGGCTTGCTTAGATGTACAGTTAAAGACGGTGTAGCTGGTACTGTATACAATTTTTGGCGCCATTCTGTCCCGTCGACCTACTTTCTCTCGAGGTTAAAGGTGAAGAGTAGACAATCGAGAGAAGAGACGGCTATCCAACTAAGCCTTACACCTTTTTAGTGATAGGCTTAGCTTAACGTATCTCGTCCATACTAGAAAGTGTACCACATCGTGTCGGTTTGGTCGGTGGGCTAGGCTAGTGGGTTAGTGGGCCAGCGAGTGGAGTTAGTTGAACTTGGTTGACACCTGGACTGGTATTCCGTAGATACGACACAGTGCAGATCAGCCATGGTGTTTGACTAAGCATGACGCGAAATGGTTGGGTACCTGAACGTCGTTCGCTGACTTTCGGATTGCTCGGGTGTGCTAGAGCCCTTTAGGGGCTTAGCGCCGGGTTTTATCAACTGAAGTCTACCCGTTTCTCCCGTGACGCCTCACTATGTCAGCTGGCAAACCCCCTTGACAACTGACTCTTTGTCCCGTTATTATTGTATTATTGATCAGTCGCTGAGACAGCCACCTGGGTCCTAAACTGGGGGTCGTCATCCCAAAGGTCCGGTAGCTCCGTGTTACTTCGTAAACGTCCTTTCAATCAACACACCACTCATTCCTCTTCCAACCCTTTTCTTTCATCAAAACAACTACCAATCCTCATTTCGTATATCCTGCGCTTCTATGAAGCATTAAGAACTACGCGTCCACTGCGCACAAACACGCCCAACATGCAGTTGACCTCGATTATTGCCGCCGCTGGCCTGGCGGTTTCTACCAACGCCTTATTGCTACCACCTGACGTTTCAGCCTCCGACAACGATATCGTCTCTACCCTTCCCGTCGCTGTCGAGGTCGATGTCAACATTCCTAAGACCGCCGAAGCCCAGAACCTGAAGCTCAAGTGCCCTAGATGCCCCGTTCGCATCCCCCACCATGGAAAGCCTATCATCGTGAACGACATCCCGAGCCATTTGGAGCTGGACTTCACCATCGAGTCTTCCGACGTCGCTGATCGCCTGCTGCTCAACAACTTTGAACTCTATCCCAACGCCGACCCTTTCACAAACAGCCTCGTCGCCGCTGTTCGTCCTGACTTCACAAGCCGACAGTCGAAGCGACCTCCGCACTTCAAGGGCCCTCAGCCTCAAAGCATCCACAGCCTTGGCTTCGGCATGCAGACGACGCCCGTTGCCAAGAGCGAGGAGGATTCCTTGGAGCTCGTCATGGTCGAGCTCGACATCATCGAAGTCGGCGACATCTTCATCGACGGCATTCCCAATGTACAGATCAAGCTCGTCAAGACTCCCACCGGAAAGTTGATGATTGGCGAGATCGAGACTAGCGAGTCCCAGATGCGAAACCCCATGGACAAGCAGGAGGAATGCGCTACTCTTATCTGCAAGTGGAAGGCTGTTATCATGCAGAAACTTGCCAGCCTCCGTGCCCACAAGGGCTGTGGTGGTCGTCCCGCCCGCGTTAAGGGCCACGGTCACGTCAAGGGACAGGGTCACCACGGCCGACCTCACAAGGCTTCCGACGATGGCGAGCACCGCGGTCAACGCCACGGCAACCACCAGAAGAACTGGGGACTGCTTTTTAAGAACATTGCTTCCCACATTCTTCTCCCCGTTGCCGTCGGTATCTTGGCTGGTGTCGCCGCTAGCATGTAAGTTTCCCCCATCACAAAACACGTGTTCGTTCCGTACGCTAACTCAGTTATAGTCTCGGCATGATGGTCGGTACGCTAGTTGTCTTCCTCTGGCGCTTGGCTTTCCGCCGGGGCGGTTCGCGACGATCTCACAGACACGGACGACACCACAAGGCTTCCCACCACGAGGCAGTCGTCGAGGATGAGAAGTCGGGCCTTATGGCTGGTGGCGAGGAAATCGACGCCCCGCCCGCCTATCTCGAGGAGGGCATCATCGTCCTCGATGACAAGAAATCCGAGAATGTAGCTTAATTGTGATACCCCTCCGTTTACGGGCGACCTATCGGATATAGCTACACTGTTCTCCCGTCTCAGGGTTTCCTGGTGGGGACTGATGAGCTGATTGGCGATGGTTAGCCGAATTTGAGATGACTGGAAAGAGGTGAATAGGCGTTAAGGAGAAAATCGCTTCTCGAGGACGAAAATGAGAAAAATATCGGGACGGGAAAATGAAACCCGGATTTCGGTGGGTGTATTCTGACGAAACACGCCGATGATATTGGGACCACCTACCTACTCTCCTTCGACCCCTACTTTCCTTTCTGGCTGTTGTAACATGTACCTTGGCAGGCAAATACCCACGTTCCTTTCAATTGATATTCCTATGAAGTATTTACTAGTCTTCATGTGATAATTGCGACTCCCAAGCTAAACATATCGAGTAATACCTTTGTCGTCGACAACTCACTTTTTACCAAGTAGATAAAGCTACGGGCCATGAATAGGTACTGTCGCTAAATCCGTCGGATACTCCAGGCTGTAAGAGCGTAACTCAACACTATTGTTAAGTCACCGCTCATATTAGGGACCTTTTAGAAACCGCCTATGATATTCGGTAGAAGTAGTTACGGCTGATGCTAACACATAATGATCATATTGCCCATTGAACACAAGTTGAAATTTTATGTCTCGCCTATCAACATTCCTCAGATCGCCATCGTCAACTAACACATGCCACCTGCCCTTTATCCTAAAATCTTTCCGGCCGCCCACTATGTCTGTCCACCTCCATTGCACACGAACGAGGCACTGCTCTTCTGTTCGAAGCTATCGTGATCCTTCCGCGCCCAGCCCAGGTGGTTCTATCCATAGCTCTCGGATGTTAAGTCCATTTAGACCAAGCTGGTGAGAGGTAGGTAGGTCAATATATTAGGCCAGCGTAGCCTTCCTATCGAATCGTTGATTACCTCGTGGAATTGTTCTAGAGTGATCTCCATGTCAAAACGTGGCGTGAAGCTAGGCGGGAAGTCTTACACCCGTTTTTGACATCAAAAATAAATTATCGGGGAGTTGAGCTAGGAATGGAGGCTCAGCTGTTTATTCATACGGTCGCCCCATGGAGTTAGCTAGCCCTATGGGCTGCAGCACTTAGGAGTGAGGGTGCAGGGTACATACATCAGAATGTTACATTCAGCGGGCCTAAATATACTATGTACGGAAATATCCTAGAGGACTTGAGCTCTTATTCGTGATGTTCTGAGTCTAGGGAGTTTCTATGCGCGCGGTATACGGAGATATATATCTAGATCTTTAATTGGCCATAAAAAAAAGAAAAGCCTTGTGTAACAAGGGGCCTCCAATGAGATCAAATTTCGCAGCTTGTCCGTGCAACAAACAACCTCATATCCTGGCAAAAAAAAAGAATCAACCTCCAAGATACACGGCACCATGCTGCTGCCCCAACCGAAGAGCCGCCTTCTCTTCAGGGCCACCGCCGCCGATCAGGCCCGTGCCGGTCCAGCCCTGCATCATAGGCCGCAGAGTCAGCGTGAAGGCCGCGGCCGTCCACGCGTAGCCCGCGAGGCGCTCGAGCCGGGCGAGCCGCCTCCTTCGCTCGGCGCCCACGGACCGGCCCCAGGCCCACCGCAGGAGGTCCTCGACGGTGATGACGACGGGCTGCAGCATGAAGAAGGGGAACTCGCCCCGGCCCTCCCGCGCGACCGCGTACGACTGCCACCAGTGGACGCCGAAGCTGATGAAGAAGGCGAGGTAGAGCTGCAGGTAGCGCGAGGCGAGCGTGCCCTTCTTCAGGCCGAGGGCGCGGGCGAGCCGGATCCCGGGCTGCTGCAGCGGCTGTGTCGTCGCGAGAAGGTGTTAGCCATTTCATTTCGTAGTAAGGTTAGGTAGACTTAGACTACTCGGTCTACCTGGATGATTATTATATTACAGTAGAGTGGGTAGGTACTCACTCTTCTCAAGATCTGGTGGTACGCGGTGCTAAAAATGGACCGAGGGACCGTTAGCTCTCTGCCTTGGCTCTCGTCGGTAGTGGTTATATCGCGAATCCGTTATTCCGCAGGGGGGAGGTTGGTTTTCCTTACCTCCACAGCTGCCTAACACTCCAAGCGTCGCTCAGGGAGCCGAAAATCGGCGGCCACTCCCACGGCTCGCAGACGCCGAGCAGGACCGTGGCCGCGCCGCCGGCCGCGTGCGGGGCGCCGAGGGTGTTGAAGATCCAGACCGCGCCGCACCAACTGACCGCCGCGTCGAGGAGGAACCCGTTCAGCGTGCCCGCCGCCGCCAGCGGCGACGGCTTGTCCGCCGTGCAGAAGCCGATGCCGTACACCGCGAGCGCCTTCGCGGCCAGGCGCACGGCGACTTCGGCGACGCGGGCCGCAACGAAGCGGAGCCGGGACTGGCTGGCGCCGGGGTGCGCCGGCACGCCTTTGACCTGCCAGTTCCAGCCGATGCCGCGCGGCGTCGCGGTCAGGCGGGCGGCCCACTTGAGCTTCTGCCACCAGCTTTTAGAATCGCGCTCGCCGACGCCGCCGTTCGGCAGCGGCTTAGCGGGGTTCCCGAGGAACCGCGGGCCGTTCTTGGTCGCGGTACCGAGATCCAGGTACGTCAGCAGCATGACGACGGCCATGCTCGAGAGGCTGTAGTCGGTCGACACGTCGCCGGCGGTGTAGCGCGGGCGCAGCAGGGCCAGCGGCAGGAGCACCGAGGTCACTGCCAACGTCTGGGGCGTGCCGGGGCCCAGGAAGAAGCCGAGCAGCATCGTGGCTTGCAGGACCGGCCAGTAGAGCGCCGGCAGCGGCTCGCGCTCCGAGAGGGGAGGGTAGAACGGGTTCAACAGCTGGCCGAGCATCTTGAACGACTTTCCGCCACTGAGATCGAGAGGCTGAGAGTAGCGATATTGGAAGGGGAGAGGTCAGGGTATCGCCACGGCAAAGACATAGGTACCGACGCTTCTTATACAGATTCCGAAAGTCGAGCTTTAATCTTGGCCTACCTAGGTACATATTGAAGGATCCGCTACTTACCTCCTATAGATTCTAACCCGAGTCCTCATAGGTCTTCGCGGCGCTATCATCTTAGTGCTTAGATTGCCCTGTACGGTAGCAGGGGGCCCCAAGTCAACGATCTCTTCAAATCACATAGCGTCTAAGCTGAATCGGCATTGGCGAGTATATCATTAAACATAACTGGGACTCCCATCGTGTCTTTTGAAGTTCGTTCATAGCAAGGCTGACTATCGACAGGGGTTTCATAACACGGGGGATATTTATAAACATGAAGAACTGTATAGGTAGGTCGCCCGTAGGATTTTCTGCTAATCATCTTTAGCCTCCATTCTCTCCCCACTCCAATGCAACAAGCGTTCGAAGGAATCTACTGATTGGTAGCTAACGCCATTCTAGGATACCAGAAATTGTTTAACGCGTTTTATATTTCCACAACCAGAACCCGGAATAGACGGCCACTCCCGCAGCAGAAAATATACCAAGCCAGACTTGGAAGACTTTAAAGAGAACCTTTACGGCGTAGTCATCTGCTGCCTTCGCGTCGTTTGCTCTCGGGAATGGCTCATCGGGAACGGGCACGCCTAGAAACCGGCACAGAGGCTCCCATCCCTCACTCAGCTCCATTTCCAATAACTGACCCTTAGGAACAAGCGACCGGACCTTGTCATTATGGGCTTCTAGAATGTCTACAAGCGCAGAATAGTCAGCCATCAGACACGACGGGATTTCCAGGGTGATGAGCACTTACGAGGACCACCTAGCTTGATCAACTGGGCTGCGCTGTCGGTATTCTCAGTCAGGCCCGCAAGCTTCAGGGTCGAGCGGCTGTATTCCGTCACATAAGACGGCAGATATCTCCACCCGGGAATAGGCGCCATCACGAGACCGAACCACCACGGCGCGGTCCGCCCGGACAGCGTCGCTATGCTGTTCCACCACTTCTGCGGGTCCCTACGGACCAGCACGACTTTCGCGTCCGGGTACAGCTCCATCATCTCGGGCATGAAGTCGGCCGGGGGCAGGTCCGCAGTCGCGACGAAACCGGCCGTGGCTTCGCGGACCAGCTTCAGCGTCTGCGCCTTGTCTCCCGCGTTCCTGGCTTTGTATGCTCTGATCCACAAGCCGCAATACTCTAGCCACAAGTGTCAGTCTTTTTTCTTTATACATTCGACCCTGGAGCACGTCGAGCTCACCATCGTCCCGGACCAGAATCTGCGTGCCGCCGTGAAGCACCGGCCCGTCGAGCAGCTTTGCCAAAGCTAGCGACGTAGATACCGTCCCCGTTCGCGAGTACCCTGCTGCGATGACCTGGACCTTCCGCGAAGGGTCGGTTGGTATTGAAGCGACGCCACCCATGATGCCGTCCTGTGAATTGTCTTCTCAGCTATTCATTGACCCGAATCAACAGAGGATACTAGAGAATATAAAGCGTCGTCCACACACTGTAAGCTATCTAATTACGTAGGCCTTCTGTATCGTCGCTTACCAACAGCACTGGCTGTGCCGCATAAGCCCCCTTTGCGTTGGCTTCAGACATGGGACCGTCGCTAGCGGCTCCAGGCAATAGAATTAGTAACAAATCAGACCTACTTTCTAAGAGTTCCACATTCGCCAACTGTTAATTATGAGGACCTCATTATGTTTAATTGCCTTGATATACCTACCTAGGTATATATGTGATTTATTTGATGCTCATAGTTATGTTCTAAGTAGGATGCAACCTTCTTGTAGCTAACCAAAGGCTATTATGTCTAAGCCTTAAGAACTCCCGTATAGAAACTCCCTTGCTATAGAAGCTATCGACCTAGAATTCATTTTCTTGCTTACCACACCAAGAAGGATCGTACCCAGGGCGGGTTGGGGAAATAATAAGGGGTTAGCTACGGCACAAAAGAAGAAAAAAAGAAAAACATACAACACCAGGGGATTCGCTGGTCGTCACCGACCCAACTACTAGTCCGGCGGTATCTGGTTTATCGAGGGGGGGAGCGGACGGGACCCCGAGCTTTCCAGATCCTATGGTCGTATGTGAAATATCGTTGTCTAATTGCGGCCTATATACGCCCTCGAGGTAAGGCTACCAGGATACAGCAGGCTACCTTTTGGATACTGCGTACTCGGATTGGCAACATTGCTAAGTTGACTAAGGAGGATATGGTCTATATGAAGCAAATCTCGTTGCCTTATATGATGTTGCGTAGATGAAATGGCTGGGCTTCTTCATGTATAGGAGATGGGGATTCTTGATAAATTAGGTCCAAGATATGTGTGGCATATGCTAAGAGATATACCTAATACGTAGGTAGTAACCTACGTATGAACGTACGCGTGTCGTATAGAGAGGAGCTCTCTCCGTGTTGCGATGCAGAACTGAAAGGCGCGGATACAACGACACTGTTACGCAGAGAGCTATAAACCTTGCTGTGAAAGGTCACTTGCTTATATAGCTATTGAGGGCCTTCATCCTCTAAATTCAGCCCCCTACCCAGGCCAACAATGCCAGCTCCCGCCTAATAGGTCAGGCCACTGTCCTAGCACTCCGTTCCTAGCTGACGTTTCGACGCTTCCATGCCTCTGGTATTCGCACGCTACTTCATTCCCAATGCGGAAGTTGTTGGGACTCGAAAGCCCAGTCTTACGTGTATAAAGTTTAAGACTACCTGATACCCTAGTTCTCCTGAGGCAAGAAATGTAGCAAGAATGAATATTCAACTATGATTAATCTAATTATAGCCGCATAATTATTTGTGACCATATCCTACGCGTGGGAAATAGACAGCTTGTATAACAGGAACTTTAGAGAAGTTAAACGTGTTTGTACCTTAAAACTTATCCCGACTTATCTTGGATACATGTGACAGGAATAGGGGTAGCATACTATCTAACTCGCACACACCTCAAGCTTCGATGTCTCGATTACGGCTTACTTAGGTACCTACCAAAGGTAAAGAAGTAAACTTGAGCTCGTACATATCTAGCACTATTATTTCCCTACATTAACAGGATAATAGGTCTTGCATGGTAGGCGTGCTCGTCACTAATTTCTACCTAGGTACACGAAGATGCATATATACCTACTATCAATAGCAGCACGCAAGAGAGCACGCTTACGAGATCTAAAGAAACTAATTAACCAACACTAACGATAAAAGACTAACGAGGGAAAAAGACGAAGGGATAGAACATAAGACCTCCTTCACAAACTCCCTACCTACCTAGGTCCTACTTTTCCGTCACAACTTCCTCCGGCCTCTCCAATGTTGATTCATCTATCAACCGGATCTCGATACATCCTCCCCATCAACATACAAAAAGGGATATAATCAATCAGTAGATTATATCCTGATGAGGGTCGTACCATCATAAGCAAACTGCGTATCATTGTGTTTACATACCTCCCACCACCACGACTGTTTAGCAGAAGAAAAGAAAAGAAAAAAACAGACCTGTCGTAAAAAGTCGTCTATATCGAGACCTAAGTATAGGTCCCAGTACTTTCCCCGAACTCGCACCAATCAGATACCCGACCCATCTGCATGGTACACAACGTCGCACCGCGTGGGGACTGTTCGGAGAAACATTTAGGTATTATTTTCGTGTGCCACCCACCCTCTCCCCCCTCTCCCCCTTCTCCCCCCAAGGTACAACAGAAGCTTTATTTTCTTTCGTCCATACGGGTGGCAATCCTTCCCTGGTAACCTAACTACCATAATATAACCTACATACACACGTACATACATTACACATTATCCTTCCAAAATATTTCCCAACTTGATGCAAACCATCTCACGACGAGGGAGGGGGGAGAATATAGGTAGATCGAACGATAAAACGGCCAACAACGGCGAAACGTGCGCCCTGTCTACCAAGAGCTGGTATTTGTCAACCCGCTGCTGGCCTGGCTGGCGGAGACGTTTCCGCGAAGAGCCATTGGGCAAAGCCCCTTGCATGACCAGATAGTCTATTGTAGCAATACCGGCCCTAGTGCCTAGCCCGCTCTCCCGCGTTCAGAGAGATGCGGTTTACTTCTTGGACGTGCATAAACAAAACAAAAAAAGGGTACCAGAACCTGTTGGCATTGTCAAACTTCGTTCCTACAAGGTACGAGCACATGCGTAGGTATTTTTCGAATGGTCGTCTATCTCCACATCCTCCATCCCCCTTTTATCCCCACTCCCTACTGTACCATAAGAAAAACTTCTCGACGCACCCCAATGCGCCCCTGATATGTGAGGTTGCCAACCGTCTAATGTGTATTCCACGGAAACCCCCTTGCCCCAGTTCGGTGGGGGAACCACGGGCGCCCTTCCAATGGTACGTACGGGCGGTTCCTCAGGCGTCCAATAGGTTCAGCCAGTTCAACACCATCATGGCTTTCACTAGATTACCGCGCATATCCATATGCACGCCGTCGTACAGGGTCGCTTGGATGCTCATGTTCCAGGTCCCGAGGTGGTCTACCCGTCTCTTGGCGGCCTGGGTCGCCATCGCGTGCTCGAACTGGACCAGGGCCTTGTTGCCTTGACTGACGAGCCACTCGTCTGGCTTCTTGTCTCCCGCCGCGTTGGGTGTCATCAGGAGGACCGGGAGGTTCCTTCTTGGACTCCGGCCTCGTAGCTGCGTGCGCGCCCCGGTCCTCGACTCGATCATGCCCAGCACAGCGTCCAGCCAATTCGTAGCTTGGTCTACCTCCAAATTGTTCCAGAGCCCGTGACCGAGGACGAAGGCTTTCCGCTGCAAGGGATTGGGATCGATTTCCTTCCCAAACCGTCGGCGCTCGTCGTCGGGGATTGGATACCGCACAATCTGCTCGACTGCCATCGTATGTCAGCATGACGGGATACCATCGTCAGAGCCTTCTCACCGATACCTACTCCGCAGGTCCGTGTTCCAATCGGGGATCATCTTTGGGCACACTAAGCTAAGGGGGTCGTGCTTAATGACATCTGCCGTGCTATAGATGCCTTGGATGGAGCAGTCGCGGATGTCGAATTGATTGTTGCAGAAACATTTATGTCTATGGGGCTTTGGGTTAGAAACGAGGTAACACGAATCTTATGGATGGTACTTGTCTGCTCCGGTCATACCTCTCTTCCTCGCTGAAGTTCCAATCCGTGACTCCGCCATATCCAAGGTCTTCTCGGATGAGGATGTTCAGAGCTCCGATGACATGCCTCAACATGGAGTCGCCTACAAGGACCACCTGGGAGTACCGACCCAAGATATCGCATACCTCCCACGTGTCGAACCATTGCATGTCGCAGCCCCGAGGTAAGTAAGGTGCGTCGCGGCCGACCCGACCGCCCGACGACATGGCTGCTAGCATCGAACTTCTATCCGGGCAGACGGTTCCGAGCGGCATGTGGAGGTCCAAGGACGAAATATTGCATTCTTCGCCGCGATGCTTGTACTCAGCCAACGTATCCCTCAGCTCTACTATCCGTGATTCCGGCAGTGAACAAAAAGGATATGTGTACTCCTCGATTCTACCCAGATGGAATTCGGAAAGGGGGAGCCAAAACGAGATGGATATGATCGCAGCTACAAGGATAAGAAAGTATTTTCCGATTCTTTTGCAGGACCTAGGAGGAGCCACTATCCAAGCTCCTGTAGAATTTACCATTGGCGGAAATGACATGAAATTGCTCTCAGGATCCGAAGTCCGAGTTCTTGATCGACCGCGACGGCTATCTTTGTCGTCGTAGCCGTAAAGGCTGTCGCCGTACACCATCCCAGCCATGTTTCGGTTTTCATGGCTTCAGTTATTGAAGTAGATAGGTGAAGCAAAAAAATTCTTTTCCCCTCTCTTGTAGGTAGATATGGAATTGTAGAAAGCACGGGATGCTAAGAGGGACGATGGTATGATGACATGATGGCAACTTCCTCTTAAAAGCCATCTATGCCTTGACACTGTGCTAGTAGGACCATGGCAATGGCAATGGCAATGACGATTGTAATTTATGTTGCTTTCTTAAGATTCTAGATAGGTAGCTAGCAAGTTTAGTCTAACATGCGCACGAATTATGTAGTAACCCGTTCACCTCTAGCCCCTAGCGGAAAAGAAGAAAATAATATCTTCTGGTCGGTAGGCAATCCTAGCATTTCTCAAGTGGAAACATTAATCATTTCCTATCACTACCTCTAGAAGAATGGTATAATCAAGTCGCCGGCTACTCCTTGAACTGTCTGATCGCTATTTGTTAATTACTAAAAAAGGGGTTGTCCGACTTCTCTCGGGGAAAGGCGGGGTTTATCAACGGAGGCATAAGACCGCTGGACGTTGGATTCGGGGGTCGTCTGCCCTCCGGCGTTTGCGCGGTGGAGTTGGAGACAAAACTCGTCTATATATGCGAGAAACCTGTCTCCTTATAAAAAGGGGTCTTGGTACTTGAATATTAACCTGTCCAAGTATTTGCGCCACTTTGTTGGTAATTATTTGGTTCTTGTCCCGCCTCAAAATCTGGTCTTGCTAATTGTCGTGATTTCTTGGTCTACGTGATTGATCTTGCGCAGGCATGCGGTCCTCGAATGAGAAGCCTACAAGGATATCTAGACAACTCCAAGTGGGATGATGATGATCGTCACAGAGCGCCGATCTATAGGTGTTCCTTTTGAAAGGATGAGTATCAAAATACTTGAATTTTCGGCATCGAGTATGCAGCACGTGGCATGTGACCTGGGAAGCACGCGTGTCACCGCTATTCCTATAAAATTCGTTGACAGGTTGATAGATTGCCCGCCTCGCTGGGTCGTGATCGCCATACGACCCACGCCTCATATCACCGCTTACAGGTTATCAAAGCGTTTTGCGGCAGTAGGTGACAGGCATTAGATTAGGTACACGTGCCCAACGACTCGCGCGGCCGGGATTCAGAACCCTCGCAGTCTCGGTGTGGCACAGACGGTTATGGCTAGACATGGGGCGCCCTTCTGGCCAGTCAGCCAGTCCGCTCAAAGGGGACCCAAGGTGTGCACACAGAGATAGTATTGTATGTATCGAGTATCCATTAGCAGGAGCCGCGTATCGGTACCGCGGGGGGGGGGGGGGGGGGGGGGGACACGGGGACACGGGGACGCGGGCTCAAGCAAGGGATACCTACACAGTTTCTTGACTTGCCATATTTGAAAATAACGATCATACGCTGGGCCCCTCCCCCCTCTCCCGAGGATATGGTATCATGCCAAAAACGACTGTGCTGCTTCAACATCCCGTTTGAGCAAGCAGCGCCGTGATGTTCTCGGTGATCATGCGATTTGGAACCACGAAGTCTGTATGCAAGTTCAAACGCAAGTCGGCCGCCACTTGTGAGGCTGTTCTTCAGCGAGTGGAAAGTATTGGGGAACTGTGAAGCCAATCTCCCTGCTGAGTGTGATAAGCTAGGTGCCCGGTCATTTTTGACGAATGCTTAATGAGACCAAACTCGGTAAGACGTCGATCTAGAAGAATTCTAGACATTTTAGGTCTCAGAGGGCACCATCTGCCAGTGAAACATCGTGGGGGTCATCGGGCTGTGCTGTGACGTGCTGTCAGTGCATTGGGCGACGATTGATAGACGTGTTTCATTGTGATCAATAGCCTCGTTTCGCGAGAGCTTCGATAAGTTAATGTTCGGTTTCCACAATCCAGTATGTTTCTCACTCAAAGAGGTAAAAATCGTAGGCTGTAGTCACCAGAAGGAGGAATTTTCTCCCTCCTCGTGGGGAAGAAGCTTGGACCGTCTGTAAGCACACAGGTCCTCGTTGTTGCGAGAGTCGCACATTTGTTTTCCGCATACCTAATCCAGTTCGGCAGTAAACGGCACCGAAAAGCTAGTTGTCCATTACCTATGGAGGTAGGTGTCAGGTAGGCAGGTGTGTAGAATTACATAGTAGAAGCGTTTTGATATTTCCACCTTTATGAAAACGGATGAAATGGGAGCTATTTTGCTTTTTCCTTCCTATTACCCCGGGGTTTTGACAAGGATTATCTGCGGTCAGCAGGTAACCAAATCGCTGGGAAAGGTTCTTCTAGACACCTGCTAGGCGTCTGATTCCGGTATCAATCCACGATAGTACGTACCTGTTCTAGGTCGTCCGCAATATTGAAGATGCATATTTTGCCAACTGGCGAGAATCGACCCATCGGGGAGCCCCTTGTCCGTTTCAAGGCGCGTTACGAGACATGTGTGTGCCTCCGAGGTCAACTGTAATAGGTCGTAACAGGTAGAGGGGCTCTTAACCACCACCATGTTGTTCCCATTGTTCCCATGGCGCCATGCTGCATCGAGGCTGGGGGCATCTGCCGTCTGGACGAATAAGATAATCCCCGCATAATGCACAATCCATTGGCTCGAGGTTGAGGAATGCAACCAGAATGTCTCGATAGATTAAACCCCATCGAAGCCCCCATATTGCTCGCTCGAGCAGGCCAGATGCATCTGCGCTGGTAGAGATGCGTGCGTCTTGCAGGCCATATTGCGTTGCATCCCTCCTGCATGATGGTTCATAAGCGTGCCATGCCGAGCGCTCGACGGTTCTCGAAGTTGAGTACCTGGGTATGCATCAGCAGTTTGTCGCGGAAACAATAGTAAAAGCCAAGATATACCTAGCCCAGGTACGATAGTGCAGTTTTTTTTTTTCGTAAGCACGAATCGGGACCCGTTCCACGTTTTGTCTCAAACCTAGCCAACCATTCCTTACGTCGTCTTCTAGAGATGTCATCCTTTTTCTTTCACAAAGGGCGGCATATGCCGTGTAACCCAATCTGCAGCTGGCGATAAAGCCGCCTTACGCAGCAGGAGATGGAACGCCGATAAGGCATTGTCCAAGCAGGCAAGGTATGCGCAGGGCGGCCATTTGAGTTTGAGGCTGATGTTTCTGTCCACCATTAGATTATCAGATTGTGTTGCCAGTAAGAGAGGTGTGTGTGTGTGTGTGTGAGTGCGTGCCTGCGCCGCAGCCTTGATAGAAGGGCAGCCAGTGAAGCTTATAGGAGTTATCATCAGAGACTCGAGAGCATGTCTAGGTGGTACACCTAACTACGGGACTGCGGCCATATCCGGAGATTCTCGAGGTGGGTTTTTCATAGGGTATTCTAAAAGTCTTCAAGACCGTAGAAGTAATGAATCTTGCAAAAGGAACAAGATCTAAGGCTAGCCAACTAGAGAACTAAGCAGAACGACCAACTACCTCAGTTGCGTACCTAAGTAACTTAATTATGTTGGTCACGATCGGATCCCTTCCATGGTGTTTGTCTAATTTATCCGAGTTGGTTCGGGGCGGCAGTGATATGAGCATCGGTTCCTTGGTCTGCAGAAACGAAAGAACCCTGGATCAAAGGGCAGCCAATCCGGGGATAGCATGTTGATCATACCTAATATTTAAAGTATCTGTGCTCGAAGAAGAGTTCGAGCAGTCGTACCGATTAGATCTGAGCCCTACCTGATGTTTTTGCTGCCGCATGGTGTATTTGAACAAACCATGCACGCGTTGCAAGTACAGCTACGTAGCTGTAGTTAACACGTAAGAAGTTAATTAGAAAAAATCAGATAGTTCATGTCAATTGTCTATCAGACGTTGGTGTTTAGGGTAAGACGACACGAGATGAGATGGTAGAAGATATGTGGATAATGTCGTGGCTTATCCCAGGGAATTGCATTAGGTATGGTGAAGGAAAAAGGGGGGATGAGATACGGTATTTGTCCACGCAGCTGCAATATACTGGGTACATGCATTATACAAGTAGACGAGTCGTATGTAATACATGTAGGGAATGGCGACAGGGCGATTGAGAGAAAAGCCGCTAAGGCTGAAAAGTGGATGGGGGATTGCGGCAGGAGGGGCCAAGGAGCAGCACTAGGGTGTCTAGCACGAGGTGGGCCTCCAGGATTGAATTCTTTAGAGTATAGGGGCTCCACTATGTATGTATGTTTAATAGGTACCTGCCTGAATACTCCAGTCCAAGATGTGTTACCTATCCTTATCCTGCTATCCTACATATAGCATCCTATATGGATAGCATCCTATAACATACATACATGTACATACATATCATACCTAATGTATGTAGTAAGTAATAATGGAGACAAAGCAACACGCTTAACCGGCAGACAGGCTCACGGCTGTATTGCAAAGTAAGAAGGGAAAGGAACAAAGAATTGAGACGAGTCTCAACATGATACCTTGGGTACCTAAATATGTATCATAGGCTATCTCGAAGAACAGTTCAGATGGGAACACCCTGTAAGCTGTGGCTGCAATGGGTATCCGATAAGAATGTAGGTTTCGAAGGTTGCGTTGCGTAGGTAAGTTTCGGCTCGATCAACCCGTACCGAGCACACACAAAGGAGCGCCGCAAAAATTCTACTCTAACTGGACCGCTTTTAACTTCAAATCAGCGCCGAATTCGAACGCTAGGCATGAAAGGAAAGAAAGAAATCAGATGGTTTCCGAATTTGAACGCGCGTCCCTAAAGAGACCGTCAGTCATCGAGGAACAGCTCGAGCTTTTCATCTTATCGAGATTTTACCTGGTCATCGATCATCTCTTCGCTATATCGATCGATGAAACTCTATTAAATTGAAAAGGGCTACCTGCTATGCTACAGTATTGCAAGCAGGTTATGGTAGGTAGGTAAGTAGGTAGTAATCTAGCTTAGCGATGCTCTTTCGACGACAGCCAAGAACTTGTCAAGTGTGAGCCGAATAGAATCTAGTCTCTTACCTAGGTACGTAGTGGAGACGGGCGACAGGTAGACAGGGAGGCTTCACGTAGCATCGGGCTGTATGTATCTTCAGCTATCTGCATGGCTTAGCCGCTTTCTGGTGCCGGCCCCTTATTAGTGTCGATACTCACCACCAACTTGTAGCGTACAAGTACATGGACTTCTCCCACACCGTCCACCGTCCCAAACCCTCTTCCTTGATGATGGTTGCCTCGTTGCCTGACCTTCACCGGTCGGTCTGTAGACGCGGCACTAGAATACATATATGATAACGTACGCTTCTAGTATCTTCTAGGTAGTATATGGTATCGCGTATCTGACACTAAAAGTAAAGCCTGCTCTAGCCGGCTTTGCCGTTGGAGATCCGGTATCTCCTCGAGAGCTAGAAGACACGAGCTCTTACCTGATTTGAAATCTCCTGTCGTCCGTCTTGAGATTCGGAGTCGCGAACCGAGTCCTCGATGCTGGATCACCTGGTAACACAGCATCCTAGCCTCGAAACTTGACTACTGGCATCTTTGTGTAGGGCAGATATCCATGGAGATTCTAGTGCCTATCACAGATCTAGACGAATAAGGTCTAAAGTAGTCCCGAGGCGTATGTCTGCTAGTTACAAGTAAACATCCCGAGGAGGTACGTAGCTTCAGGTTTATTTCCACTTCCTGCCTAGGAGGTGCCACCACGCGGCATATCGAGGTGCTTCGAGAGTCTGTTATCTTGAGTGAGATACATAGTAGACGTTCAGATCGACTCGAGCCATCGGCACTAGCCAGCGACCAGTCTCGAAGCTAGGTATACCCAGCAAGCAATAGTCGCTATAGAAACAGAAATATCAATGCCGTGCTTTCGTATCAACCATCGCCGTACTCCAGTTGCGCACACTCCTGGCTCGGTTCGAGGACCGGCCGGAGTTTTCTCCGCTCGTAAGATCTGGCGACAATACAGTAACTTATCTGTATCCTAATCTTGCTACTCTTGAAGACAAATTTGTTGATATTGTTACCGAACTGCCCTGTCAGCCTGTCCTCTAAGTTCTCTAGACCTTGGTATTGGTATCACCCACCCCAGTTTAACCCATCACACCGGTCACTATACGTACTGGTGATCTGATTGGTACGATAGCCCATGTGCATGGTGGTACAGAAAGGGAGGGGGAGGGGGCCTTTCTCTTGTGGGCGTGTGGGTCGTGAAGCAGCCAAGATTCGCATCTCGAGAGGTTCTAGACACATCGTCAGCCCAACACACACAGCCATTTGGTATTGCCTAGCCCTGGCATAGATATATCAAGCGCGATGCCATTCAAGACTTCCAACACTCGTCTTTCTACACTCGTTTAATATCAATATCGGTCAACTCTACGTCGCAGTGACGTCCGGCGCGTTCAGGTCCCGACTTTGAGAATAGTTTATTAGAATGGATGCCTACCTCCTAACCTACATGTACCTACTTACCAACCTACTTACCAACCTACTTACCAACCTGCTTAACACATGTTTGCCCAGATTATTTATATCCTCAACACATCTCGATGTAGGCAGGATGTAGATATCGTGAGGGGTGTTGGACGGTTAAATGAACACTCTCGAGGGGTGTACGTACATACCAAGCTCGTATATGTATAAAATTAAGAATGATACCATTCAGATATAAGTTCAGATATAAGGAGAACGTGTCATGATCTCGATCATAGCGTTGATTCTAACATACCTAGGTAGAGTAGGTTGGGGTTGACATTACCTAGTTGGCGGCCATGCTTGCAATATTCTTTCTCTTCTTCTTCTTCTTCTTCTTCTTCTTCTTCTTCTTCTTCTACTTCTTCCTCATTCTCGCGCCTTTGGCTGCGTCTCGCGCTAGTAGCTAATATGAAAAAGCACACAAGAAAGATTCGTCCATCCAATTCGTCCCATATTTTCGCTGTTGAGCATTCAGCGAATGGGAACGGATGGGAGCGTGTGGGGAGCGTGTGCAGGGTATAATGCAATACAGGTACGGTGCCTGTCATCTATTAGTGGTATTTAGTGGTATTTAGTGTAGAAAAGGGCACACCTTACCTACACCCCGGCGGTCCCCGGTCTTTGCCCGCATCTCATCTCTGTGGCATGCTGCTGGTTGCAGTTCTAGCTCCTACCTAAGTTCTAGTTCTACATGTAGTTCTTCTCTATCTTAGGTCGTCTCCAGTTCTTAAAGCTGCAAGGACACTGCCACACCCGTACCCACATTTCGAGACCCCCCGGCAATTCATCTGCTTTTGGCGTGCAGGGCGTGTCGGCGTGTCGGCGTGCAGGCCCTGCAAGCATGCTAAGAATGCAAGAATGCAAGCATGCAAAGTGCTACTCTCCGGGGCTAGGGGCTACCAGGGATTAGAGGGGGGTGGTCAAGGGCCAGCGGCCAGCGGCCAGCCTGCCAACCTAGCGTTTCTAGCGTGCACCTGTCCCGAGTTCCATAGTGGAGGGTCTAGGTCACCTCCCACCTCCCATCTACCTTGTCTCGAACTTGAATCTAATTATAATCATGTACGGTGCCAAACACGGTATCATCATCGTCTATACATCCTACATGTAGGTAGACATTAGCATTCTGCTATGTACATATATGAATACTAAGCCGATGATCTGGCTCGAATTGTAGGAGAGAAGAAAAGCAAAACAGAAAGAAAGAAAGAAAAAGGGGTGGGGGGAGAGATTTTCGATTTTAGGTACCTAAAACTTCGCATATCAGTATTCTCTTCTCCCCTCCCGTGTCCCGTGCTAAAGAACACATAAGGCCTCTGATATCCGTACGTATTTTTAATGATTATCAATTGATCATATCTCAGGCGGGCAATGATGGCTTGAAACCTTAATAACCCCGCCAAAAAGCGAGCTCGACAGAGACAGAGACAGAGATCTTACATATGCCCACGTACTTCTACTAACGCTAACCATATCTATACCTCTACTCTACATGGTAGAGTACCTTAGCTTGTCGATGCTAGGTACGGGTATTATAGTACCATGGCTTGAGATTAGTAGGATGTAGGTACCTCTTGTATGTACTTGATACCTAAAGTTACATACACATATACATAACCTATACTGATGTTCCAAACATCTTTGGTAGGATCATTGACACCATTGACCACTCACAGACTCTAAAGTGACCAGTCAACCCTTTTTAACGCTCTTCACTTTTTCAACCCTCCAGAAATGTCTCCAGTCTTTTTTTCCAGTTCCAGTTCCCAGTCCCAAGAGACCCAAGATACCCAAGCAGCTCCAGTTGTTCCAACCCGCCAACCATCTTCTCTCCTCCCCTCCCACTTCCCATCCAGGCCAAGGTCCAAAAGGCTAGACACCTTACCACACCCTGAACACCCTGAACACCCTGAACACCCATACAGCACCCATACAGCACCCATACAGCACCCATACAATCCATACACACATCCATACACACATCCAGACATCCCATCCCATCACTGGCCAGATCAGGAACAGCTCTTTCTCAATCCTCTAACCCTCTTTATTCTGTCCCCCCCCTTCCTCTACCATCCCTGCGACAAGAGAACAAGCTACTCTACTACTCTACTACCGTGCGACGAGCGACACAAAGCCAGAGATATTTCAAAGGTATGTATGTCCCAAGGTCCCTCTTTCTCCCACGCCCCCCCCCCCATTCGCTCGCCCATCCCACCAACCCAAACGTCTCTTTTCTCCAAAACCCCCCAATCTCTTATTATTATTTTCCCAAAAATCCCGTCTCTATCTTACTTACCTACCTAAACCTGACGCATTTATCTCTTTTTTTGTTTTTTTTTTCTCTCGCCAACCTGTGACCTGCAATCTGCATTCCTCTGTACCGCTTGTCTTATCGCGTCTCCCGTTCCCGAACTTCGTCACCTTTCTCCAATTTTCCACTCCCGTCGCGTCGTCGTCACCCTGACATTGGGCTATAGAGTCTCGAGTTTCCAGTGACCCGTCTTTCGCGTCGACCTAGTAATACATATCGTCGCAACTCTTTCCTATCCTACGCGCCGCAGCTGGGGGCGCACCCACAATTGTCTCTGTACACTAAATAACAATTCTATCGCATCGCGCCCAAGACAAAAGACAGGACCCGCCGCGAGCCTGCGACACCCATCCCACCGTCCCACGATCAGCGCGATCGTCACCACACGTCCGCCATCGTGAACTGTCATAGGGCTACTAAAATTTCTGGCACCTCTCGCAGGTCGGCCTTATTGCATGCATCTCCCACCATGAACGTGGACCTAAGCACCCCGGGTGTGGTTTCAAATACATCCACCAAATCCGCTTTCTCTATATCATCAACCCGCGCGAGTCCTTTTCCACCGACCACGGCCGCGACCACTAAGATCACCATGGCTGCGCCGGGCTTCCTCCCGCAGCCGCAAACCTTTAGGTCCGCCGCTTTGTCCAGCCAATCACCATATCCTTTGTCCATGAGCGCCGTCCACGCATTCGATCGCGATGCGACTACCAAACCTGTCGGCACGCCTTTTGCGACAACCCCTTCCCCGATATCCGCTGTCTTGATCCGTCGCTTACCTGCCGACACCACTGAAGACAAGCTTCGCCTGATGCTTCTCTTTTCGCAGGAGTTGGTGGACGTTGAAATGGTATCTCCAGAGCAGTCGGAAGATCCAGGCTTTCGGTCCGCGGTTGTGAAATTCAAGACTCCTACAGGAGCACAGCAGGCCAAGGATATGCTGCACGGCAAGTCTATCAGTTCGAGTAAGGTCGATTTGGTTGTCGAGATTATGTCTGGTAGCCCTATCGCATCCAGAAGGCACCCTGTCGATGCCTCGGTTTCAGCGCCGTCTAGTGGTCCCTCTTCGACGACATCCTCGGGTCCGGGCTCGCGTCAGTCTTCTCGATTTAATGGTGGCTTCCAGCCTATGGACAACATCTCGCCGCCTATGAATGGTATATATGGGAGTAACGAGTTGCCAAACCCCGAGTCTAGCGCGCATTACCAGAGTCTCTTCTCGCCGCAATCGCCTATTGGGAACCATCTGACTGAGCGCACACGCATCTCGGGCAAAACGCTGATCAGCCACGATGCTGCCGAGGATGATGAGACACGAGAGCTCCTCAAAGACCCAGTGGCCTACGCCGAGAATGGTGCGACACAGCAGCGAAGAGCTACGGCTCCGCAGTTACCTATCAGTCGCATGGCCAGTTTATCTCTAAATACGACGACTAATGGGCCGTCATACGGGCACCCGAGTATGACTCCTCTCTCGGCACATGGCAGCGCCATGTCTCCAAACGTCATGAACAGCGCGAGTCACTCGCTGAATTATCAGATGGGCAACCAACATTTTCAGCGCCATAGCAACTTCCCGCCTGTGAATCCTGCCGATCAGAATCCTCCATGCAATACGCTCTATGTCGGGAACCTCCCGATTGATACTTCGGAAGAGGAGTTGAAGGCTATGTTCTCCAAGCAACGGGGCTACAAGCGCCTATGCTTTCGCACGAAGCAGAACGGACCAATGTGTTTTGTCGAGTTCGAAGATGTATCGTTCGCAACCAAGGCCCTCCACGAGTTATATGGTACACCGCTTCATAATAGCATAAAGGGAGGCATCCGTCTTAGCTTCTCCAAGAATCCCTTAGGGGTTCGCTCTGGTCAGACTCCAGGTCAACCCGGCCCCGGCGCTATGGCAGGCATGAACGGGATGATGGCGGGATCCGGGAACGGCTTTACGAGCGCCAACGGCCCTCCACCCGGTCTTACAGCTCCTCCTGGACTCGGCCGCGTCACTTATAACGGCGGGTCGACCGTGCCTAGCACCGCAAATACTGCCTATGCCTCGGCAAACTTCCCGAGCACCAATGGTAATAACGTATGGAGCAGCTCGTTATATAGTGGCCCTCTGTCGGCTGGCGGCTCTTCCGCGGCGGTGAACGGTACCACGTCGTCATTCCCACCTTATATGATGGGGCGATAGACGATTACCGAATCGACATATAGACATGCATTGTGTGTTTTGGGAATGGGTTACTGGCGTTTGGGAAGACATTCGAAACGAGATTATCGAGTAGGCAAGACTCCCGGTTCTTACGATGCCCCACTCGGTTCGCAGGTAGCGGTCTGATAACCGTTACATTTGGATCCTCGAGCATGGAATTGCTTGGTTAATGGCTGCATATGTATTGGCATTTGCAAAAGGGGCCGGTAGTCGTGCATGGGTTTTAGCGTCGGCGTCGACATTTCATTACAATAGTTCCTCTCAGCAGACCACTGCGTGGTTACTAGTTGCCTGGGAGTTTAGAGTCATTACGGTGTTCTACTCAAGACTTGGGCTATAGGAGGCATCCTTTGGTGTTGGTTTCACTTTACTTTCAGCGGGTCATCACAGCATTGCGTTTCTTTTATTAGCACGGCCACCGTTGGGCGCTACCGTTCTCCATATTTCCCCTAGCTTCGAATTCGATCTGAACGGCCTTATCATGGATATGATTTAGGCTACATTCACGAGTTCTTTAAACCGGTCTGGCTTGTTGGGACGAGCTTGGGACGAGCATGGTACGAAAGCGCGACTCGGTTATTGTATTATCCAGTGGTTCTTGTTCTATATCTGCAGCATGGTCAAACGAGAAGAAAAAAAAAGACGATTACCCTTACACACACACACACACACACACACACACCATCCACATCTGAAAGAAAAAGAACAAAATGCGATACTATTCTGCCGCACGCGGCATTGTCAAAAAAGCAAAACCGGCGAAAAAGGGTTGGACTCGGTGTCAGACGGAGCAGGAGAGGGAGCATACAGATTTGGATCGTTCGTTTCTTTGGGAGCTCAGGCTGGCTGGGTGTTTGGTACATTTGGTCGGATACTAGGGCAACCAGCGGTGTCACAGCATCCAGCATCTAAAGAGAGGCTGGCATTTGATCTCTGGGGGTAAAAGGAACGGCCTCTCACGCATCGGCATCCCTGACTTGTTAGCATTGATCAGCGTTCTCCCTTCGACGGTGCATCATCTCGAGGTGTTATTTTTTCTTATTCGGTTTTGTCTAAGGGGGATTTCTTATAATATGCCACGGGCGCGAAGCAAAAGCGAAGGAGTACCTAGGAACGGGTTTCATTTTACTTGGGGGAAGTGTGCGAGGGTTGAAAGCGAGTTTCGCGAAACAAGCGAGGAAAGGGATGTGCTCTGTGGGTGTTTTCTTAAGTCCATCCCATATACCTCTCTTCATTGTCGCTTTCTTACCCATTCTCCTATTACATTTCATAATTCTAGCTCATGGAATCGATCATGTCGTTGTCATCATGTCTATTTAGGAGATGGCGGCAATTTAATTTCCCTTATTCTTTCTTTCCCCTTTCTGTCTCTCGTAATATAGTTAGCGATTTAGACGGTCACCTTGATTCACATCCATCCAGAAAGGGAAGCACTTTTCTACAGCATATCCATCTACATGGTTCTTTCTCCACCGTCGTCGGGTCATCATATATATAAAACTACATGATATTTTCCCATGTAAATCATTAGACGCCTTCTATCTAATATTTAAGATGTAATGTGTAACGGGACCCTACGGAGGGGGGATGGTTGATCAGCGTCGCCCCCTTTTTCGGGTCTGCGGATAGCGCAGGACGGAGGCTGGGCGATGACAACAATATGTACCTAGCTACCTACCTAACGTATGAGCAAGATCCGGCAATTGAGCCAGCAGAGTAACCTTACTACGTCCACGCTTGGTGCTCTCTATGTATAAGTGCTTTGCAAGTTGTAGCTGGTCCAGTTTTTAGCGACAATGCCATGTTAAGGGGCCTTGTAACGTATAGTAGGTGCTCGTTCTGGACATATGCTTCAGTAGATGTCTGTGCTTAGGAGTGTAAAGGAGACATCTACTAGACAAACTGAAAAGTCGCCATCCCACGGGCGGCAATGGTGAGTTTTTCTTGGAGCAAAGCCACTCGGGCCCGTTCCATCCCCTGCTCTGCATCGTCAACTCGGCTCCGCATCCTAACCTCCTTGTACATGCTAGACTAATGCTAGACTAATACACGTCTAAGGGCACTTCGAATGATCCTCAGCTCTTTACCCTGGGAAGTCTACCGATGTGAGCTTGTATTAGGCACAACCCTTCTTTTTGGCATTGGCCTTCGCGAGCCCTCAACGAAGACCCGCCTCGGTCAATGAGATACAGTGAACAAATCACCAATCCCACCAACCTTTCCTCTGCCCCTTATATTTTTTTAAGTGCGGCTCTACAGAGCTGCTCGGTTGCACTTGTCTGGATCTCGAGCCGTGTCGTTTATTCCGTCTGCTAGAGCCTCCCGCAGGGCTGATATTACCTGGCTTGTGCTGTTGAATGTCTATAAACTTTTGAGCCTATTTCTTTTTTGCGGTTTTCCTTTTCTGTTTTTAGTTTCTCAAATTTCCCTCTTGTAGCAAAGGCAATCCTAGCATCTTTCCTATTAGCTGTCTGCTCCAGCATTGGCTAGTCTAGGTCCTAGAGAGGGAAAGGGGAGCCGTAACCTTGGGTTACGTACCTAAGGTAGGTAGATTATTCGTGCTACAGCCGATGTTACTTTCGAACAATGTCTTCTCTATTACTGTCGACTCCTGAAGGAAATGCAAAGGGGAACAACCAGTAAAACTGCGTGCTAGTAAGACCCTGGAACATCTTGGTCCTATGCGGAATCAATACGGAATCTCATGAAGACCTCTTCTAGAGTATTGTCGTTTTATAGGGTATCAATGTGTGTTGACAAGTTTTTTTTATACCTCTTCGCTCAGTTAGGTGTTCGTATCGTGGGTGATTGATAGCAGATGCGTCAGGTGTTTAGCTAGCAGCATAGAAAGCAACTATGCCTGAAGCAGCACATAGGTAAAGTATAGAGAGCGTAGACAGAGATATATAAAATTGTTTGACTTCGAGAATTTCTTGGAATACTAACAGTATGTGATAAGTTGAGCCTATAATTCCAACCGGGGCATATGTCGTTGTATGACTATGAGTAGAAGAGGACCACCAACGACATTATTACTATGAAAGTCGGGTTGTCCGTAAGTAGATGTGAGGTTTTAGTCTACGCTCATTGGCATCTAGGCCTCGTACATCTAACGGGCACAAGGATTCCACTGAGCTAGACTAGTTTTGGAGGCTCGAATGGAAAAAAAAAATGAAAGTAAAAAGGAAAAAAAGGTCGGGTATACTCCACAGCACGATCTGCACAATAGGGCAGTCAATGAGCATTGTTAGCACGACGAACACCCAAGCACGGGGGAGACGATCTGTCAGACCTGCATGGCGCGAATATAAAGCTGTGGGGTTGCAAGCAAGTTCGGCGAGCCCACACCACACACACACAGCATAAACCCCGAACGAAGATAGGATGTGACAGAAATTCCCGGACTTAGATACCGAACGGAAAAGGGTTGCGGGAAACACAAGATTATTCGGATGGGAAAGTTGAGGCGTCGCAATGGTTGGTCAGTCAGTTCTACAGCCTCGCAGACCGGTTGAAGAGACCCGTTGGGGGCCGAATCTAGGACTACATATGTAAGTGAAGCCGATAAGGAAGGACGATGCGAACTTTGTGCGACGCTGCCGTAAAACTTATGGTGTGTAACTCGAGGTTAAGATAGGGGGGACCAAGCGAGTTCCGGGGTACTGTTATTGATATGTAAAGAGAGAGTCTGCCCGAGGTCTTAACATACTGCGCCGTACGAATGGTTCCACAACGGCAGATGCCGAATTTCAAGTCTCCCTTCAGCCGAGAGGAAAAGACCTATTATTATGTACGACATACCCAAGATGTTAGGTAACGATGCTGGACAAGCTAGAGACGAATATTGCAGCAGTACATAATAAATATTATCCGTTCCGACGTGGATTATCGAGTGGTTCGCATGTTTGTGGGCACAACTCGACGAGGGTGACATGTGGCTTGAGGAGTTCGGCCAAAAACCCATGCCCATCCCATGCCATGTGCGTCAATGATGCCTTTCAGCTGCAAAGAATATTTCACCTCGTTCCACACCAGCTTGGCCACGCTGCCATGGTAGCTTTAGCCCAGCTTTTCTGCAGGCTAAATGAATGACCCTTGGGACCTGGACTAGGTAAACATTACAAGGGAACAGTACAAGGGGCCCACGATACGTGCGTCGGAGTTCCGGTGCCATACTACTAGTAGTATGGCTTGCATGTCACACCCATATGGTGGACGATAGCGGCGCGGATGCGGGACGAGGATGGACACCGTTCCTTACGAGCCCCTTGCTCAATCGGAATCCGAACCGTTCGACGGCTCGGAAGCGGGTTTAGTGCCCAGGTGAGTAGTGAAACTAAGCAACCCTTGGCCCATCTCCGTCCGCCTACGTTAGGTATATTACAGGGTATGTGATTGCGTAATGCTTCGACTTCGACATTGAATCGCAAAAGCTAGTACAACCCAGACCGAAGACCCAGACTGTAAGAGCCGCCGAGCTTTATAAAAGTCTCTTTCGGGATTTGAACAAGATGAAATCCCGATTATACGTCTAAGCAACGAGCCAAAGCTAGTAAAGAGACTTATAACGAGCCCGGCTAATGGACTAGGTTAGGTCGTCTCGAGGTTGTAAGTTGTCGACTTCGAACTTGGGCGAAAGCGGGCAAGGTTGCACATACTTACTATGCACTAAGTCTTCCGGGGAGCTAGATCGACGACTTCCGACTGTCAACCGGGATATGTTTAGGTACCTCATTACATAGTGAAGCCTGGACTTCTTGACTGGGTTGTTGGGTTGTAGAAACCTCACTAGGATATCCACTGTATGCCTTTTGTACAATACATAGGCGGATAGGTATATACCTAGGTTAGGTATGTTAGGTGAGCTTTCACATACCTGAGCATCTAGTTAGGGTGCCTATAGGAGGTAGGCAAGATAAGGTCAAGCAACGAGGCCAAAAAAAATTGATATGTTCGTAGCGCTGCAAGGCGCGCAGCTGGTATTCGTCAGGTGATGGCTGCGACACCAAAGATAGCAGATAGAAATGAGAACTCCGCGGAAAATTGATGGTGTCTTCATCTATCTCGAAAAAGTTTTTCCATCCAAAGAATCCGACAGACAGCCTTCTCGGAAAGCCTTGTCCAGGGCTTGCCAGGTTCGGGGGGAGGATCATTGGGAAAATGCGGGATGGGCCACGCCAGCCCAACGCAGCCCGCGCTTGGACGGATTCGGCGTATCGGGAACGCTCGGAGGGGGAGAGAGCCAGCTGGATTTGCCCAATGTTTTCACCGACACGTATTTCTTTTTTAAACCTTGATGGACGGGATTAGCAGATAGCAGAATGCAGAATGCGATTTGCACCTGCATCCTCTTTAGCCCAACCAGCAAAGCCCGTGCAAGGTTTCGCCGCATGGGAATTTTTAGTAGTCCAAGTTCCCTCTCCGGCATCTGCGGGCGTACCAACCAGATTTGCCATCTTCACCCGGCCGTTTTTCGATATTCGACAATCGAATGCTACCAGAGCGGGAAGCTCGAGCCTGCAACACAACAGCAACAACACAGAGACGGAGCTGGGGGAATGCAGAAAGGGGAGAGAACAGGAGGAACAGGCGGGCAGGTCCTTTTGGTCCTCTCAGTCCTAAAGAAGCACGAAAGCCCCAAATCCCAAACAACCCAACCGCTTGCTCCATGCAAGGCCGACCCGTCTTAACTCGTCAACTGGTCTTTTGGTCCTTTTTACTGGCTGCGCGGTCTAATAATTCCCATTAGTGAGTTCGGGTTGGAGCCCTGCACGAGATCAGATCAGACAGATTGGTCCGATCCAGCAAGCAAATGCGAATACCTCCTTTTTTTCTTCTCTCTTTTCTTTCTTCTCATTCGATCCCTACCATTCGAAGGCGGGTTTTGTTGGTGCAGGTCCTAAAAATAAGAAGACGCTGAAGTTGGGTAAGGTATCGTAATGTCTTACATATTGATTGTCAAGCAAGATTTGGGGGGGGGGGGGGGGGGGGGGGAACCCGTGGATAATAAATAGCGAGAAAAAGGGGGCATCAGGATTTAGGATCGAGAAAGTAAGATGTAAATGAAAGGGGCACAAGGGATTGGATTACTTTTGCGGCCGCGTTGCTGATAGATGGGAACATTGAAGATAATACAAATATCATTTCATCTGATACTTGGTCCAATAGTCCAATGGGACCAATGACCAATGCTAAGTAGGTACCTAAAGTCTCGAGATTCAGGGGCAAAGTTGACGTACTATGTAGTACGCAGTCGGATTGAACTGTCGGATTGGACTTGTCGGATTGGACTTGTCGGATTGGACTTGTCGGATTGGAAGAGGCGGGAGGATTCAAAAAAAGTCAAAACAGGGACCTAAAAGAGGATTGGCCTTCGGAGCCAAGCATCTTATTCGTCAAGCTGAGAATGCTATGTACCTCTGCAGCTCTCTGTAGGGTTGCCGCGGGGGTTGTACGACAAAACTTATATGCCCCCCGTATGCACATCGTCGCTCCATCCCTCCATCGAGAAAACAAAGAAACAGACGCCTTCCAATCGGCGTGAGCAGTTCTAGACGGGCTCGGGGTACGACAGTGATGTCTGTACAGAGTACATTGCAGCATGTAGGGTCTGGTCTAGCTTTACTAGGGTGCGCTAGGGGTTTATAAGGGCCCTGATGTCCCCTATGCTAGGATACGCTGGGGATGGGTGTTTAGCTGGGGGGGGGGGGTCTGCCCACCGGCGCCAGCGCCTGCGCCTACGCTACGCCTGCGTCTGCAGAGGAGCTTTGCATCTGCCGCCATACATGTGTACCCGTAGACGTTACCACCCTTTTTTTGCCCTCCCCTTCGGCCTGTACGACTTACCTAGGAGAGCTTAGGAGAGCTTAGGAAGAAGCCTAGGAGGGCTAGGAGGACTAGAAGGGAGGCCTAAAGAGCCTAAGCACACTCCCTCAAGTTGACGATACCACATTAAATAGGCGGGCCGACCATACATATATTTTTCCTGTACCACCTAAATAATACTATGTACATGATCCGTCGTGTAAATTGCCGACCAGACTCATGTACCTTAGCTAAAATATGGCGGAAACGAAGCAAGTCTTTCTTTTCGATACAAGAAACCTTCGCCTCAGAGCCACGTCGAAAGGAACGAAGGGGGGGATTGAGATGTAGAGATACAATAAATATAACAATTCGTCGGCTCTCCGTTCCGAACTTTTCTCTCTTCCCTCTCTCCCTCTATCTTTCCATCTTTCTATCCTTCTATCCTTCTATCTATCCATCTATGCCGCTTGCTTCCTCTCTCGACGTTTGTCTTATTACCCCATCCCAAGGCTCCCTGCGATGAGGATGCGGATACGTCGCTGAGTATCTGTCGCCTTATTAAATAGTGCGTGCATATGCGTGCGTCTTGTCAAATTCGTTGTCCATCTTATTTTACCCATTTTTATTTTATTTTCCCACGTCTTACCCACACCTCATACACCTCATACCTACATACATACATACATATACATAACTTACATACACATACGTCTACATACGTCTACATGACTTATGACTTGAATTACAGGCTACATATATTATCTACCTTACATATACAAACCTACCTTAAAACCTGACCTACATAGCTTGGGTTGCATATTCTCCTGGGTGTGTACTAGACCCCGTTCTGCGTTGTCTGTATGTGCTTTAGATGTATATGCTGTCGCATTTCATCCATCATTTTGTCCATCATCCATCATTTTGTCCATCATCCATCGTCCATCCATCGTCTATCGTCCATCATATTACATTATATACCCCTCTTTTTGGCCCCCTAAAAATTATCAGTTCTGTACCTAGTCCGTCTATCTGTTCTTTTTTTCTCTTCCCTCCTCCGCTTCTTGTCACGGGCCTGCCGAAGCCACCGCTGCGTCTGATCCCTTCCCTGGTCCGTACCTCCAAACAAGGAAAGGGGCCAGCCGCGCTTTTATTTTCGTCAACCCCCCGCCCCAACTTGGAACCATTGGAACCAAGGCGGCTCTTATTATTATCAGATTTTTTCTTTTCCCCTTCCTTAGACGCCTACCTAACCTAGACCCCCTGGAACGGTTGGGTACCCATCTGACGTTATCTTTCGGCAAACTTCCCAGGAGGAATACAAAAACAGTTGGAACCGCCAGTTGGATGATACCTCCAACGCACATCAGCCAAAACAACCACCCCATCCCAGCCGCCGCTTTGTCGTTTGTCGCGAGAGTGACAGACACGAGCTGACGGACTGCCGGATTTTCGCATTGCCGACCCGACTCTCGACATCCTAGGCGTATCTGATGCGCCTTTCATGAAATCCCGAGCTTGAAGCTAGCTAATAGCTTTGAAGCTTATAAGCTGAGCTTCAGTGAAATCATGCCACCAAGACAAGGCCGTTACCAACCTGCGTTCGTCTCTCCTGCCGGCTTAATTCTATTTTATTTTTGTTGATGTGTATGCATCTATCTCTTAATACGAAATTAACTGACGTGCTCGTTTTTACGAATAGACGGGAATTCCACGTTGTTGTACTAGGTGCAGGTGAGTTTTGACATTGCCAGCTTTCGATTCAAAATCAACTTTTATTTTTATTTTTATTTCAAAAGTGCTATCTGCATCGAACAACTTTCGTCCCCTGCTTGTGCGCAACTGCTAACACAATTTACTAGGCGGTGTCGGGAAGAGCTGTCTTACAGGTAAAGCGCTTCTTAGCTTCTTCAATTCAAATCCCGATTTGATAGGAAACGAAACAAGACAAAACACGATCTACTTAAATTAGACCTATCAGTGTTATAAGAAGAGTTAATTTGCTGACAAGTCTTTTTGATTTATGATAGCTCAGTTTGTTCATAATGAATGGATTGAAAGTTATGATCCGACGATTGAGGATTCGTACCGGACTCAGGTCGCCGTTGATGTAAGCGCCGCTTACCCTCCACCCTCCTTCGATCCGATTGGTTTGGCTTTAACAACCACTAACATATACGGAAACAGGGCCGCCAGGTAGTCTTGGAGATGTAAGACATCACCAACCGCAGACGCAATGCATCGCTTTACCCCGCGACACCGGCATGCTAACTTTGAGATAGTCTGGATACCGCGGGCACCGAGCAGTTTGGTTGGTTCACTCTTTTTCATATGCTGTGTACACGCGTGCTAAGTATGTAACCCTACTGACTCGGCTTCAGTTGCCATGCGAGATCTGTACATGAAAACGGGTCAGGGGTTTCTTCTAGTCTTTAGTATCACCTCGACCTCGTCCTTAGCCGAGCTAGCGGGACTCCGCGATGAGATCATTCGCATCAAGGACGACGAGAACGTGCCAATCGTCATATGTGGGAACAAGGCAGACCTCGAGGACCAGCGGTCCGTGCCACGCACCAAAGGATTCCAAATCTCTCAGAGATGGGGCGCGCCATACTATGAAGCGAGCGCTCGAACGAGAAGTATGCGCATCTAGCCAAATTTTCATACAAAATCCCGAAGTTCCAGGATCTTATAATTAACCGAAACTAACACTTCCGTACAGCAAATGTGGAAGAGGTATTCATCGATTTATGCCGCCAAATGCTGCGGAAGGATGATGCCGGAGAAAATTATCTAGAGGATCAAGAGGACAAATTTGATCCCTATTCCATATCTTACTATAAAAAGCGACGAAGGAGGAGGGGAAAGGACCGAGATCCAAACCATCGACCCTGCGTCATCTTATGAAGCATCCTTAAGCGTGGAAGTACGCATGAGGCATTCATGGGATAGGGGCAAAGCCGCCCAAGCTCAGAGTTCAGGCAAACGGCACACACGTTTATCGGTCATCGTCAGGGAGTTTTCTTAGGTCATGGAATTGGCCACTGGCTAGGTACCTACACCTACACTGGAGAGATTTGCATTCCGGGCTCAGACACCTATCTACGCATTATCATTCCTAAGCCGGGATAATTCGATTTCCTTCCAGTCTAGTTGGAAGCTCTCGGTTACGTATGATGCTGTACCTTTCCCATCGCAATTTTTCTTTTCATCCGGTCGACTTTGCGGACCGGCCTTGTCGACATTTTCTGGGCGAAGGGGCTCTTTCGCATTCTAAAGCGAGCGTTCGGGGTTATGGCGATTTTTACGTGTTCATATCGCGTGGCATTGCATTGATGGCATAGCATACATACTAAGGGAGCAAAGAACCATGAGTGTTTCGAATCTCTGATACGGGGTCTAACAAGTTCGTTTTTTGAGGAGTTCTCCTTTTGATTTTTTTTTTCGAACTTTTTTATATCATTCTGGGATATTTTGGGAAGAGAGTTGTTGAGGCGAAACTTGAAGATCCGAATTGCCCAAGCAAAAAACACATGTTTTTCCCATTTACGCTCACGCTGCTCATCGAGAAGAAGAAAAATATAGGATTTCCCACACGGATATATACCTAGGTACATATATAAATACCCCCTTACGGCTATCGATGGTACCCTATCCGTTCTCTTTGCGTCAATACAGGATTGATCTAGTGAATATCGAGAATGAAAACTTTTTATACCAGTACCCCTTTCCATTTCCTTTCATTTCCTATTGAATTTTTTATGTGACAAGGGGAAAGGAGATGTCGATAACAATTTGGGAGTTGTGTATCAAATAATCGAAGCTATTTAAACTCTTTAACCCTCACGCATTATTTCCCATGCAGGCAGTAGACTTGCAAGGGATGTTGCTTAGCCAGTGAATGATATGGCCAACACCCGAGGATCACATCGCTATTGTTATGACTCCTTCCATGTAAGCAAAGGTGGAGACAGCTCTTTTCGTGTGTTAAAATATCTAGTTCTACGTATCCAGACAGGTCTCCTTTTATACCTAATCTCAGGCACCTAACGATTGGAAATACTTATTCTTTTGCGTAGAACGATATCACAGCCCCCCAGACGAGCTGGGAAGAGAGGTACCGAAGCTACTAATTCTCTCTCTTTCTCTCTCTCCCCCCCCCTCTCTCTCTCTGTGTGTGCGCGTGTGCGCGTGTGTGTGTGTCCGATATACGCTCGCCATATCGATTGAGACTCAGCGACTACTACGGTTCGAAAACTAAGGCAAACTTTCTATTGCAATGACATGAATAATGCTACGAATGTATCGCAAGTTCCAAGACAATCGAGACACCTTAAAATGTGCATTTCTTTCATTGCTCAGCTCGTCTAGGTTATCGGTATGGCGTCCTCAAGGCAGTTGAACTAACTCAATGCCTTATCGTTGCCCATCAATGGCTCCCCTATATGGTCCACCGCTAGTCGTCCGACGCTCCTACTATCTCCCTAGTCTCCCTAGAGGGAAAGGGGCGAATGCCGGAACTCGGCCGGTTCTTAAGAATGGTAGTGCGAACTTTGTTGTGAGTCTCCGAGATGAGATGGTGCATTCAGGTAGACGGTCGCTGCCATAGCCCGCCACTGGTAGCACCATAACGACATACCTGGACCAGTCGTTAGACATTCCGCTAGCTTCGAATTGGTCTGATTCCTAAACATTGGACGCCAATGCCGAACTAGCCTCGAGTCTCCGTGTGGTGCGGCTGAACACAGGAACCTCCATTCACAATTGCCACGGTATATAGCTACGGCTGGCGCTACCCCAATAGTGCTTACGAATGAAACTCGGGGCCTGATAGTGTCGTGCCGCCGAGGCTGCCGTCAACTTCTCAACACTGGATGGAAACTATTGAGTATAGCGGACCTGTCTCGAACAATGGTAATAGATCCAATGATTTTAGGCATTGGCGGATTTAGCTTCTATATATCGCTGCAAGGTCTTCTTTTGAAGCGCCCGCTGTTCGTTGATGACCTCCCAGAGCTCCTCATTCTCTCTCCTTAATTCTTGATCACCGACGCCATCTTGGACTGGCGCCTGGAAGGCGAGTATGGCTTGTTCTATGACATCATTGGGCACTCCTTTGGATTGAAGCATCTTGCTAAATCTGGTTTCCTCTGTAGCATCTGAATCAAGTTGGGCGGTGAAGTTATACGTTCGACTTCCGAGGAACGGCTTGACGACCGTAACGGATTTAGTGGGTCGCGGTGTTGGCAATGGTGAGGTGAAAACAATGCTCGTAACAGAAGCATTGAGGTTTGACAGCTCGGTGGAATCGGCACGGCTGCTTAGATCCCACCGGAGAAGCTGACCATGCGGGTGCCCTGATATCAAGATCGTGCCATCGTAGTTTATGGCCATACACGACGCTGGCCCGGCGTCTTGAGGCGTAGCGCCAAACGCGGAGGAGACCTGCACAGCCGTAGAGCTTTCTTCCGTACTCTGGGGACCTAGCAATGCCTTTTCGGCAAACAGGTCAATTGCGAATAGCGAGCCATCTTCAGAAGAGGCGTAGATGGCACGTGCGCAGGGGTCGAGAGCCAGACAGAGAGGAAAACTCGGGAACAGCAGCGTCCGCAGGGGTATGCCGAGCTGGTAATTCCAGACGATGCAGGACTTATCCTTACTTCCCGAGACGCAAATGTTGGTATCGGGGTTTACACTCTGACCTACGACGAGAGACGTGATAGCAGCCCTGTGGTTTGATAACGTCTCTTGGGGTTCATGTTCGATAGTCGAGTCAAGCTCTAGCAGGCGCGGGATGGACCAGACATGAACATTTGCGTCGTCAGACCCAGTAAGAAGGTGGTAGGGTGTGGCAGCGATGCAGGTTACCGCTTGGACGTGGCAAGCGGGAGTTGTCACTTGCCTGCCAGTGCAGATCTATGGAAGGAATCAGTAAGATATGTTTCAAGGGGGATTGCGGGAATCCTGAATATCAGCGGACGGACCTCCCATATGATTAACCTCCCTTCCTGCGAACCTAAGAAAAGCACGTCGTCCAGCAGGGCGACGCTCTGGATGCGCTCTGGGAAGGTGACTACGGCTTCCTGGTTACCCTTTGCTCTCGAGTAGACATGAACTGTTGATTTCTCATCTTGGGCAGCGAAGACGTGGGTATCGCTGACGGCGAGGCAGTTGCGGGGAGTAGAGCTCTTCTTGAAGGTATTGGTGGTAGAGTGGCTCGGATGAAGTGTATGCTCATAGATACCGGCGTCTTTCGAGACGGCCGTATTATTGGCCAAAGGCTGTCCAGTCACGGAGACAAGGTAGCTTTCGGTCAACATAGCTTCATCCCCGTCTATTCACCTATCAACCGATCTACTGAGTCGTGTGATGGGCCGTAATGCAGCAATGCAGCAATAGGTTTACGTGCTCGTAACTTATTCCCTATAGGAGGCGATTATAGATTCGGTCAAGTATAATAGACAACTTGTTGCTGTTGTTTGAGAAGTGTGACTATGCAAAGGCGCACTTCAGACTTCAGCTAAAAACCTGCAGTGTGCTAAGATAAGTGATAAGGGGTGCAGATGTGGTGGCTTTGGCTTATCTGGTGGAGACCGGCAGTGCGGCGTTAGCCTCAAGACGCTAGGTTAGCTTTTTAGGGGCTCAACAGGGGTTTACGAGTTTGCGGGTTTGCTGTTCAGGGTGTTCACCTCCAGTTTCTGCCCCGAGCCTAGAATTTCGAGTTACGCAATAGAATCTATACAGTGTCTATATGCCTAATACATGTGGATTGGTGTTTCCTCGATGTGATTTCCCTACATGAAGAATACGTCAAGTACGAACCTTAGAGTCTTACCATTGCAAAAAGAGAAAACAAAATAAAATAAACAGTCACTTGATCATATTTCGCCATTGCTTTGCCACCTCCGTCAATAGGCGTCTATAGCTCTCCAAACTATATCGTTGGATTGTTCCAGATTTCTTCTTTCCCGACTACCCCAAGTACGACAGATCGAACCGGATAGCTGCATCTCTTAGGCATCTCTTAGACCGGCGAAAGAACAAATGGTAGACTCGTAAACCGGGAACTAGAGAACTCCTACGACGGATGCATACGTAAGGGGTTCCCCCAATCGATTTCGCCTATGTGCCCGATACTCCATCTAAACTGTGGTTATCCTGCCGTTCATATATCTCCCCCATTGGCCGGCGTTACACTTCCGAGAAGAGACGGATCTTGTTTATCGAAGGCGGTAATACCTACCTGACCCCAACTTGGGCAAAGCCGAGAAGCGCCACGCTAAAACCTGCAACCGACGATAGTGTCTACCTAGGTGCCTAGGTAAGCTTGCCCTGCATGACCAATCCGACTTGGAAGCGCTTCAGCCTCGAAAAGCAAGGATGGGACCCGAACCGCAGGTCGCTGCATACATACGTAGGTACATAGGTATTCCCCTCTTGGCCGTTGACGTGATGCACCAGAATGGAGTACCGACTTCAGGCGCAACGTGGTCACCCGTCTGTCGTGTCGCTTGTCGATAACGGTTTCAGGCATCATCATTCGAGTGAAGAAGACATCATGTCTCGACGAAGGGGGAATACAATGCATGGTGCGGTTTAAGACAAAGAACGGGCAGAACGGGCTAATAAGGGTTAGCAGCCTATCGTCTGTCTACGAGTAAAGTAGAAAGCCCATCTACCTACCTCCTAGATGTCTAGCTAGATGTCTAGCTAGATGTCTAGCAGTAGTAGAAGTCCAGGTATTCAATTCCATACTAGTCCCACTGACCCGATCTCCTAGCTACCCAATCTAGGTATAGAGACTGGAGGAGCGGAGGAGGCGCCGCTTAGACATTCGGAGCTTTCTTTCGATCGTCCGCAATTGTCTCTCTCCCCATCCCATTATCGAATAGCTAATCTTGCGACATGATCAACCCTCAACCCTCTCTACATAGTCAAGGAACCCGAAAAAGGGCCCCAAGTCTTGTCATCAGTTGAAGGTGACAGCTCGTCAGAAAAGTCTCCGGATTGAGGAACCGCTAAAAATATGGTGTAGCACGGCGTAGTCGATTGGCTGATCAGACCTCGATAATTTCCAGAAAGAACACCAGCGTAGCATCGTCCCAACTTGGCGTGTCAATTTCTGGATACCTCAATTAAATTGGCTGATTGGTTCCTGACGGGACCTTGCTGTGGTCAATACGACCCTAGGAAGCGATCCCTTGGCGAGGAGATCGGATGGACAAGTCACAAAAAAGGTGGTCAAAGAGTTCGACCGCTGTTCGGTGCCATGTGGGAACGAGGCGGAGGCCAGGCGGCCAGGGGGGGTTTGCTTATTCTCATGATAACGGACTTGCAGCTTATTGTCTCAGGTCCAATGTCTGTCATACCTAGCTTTTCCGTGACTCGGGCCACGAGTGGACGCCCGTGTGTAAGCCATCGCGGCATCGACATCACGAGAAAGAATGAAATGTTTCTTTCACACCTTCTCCTCGTCAGTTACCCTCCTGGAAAGCTGGGATGGGACATGGGCTGAGGTTCCACACCTTGGTTCCCCATTCCTCTACCATATGTAGTAGGCCCTGCGACCCTCTGCGACCCTTCGCCCTCTTAAAAAAGACCCCTGGCTGTCCAGGGTCCATGGGATTCATCTCTTTGTGGAATTACGAAAACCACCTATCTACTATGTACGAGCACAGCTCCATCCTTCAACTAGGACCCCCTGCCCCGAAGCTCGACTTTTTCCCTGGGCCGTCAAATCCGTCTGGAATTCTGACCCATCCTCAGCCTTTCTCTCGCTTAGCTGTTGGTGTTGTTTTCAAATCCTGCAGATTATTTTTGATATCGTACTTAGCATTGCGTCTTTCGCTTTTGCCCTTCCGCTAAAGGTTAGGTAGCGAACTGTCACAATCTGGACGCCTCGAAGCTGAAAAGTATTGCTACGCGGCAGCCTTCCCCCCGTGCATAGAGAGCTTCGTGCAGCAGATTTACCTTGCCGACCTAGGCAGTTGCAACGCCACCAATCGACCAGCCCGAACACGAGAACGATTTACACGATGGGTAGCTTCGAACCCCTCATGAGCTTCAACTTGCCGGAGTTTTTGGCGGTGGACTTGGAAAAGTCGGAGAAAGTTTTCAAGTCAAGACAATTAACCGCTGGACCACCCACTCCCGCATTGGCCGACGATGGAAGTAAAAGACGGTTTTCACTGCAGGATAGTTCGTTGGCCGCCGTCCCTTCATCCTACCCCCAAGACATCATGTCGAGGGCTAAATCACTACAAATTGTGCATGAGAAACAAGCACAGTTCTTAACGATACGCCACAAGTTGCATCGGACCAACACCAATGATTCAGATTCGGCGAGCAGCGAATCATCTGGTGGTCTGGTACCTCCATCAATTGGGACGAGAGACGCATCAGTCGCCACTGCAGCGACTTCAGTCATTTCAGAAAAATTGGAGCCGCCTACTAAGCTAAAGCTTCAACCAGTACTCCGGATAGAGAAGCTCGCCGGTGAAAGTTGGATGGATTTAGACGAGGAAGCGGCATCTCCGGACCGGAGGTATAACAGCATGATCAACATTCCGGCACCTACGCAGTTCTTGGCTCTTCGAGGTGACCTCGGTGAATCAAGAAGCATGTCTCTGAACTCGGCTGTTCCACGTCCCAACCTGACTACCCCTTCCGCAATGTCACCCACAAGTATCAAAACCTCAGGCAATGAGGAACAACACAGTCACATGAAGAAACCTTTAGCATGCCCCATCATCTTTCCCAAACGTCGCTCCTCTTTGCAGTACAAGAATTATCCCGTTCTCCCTCTAATAAACGTCTCGCCCTCCCAACCTACTTCGTCAAGTAGACCTTTACCGAAACAGCCCGACGGTGGCACGTCGTCCCCAGAGCTCGACATGCCGCCTCCGGTCTCACGCCGAACGTCGAGGCAAGAGGTAAACAGAAATGATAGCGATAGAAGGACGAGGTCTCCTCCGGAAATCGATATCGAGGCAAACGAGACGGAGAGGTTCTCACGCAATGATGGCCCACGGCTTCCGGAAATCGCTCCACCTGGGGTCGACGTCGAATCCTGGCTGGAGTCCAGCGTCGACAACTTCCCGTACTATGCTCGGACCGGGGCCGGCGGTGGACACACACCCTTGCCGCTTCCGCCGGAGGTCGTGGATACGCTAAGGGTCTCGATCGCATGCTTTCCGGAGACGATGCTACAATGCTCCAGCCTCTCGATCGAGACTATACGTAGCCACTCTAGAAAGCTCAGGTATAAAACTGCGAGTCCTGCGAGCCTGTACTCCGAGTTGCCTATATCTGTGGACTCGGAGCAATCAAAGCAGTCGAAGTGGAAGTGGCTACCATTAAGGAAGCAACCGTCATCGCCGAATCCAACACCACCGAGCCCGCAGCGGAGCGTCTTCTCGGAAAGGCAGTATAGCCCGTCGTGGCCTAGGAAGCCGGATTGGACCGCCATCCAGAACTTGTTCCCTGCGGGATCAGACTACCTGTGCGACGCCCTCTACGCTCACCTAGTTGCATACAACTATATCACGTCCCTATGTCCACGATCAGTACTCGTAAACCCACATTCGCGACCGACGTCAAAGGCCTCGACGGCCTCTTCGGATATCAGTCTCGGCCTCTCCCTCGACCTCCGGACTTCTATCGACATGCGCTCCTCCATCTCGGACGGCACCGGCATCCCGTTGAAAGCGGCGAGCTTGCTGGGCCTGCAAGACGACCCGAACGCGCCGATCCCTGAGCCCCCCTCATCGCGCTGCAATACGCTCCGCAGCAAGCGATCGTTCTTCGCGGTACCCAGATCTGCTCCGTCCTACGAGAGCATCCGACCGATGACGTCCGCAGGTGGTTTCGGCGCCCGCCGTCCGACACCGCCGGATCATAACGACCAGCTTCTAAAGGATCTACGACTGGGCGTGGCAAGGTGCATCTCGAGACTGGTTGCTACATTGAGGATGAGTAACGGCGTCACTGCCACAGGTATTGACAGTGGGAAGCTCAAACGCGAGGAAGACCCGGATTTCATGCGAGCCTTGTGCGAAATCGTACGCCTTTCCGAGGAGAGATACATGTAATGGGATTGACGGGATGTTATTACGACTACGACACAAGATTCGACACTATGCCTTCATACCACTACTAATGCGAAGGGAATGTCGCTATGAGAAAAACCCCGATGGTTATGAATCAGATTGAGGGTAACGCGGCCATCCAACACCAGCGACTTGTTTATTTTTATTCAAATCACATCCAATGGGAGAACATCAGATCCACGAAGGCCTTTCACTACTCCATCCTACTACTCACTATTTATAATATTCCACACGATCTTTAGAGCGCTGTACAAGGCGCCACGCCTTCTATACCTGACGAAGTCCGCTATCTCCCTTAAAATTACATTTATAATTCTCTTTTCCGCTAGGGTCTATGCTACCTACCATCTTTGGGGCCGGAAGGGTAGCAAAAAGGGAGAGACCTCGGTTTTGGGCACCGGTTCAATTATTGTCGCAGAAAACGGAGAAACCCCAGAAAAAAGAAGGACAATCTTCATAACAAGGGCGGGTACGCACGCATGGGATGGCATTATGGAAAGGCATCATTATGCGACATGCCCACCACGCATCAAGGGACGTGGGTTTAAGGAGGGGAGGGAAGGAAGAAGGGATACTCATAGAGATTTTCTTATAGATACCTTTCATTCAAGGCGCCGGCGTACCTAGGGGCGGGCTATGGCAAAAGGTGATAACCAAGGAGTTGGGCGAATATGGACTCTTTCCACACATACCCTCTGTTTTATTATGCATATCCCATCCCTAGCAACTAGATTCGAATTGGCGAATTTAGTTACCTACATTGATTTTTTTTTTTTTTTTTTTTTTTGCTTGTGCAATAGCACTTATACATGTGCTTACCACGTGCCAGCGCGTCGTCTCTCTTTTGAAGTGCTGCCATGGGAGCATGCCAGGGCACGACAAGGAATGAATGAATGCAATTAGGCCGGTCTAGACAACTTGACTCAACGAAATCGAATCCAACGCATCTGTCTCGGTTAGAATAAAACACCTGGGCAGCGTTACCATACATAATACATGATAAGCAATCGAAATTATATACACCTACAATGCTACTCGGTAGGTAGTACCATACCGGTTGTATATCCTGGCTGAGATCTTGGGGGTATATTCGGAGTTTGTTATAAATTAAAATACGATAGTTCGCCTCGGCGAAAACCGCAATTCAGGGGTTGTGAATTGTTACTGAATTGTCACTGTTCGCTCCCTAATATATCTACCTCCAATCCAAAAGCAAGAAATCTTCATCATAGCGCCAGCTAAAACGCGTAAGAAACATGAGCAATGATACATCACAGCATCACAGACTTTGTTGCTGTACGCATTTTGTAAGTTGACGTTATACATAAATTGAAGAAATCCGAGCCCGCCCCCTGAAACACGTTCCGGAACCAGCCGTGCGCTGCGCTACACGCGCCCTGAGCTTTCCCCTACCCTCGATGCAATAATTATTTCGTGGCAGTAATAGCATGCGAGGTAGGGGGTTCTCCCATCCTGGGCCTGGGCTGTGCCGTACCTGGTAGATACCTACCTCTTATTAAGATCGTACCTGGACTCGGAGTAGGGAGTAGTACGCCACTACGTAGTAAAGTACTACTTTGTAGAATACAATATCCAATAACGTTTTTCAAAATACAGTGCTACATCCAACGCCATGACGAAAACCCGACCGTATCTCTAACAACAAGACGATGCTTCCCTAGTATTACCTACCGCCACGCCGACTCGTCCCGCCTATCAGCCCGTCAGCCTGTCACGTCACCTGTAATCCATCGAGTCATCAAATGGGAAGCGATCCCTGAGCGCGCCGCCGATCTGGCCCTTCTCCGCGAAGTCGTCCATACCCGTGAGCCCGCTCGAGGACCGCGTAGTTGTAGCCGGCCACGATACGCTGCCGCCCTTGCTGTCGGTATCGGTTTCGGTTGCGGGGTATGGTAGTGAGGAGCCGGACCGGTGGCGCGGCGGCAGGTGGTCGACCGTGGGCGTGGCCAGGCGGCCGTGCATGCGGAATGTTTTGGCATGGCCGTTGCTCAGACCTAGGAGGCCTGCCGTGATGAGTAGTAGGACCATGAAAATAATAGACCCGACCTGCGTCATGTTGCCAGAAAAAGCGGCCACCATGTACACGATCAGCTTGGCCGTCGCCTCGAGGTAGCCGTCGAGGTGCGTCTTGGCCTGCAGCCACGACGTCGTCGTAATAGCCTGCAGGTCCTCGGCCACCCCTCGCAGGCATACGGACCGGCCTTGGCCGAGGTCTACTAGATACTCCGTCAGCAGGCTGCTGACGTCGGGTTTGGGCGGCAGCGGCTCCGGGGGCTTAGAGCGCTGCTTGATGACCCAGATGTTCAGGACGCGAGAGAGCATGAGGGCCAGCAGGGACGCGACGCCCCACCACTCCTGCAGGAGGATCATGAAGACGACGGCGGCGATGGTCAGCACGGGGCTCGCGAGATACAGAACGTGCGAGACCCAACCCAAATCGGCTCCCTGGTCCCCCCAGATCGTGGCACGCTGGCCACCACCACCCTGCCGCCGCGGCCAGTAATTCCGATCCGGCAGCATGCCGACGTCCACGGTAACCCTCTGGTCGCCCTTGCCCACGCGTTTGAGATATTGTTGCGTGGCCGTGTTGGTGATATTGTAGGTCGAGCTCTTGCCCTCGTACGTCTCAACGGCGCTATACGACTCGGTGCTACCGTTGACAGCGTCGGCGGCCTGCTGGTAGTGCAGGCCAGGCGCGAGGAGTAGAGCGTCGAGCCATGACGAGCCTCCCACGAGCCTCGTGCGATTCGCGATAGTGCCAAGGTCGGCGAGGGCGATTAGACCCGAGGCTGAGAGTGTGAAGTGCGGAATGGGTGTCTGAGACCAGTGGGGGAACGAGGCACGCTTCAGGAGTGTCTAGGTAAGGCAGTTAATACGCTTGTCCTTAAAATGAGAGCCGGCTCGGCTAGAGCCTAGAAGTGGAATCGGCCCACCTCCATTTCTACCTAGGTAAGTAAATAGGTAGCCTGCCACACTGAGAGCCTCAAAGCCTCAAGGCACTTCGCTGCGGGTACGGGGACGAGCTAAAAAGGGAGTTCGATCAGGTAAAGGAACCGCACCAGGCTACGTGAGGCCGAGGATTACAAGAGATCGAGAGCTCCAATGAGCAGGTTCGTTCGGGGGATTAAATAGAGTAGCCATTCCCCTTTTGATATGCATCATAGCTTTCCCAGAGGGTTGCAATAGACGGCAAGGCTCTGGCTGACCCCTCGCGGATCAGTAGGCTAGCTCGTCGCCGAAGCAACCATAACAGCCATAAGCAGCCGGGACATGTGAAGGATCTGAGTAGATCGACCAATGAGGTGTTGCATGTAAGATCACGAGCTCTCGTCGTCTTACCAACAAGGGAGATGATTACACCCTCTCATTGTAAAACATAACTCCATCCCGCAACGATTGTACGAGGATAAGCTACACATTACTTCTTGGCAAGTTGATACCGGGGCAGATATAACGATGTATTGTGGGAGTAATGAGAGATGGTGGAGGGGGACGAAGGGGGGGGGTTTGGTGCAAGTCCGGGTGGAGAGACACTAAACTTTAGCTGCATATTCAGTGACAGGTGACCCCCAAGCCCCCGTAGGCCCTACCTAAAGTGCTAAAGTGTCAGAGTGTACCGAATATTTTTAAGGTTAGGACCAAATGAATGGGAACCTTGGAACTGCAGCCGCTAAAGCAGCCGGAACGAAACGGACCGGATAAGACATGCAGCGCCCTACGTTATCGATAAAAGCTCCTAGGTCCGATAACTCGATAACTCACGTCGATCCCCCCGTCCCATGCTCTCTTCCAAGACATTCTCTTTCTTCCTATCATCAACAAGCATCGCCCGTAAGGCTGCAGATCTCGTACGGGAATAGACGTTAATTAGATATGACTTGATACAGATGGCCTCGTTACAGCCAGAACCGACCTATACGGTCTTTGTCCGACTTCCATTTCCGAGGGGCGAGTTCGTCGATCCTCCCGCTGTATGTTAATTGTTAATTGCTTCTATCTATCGTGTTCCATCATTCCACCTACTGCGTAGAGCGTAAGAACTGACAGGTTGTAAGGCAAACTGGGATTCCAGTAAAGATGAAGCTCTATGGAGCATCGTATCCCGTCTTTCTAAGACAGAGATAGACTGTAAGTTAAGAAAACGGTCATCAGCGCAATAGACCACTACTCGCGTAATAGCTGAACTAATAAACGCTAGGGAATGACATGTAGGTGCTCATCCCGATCCCCTTGATATATCAAACCCTCGCCAACTCAGATATACCAGCGCCTTCAAATTTGAGGTTACTGTAGACTTCCTGCTCCAGCAGGTTGCCTGGCTCACGGAGCGCCATGCGTCCCAAGTCCGAGCCCAGATGCGCAAGGCCGCCGCAGCCGCCAAAGGCTCGTCGGCGCCTTCGCCTCAGCCGGGCCCCGAAGGTCCGTTTGGGGCGGAACCCATGCGGCGCACCGGATCCGGCGACAGACCGGCTCGAGCACCCTCATCGTTATCCATTCGGAAGGACTCGCCGCTGCCAAGGAACGACGGCAGCGTACCGGGCACCCCGATGAGGAGCACCCCACGGCCGACCGCGACGCGCACCTCCTCGTCCAACACGGCCGTATACACGACGCGCAACCTAGGCGGCAGCAGCAAGGCCCCGATGAAACCAGGCGTGGCAGACACACAGCGTCGACGCCTGTCGTCGCTTCCCATCGCCACCTCCGTCGACGACCAGGAGGACCCTGACCCGCCGTCGCCGAGCCCGGCCGAGTCGAGCGACTCGGAAGAGGCCTCCTCTTCGTCGTCCTCGAGCCCGGCGCAGTCCCGCATCATCCGCCGCCCGCCGCGCTTCCAGGGCAACGACGCCGCCTCGTCCTTCGCCGACGACGAGGACACCGAGCCCGCCTTCCTGCCCTACAAGCCGGACGGCTCGGGCGGGCAGCACGACCTCAGCGCGACGCTGCGCGGCAACCCGCGGGATTACTCGAGCAGGCGGCACGGCCTCAAGGGGTCATCCGGCAGGGACCACCACCACCACCATCACCACCGCATCCACCAATCTCAGACCTCGGACTCGTCTGCGAGCTCGGCCACGACGCCGCTGAAGAGCGTCTCGTCCGACCAGAGCCGGCCTGGCGGTAGTGGCGCCGGCCCGCTGTCGCCCCGCCGGACCATGGAGCTCGCGAGGCGCAGCCCGGGCGGCGGCCCTAAGGGCAAGGGGGTGGTGTACTCGCGCGACAGCGACGGGACGCCGAGCATGGGAAGCAGTTTCAGCGATCTCGACGGTATGGATACTTTTGTCTTTTCAACTTTTCCCCCTCTCTGTTTTACTACCTACCTGGTTTAAAAGTGGGTAGAGCGGTTTTGCTAACGAGGAACAGACGCATCCGTGACGCAGTCGGCCCTCGAAGAGGCGCTGGCCAGCAAGATGCAGGACGGCACCATCGGTAGTCTCAGGGGGACTATCAGCGCCGCGTTCAGGGGTAGCAGATATCTCCCGGGCAAGTCGAATCCCTGAAACCGGTCTGGGTCTGGACTTGGTGTCTTCGTTTTCCTTTTTTTTCTCCTGATTCTATCTTCCCTTGACCTCTAATTGTACGGTGATCCTTTCTATCATATGGCGGTTGGTCACGAACAGGTAGGTAGGGTTACAGGACTACGCGGCATCTCTGGCGTTTCGGGGATTCTCTATCTAGGTACGTTAGGTTGGGAGGGTAGACAGACAGGTAAGGTAGTTTGGAAGATGGGCCGCCTGTGTCTATTTATTCGGTGTATTGTGCATCATCACTACCAATCAACCAATGGTTACTGCTTTCCTCTTTGACGTTATCCATGGTTTACATGTATCTATAATAAGTCTAGAGGGAATCCTGCTCTCATCTCAACCGCACAAAATAGCTGTGTAACCTACCTAGGTACTTACTCTGATCTATTGGCCAGTCCCTCATGATTGCTACGATATGAGACTTATAAGAAATATGCTTTATTGCCTACGCAGGGCTTCCTCGGCGGAGAAGCCCTCCTATAAATCTTTCTTTTCGCAGCATGATATAATGACTTATGCCGGGTGCTCCATCCTGGGTCGACGACCGGACAGTGTCATCAAAGAACGCTTGCAAGTAGATATAGAACCATGATACGGACGTAACGGGATCTTAGTTAATTCCTTTTTATGTGTTCGGGGACTGGTTGGGCCTTTTCACCGAGCACGCCGCTTGTCGAGGCATCTGATTAGCGCTAGCTAGTGTCCATTTAACGAAACTTGCGGCCTATGTGAGTACGAACAGCTGTTTGCATGTTTGCCTCGCCTATCTTCCCCAGGATACTGGTCCGGAGGTTCTGTCTTTGAATCCTGAAGACTATTGTCGGTCCTTGATTCCAACCGACACTCCTTTAGCGAAGCATAGTTACCTAAGCAAACACCCTTAACGTGGAGTCGTCTACGGTTATAAATACTTGAAAAACATCAGCCCATTCTCTTGAGCTGTCACGTAAATTCGTAGTTAGGAACCATCGTCCAGAGCCAGTTTCTTATCCGGGAAATTCACGAATAATTGCAGTCCTTGGTCGCTGTCCGCCGCCGATTGTGGTAGCCCAAATACCCGACGTGGTCCATCTTCCCCCTACGTCTTCCATAGTCTATTCAAGGTTCCTTGGCCGTTAAAAGAAGGGGACCTAACCTAGACATTTTCCAACAGACCGTTTAGATCCTTTCGAACCGGCTCCCTATACCTTTTTAGGTCGAAATGTAGGCCTAGTCGATGTCAGGGTCTTAGCCACCGCTAACATCCCCTGATCGTGGATCGTCGTGTGTCTGGATCTTCTCCCGTGTAGTCACTATTATTGGGCACCGTCCACTTTCCGCCAGAGCTACCGGCCAATATTCTGTAGATGTAATCGATATACATCCCACCAAGCTTTCGGGTACACGAGGCTGGGCTCGACTTGTCTAGGGACCGGCGGAAGACTCGTGCCAAGGCTTGGGATTATCCAAGTTCGTTATTCAAGAAAAGCCACCCGAGGGTGGACATGGAAAGAGTTGAATAGATATACGAGCGATGGGATAAGGATTGCGTATCTATCGTTACGGTGGACGGATCAGGTGTAATCTTCGTTGTATGAGGGGAGCGCTAAGGCCTTCTGTCTGGTCTGGTATAGAACTAAGGAGAGAGGTTAGTTCTGTTTAGAAGGAAGCAATTTACGAGGACAGGCTCACCGTGCCATACTTGACGAGACGGTCTGACCGTAGAACAGGGAAGGGTGCCGTTCTCAGGTTAGGAAACTCGACTGATCTGTACGATGTGTTTATTTTAGAGGAAGCAGGTAGAGTACCAAAGGCAGTACATACTAGTAGATACAATCAGGCAAATGATTATTCTAAAAGAAGCCGGCCATGAGAAGAAACATTCTAGGCTTGATGGAAATAATACCGCCTGGTTTCAAGATAGAGATGCATGAAAGGGGATGGCACAGGCAATGTCGTGCTGGTCTTGCATCGGACAAGATGGCTGTTTGCTTGGATCTAATCAATTACCAGTCACATTTAGTTGAGGGTGAAGTATAGAGGTTTGGAAATTGACAGCTTTGGTCTATTGAGAAGATGAGAGAATCTTGATCAACTTAGTTCCGAGCACAAGCTTATGGCAGTGCTGGAGTGATCATGGTATCATTAGCTGATGGTACAAGGGACAAGAAAGAACCCCTACCAAATCGTTTTGCCTCCTCCAACACAGATGCGTAGAGTTCCACTCATTACAACCATCGAAAAGAAAATTGAAAAGTGCTTTCTTCAGTCATTTCCATATGAAGCCCTGCCGGCAAGAAGAAATGAAAACAAGGACAATGCATAAACTGTCAAACTCCTGTAGTCGAACGACTAGACCTGTGACCATTTGCTTCCAACATCATCCACCTCAGGTTATCCGGTTATCCGCATCGGTAACAATGTTGTCCGTGAGTGGCATAACGATGGAATCTTGAAATTGTCGGAAGTTGGGCGAGTGAGTTGTCAACGTTGTCAACAGGCGGTCAGGTGGTTGGTTCTTGCGTGACTAAGCGCTTAGAAGCGAGCCGCTATCTCGTGCTCTTCGACTGTGTATTGGGAACATGGTCAGTAACTGTCGATAGCTTCTCAGGAATTACAGATGAAAAAAAAAAAGAAATAATACATACCAGAATCACGCTTTCCACCACGGCGACTGCGAGTGGGGTAAGGAGAAGGGGTCACAGGCTGTGCTTGCGGACCGTGTGCCTGTTCGAACTTGGGCGGGGGCACGGGCTCGCGACTGTCGCGGCTGTCCTGGGATTCCACAGGATGGAAGAGATGCTCGTCGATGGGAATCGACGTGGCATTGGGAGAGCCGGCGTCAGCCATGCGAGCGGCTCGGTTCTTGCGCGATCGCCAGACGAACAGTCCAACCAAACTAAAGAAGACTACCACGACGACAGCAGTGATGATGCCGATCTCCAGGCCGGTGGGCGAAAAGTGCTTGTCGCTACCAGCCAAGACGGCAGGGCTAGCACCCCCATCGAGGGGAGCACCGGCATCGTAGTGACCATCATCGTTATCAGCCATAGGCGCCATCGTGGTGATTCAGAAAGGGTAAACTAAAGAGCGGATGGACAAAATGTGGTCAAGAATGCGATCGGCACGCTGACTAGGTTATTAGTCAAGTCGTTTGAAGATGACAAGAGGGATCTTTGTTTGACGTGGTAGAGATCTCACTCGGTGGTGCCGAAAAGTGTAGCGTTGATGATTGGGAGACGGACGCGACCAAGAGTTGAGATGGAGAAACGAGAGAAACGAGAACGAAAAGTTTTTGTGCGCCGAAAATCTCCAGGGAGACCAAATCGATTTAGAGAGAGGGGCAGGGCAAACGGCGTCGAACGGCAAGAACGATTGGGAGGGAAACAGTGAAGGCACAGGGAAGGGGCGTCGCTACTGTCTACTGTCGCCGTCACAACGGAAGTACTGACGTGGATGCACCTAGATCCCTAGTGGAACTGGCAAGAGCGACGACGTCTTTTTCAGGTACCCCGGTAAGGAAAGGAACGACTGTTAAGAGGAAGTCATCCGAATTTAGGCGTAAGTAGGCGTGTATGGCACCTAATACCTCCTACTCTCCTACCATGTTCAACTGTTCAACGTCGTTACTCCAGTACTAAGGCCGTTGTGTGATTATATGAGGTAGGCACAACACAACACCTTTCGTACGCACGTATGCATGTGCAAGCAAGTGCAAGTACATGTGCAAGTGCACCAACACCGTTTCTCATTCTGATTTACTGTTGAGGTCCATTCATCATTTCATGTCAAGTATCACCTAGAGGTATTTTTATTCCCAAGGGAGCAATCATGTCTTTATCCTTCAAGGTGTCCATGTCTACTAGTTCAATACCTACACATGCCTCTGCTCTGATATACTCCTAATTTACCTAGCATCTCTACAGAATTGGAATTGCCCCAATCCGGAAATCTCCTATCCTATGATTCGTTCCAATACCTTAGCCGAGTGACGCACAGAGACAACGGCTCCATGCCTGGGCACTGCACCTAGCCGTCCGGGAACCTAACGGCTGCAGTACACTTACCTGATCCAGGCCGCTAAGCCCAATGATATAACAGGCTGGTTGGAGATGATGTAGGTAACCGGTAGTTGCGAGGAGTGGATCTGCTCTACCGGTCTCGAATCCTATTAGTCGCACCTGTGCCTGTGTAAGGATATAAAGGGGACATGTCCTCCTCACAGGCACCAGCTCTCGTGTATCCACCACTTTCTTCATCTTGCCTCACCTTTCCACATGAAGTACATATCTGGTTGGTCATACCCGTTGGTTTCTATCGCTCAATCCTCCCATTAAGAAGCCCAAATTCACTATGCGAGTTCTATCTCACTCCCTCTCGTTCAATGCAGTCCGTTTGGCCATGTCTCGGATATCAACCAGCCTCAAAGCTAACAAATAATATCAATGTCTCATCATCAGACAATTCAGGCTGTGAGCTCAAGCTAAGGCTATCCAGCAAGTGGTCTAACTTGGCCGGCTAAGGCCTAGAGATACCTTATGCAATGGCCCAGAACGGGATGGCCATGATCGAATTCGCAGTTTTATCAAGAGTTGCTCTACCCATCAAATATTCTTATCCGAGCCTCGAGTCACACACGCCTAACACTCGTTCTGAAGATGCAGAGTGGTACAGGCAGTTGTTTCGGTAACCGAAAGCAGTGATCCGTTTCCATCACCTAGAGTCATCACGTATTGTAACCTGCTGCAAACCAAACCACTGTTCAGCGCCTACGGACGTCCAATGCACCTTTGAATATCCTAATGGCCGGGCCAAGTCCCATTGGCTCATTAACACATTACTCTCGGTGCGTCTTATTATTTCTATCTCTTTAGGAGCTCCATTATCAACTACCTAGGTACACTGGCGAGATAGACTCGATCTTTTTTTTTTTTTTTTTTTAATATTTCCCAAGCCAGTATATTAGCTTAACATGTAATGTTCAAGGGCCTATTGGGCCAGCAGCACGGGTGCGGAGGATCGCTGTTATGGCAGAGGTAACATATTCCATCATAGTCTCCCACTTTCCAGTATCGATACTTTCACCTCTCGATTCCTGTGCAACACGTCGACTACTGCTATGTATCAAAATGAGCAAATTGCGTCTTGCCCCGCCCAACGTTCTGTATGAGGACTGTTCCAGGAAAATCCCGTGTGTTCCTCTCTCGAGAGGAAAGTTGTGTCTAACCATCTTGGATACCTGCCTGGCCATTACTTTACTGGGTGAGTCATACTCGTATGCATTTTAGAATATTCTAGTCTCATAGCCTACTGGTAGGTAAGTTTCTTTAGAGAATATGGTCCTTCACGCTTATCTGGGAGTGATTAGTCCTAAGGACTTGAAGCATTATGATTCTAACCCTTTTACCAGGACAGCTATAGAAAACGCAATAATGTCCTATAAGAGACCTTCAGCAAGATACCGGATGTAGAAAGAAGACACGCATTGATCGTTAATTACACTGCCAGTGTTCGGAATGAAGTTTCGGTAACGGTGATCGTGGTCGGTGGTAGTTGTGAAAAAGGGGCAGCTGGGTCAACTGCCTAAGCTTAGGTCAGAGATCAGGGACAACCCTCTGATGTTCACCATCATTCGCCGGGAGATGAACTACACTGTACATAAAGCACTCATTGCTAACAGACTGCGGTTGATACGGGAATGCATCCTCTTCTAGCAACGTCTTGCTCTCTTGAGGTGCTCGCATAATATGTATGTTGAGAAATTTCGTTTCCATTAACGACAATAGCCGTGTTTACAGTACTCTCTGCTCTGCGAGTGTGTGCATCTATCTAACTGACATGCGTGGCATGAGCCCACGAATTAGCACCCGGCACAAGCCGCCAAGCGCCAAAGCCGAAGCTTCTTCTTCATGCTCGCGGTAGATAGACATCACAAGACGTTTTCAAAGGCTCCAGAGCAGACAAAATTTCATCGAGACAAGACAGGGAGCGTATTCTCATTTCGTGGTATCTCTCTCTCTCTCTCTCTCTCTCTCTCGTGACCCTAGACGCGGGTTCCATTCCAATGCAAATGCGCGCACGCATGTATCGCGTACCTACCCTATCCCTTATCCTTATCCCTTATCCCTAGACCGAACCCGGATCGCGACTTTGAGTAATCCCTCGAGATGTTGTGCCGTAACGTTCGTGAGGTCTTCGTAGCAAATGCCCAAATTCCTAGTAAAAAAAACGCCGTCCTGATGCAAACCCTTTAAAATTCCCTTTCCCCTTTTTTTATTACTTCATCAGCTATTAATGGACAAAACTCCTAGCCGTCGTGTCTCTGCTTCTTCAGCACCGAGGCTCTCGGCGTGGGTATGGTCCCAACGCTGATAGCCGAGATGCGGCTATCCCTATTCGTATCCGTCGGCGCCTCGGCGGCTGACACGGGCGAAGGCGAGAGGAAGTCGGTACCGGACACCCGCTGCGGGCCCAGCGAGCGCCGGAAGCTGCCGGGGCGCTTCTGCAGCTTGCCGCCGCCGGGTATCGGGTACGCGGCGGGGATCTTCTCGCCCGTCTCGGTGCTCGAGCTGCGCTCCAAGGCGACGGCCTTGCCCTTGTCGTCGGTAGTAGTAGTGAGCGTCTTCTTGGTGGCGGATCCCGTGACGATGGCGCCGAGCGCCGACTCGGTGGTGAAGGTGGATCGGAAGCCGGCCCAGTTATCGGCCAGGGTCTTCGTCTCGTCCGTCACCATGAACGCGACCCCCGTCAGGAGGGAAAAGATGACGATGATGGTGCAGACGATGGCGCCGGCGCGGTCGCCCGTCGTCACCGGCCCGTAGAATCGTCCTACAGGGTCTACCCGTCCGTCGTCAGACCCGCCCGCCGACGGGTTGCCGACGCTGGTGCCGCCGGTGCTGTTAGTAACGGGCGGCTCGGCCTGTTGAATGGAATTGGCAAGCACCACCTCCAGAGCCGCCATCTGCTGTCCGATGCCCGTGGTGCCGTCCCAGGCCCCGCTGTTGTTCGCCCACTTCAGTCCGCACATACGGTGGTTGTCGCCGCCTTGGCACTGTCTGGCCGCTGCCATAGCCGAATTTCCCAACAACGTCTTGATTCGATCGAACGTCCAAGGGGCCCATTTCGTCGTCGCTGCCTAATTAATTTGTTAGTTCGATCTCCCCTACATAATAGGGGTTTAATAAATATTACCATCCATCTGCTCAGATACGCCTTGAAGGACAACTGATCCGTGTCGCACAGGTTGACGGGTTCGCAGGCTATCTCGATCATGACCTTGTCGTTAGTGTCGTTGCCGTAGAAGAATATGTCTTCCGTGCTGTTCAGGAGTCCGTCTACCCGTTCGCGCCACATTTCGGCCTCGCCCGTCTGGTTGGAATTGTTCGTGTACGCTGCCATAGCGGCGGAGCCAAGGAGAAATGCGCCGATGTTGTATGAGAACTCGTACGGGGTGATGGTCGTGCAGTTGTCTCCGATGTGCGCTCCGTCGTAGACTCTGTAGTTGTGGTCAATGAATTTGACGTTAACCATCCAGTCATAGGTTCTGACAGCCCAATCAGCGTAGGTACTGTTTCCAGTGTAGAGCGCTAGACGAGCGGCGACGTTGAAGAAGCAGGCCTGTGAGATCGAATTCTTGTAATCGAAGCCGTTGTTCCATGTGAATATCTGCCATCGCAGACCGCCGTTGCAGTGCTCTTGGTCCCACCGAGCAGCTTGGGTGTTGAAGACGGCCTGGGCCAGGGCGAGCCACTGCGGTTGGCCTTCCGGCGGGTCCTGGAACTTGTATTCGGCTGCAGTCATGACGGCCATTCCCCAAAAGCCTTGATCATCGTTGCCTTCAGTAAGAGTCTGGTTGGGGGGCATGAAGTCGTTATACGGGCCGACCTGGAAGAGAAGTCCTTCTTGAGCGATGTCATTATAAGTGGTGTCTCCGGTATAATACCAGTAGTCGATTAGTGCGCCCATGAATGCGCCGCCTTCCCACCCTGATTTAATTCATTAATATGTGCTGAATCTTCAGGCGCAGTATAAGACTCACAGTAATACGGTTGCGGGAGAAGACCGGGGGTCTGTCCCGGTTCGTTGCCGTTATAGAACGACACGAGGTCCTCCGCCATCTGTTTGGCGACATCTTTGATGGAATCTAAAAGGCCAGCCGACCGTGAGTGACTGCGCGAACATGAATATGTATAAAAAGGTTGAACCTACCTGAGGATTGGACATCGAGGTCGTATGCGCCAACTAGACAGACAGCCATCAGGACCGAGGCTACCGTATATATGGCATTACGCCATGAAGACCGCAACCACATGGCGGCGACTTGAGGTTAGAGTAAGACCGAGTAAACAAGGGAATTCTGGTCGGACATAGAATGAGAAGGTCATAAAAGGCTCTACTGCCCGCGCAACATTGCAATAATACCAGTTCCCAAAGGACAGGTCAGTGTAGCCTCGTGGCGCAACACAAGTGATGATGCAGTGTTGCGTTGGGTTGGACAATGTGCCACGATGGGAGATATGACAAAATGGACGGTGGACGGTGGACGGTGTTGAGGTACGGAGACACTCAAGAGTCAAGATGCAGCCTTATCGAAAATCTTGTAATCTTCTAAAGAAACTGTTGCTGATGTCGGTGTCGGTGTCGGGTAGCTGAGCTGAGGTATGGGCTGCAATATGTAATATCCTATTGAGGAAATTACATTCCTAATAGCGCATGCCTCTCCACTAAGTACGAAATGGTTCGAGGTAGTAATCCTTCTAAATACGAGGGAAGGGACCCGCGATTCTACAAGGCAGGGGGGGTCAGTTGTTGCGGTCTATTGTCTGACCTTGCCTAGTGCATTAGATGCTATGAAGGGAGCAGAAGCAGAGAACAATAAGGGAAGAGATGGGGGGAAACTATTACAGGAAGGAGTTGAGATATTGCCTTTGTAACAGTCGAAAGTTGAAAGTCGGCCGGACGATTATAATTATATACTTAGGTGAAGTATAGAGATCTAATACTAGAATCGTGAATCGAGAACTGGAGAAAAAAATGCTAGGTCCGGCCTCTTCGGATCTAATGTTGCGGCCGCTTACCATCCATACTAACAATACTACTACGTCGTACGTCGTAATAGGAATTGACAGTCGAGAGCTGGGAGCTGGAACGCCGGGGAACTGGTAGCCTTTTCTCCTCCTTCTGTCAATATTGCAGCTGTAGCCGAGGACTGTCAGGCATAATGACGCTGAGCGACCAATAGAACCGAATCCTCAGTGACCCTAGATGCAGCGAACGATGACCTGACGGCCTGAGAGCGGGGATGAGACGAATAGAGGAGAAAGAACCAGCTACGAAATAGCGTGACACTGTTTTCCTATACGAAGTATTGGAGCTTCAATGCTCACTTGTACTGTCTAAAATACTCTAATACTACCAGGTACCCGGCATATATGCCATGTCATACTGAGTACGGTATAGCGCTAGACTGGGATGGCCCGACATTCTAGAAGCGATGGAATGTTTTTAAAAGCTGAAGGGCTAAAGACGGGAGTTGGCCAAGAGATTGCATGCTGTCTCGAGACCACTTCATATCTGAAAATGTTAACTAGTATCCAGCGAACGTCTAGTAGTAGGATGGTTGATATCTCGTAGTGATAGATGAGCCGATATTCACGTTGTCGAGTTCGTAAATGTATAAGAGGTAAGTTGAAGAGTGAACAACACGTCATCGGATGACGTCTCGTAATAAGCCTGGATCCTTTGTCGAGCTCTGTATGCAAGTGCTTAGAGGCCTGTAAGTAAGGTCACTATCACACCATGAAAATGCGCACAATAACATCATAGGAATAGGTGGTCGAGATGAAGAGTAGAAGACTGGAGCTGTAAGATTGATAACTAATACTCGATAAATGCTATGCATGCGTTAAAAGCCAAGTCTAGTGGACTATGTCACATACCACAGACTTTATGATTTGAGTTTCGCGTGGTGATAGTTCCCGCTTGTAGCGTGCCACAGCGATGAAACGGCTCTCTTACAGTTATTGGAGTGGCATATGCTAGCGCTAAGTCAAGGACAAATCAAGACTCTTTGGGGTAACCTTTACCCTCCACTTCAAAACGACTCGAATATTAGACGATATACTATGTAGGAGATGATAATCATCTGGCTAGTATTCATATTTCCATGTAAGTGGTAAAATAAAAAACTAATATACATTCGCTTTATACTATAAAATCTAATTCAAATGAGTCAGGTGGTGGTATTTGCTATGTTGCCAACGTTAATAAAGTCTGCCTACTAGAGTCTAGAATGTCTGGATTGCGAGATTATCTACTCCTACTAATATTACCTACACGATAGCCACATGAACCGTATAGGAATTTCAAGAATCGCTACATTAGACTTTACGACCTGTCCGCCTCTTGTAGGAATTAGGATGATAATGTGGCAGACGTCTAGCGAATTTCGGGCGTGGGTGTCCGCTACTTCGGCCGGTGATCAACTTTGGCGATGACCCGGTAAATACGAAGATGATTCGGACTTGATGAAATCTCACCGAGAGCTGATGTTAAATCAGTACTCAAGATATAAGGCGATGATATATAGATTTCAACATAGCGGACCGACTTGGACGTCCTAATCCGAACTTACACCACCTACCGAGGTACAAATCTGACCAGCCAGCCAGTCAGTCAGTCAAGCCAAGCTTCAATATGGGGTTGCTGTAATTGTGCAGATAATGAACTCATATATAAGGTGGGTAGGTCCTAAATAGATATAGGTATAAACTTCTTTATCTTCCCAAGGCAACAGCTAGGCTAGTCTTTCAACTGAGGCTGGGGAATGAAAAAAAGGTGAGGCTTGGATATTTCTCGACGATTTCCGATTTCATTGGGCTGGCACCATTTTCTCCTTGGCGAACTTGGCACGCGCTTTGGGAGATGCATGGCTACAAACAGCTGTGGCTGATTCGTTGCGCGTAACAGCTAGCCAGACCTGGATAGATCGCTGTGCCACATATCCAACGTATTGGAATTACGTATGGATCTGGATGGTACCTCGGATGTAGGTTCGCTGTAGGGAGTAAGTTATGAATAATTTTAGAAGACATCGTACCTAGGGAGTCGGAAAGAGTAAGAAATTAGAGGTGCAAGCTGCGCATCAATTATCTGCCTACCCGTGTACCTACTGGGACAATGGACAGTGGGAGATAAGTGTTATTCGAATCTAACCAAGTTCAATCATTCATCGGTCACCTGACTACGCCTCCTTATAAATATTTAGGTAGTCTTTTTGCCCTTTTGCTGGGGTGATCCAGCATAGCCGAAACAAGTTACCAGGTACCTCCGCTTGGGGCCACTTAGCTAAGGTACAAAAGTACATGCGTACCAAAACTTGCAGCACTTCTACCCAGACAACCTTGGAACCAAAGCGTCTCGGATGCCACTCTTAACATTCGCAACCTTCTGACCTTGCAACTTGACCTTCCCGGCCTCTCCCTCCAACCTCATAATCTTTCCATTCTCAACTTCTTTTGCCACCACCCTCCAACAAGAACAAAAAAAACCCCAATCTTCATCGTCGCAACCAAAGGACCATTCGTATTCTATTCATTTGGTACGATCTTTGACGACTTTCGCTTCATATCCATCAATAAACATCAATCCAGACCATCGGTAACTATCCGCCAAAATGTCGAACCAAGAAGCTCCCTATGACCCCTACATTCCCACCGGCCAGGCCGCACCTCAGCAACAAGGTGGCAATGCGAGGACGCAGGCTTTGCAAGCGGTAAGTTGCATATTTCATTCTGATAGATTGAAATTCGATGGTTCTATACCTAGATCACGAGATATCGATGGCTTTCGCGACAGCCCGTCGCGACCATGCATTTGATGAAACGGCCAACGCCCCTCACTCCGACTGTGCCTATCAGAACCCGATGGAGCGATCGATGCCGAAAATCAAAGTGCTTTTCAGCTACAAGAAGTTGATCGGAGTTGAAAAGAGATGGTAAATGAACGTACAACGGGTGAGGTGATGGACGTGGAACAAATATGCTATCACCAGGTTTCCTAGCACGACATGAAGCCTATTTGAGTTGTCGCACCAGGTTCCTTGCCACTTAATACGGATTCTGCGAGCTCTGCGACACCATAATTACAGGATAATATCGATATCTCGCGATCTAGGAGGACAATCTCGTAATTCGTGCATGTTAACTCGAACAAAGAGGCTGACATTCAACTTCGTAGCAAATTGACGACACCGTCGGTGTCATGCGAGAAAACATCAACAAGGTTTCCCAACGTGGCGAGCGTCTCGATGCCCTTCAAGACAAGACCGACAACTTGGCCGTCTCTGCTCAAGGTTTCCGTCGCGGCGCCAACCGTGTCCGCAAGCAGATGTGGTGGAAGGACATGAAGATGAGAATGTGCCTGATTGCCGGTGTCATCATTCTGATCCTTGTAATTGTTGTACCTTCGGGTAAGTTGCATGACGCTACCAATCAACCATGACAAAGCTGGTCTAACACGACTATTCTAGTTCTCGCGAGTCAAGGCAAGGTCTAAGCTAGGCCAGCTCTGAAGACCATTAGGTGCATCGAGTATAAAATCTTAATAGATGGACTTGATGGTACGATGACGAGAAGCAATACCTCGCAGGCTACGAGCAGCACCCTGGCGATACCGACTGTGAAAAATATTCGGAGTCGCACGGCACAGAGAGGAGTTTGTCTTTGATTTGACCGGTCTTTCTTTGGCTCAACATGAACGAATTCGGAAGACTTGGGATACCACCGACCCCCCAACCAACCCCCTGAGAGCGGAGCGGTGGAGGAGGACCGACTTGTATGTATGATGGCGAGGCGTTTTTTCGACCAATTCAAGATATCTTATGACCCCTAAATACCATTAATCTTGACGTGCAAGCTAGCTGTTATATTCCTGACTTGTAATTGTGAACGTGCTTCTTGCGGACCAGGCTATCTATGTGCTAACTGAAGATATATCAAAGAACTCGACTAAGAATGGTCAGCTCAGTTAACCTTCCTTTGTTCTACCCTCTCAAGGTAGTAAACAATAATACGCATTGCTCATATCACAAAAAGTTGTATCTACTATATCAATATTGGAGAAAGACTTGCAATAGGAACATAAATGGCAGCTAAGAACTACGGCGCCCGGAGGCTACAACTTCATACATTCTATTTGGTCCACAAGATGTCCTGGATAACACATTCTTGAAGCCCCTTTTCATACTCACTGCTCGAGACGAAGATACATGAATGTATCTTAAAATGACTATCCTTTGATGAAACGATGTCACGCAAAACATACTAGCACTCTCATTACATGTAAAATAGTGCCTTTAACTAGGAGGCAGATTTATTAACTATTAAGCAAGACTATTTGGGTTACGTATTCGGTTGAATGACAAAAAGTACTCGAGGCCAGCTCTCGCCTAGCAAATCGTGAGCCCCGGGATACAGCTTGAGGATGCTGGGCTTGTACGAGCGAGCTCACTCTACTATTTGTCGTTCAGGTCTATCTATCCATCTGTCGACCCCTGTGTCGCTCTTCTCGCTCACTGGTGAGCTGAATCTGCTCCCACCGGAGTACGGCCGCCTCGTCAAAGGTATCGTCTTCGAGACGGTAGATCCCGACGTCGTCCTGCTGTACCATGGTCAGTATCATCGCGACGAGGTAAGTGAAGCCGACCAGGTTCAGGTCTCGGACGTCGACGACGGTCGGGAACTCGCGCCTGCACTCGTCGCTCTTCAAGTACTCCCGCATGCTCAGGGCGAACTCCAGGCTGCGGACAATCGAGCTGTCGGGACACTTATCTAAGGCGAGGTTCCGGCGCTTTTCCCGGAGCACTTCCGGGAGTTCTAGAAGATCCCGCAGGGCAGCGTAGACAGTCGGCGGGTGAGGAGGCATCGCGTGGGGGACCTCGTGTAGATACTCATCGACGTAGACGCTCATAGGCGTTATCATACCCGGGCTGAAGAGGAAGTCGAGAGCGACTCGCGGGTCGTTGATGCCGAGCATCTTACCGTACAGCGCAATGTCGGGTGGTTGTCTCATGAGTGTACCCATGGTTTCCGGAGGCATCTGGAAGATTTGGAACGACATGAAATCCATTGGGACATTCTTGGTGAGTGAATAGGCAGCCTTGACCACGTCTCGAGTAAAAAAGTCTCGCTCGTCAACAAACCAGTTTCGCTCGTTACCAAGCCACTCCATGAAGGCTATGTCGTCCATTTGGTCCAGTTGGTCCAGTTGGTCCATTTTGTGTAGATGAATGAATATGACTTATCAGTGTCTTGATATTTCAGGTGTCTTGATATTTCAGGTGTCTTGATATTCCAGGGAAAAGAAAATAAGGTAAGGTGATAACGATATATTTATACGACTAATGGGGTTGATACTGTTCTGAGCCTGTTATTTAACCATTATTCGCTTCAATGATAATCAGCAACTATCGACGGATTATTACCTATATATGTTGGCTGTTTATACCCAACAGAGGCGGTTTGGTTCGGAAGATCTGTCATTCGTGTAACACTCAGGATCCTAGCGACAAGCTCCCGCACACAGAATACCTATCTACCTAGCCTTAAACACCACGACTATGATATTCTTCCTTTTCAAGATCAATTGGGCGGGGAAGTTGATCTCGGGAAGATCTAGCGCTTTATGATGTCAACAGATATGTAGACATTTGCCGCTACTGCAAATGAAATCCGAAAGCTCATATTGAGACGGAGAAGGAGATGGAGCGGAGGCCTCAGGGGAAAGACGCAACATACGATCCTATGATCACAAAAAAAAGACGACAGTACAGTAATACCTAAACTCCCGATAATGCAACTTTTGGAGAAGGTCGGGAGAACGGGTCGTAAAGGTATATATATAAGTGGTACTGACTCCTCTCCGCTGTAGGTATACGATAGTAGCCGGGACCGGTGATGCGCTCACATTTCACATCTAACAGTACAGACAGGAATATAAATGAAATACAGACGCGCAACTTCGGCTCCTGTTGCACCGGAGGGAGGCCAACTCACCTGCAGACGAGCACTGCCCCTTGTCCAAGGCCGGCAAGTGAAATCCAATACGGTCTGAGCAGCAAAGAAGAAGAAGGGCACTGAGCGTTCGAGGCTGCGGCGGGAATTTGGGGATATCTCTCTGCGTACGAGTCGTGCCTGAGTTGCCGCCACGCCATTGATCTAGAGTCCCCTAGAATATGTAAAATACCACCTCGACCGCGAGCGTAAGGTGTGTTTCCGGATTACTGGATTAGGAAAGTCTCCTGATCAAAGTGCTCTTCGTGACGATGCATGGAATCTGTGCTGCATGCTGAGTTGCGAACTTGGCCGGGTATACCAAAGAGACAAGAGACAAGAGACATGCGGCGACCTTTCGAACCTGAAGTTGTTATATTGCAGAATTAGAATTCTGGAAAAGCCAAGTCGCCTCCGGGCTCATGGTAGGGCAATGGGGGCGTTGGGTTAGACTAAACGTTGGCATTCTCATCCTTGGCTACGCAAGGTACTGGCATCGAAGCTCTTGGATTTGCTGCAGGCTGAAGCTTGAAGGATATGAAGACCATGCGCCAAGGTCGCAGGGTTGATGATGGTGTGTAGATGCGACGAACCTGAGCTGGTCAGAGGGGGTTCAGCTTAATATTATAACCGAGAACGATAGATCATGTCTAACCGGAAACGGTCGGTCAGTAAGGTCTAAAGTAGTAATTTCATTGGTATTGGATGATATCACTGATTTTGCCTTATTCGTAGAAGTAAAAGAAAACATCAGAAAATTATATAGATATGAAAATTAGGAATTGAAATAAGCCTGTGATATTGACACTCAAACTACATACATGTACATGTACATATGTAGGTAACTCAAAATTACTAATGTTTCCTGTAATTCAATAGTAATTCATTATCATTACCTAAGTACATAGTTAAGAGACCATGCAACAACAAGGTTTAGAGCTATCGAATTCTCCAAGTCTCAATATAGCTGCGGTTTTCGGCGCCCCATGAATATTTTTTTTTCTTGGCCAAGTACAATTTTACAATTTCTCTGCTGGGTGATAACCACTATCGCGGCTACTCGACCTGCCCCTCCCCATACTCTAACAATGTGAACTTGAAAACTTCACATTATTTTATTTTATTTTATTGCTCGGTAGTCAATTCAGGTAATTAGTCCCTCGCAGCTCCATTGGTTCGCCTACATCCCTCCCTACATTCTCTCTGAGTGCTTTTTGCCTAAGCTATTCCGTCTTATTTAAACTAACTCGCCGTACGCTGTGAAGTTCACCTTCTCCCTCTTTTAAGGGCGTCCCAAGCTTCGCCTGCGGCAGCTTGATCCTCGTCGCGAGACCGCGGCTGTATAGGCCGTGGAGGTATCAACTATACGGATAGATATCTAGTTATTCGCTTTCCCGCCCAAGAAGATGCTGCCAGTACGCGCAGCGCGAGCTGCCTTCCGGGCCGGCTCTCGTAGAGTCACTCCTCGAGTTACACGTCTGTCTCCGATCGCAACCAGCGTTTCCATACGATCCTCGCGGGCCGCTTACTCTTCCGCTCGGTCCAACGACTCGACTACGCGAGCCGCCGTCATACAGGTACTCAACAATGTTGGTTCTAAGAGGGAGGTGCAGCAGTACCTCTCCCATTTCTCCTCGGTTTCCTCGCAGCAATTCGCCGTCATTAAGGTTGGAGGCGCTATCTTGACCGACTACCTCGACGAGCTCTGCTCTTCGCTGTCGTTCCTATACCACGTCGGCCTCTTCCCTATCATCGTTCACGGTGCTGGTCCGCAGCTCAACAAGCTCCTCGAGGATGCAGGTGTCGAACCCCAGTTCGAGGAAGGAATTCGTATTACCGATGGTAAGACATTGGGAATTGCGAGACGGCTCTTCCTGGCCGAGAACTTGAAGCTCGTCCAGCGTCTCGAAGAGATGGGCGTCCGCGCGAGACCCATCACCTCCAGCGTCTTCACCGCCGATTACCTCGACAAAGAAAAGTGGAAGTTTGTCGGAAAGATCACCGAAGTCAACAAGGAGCCAATCCAAACCGCAATTGAGAACGGATACTTGCCCATCCTCACCTCGATGGCGGAGACGAAGGAGGGTCAAGTGTTGAATGTCAACGCCGATGTCGCAGCGGGAGAGCTGGCCCGCGAGCTCGAGCCACTGAAGGTCGTCTACCTCAGCGAAAAAGGAGGCTTATTCGACGGTAACGTACAGAAGATCTCGGCCATCAACCTCGACGAGGAGTTCGAACATATCATGTCGCAACCCTGGTGTAAATTCGGGACTAGGTTAAAGATCCGGGAGATTAAGGATCTCCTGGAAACGCTCCCCCGATCGTCCAGCGTTGCCATCATACACCCTGCCGACCTACAGAAAGAATTATTCACCGACTCCGGTGCTGGTACTCTTATTCGCCGGGGAGACAAATTGATGACGGCGGAAAGCGTTGCCGACTTTAGCGACCTTGGGAAGTTGAAGGATGTACTTGTCCGGGATCGGGAGGTTCGGGATGCTAGAGCCACGGTAGACCGTTATCTGGACTTCCTAAAGGACCGGAAGTTCAAGGCTTATTTCGACGAGCCCATGAAGGCCCTGGCCGTCGTCCTCGACCCCGCCCCCGATCAAACGTATTCGACGTTGGCGACATTGACGATAACGAAGTCGGGCTGGTTGACGAACGTCGCTGATAATCTCTTCGCGGCGATCAAGAAGGAGTACCCAAGCCTAGTCTGGACCGTCAAGGCTGACGACGAGAATCTTACATGGTTTTTTGACAAAGCTGATGGCAGCATCGTGCGAGGTAATGATGTTATGTTCTGGTACGGGATTGATCCGGGAGAGGAATTGAACAAGCTCATGAGCGAATTCACTATCCACGGCCGCGCTATGCTTGGCGATTCTAATCTAGAATCCCGCCTACACCGAGCCGCCCAAATCGCCTCCGAAAACCTGCGAGCGCACTTTGCATCCGGCTCGACAGCCAACCAGGCTCGAGGTTACTCGACCTTTGCCCGCCGTTCCGTGTCACGGGCTATTCCTGCGGGTGTCTTCTCACGTGGGTCGCGGAGAGGTTTTGCAACCGAAACTAACCCGAATCCTCCATACGGCAAGAAGCACGCCTCCAACACGCAGCCTTCGAGGGTTGCATTAATTGGCGCTCGAGGCTACACCGGGCAGAATCTCATTAGTCTAATCAACACACACCCCAACTTTGAGCTTCGTCACGTGTCGTCGAGAGAGTTGGCTGGGAAGAAGCTTGAGGGTTATACGAAGAAAGAGATTATCTACGAAAACTTGAGCTTCGACGACGTTTACGAGATGGAGAAGAAAGGCAAGATTGATGTATGGGTTATGGCGCTACCTAACGGTGTATGTAAGCCGTACGTCGACGCCATCAACAGGGCTAAGGAGTCGTCTTCCAAGGATGACAGCAGCATCATTGTGGATCTTTCTGCGGATTACCGATTTGACAAGTCGTGGACTTACGGTCTTCCCGAATTAGTGAAGCGATCACAAATTGCCCAAGCTACCCATATCTCGAATCCTGGCTGTTACGCTACGGCCGCCCAACTCGGTATCTCGCCGCTCGTGGAATACCTTGGCGGCCAGCCTACCATCTTTGGCGTTTCGGGTTATTCAGGAGCGGGCACCAAGCCCTCGTCGAAGAACAACGTGGAGATATTGACTGACAATATCATCCCCTACAGCTTAACGGACCACGTCCATGAGAAGGAGATTAGCAGTCAACTCGGTGTGGACGTCGGGTTCATTCCCCACGTCGCAGTGTGGTTCCAGGGTATTCACCACACGATCAATATCCCCCTTAGCAAGACGATGACTTCTCGCGACATTAGACAGATGTATCAAGATAGATATGCGGGCGAGAAGCTGGTCAAGGTGGTGGGAGAAGCTCCGTCAGTCAAGGCGATCAGCGGGAAGCACGGCGTTGAGATTGGCGGGTTTGCGGTTCACAGTTCGGGGAAGCGGGTAGTGATCTGCGTGACGATTGATAACTTACTGAAGGGAGCCGCGACACAATGTCTACGTGAGTATTTATTTCCCGTCTCCCCTTTTCATCCTGAGGAATTTCCGAAATAACTAATACGATTTTTAATAGAAAACATGAATTTGGCTCGTGGCTATGCGGAGTTTGAGGGCATACCTCCTATGGATTAGAAAAGGGGGGATTTGGTAGGGGTTTTTTGTCCATTGGGGAACTGCTCGGGATTTGACGTTCGGTGATTTAAAAAGAAAAGAGAAGAACTTTTGTATATACATACTTGCGCCCAGCGAAGGTCTAGCAAGCGTCAATAAAAGCTGTTTATAGAATTGTCTTCGTTTTATTGCTGTGTAATAACTACGGGTATGACTGTTCATACTTGATTCTCCTCCATTTAGGCTAGCTGGATGGCGTCGTTGGAGATGTATCCTCCAGTCATATTTTCGCGATGGCCTTTATCTTGTAATTGGGCATAGGCTCAATGACATAAAGGAGAAGAGCTTCTTGGAAGTATGATGACATTGCTTCAAGATCTGCACAAGGTCGTATACGGTTGAAGGTCACGGTATAAGCCTTATAAGCCTCGTCAGACCCAGTAACCTATTATAGAGGAAGGGAGTTGTTAAGAATATGCTCCAGCTACATGTACACTTAGATATAATGAATAGAAGATAAACAACTATCTAACTAATTTATAATAAAAAAAGAAGTCTATTTCTTTACCGGAGTAATTATATCAAATTACATCTCTATAATCTAATGTAGCCCTCGGGGTTCTATCGAGCAAACGGCAGACTCCGTCTGAAGACGCCGTTTGAAAAGGCGCGACCCAAGAGTCCAGAAGCCGAATAGGTAGCCCATCACTGGATCCAGGTACTGGTAGGACCTAGTCCAAGGTCCAAGACCCCTGATGGCGTGTTCCGATGGCGGATGGCGGGGTCCATCAGCGGGGCAATTTTTAGAATCTGTAAGTTGTATAAACTTGACGGGGGCGACTTGACTCACCTCATCCTCTAAGGAAGCTCGATAGATCGAACACAAACTCAGATACTTGACTTTGAAGGAGCCAATTTAGTCAGAGTTAATCATGGCTTCCCAATTCCCTACCAAAAAATGCGGTAGGCACCTTTCCCCGAAGCCAATGGCTAGTGATTCAAGCTAAACTTCCTTCTTTGCTGTAGGTGTCCTGGGCTGCACCGGCTCGGTGGGACAGCGGTTCATCTTACTGCTGTCGCAACATCCGCACTTCGTCCTGCACGCCGTGGGAGCCTCGTCTAGATCCGCCGGCAAGAAGTACAAGGACGCCGTGAGATGGAAGCAGGCCTCGCCCATGGGATCCGTAGGCGAGCTAGTCGTCCGCGAGTGCAAGGCGAACGAATTCGCCGAGTGCGACGTCGTCTTCAGCGGACTGGACGCGGATGTTGCCGGCGAGATTGGTATGTCTAGACTCGAGATACAGACATGTACTGTGAGCAATAGGAAGCTAACACGCATCAGAAATGGAATTCCTCAAGGCGAACCTCGCCGTCTTCTCCAACGCCAAAAACTACCGCCGCGACCCGCTCGTACCGCTCGTCGTCCCCACCGTCAACCTGCCGCACCTCGACCTGATCCCGCACCAGCGGAAGCAGCGCAACCTAGAGAAGGGGTTCCTGGTGTGCAACTCCAACTGCGCCGTCATCGGCCTCGTGATCCCGTTCGCGGCGCTGCAGGCGCGGTTCGGGCCCGTGGACACGGTGAGCGTGGTGACGATGCAGGCGGTGTCGGGGGCGGGGTACCCGGGGGTCAGCAGCATGGACGTGCTGGACAACGTGGTGCCGTACATCTCGGGCGAGGAGGACAAGCTGGAGACGGAGGCGCGCAAGATCCTGGGCGGCGTCAACGGCGACGCCACCGCCTTCGTCGAGCAGGAAGGGCTGCGCGTCTCGGCCGCCTGCAACCGCGTCCCCGTCCTCGACGGCCACACCGCCTGCGTGTCCCTGCGCTTCCGGAACCGGCCCCCTCCCAAGATCGAGGACGTGCGCGCCGCCCTGCGCGACTACGTCAGCGACGCCGAGACCCTCGGGTGCCCGAGCGCGCCCCGGCCTAGTATTAAGGTGTTCGGCGCCGACGAGCCCGACCGCCCGCAGCCCCGGCTCGACCGCGACCTCGGCCGCGGGTACACGGTCAGCGTCGGCCGCGTGCGCGAGGACGACAGCGGCATCTTCGACGTCAAGTTCGTCGCCCTCAGCCACAACACCGTCATCGGCGCCGCCGGCTCGTCCATACTGAACGCGGAGGCGGCGGTGCTCAAGGGTTACATTTAAAAGGAGAGAGAGTATATGTATGAGAGGGAGGGAGACAGGGAGACAAGAAGAAAAGGGGTTAGGGGGGAAGCATTGTGTTATTTATGGGCGTCGGTTCGATTTATTTGCATGCGCGGGAGGGGACAAAAATAAAAAGGGGGTGGCATTTCATGAAAGATATAGGAAAACCTAGATACCTCGGTAAATTAGTGCGTATGGAATACAAAAGCACGTAATTTCTGCTCATCTCTGTCCTCTTAAGCATTATCCTCGATATAGATGTATACCTAACGTAAAGATTTCGAGTTGGCGGTCAGGGGAAGTGGCAGTGTCTAGTACCATCCAAGTTGAATATCGAACGGAATTCGTCCTATGCATTAGAGCGAAATTATCACAAAGTATATAATATGCAATAAAACGCAAATGAACATCGTTCACTGGCTTCGTGGTCTAGCGGTATGATACTCGCTTAGGGTTCACCCTGATGCTTATATGCGAGTGGTCCCGGGTTCAATTCCCGGCGAAGCCCTTATATTTTGTCCTTTTTTACTTGGTTGATACACCCTATTGATGAAGGGGATAGTAGTGTATGTATTTTGCTAAAGCATGGTGAAGTATACTGGTTAGGAATGAGGCGGGTTTGCACTTATTACATATTAAAATACTACAGCTAGTCATATGCAGTTAAGCAGTTTTATTAAGGGGTAATCGTCGAACGTATCATCGGCTCATGGAGTCTTCTTCTGTAACTTTTTATAGATCATATCTCACGTATAATTTTCACCAGTACTCCGTACTTAGTCGTAGATAATCCATAGGGAAAATTACGGGATGCCTTTTAATGAGATTTGAGGTATGAAGACGAAAAGTGGTGCCTGCCACATAGCGCTACAACAATATTTGCTTGTAAGCGTCCCGCGAGAAATTCTTTAGTTCACTTCGATACTTCTAGAAATGCCCGTTTCCGAGAAACGGGGGAGGTATAAGGGATTGGAATAGAACTCAACAATGATGTTGCCGTTCAAAAGCTTTCGGTGTCAGGAGTCGAAAAGAGGATTCGTCGTTTTCGTAGATCGTGCGTACGTATACTGTAGTAAACTCTCATTCCGCAGTGATATTCTGGTTGAAATGGTGATAAGGCTAGGTGATAATAGTCGTTCCCAGTGCAATGCGTCGTATTGTTGAAGTGTAGTTGTCAATGATAGCACCTTGATCTTCATGACGGTGTCTATCCGGAAAAGAACAAGCTCGGTCACTACTGAATTAAGCTGGACACCCGAGTTCCATATGCATTTATAGAAAGGCTGATGGATGTTCGAGCGCTTGAGCCAACGGCCGGGCTTTAGTTTCAGATATGCCGAGTTACTTGAAATATATAAACCTACTGGGCTTTAGCAGTTAGCAGCTTATCTAATAACATAGCAGAAATATTATTTGCTATACGCACTATTTCAGTTTGAGGTATTGGTCAGTCTTGAATAGGCGATCAAGGTGAAGCCTGAGGTTTTGGCAATGTCCTCATGACACAAGACAGTTTCAAATTTAGAAACCCTCTTCAAGACTGTTACTTGCCTTAACAACTCGGATCTCGTGTATGCCGATATGGTTGACATATCACGGTATTAAGTCCTAAACGGACGAATCTTGTGAAAATAAACGCGCTTCTATATTTATAAGTACAGTTGGACCGATCTAGGAAATAAACCCTCCAGGAGAGCAATCCGAAAGGTCATGGAAAAGATACTAGAACTTTATGATACCGCTATAGTATAAATCAAACGCTCCGGAACGCCTCGAACCCATGCGGACGTGTACCACGTAGATACGTGTTAAGGTTATTCGTAAAGTTTCTCCATAGGATATAGTCAATATACCTGACTATGCGTCGCTTAATATCGTACCTCATCTTGATTAGGGGATAGGACGTAGACATCTAGAATATACGCTGGTGCAACCAGTTATACTTCAAAATCCCTCGAAATAGTGATCGTACTGCCGAGACATATCTTTGGTGTATGTGTCCCGCTTACCGTCATCTTCCGGGTAGATATCGAAGCACTGCGCGTCGCTCGGAAATCGTACGTTGGGCTGGATCGGTGGCCGAACCTGTCGGTTATAAAGTGCGTCCCAGTCTACACCTTCGAAGAACGAATGGGATTTGACCTGTTGAGTGCCGCCGATCAAGTTACCCAACCTCCGAGACCGATCTACTGTGCAAAACGATCGAATGATGTTTTGCGCGTTAGATGAGATAGGGGGGTCTGCCGGGAAGAGCACCGGCTTCTCAATGATCCTGATATCTCGTTAGCTGGCGGTATACTAAGAAAGAGTTGAAGGGTTCTGACTGCTTATAGATCTCAATAGGATTCTGGTGCCAAAAGGGTGGATACCCCGTAAGGAATTCGTATATCAAAATTCCCAATGCCCACCAGTCAACCGCTATCGTATGCCCCTTGTTCTGAATTACCTCCGGTGCCAAGTACTCAGGCGTGCCGCAAAGAGTGTACGTCTCAACAGGTCTACTATCCCTGCTGCCGAGCCTCTTCGCAAAACCAAAGTCTACCAATTTCACGTGTCCCTCGCCGTCCAGCAGCAGGTTCTCCGGTTTCAAGTCGCGATACGCCACACCGCCTTGGTGGTCGTGAAGATACTCGAGTACCAAAACAATCTCGGCCGCGTAGAACTGAGCCCATTCCTCAGGGAACCGCCGATGTCTTCGTAGATAGCTAAAGAGCTCGCCGCCGGGGATATAATCAAGTAGCATATATAACGAGTCGTGATCGGAGAAAGTAGTGATAAGTTCGGTGATGAAGGGGTGACCGGCTATATCGCTGAGGATGCGGCGCTCATCTCGAACGTGGTCAATTTGCTTAAGCTTGATGACCTCGGTCTTGCGTAGAATCTTGAGAGCGAAAACCTTCTCGCGATCTTCTTCGGTGCCGGTTGCAGGACGGACGAGACAGACTCTCGCAAATGTACCTGTGATATCATACTTAGTATGAAGACGATCTGCGCATACGGTCTCGTAGATATATACCCGTTCCCAGAGTCCTTACGAGTGCAAAGTCGGTCAACTTTAGCCGCTGGTGTTGCGGCGGTACTTTGGGGTCTACATCTGCCTCCGGTTGCGGAACAGACCCGCGATCTGTGTTAGTGAAAGGCAATAGGTTGTGTTCCTGTATCACACGCGGGATGATGCCTGGTTTGGCAACCGTGGCGGCCATCCTCTTAAGATTCATCCGAGCTAAATCTTCCGGCTGGCCGTGCGCTATCCAATGTTTTGCAGCTAGGGAGGGTTTATTTTGAGACAACACCCATCGCTCGGGCCTAAATCAACGTCTGCAAGGGACGGGCTCGACCAAGGGGTGTTGGGAGAAACTGGCGGTTAGGTACGAACGAATTGGCGTGTTTTAGAGAATACACATGATGGTGATAGATAGACTCGAAAAGAAGTAAGATAGTAAAAGGGCAAATTTTGATATTAGTAACGCGATCTAGGAATGATAATCGCCGATTCCTAGCGCATTGGATAACGAGAATTGGGGGGCGAGGGGGACAAAGTCGTGAGAGTGGGAATAGTTAGGTAGGAAGCGTAAGGCAAAGCGTCAAGAAAGCGGTGCGATTCCCAGCCGCCAGCCTTGTAGCGATGACGTTTGCTGCAGAAGAAAAAGCCCAAGTGGGGAGAAACTTCATTGTTGCAGGTGATGGAAGTGGATTTTAACAGGCCGCCTGATCCACGGGTCTAGGCCAGGATGGGAAAGTACCTTTTACCATCGTTGCGTGACGAGCTGGAACCAGGTCGGGGCTAAATCGCATGAGGGTTGACAAGGTCGCATAGGATGATGCATCTAGCGAATCGAACCAATTATCTTGTCGTTTCAGAACACGATAGGACTGATATGTATGGGTGAGTATAGGTGATTTGATATTTTATATATATTTATATACTATGAAGTAGATAGGTAGGATAAACCATTAGTAGCCAAGTCAGGATATGAGTTTCATAGGTAGCAGATGTTAATAAGTGACAAGATGATCAAACGGGGAAATAGAAAAAGATGTAGTAGGAGCTCAAGTCTAACTGTATTGGTGTTTGTTACAGAAAATGGGGGGAAAGCTAGGTCAATATTAGCTAAGCCTAGTATGGTAACATCTGGTTTCGGGGACGGAGCTTCAGCCACAAAAATGCGGATCCTATTAGAGGCTGAAGACCGGCAGCGCGGCAGTCAGTGCAGTCAGTAGGCCCCCTAGTCCATAGGTGCCCAGGTGCTGTGCTCCTGAGCTGAGGCGGAAACCACCCCACGGACGAACAACCTCCTTCATTTGATACCATCTGACCTGACCACGATCCCTTTGCGACGTTTTTCCATTCCACTGTTTTACTTCAACCTGTTCAAGAGTAAGAGTAGAAGAAGAGCATCAACGACTATAACAAGAAACCCACCCAGAATACGAAAGGAAAGGAAAGGAAAGCAAAGACGAGAAGGACAAGAAGGACGAGAAGAACGATAACGACAAGATTCCCTTGCTCCGTACGAGTATCTCGGATTGCCGCTTACAAAGCAACAAACACACGCATCGAACGACTACTAGAAATGAATTGAGCTACACCTAGTTCATGGACTTGTCGGCTGCACAGTCAACTACTCCGGAACCATGTTCAACAACTTCAGTAGCTTCGTGCAAAAGGCTCAATCGGCTGCTCAGCAGCTGATTGATCCTATGCAAGGATTGAACCTGACCAACTCCGGCAAGCACCCGTCCAGGGCTTCTCTATTCCAGAATCAATTCCGACTCCCCAGCTCCCAGACGCCCTTGTACGAGATACCCGCCGAGCTTACTATCCCACCCTCCAATATTACCCAGGGAGACAAAGATCGCGATCGAGGCTGGCACTATGCCGGAAAGCTGCACCTGTCCGAGTCCTATATCTGCTTCTCTACTACTCCCACCAGCTTCTCCAACGGTGCAAGTCCGTCGAGTTCTGCCGCCTTTACCGGTCAGACCCACGGTGCTGGGCCGAGCGGGAACGGTTTCACTTTTCCTTTGTGTGCCATCAGACGGGTCGAGCGCCTAAATAGTCAGAACTTTCAGGTATGGAGAGATTTATCTCGATCGAAACTGCCGTATCATCTCAGACTAACGTTGGGAACTCTAGTTTGCTCTTGCTATTACGACATGGAACGGTATCACACAAGAGTCGGTCAAGGACAAAGATGCGCAAAAAGACAAGAAAGAGATTAGGGAGCAGAGAATTACAATACAGCTTGCTGGACCACGCCCGGCCTGCGAGAGGTTTTGCGACGGCCTCAAAAAGGGCCTGAGGAATGCAGTCGGTAGCGTCGGCAGATATAAGAAGGTTATAGCTGAATGCTATTCGGAATACCTCCTTCGACCGGAAGAGAAAAAGAACGTAAATCCACCGGATGCCGGCTTGGGCATGATATTTAGATACCCCGGTGATCCGAAGAAGCTCAGGGATCGAGCCAAGATGAGATTGTGGGCTGAGTATCTTCGTGATAATGGCCGAAACACGACCCTGATCCGCCAGCCTACCTTTCACAAGCTTATCAGGGTCGGTCTACCGAATCGACTCCGAGGAGAGATCTGGGAATTGTCATCGGGATCCCTATATCTGCGACTAGAGAACCCTAACTTATACGCGGACACACTCGCAAAATTTTCAGGCAAAGAATCGTTGGCCATAGACGAGATAGAGAAGGACTTGAACCGAAGTCTTCCAGAATACCCCGGATTTCAAAGCGAAGATGGCATCAATCGGCTACGTCGAGTACTCACAGCGTATAGTTGGATAGATCCCGAGGTTGGTTACTGCCAAGCTATGAATATTGTCGTCGCTGCTCTGCTTATCTACATGTCCGAAGCGCAAGCGTTTTTCATCCTTTCGACATTATGCGATAGATTGCTTCCCGGTTACTATTCATCTACCATGTACGGCACGCTCTTGGATCAGAAGGTGTTCGAATCCCTAGTGGAAAAGACCATGCCGATCTTATGGGAACATCTTGTCAAGAGTGACGTACAGCTCTCCGTGGTGTCTCTTCCCTGGTTCCTTTCCCTATATATCAACTCAATGCCTCTAGTTTTTGCGTTCAGGGTTCTCGACGTCTTTTTTGTCGAGGGTCCCAAGGTTCTCTTCCAGGTTGGATTGGCCATTTTAAGGATTAACGGCGAGGAGTTGCTAGATGCTACGGACGACGGCGCCTTCATATCTGTTTTAAAGTCCTATTTCTCTCGTCTTGACGAATCCGCACACCCAAAATCGGAAAACCCCAAGTTGCGAGCGATTAACAGGTTTCAGGAACTCATGGTCGTCGCATTCAAGGAGTTCTCCGCCATCACCCACAGCACCATACAAGATTCACGATTGAAGAACAAGGATGCGGTTCTTAATAACATTGAGAATTTCGCCAAACGTACTGCAATCCGAAATCTTGGCCCCGACAGTAAGCTGCTGGGCCCGGACGAGTTGGGAGCTCTTTACGATAGGTTCTACGGAATACTGTATGAGCGACAGCAGCGGGACAGTATCATCCAGGAACAGCTACGCCGAGCTAAATCTAGCCGACCTAGAGTCACCGACGTATACTCGGATGACAACCGCAGCGTAGAGAAAGGCCGCGTTGGGCTTGGGCCTAGCACCAGCTTGATGGACTACGACGCATTTAGGGAATTTCTAGCCAGCGTGTCCAAGTGGGCTATCTCAGATGCTCCACCTTCCCCCAGACGAGATGCGTCTTCAGACAAGGATCGCGGTTCATACTTCGGCAGCTTTAGACGATCCGACACCAATCTGCTTTCACCATGGGGCGGAAGCCCTGAACCAGCTGACCACGAATTCATGCAGAGATTGTTCCGAAGATGGGACGTAGACTCGAATTCAACACTGACACTGCAAAACGTAGTGACCGGGTTTGCACATATCAAAGGAAAACGTGATATCATGGGCACTATCACCTATTTCTTCGAACTTTACGACGACGATGGCGACGGGCGAGTTGATCGGGAGGGCATTCTTCGGATATCTGAAGCACTTCTATTCCTTTCTCGCCGCGGTCTCGAAGGGTCCCTTGCCAATTCCAACACGAATGCGCTTAATGGATTGAGCGACTCGGGTCCATCGAGCCCACCTATTGGTGGTACCGTCAACGAGCGATTTCTCGGAAGCGTAAGCGCTTTTATTAGGCGTTGTTTTGAGTATGCTGATCCGGATCATACGAACAACCAATACGTGAACGAAGTATCTTCCGAGACGAATGAGACGGCAAACAATGATAACAGCGCATTTGCCATTGGCGATGAAGAAGATGAAGAAGAAGAGGATTTATTAGCTTTCGATGGACCGGAAACCACTTCCAAACCCCTAAAGAAGAAGCCGGATCTGGGAGCAATTCCTCCTGCATTAGGCAAACCCGAGACCGAAAATGGTCCTAGTCGTGCGGTATCCAAGGCACAATCTGAGAAAGCCAATGCAGCTCTGGATCCTTCGAACCCATTACACATCACATTACCTACATTTCGCATGGTGGTACTTGCGGATGAGCTACTGGAGCAGTTTTTCGAATCATCGTTTCCCACCTCGTTACATGTCCTCGATGGCCTACCAGCTTCTAACCAATCGACATCTTCTTTAACTACATTCTCGGGTATGAGCTTCGGGCGTTCGTCAGCGGCCACTGTACCCATTCCCGTTCCGCAGGCAGGCGTTGCAGGCGCCGGCCGTAGTCTACGTGGTGTCTTGGATAACATAGTCACGGATGCGTCACGTGTGGCGGCTGAAGTCCGGCGACGAATGGAAGATGCACAGCGCGAACTAGAGAAAAACGCAGTGCCGGGACAGAGGGACGAAGATGATGATGAAGAGGAGGACATCCAAGGTCCACGTCCGACGGGTTATGGTGGAGATCCGGAACGGCGAAGCGTGCGCTCGTCCGATAGAGATTTGTTGGATGGCGCCGATGCAGAGGCAGGGGCAGCTAAGAACAACGAGGGACAGGTGCAATCGATTGGCAATGATGCGCAAGGGAGACCAAGAACGGCTAGTGCTGCGACACAGGGGATTGTGGAATTCGAGGGTTGAAATGACTAGCACGGGCATAAGGGAGTTTACTTGGTATCGGCCTGGAACATGATTCTTGGAGGTAATTGGCGTCGTTATCGAGTGTTTGTTTAGAGGGCGTATGTACCGCTAGCGCTACCGCAGCAAGGAGAATCCAGATTCAACGAACCATTGAGTGGCTTCAATCGGGCCGAGACATTGTGCAGGTCAAGAATTCGGTAAGATATCCCTTCCGCGCCCAAGAATCTCAAGTTGTTGATTAATATTCGCGAAAGAAAGCAACAATAGAGCGCGTATCGAGACTCGTCTTAGAGAAGTTCTAAATCAGGGCACTTCATGTTGCCTCCTACTATGAATTTCACTACTGCGCAGCTTATGTTGCTCAAGACTACCTTCGGCTCATGACGGCAGATAGGCGTATCAGGTGAAGTCATCATGGCGTCTACAGTTCCAATGATACGGTATGCTGCGTATACCGCATATGTGAGCTATTGGGTAGCCTTCTATGGCTTCTCTGCATTCAAGGGCGGTTTGACCCTCGAGAGATACTTCCAATGGCTCCCTACCACCAATGTCTCACCCTAGTGTTTACTCCCCGCGGTACAATACCCTCCTTGAGAAGGGTCCTCGCCATCATTCCAAGGGCAGCAGGTCTCTTGGAAATACGAATAATCGCAATTAAAGGAGACATACTGAATCAAATCAGGGAATGTCATAATAAGATGTGTCTGTTAATTGCCACAAGCATTCCTCCTATATACATACACGACTTTTCTAATGTTAGAGATTAGACGAAGCTACGCGCCCCTTTCTTCGAGCTTTGTTCAAATACTTGAAGGTCCGCCTTTCAGCTTAACCACAATTTCGAGGCATTATTCCTTCTCTACCCCTGGAGAGTATTCATTCATTCAGATTGGCCTACGTTTTGCTAGGTATACATTCATTTAGTACAAGACTTGTGGTACTTTCTCCGCAACTACCCGACAAGATGAACCGAGTCAAAGCTGCGGCAGCGGCCTGCCTATTGGCCTCTTCGGCCCTAACAAACGCTGAGGCTTTTCCTCCTGGGCCTCCTGGACCTCCTAGCCCAGCTGGACCTCATGGGGCCGCTCCACCAAAGGGCCCTCCTCCATCGGTTGTTCGCGGGCTCACCGACATCCCTTACGATGCTATCTTGCTGTCTGTCGTCCCCGCAGGCCATCCCTCCAAACCGGTCCGTAGGGCCGGTGTAGGCGAATTCGATCTTCCCAGTGGCTTCCAGCAACCGCCACCGCAACCAGCCAACCGCTTTATCGGCGATCAGGGTTTTGCCAACGCGGCCGACTGTAGCGAAGCGACGCACTTCACTCTATCCAACGGCCGGCTCTCACGCAACGGCCACTTCCTCACCGCCGATCCGGATTTTGTCTACGTCCCCTTCTCCAGGCCAATCCCGACAGATGCCGTAGCGCACACCTTCTCCGTTGTGGACGGCTATCTGCGTTGGTCCGACGACAGGTTCTACGAAGGCCACGCTGGCTTCTGCCAAGTTCCCCAAGGACAGGTGTATGCTACGTTCCATAACGAAAACACCTGGCCCTTCAAGTGCGAGCCAGTGGATATTTGGGTTGACCTAGCAGGCTGGTGCCGGGACCGCCAGATCGCCCAGATCGCCCAGGAAGGCCAGGGCTATGGTGCTGACCTCAGACCTCACATTGCCTATCCTGTTGACGGACACGAGCAACCTCACCACGGTAATGTCGCTCGTACAGACGAGCACCACAAGGACCACGACGACAAGGACCATGATAAGGACCATGACAAGGACCACAAGAAGAAGAAGCATCACGACAAGGACCATAAGAAACACCACGACAAAGACCACAAGAAGCACCATGATAAGGATCACAAGAAACATCACGACAAGGACCACAAGAAGGAGCACCACACCAAACCTCATAAGACGACCCACACGAAGCCTACCCACCACAGCAGCTATCCCACGCACAGCTCCAGCTACCACTCGAGCTACCCGACCCACACTTCTTCGTACTACAGCAAGGTGCCCCACACCAGCTCTTCCTACTACAGCAAGGTCCCCCACACCAGCTCCAGCTACAGCAACGTGCCCTACAGCGCCGAGACGCCCGTCCCCTACGCCACCAAGGGCGGCGAGTACCCGACCGAGAAGCACGTCTACCCCATGGACTCCTCCCCGACCAATGTCGAGTGCGCCCCGACTCCGATGTCCTGGCACGCGGGCATCGCCAACCCTACCTTCCTCAAGGACGAGCTATGAACGGTCGCCCTCGTGTCGACACGCCTGGTATGAGGCGGCTATGGTGGGTGGGGAAGGGAGGTATTATTTGGCTGGGGTTTTCAGTAGTTAATTATGATTCGTGATACATGTAGGAGGATGTAATATTAAAATTGTTTGGTACGCAAAATGAGAAACGAATCACACGGTCGAATCTTGCTTTGGCCTTATTATTTCCTCCATTCATTTGTTCCGTGTTCTTGTTCCGTAGATTTACTTTCCGCCCAAATACATGTATACCTTAAAGCGTTCATAACAGCGATAGTGGAACTTCTCTGGTACTTCATGTCTACCGACACATTCCTATATCACGCATCGTAGAAGTCGGTTCAGTCATCTGGTATAGAAGATGGAAACATAGTGTTAGGATAACCATAGTTAGCATGAAGGTTTTCAACTTGTCGACCCCCTTTCTTCTATCCTAATCACCCCTCCCCATATCAAAAGGTTATCCTCTCCGGCGTGTTTTTACTCCATACCTAGGAAGTTTATTACTTTGCGAGATAGTTATTCGTCACATAATGATGGATTTGGACGTGCTTGACGAAATCAAGTTACCTACCTACATATAAGTAGCCATAGACGCAGTCTGTTTCTCCATGTTGGACCTCATCGAAGGGACATCATATGACCAAGAGATACGAGACGTTGACAAGACCGAGGGGGTTCAGAGACACATGCTCGTGCCTTGTAATGAAAACTCCGGTAGCTTGCCTGGTAGTAATGGTCTGTAGAGCTAAGCCTGTAGATTAAACTGAAACTATTTAGGGTATTCTCATGTCCTTAACGGCCAATATGGTACACTGAATATGCCAATATAGCTCAAGAGAACGAGACGAGAATACAAGCTTCCGTGGCAGGTCTGGAGGAAAATAGGAATCAGATTGATGCGTGCAATCATTTGAAGATCTAGAAACATTTTCCAAGGTTGCGATTGTGATTGTGGGTTAGAAGAGGCTTGTTCATATGCACTTGAAATAGTTTACCCAGCATATCTTCCCCTTCTATCATTTCTATTTCTACCAATCGCATCAATGCGAGCTCGAGATACTCTAAGGACAAGCTCGGAGTCCAAACAAAAGCTTATGACCTAGCCTTGCTAATCAACAGATAGAATTTGTTAAGGAGTCTCAGACCATCTGGTAACTTTTTATAGAAAGAGTCTAAGCCCAACCATAGGCGCCACATGGGGGGAAAGCTTGTATTTTAGATAGAGTTTTCAATCTAACTGGCGTTCGTCCCTCTGACTAGAGAACTCGCCGTTGGAGGTTTATGAGGAGAAAAGGGGGCGCTGAAGCGAAAACTAAATGCTCACAGACTCAAGCGCTACCAACGAGCTTATCCATAATGAAACTCCAAAGGATGAGTGGTATTAAACGTTTCTTAGGACTCGAGGCTCTTGAACCAAAGATGTCCTCTTCTCATACTCTCACCTCCATCTCCTGGATAGAATCTTCGATCTAGCAGCCAAACACATCACATCTCATCACCACCACCGAGCTCCATAACAGGAAGAGTTGGGCTCCAGCAGCCAAAATATCTATTCTTACCTTCAGCATGATCGGCTTCCTCGTGGAGATGGCCTTGTCGGCCGTACGTTACCCATCATTCTCGCTAAGCTGCCAGGCCCATTTCTCATCAAAAGGCAGCTGCTGACACGATCTAGTACGACTCAGTATTCAGAAACGCCGACGGTAGACAGCCGAACAGAACCGGCGCCGCCCGTCCACAAGTTCGCAGTCCATATACGGTTCCCCCAGACCTCGACGCTGTCCGGCCAAACCGGCCCCGAAGCTTAGACGACGTGTCCCTGAGCGATATGTCCCTAGACGACACATCCCTAGCCAACACGTCTTTCCACGACATACTCCCGGAGGATGTTTCGTCGTCCGAGTACCTGAGCATGGAGTATCTGAGCAGTTCCGCGGGTGCGCATTTCGAGCCCACTGTTAGCGCGCAGGCGGTGGCGGCAGGCCCCGCCGGCGACCTGGATGCTCTGCGGGACCACCAGACGCAGACGGTGGCGCTCGTCGAGAAGAATCTCTTGGCCATGACCGCTGCGACAGAGGCGCTGGATAGGTTGGTTAACAATCGTCGAGTATATGCCTGGGTGATGGAATACCACGGGGAGAAGGTTGATTTTGGAGGAACGAGACTGCAGTATGATAGGGTTTTCTCAGATTGTTAAGTTTGAAGTATCTGGATGGGTTGTGCGATTATCCACGGGGGAGGGGGGGCATATTGAAGCCTCGGCGCTTGTGATTTAATTTCGTAACTTTCGTCTTCGCAAACGAACCAACTGAATAGGTTATCACTTACTACCTATTTAAAAAATGATATTCGTCACTAAATCACATCAGAATTGAAAAAGGGAACCTCCAACGTAGAAGAGTTACTTAGGTTAAGCTGTCGTAGCTGTACAATCTATTCAGACTCTGCACAAGTAACCTCGAAGGTCCATTTCCTCCCTCCTCGTCTCAACGAACGTCAATATACAATGCCACATACGCTTATTCTTCGAGTCTCATGTTGGAAATAAATTAAAAGAAGGAAGAGCATCGCTGTAGGGTAGTAAAAGAGAGAGAAAAAGAAAAGGGGTGGTCCAGTACCCAACATTCATCAGTTTGAGCAGCGCCAAGCAAAGTTCGGGATGGATAGGTTCTCGATGCCGAACTCGTCCCTCATGTCCGCAACGGTATTCATCAGATTGAACAAGTAGTAGCGTCCCAGCCAGAACAGCTCTGCCGGACTCATGTCCGCCCCCGCCGCGCCGGTCTCGCAATCGCTAGCATTCCTACAGAGGTAGCCACCACCACCACCGCGGGCCCGCCACCCCGTCTCCCTCGCCGCCGCCTCCTGCCGTGCGATGAGCACGTTGGCGAGGTCGAACACGAGCGTCAGCACCCAGCGCATCTCGGGCTCGGGCAGGTGGAAGCCCTGGGCCCAGCAGCACCAGCGGCGGGCCTCGAGCAGCACGGCGTCGCAGCCGCGGCGTTCCTTTTCTTGGTCCCGTCCCTCCCGCTCCTCCGACCTGCCAAAGTACTCCCGGATCTGCGGCTCCCGCGCCGCCGGCTGCACGGCGGGCCGACCCAGGAAGTCCTTGTATCGGAATAGGTATACGCCCTGCAGCTTGCGGTGCCACCCCAGCGGGCGCACTGCGAGCACGGCGGCGGCGGTGGCGGCGGTGGCGTCCGATGATGATGATGATGAACACCACAACGGGGTTGATTGCTGCAGCTCGTCGTTACTGCTGCTACGCAATTGCCGCCGCCGTATCGGCAGCCGCACGATGCTGCCCGGCGGGCAGTGCACGGGCAACGGCGACGGAGAGGCGGGTGGCGAAGGGGAGGGCGAGAGGGAGGGCGAAGGCGGGCGGCCCGCGTCTCGCATGATGACGTCGCCGTCCGCGTCCCGGATGACGTGCTCGCTGGAGTTCTACTCGCTGCCGCCGGCTGCGCTGGACCGGTGACGGCGGCCTCGCTTCCAGATGCGGACCCGGTCGTCGAGGTGGTCGATGATCTCGGCGAGTACGGACAACGGGTCCTGGCCGGCCGTGGCGGAGCCTCCCGCCGAGGAGGGATCGTCGCGCCCGGAAGCGGGGCTGCCGCCGCCGTCGTCCCATCCGGAGGCCATGGCTACGTCGACGTCGTCCCCTTCGGTGGGGCCGGCGACGGGGGCGGAGACGTCGGAGCCCGGGTACTTGGCGGCCTCGCTGGGGAACCGGAAGAACAGCCAGGCGCACTCGCCGCAGGGCGGCTGGGGCTGGCGGCGGTGGGGCCGGGGCTCGACGCAGTGGTAGACGCGGTGGACGGAGCAGTAGTAGAAGGCCGTGCCGGGCGTCGTTGTCGCCTTGTCGTGGTCGAGCTCGCATCTCGAGCCGTCCTTGCGGACGACGTGGCACCCCAGCAAACTACAAGACATTTTTTTCTTTCTTTCTTCTTCGGGGCCTATTGATTTTCTTTTACATGTTAATTGTTGTATTTGGGCGGAGTAGCGAATGCGTATGGCTTAAAAAGAAAAGAAGAAGAAGAAGAAGAAGCTGATATTGGAAGGCCGGTATAGTATACACGAAGTCAGCTCAAGTTCCAACTTGGGAGAATCGATGATGAGAGGTGATATTTTGGAGTAAGATGTAAGCGTAGAAGAATATGCTTCAGCATGGCTAGGTGCTTTTAGCTGCCTAAAGCTTCCTGCTAGGGTATTGACGTCCCCTAAATAACCTACCTACCTAGGTAGGTATTTAGGAGGTAGGAGGTAGGCATGTGGGAAGGAAATAGCAAGCTGCCTATAATTCATACGGAAGTGACGGAGGACAGGGCGCCTGTCTACCTAGGTACCTACATATGTAGGCAGCTGCCATTATTCCTTACCTGAGCACCTACATGTTTAGCTTAGTTACATACATAATGTATGTAATATATGTAATAAATCATATAGTAATCATACCATTCCAGCGGCGGGAGAGCTGAAACGGTAACATTATTGCTTGCTTGCTTCTCATCGGGTTTAAGTCGGCGTGGCCGTGTCCAGGCGCATGTAGCTATCTCGTTCCTCCTGTCCGGTTAGTTGAAGAAGGTAGTGTTGCAATTAAGAGGGGTTTGGGGTCGAATGTTATATGAATACACCATTCAACCGCCTCGGAGCCCCTGAAAAGACCCTTCTGTCTTCGTAGCGGGATGACTTGGTGATGGTAACGGTGATTTCTCGGTTGTCTCGCAGCCAAACGGAAATTATAGCCGACCTTGTCATTTCGCTCTCTAGTTCAGATTCATGCTTATCTTTTCGTGCTCGTGATTGGGTGTAAATTTCTTTCCTTTTCCCTTTCTTCTCTTCTTCATATTTGAATGTGAATATTGGTTAGAAAATGCATAGCGAAATGAGTAGGGTTGTTGTGGACTCACACGAAGAATTAATGCATCATAAACCACTTCCTCATGAAGCTATGTAGGTAGGTACCTAGGTAATCTTGTATTCATGCCGACTCAGTCTTGTCAATTCGAATGATCCTAGATCGTTGCCGCCCCCGTGTAATAAGTGACAGAAAGGGACCCCCTTCGACGTTACGTGATAGTCCCCTCCTCGATCTGACTAAGCAGCACATCTCCTATTGACGATTCAGTAACTCGATCAGGGCCTAGGAGAATACCATGTCCATGTCGCCTTTCACCTTTGGCTTAAGGGTAATGCCCAACCCCATGTAGGCGTCTGAAATTCTGTCATATTAGATATCACCTCGGAGATATTAGCTTGCCCGGTGTCACCGACCAGATCGAGGCCAGCCCACTCTTCATCCTACAGATCGACCGCAGAAGCACATGGGCGTCTTCCTCACATCGAGAGATCCGAGGCCGGGATTGGACATATATATATGGAGTCGCACACTAGCATTTTGCTGTCGACCGGGGAGCGAGCAGGTTTGTATGTAGGTCGCACAGACGGTCAGGCGCTAATGAGAATGACCGGAGGATTCAGAATGAGGGCTCGCTCGCTCGCTCCCGAACCCGGTCTATTGGAGGGTTCAAGGTACCGAGGGAAGCGCCCGCGTGCTGTTGTGTAACGTCGGGATTTCCGAGCTGAGAAACCCGAACCAAGATTGGGACGCCGGAGCCTCACAAGTAGCTGGGTACTTCAGTTTCGACCGGTCTCAATGTGCCCTGGGGGCCCAGGTCGTATTCTCGTTGGGCAGCCCGGTCATCGCCGGGGGGTGTTAGTGGTTGTACCTACCTAAGTGCTACCCCTTCTGTACCACCTGCATCTCCGTCTTTTAGGAAAGCCATCCACCCAGTCAGCGTAGGGGCTCGACGAGAGGAGCACTGTGTTCATTAGGGTGTAACCCCCCTTGAGCCTCACTCAAGCCTCGCAGGGCTGACAGGGACCGGAGGCGAATGAGATTCGAGCCCTCGGGCCACTAACGTTTTGGCATTGATAATTGCCGGCGAATCACATAATAAGGAATCAGCCCGAGGCCTCCTCCGGCACTTAAACCTAGCCCATCTGCAGCGGCTTACAGTGACTATGATTCGCTGCAGGTTCTGGGGTTCTGGAGTAGTAATGTGCGAGCTGAGTCACGGGAGGTTTGAAGATTCGGATTGCCATAAAATGAACTCTCTTGTCTTCATTAGACACGACCACATGAAGGTTTGCAAGCTCCAAGGTCTGGGTATTGCCGCTTCTACATCTTCTTCCCCCCCCATCTAACCCAGCCGATCTTAAAATCTAATGGAACGCCTCTCCCACCCCCCTCCCCCCTTATCACCGAGAAAGGGAAAAATAAAATAAAAGTTTTTAAAAAAGGAAAGAAAAGTGCGAGTTGACAAGTTTCGTGCTCGTCATCTCCGAAGTAGACACCGACTTTTTGAGCCCAAAAAAGCCAATGACTATGAAATGACGTGTGCCCTTCGAATCTATACCCCTCAGGAAGTTTCTTTTCCAACGGACGCTAAGTCTTAGCCAATTCGATAGGCAGTAAGGTGACCAGGACCAGGTAATGAGAAATGAATGTATGACGGGTGTCGATTTGCAGAGAAAGGAATTGAATAATGAACACCGCTAGTGGCTGGCACGAAGCACGGATCTCGTCCTCACGCCGACCTAAGATCGTCAGAGTCAGTAGAGGGCCCCCTTTTTACGTGCTTCTTTACACATTACACAGGCGGTGACTCACTTGAAGATTCGACCTAGGCAACGTATGTCCCGCAGTATGGGCAGTCTCGTCCGGGCAATACCCAGACTTCCTGGCCCTTCCCCTGGCAAGTTGGGCAACGTTTCCCGGGGGCCTTGAAAGGGGGGGGAAACGAGTTAGAAAACAAATCCTATTCCGGGTGGACGGTCTGCGTTACGTACAGTTCCAGACATGTCAACCAAGGGAGAGGCATGGTTGGATGCCGAGTGAGAGCAGCAGTAGTCAGCCTGAGGCTCTACGTGGGAGCAGTGGTGGTGGGAGCAAGCCATGGTCTTTGGTAGGGAGTGACGACGTTGGAATATGTGGAAGTATGAAGTTGATCAACGAGTGGGTAGATTTGGTATAAAGCGGGTCAGCAGCAAGAAGAGCGACGAGACGAGTGTGAATCAAAGAAGATGGAGGGTGTGTTCAACTCATATCGGAGTGCTACGGCCGTACTTTATACTTTTCTGGAGAGGTCGACCGCCGAAACAAGGGCCGGCAGTGTGTGTATCGCAGGGGGAAGCCCAAAAGACCAATTCCAAGGGCCACGTTTTGGTGCGTCCAAGTGCGGCTGGTGCACTTAGTCCCTACGTGGAAAGTGACGAGAGGCATCTGATGGGACCTGTATCTATCCGGCGAAGCACGGAAGCATGTTGAGTACGCAAGCCAGAAGGCTCCCGGCAGAGGGTCCCCCCTTCGCGCTATTCGCCAAGGACACGGACTCTAGGACAAATGTAATAGTACTGCAATTCGATTTCTGAGCAATATCCCGGCAAAAAGCATCGTTATGGCGAGTGAGCCTGATATGCGAGAAGCCATGCTTCGATAGGGAAACGGTGATCTCCTTCTCTCGCTCACTCTCACTTCTCTCTCACTTTTTTTTTTCCTGGTCAGGACACACAGTTGATTAAGTGGGGTATGATATTCTACGGCCCATGGCCGATGGCAGGAGAAAGGCAAAACGTGGGACAAGCAAGCGACAGGCAAGCCGTGGACTGTCTTGGCACCTGAAATACTTAGTGTTTTGTCACTGCGGATATGGCGTCAGAGTGGTTAGTCTATTGGGCTGGTGTCAAAAGGTAGATCGTGACCGTCCGTATGCGTATGTGTATGTATATGTGAGCGTATATGTGAGTCCCATCTAAGTCCATGTAAGTCGTGTGGGAAGTGGGTGGTGTGGGCCAGACGATTCTGGACGACTTCAGGTCAGACAGGCAGACAGGGCAGTGGAAAAGCAAAAACAGGGATAAACCTGTGCTGCCAACTGCAGTTACTCAGTTACCTACTCAGTTATGTACTTTAACTCACTGACCGGGCTGGCGGGTAGTCGGGGCCGTCGGGGGATTTGTGAGAATCGTGAGTGGGGAGAGAGGGAAGACTCTCCCAGACTCGAACAGGGGAGGCTTTTTGTTCTGGTGAAGGTTGATCTCAAACAAATTCCCAGAAATGCTTCCATGTCGGTATGGGAACGCGGGTGCGCATGTACGCATGTATGTCATGTTCATGTACATATGTAGGAGATATGCACGTTATACGCATGAGATATGCACCTGCACGTATTGTACGTACAGTATGCATGTATGTATGCATGTATTGTGCATCCATGCCCTCGCACGTACATTGGTATGTAACTCGAAACCCCTTAAGAGGGATGGAAATCTATCCCAGTAGCCGGGTTCGCTAAGTTTGCCTGATCCAAACGCTCGGATCCCCCGCGTTGGAAAGGGAAAAAATAAAAATAAAAAAATAAAAAAAGGACAATGATGCGTAATAGTGATTAGTTAGTGGAAAAGATACCAGAGAAAAAAAAAAGAAAAAAAAGGGGAGAATTCAGATATCGAATTGGAGGTGGGGGGAAAAACACTTACATACAATTCAAGTTCATATGTAATTACCAAGTACCTAGAACCTACCTCTTGAAGGTTGAACTTTACTAGTGTGTTCAATAAATAAAAAAAGGGGGCTAACTCAACTCTAGGGTCTCTAGGGTATTCCTTGTGGTTTAGGGTCGTTAGGGTCCTTCTAGGGTCCTTACATGTACGTATAGGTTCCCTTAGGGTTCCCTTAGGTAGGGGGTAGGGGCGCGCTGTGCGACCTGTCACTCGTCTTGTTGTGTCTGGCTTCGGATTTGTTTGACGCCTCTAACTCGTCTTGATACGTCCTACAACCTCGTACTCTGTGCTGCGTGCTCCTCTAAATGCCCAACGTTCCATCGCTTTCGAGTCCTTTTTGCTCGTTTTTCACTGGAATGGGTAGGTTTTATCCCGTTGGGCTCGCGAGTCACCAAGAAAAAAACCGCCAGAGTTCATCAGCCCGTTGGAACGCTGATTCGATCCATGCGCGTCACGATGCACGTCTTTTTTTCTCTCAACTCCCTGTCCTTTTCTCGAAGTGCAGAGAGAGCAGCGTGACATACTAGAGACAAGCGCCGATTCGTCGACTACACCCTGTCGTCCTGCCGCTATCCCGCCGTAAATTCTACGCGACCTTGTCGTTGCTGAATTGCTTGATATAATTCCCACTGCCGAATCGCTAAACGAGTCTAGAAGAGCTTGTCCGCTCCTTTGGGGGCCCTGTCCCACAGCTGACTTGGTTGCAACCAACCGAAGTTCTTAGCTCGCGAAGGAGAAAAAAAAATGACTACTCTGTTATTTCATTTATTTAGTGATTTTTTCCCTTCACAGGCCTCTTTTGTCAAAGGTAATTGGGTCTTGTGTCTCGGGACCGCATTCCTTTTGTGGAGATTCGAGCTTGTGTTGCCTACGGGGGTAGATCTTCATACGTGTTCGGCACAAAAGATACAAGAGCTTTCGAGAGAGCTTCGGGTCCTAGACTCCAAGGTGCTAGGTGCCAGATACGAACGTATCTGATGCGAAATGACCCGATTGATAACTTCCAATTCCCTTCTTCGTGCCCTCGTTACGAGTTATCGAAGTTCGAGTTATTAGGTAAGAATCCCTTCCGTTACCTAAAGCAGAAGTTGATTAATATAGTCGTCGATCCTAGGTCCGTCTACCGCTACACTACCTCTCATAAGCCTCTGAACTTTACCCGCTAGGCCATGTCTCTAGCTAAGCCACCGTCCTGTTCGGATCGAATGATGTCTCTGCTGACGCAGATATCTATACATTCTCACCCGACCAGGGGGGGTCTGTCATATGTCGACGGAGCCTGCTCCTTCTGAGGGCTTCATCGCCATGCCTGTTACCTCAAAGAACTCCTCACGAAATGCAGACTGGATTTGACGGCCCCACAAAGTAACCACATGAGCTGGCATACATGAAGCCTTTCCCGGTGGATACTAGTCCATTCAACCGAGCGAGTCCCGCGAATGGCCTCTGGACTTCTGAAGGGGTAGTATCCTTGAGCCCGGCGTATCAATCTCTACCGTTACACACTCATTGGCCCTCCTCTAGCCCAGCCCACTGAGTCGCGACTTTTATGACTCCTCAGATTGACCGCTTAGCCGGCGATCCCGCCCATATTCTATTCCTTATTTCTTTAGAGACTGCCTGGGGGGGCCATATGGAGCGAGAACAAGGCAATGCAGAGGGCCTAACTAGATTGGTTTATCAACTAAGAAAGCGCCTAGAGAAGACGCATTCGACCAAACGGGGTCGCTGGCCGTCAGATATTAGCAGCTCGACCTTAAGTTGATTTAGGGGGGGAGAGGGGGATAGGAGCTTCAAGGCTAAAGGTACAATACCTTCAGAAGGACGGCAACACCCCCTTTGCGGCGCCGTCAGCTATTTCACACAGTAAATACGTCTGAAACTAGTACTTAGCGACTTGGAGGGCAAAGGTCTTAGTTGGTCAGACCTGAGCTTGTGGGAAATTGACTAATGACGTCTCGTCTAAGAGCCGCGAAACTGAAGACAGATTATTAACAACGCGATAACTCGATGAATAGTAGTTCTCGACATTCTGCATTCTGCATACACGACCCGTTATTCAACATCCGGATTTTATGCTAGCGGGGGGTCCTTGCAGGTTTCATCGCGCCGAATGTGTCTTTAACCCGGTATTGTACATTGTCAAATTCGCTGTCACAAATGACAGGTCACAACGAGGTATGGCCTCCCCCGGGGCCCAGGGCCAACTCCAGGGGGGGCCTCCCCAAGCCCTTTCTTAGCCTTCCCTAACCTCCTACGATTCTTTCTATACCTTATACCTACTACAACTTGGGCTCGACAAGCAATTAATCGTGCAATTCGACTATCGCGACGTTCAGCAATGGCACACAGCAAGTCTTTTGCGGACCTCGGGACCCGCAACGGCGAGAGACGAAAGGGGCCTTGGAGCTAAGGTACTGGACTGGACTTTGGAAGACGTGCATCGACGACACCGACCAGGTTCAACTCGAGTGCGAAAAGGACCTGTCACTTTTAACCTCTTCTGTCTCTGTCAGCTCTCAGCGCCCAGGCATCAGTTTGCCGATCAATAAGGAAAATTAAGGTTGATGAACAGCGGCTTCTGCAGTCCATCCACAAACAATCCATGCCCGTACCCATACCCATACCCATCCGTCTACCGTGAGAGGACTCGTCCGATCTGAGTTACGCTCTGTCAATTCTCACACGCAGCCGCATCCGAGCCACACCCCCAACCGGAAATGCGCAGATTTGACCTTGACCATCTGCTGGCTTGCGCCGGCTGCCGAACAGGTTCCTATTCCTGTTCCTGTTCCTGTTTCCGTTTCCGTTTCCGTTTCCGTCTCCGTTTCCATACCTGTTCTTGTTCTCACCAAGGAAAAGAAGAAGAAAAAAAGTAAATCGTCTACCGGAGGGCGCCGTACAAGACTAAACCGCAGCGCAGCGAGGCAATTTCAGAAGACAACGACAGCCGGCGTGGCACACCCTTGACGACGCCACCTGATCTGTTTACTGTCCGTGGTTTTGGGCCACATCCCTGCTTCCATTGCGAAGGTTCGGCGACACCAAGGGACTTGCAGGACTTGCAGGACTACGGCGTACGGTACCATTATGCCGGGACGAATGAGAAAGGCGAACGCATTCCCTAGTCTCGAGCATCGCGCCCCACAACCCACAACCGACCTCCAGATAACAACTGCTATCTTGTATAGAATCTCGACCATGATGGACCCTCTTTAGGGCCTTGAAAGCCCCCCCAAGCTGTCCGTCATCGATCCTTACCATATTCGAGGGACATGGCTACCTGTTTCGTATACTAAACAAGACATGGAGCTGCATGCAGTCTGTCGGGTTTCCAATCCAAGCATGTGGCTCCATCACCAAAAGGGTGCTTTTCCGTCCCAGCCCCCAAAAGGTCCATTCAGCCTTCGGCTCTCAGATCCCGAGTCTAAACGATGATGATGTTCTAGCCGTGGCTCGCCATACCAATGCTATGCCATGCCACGATGCCGCGGACCACCAACGCTGTCAAACTCGGGTCACCGTTTAACCTAGTCGACAGAGTAAACATTCTCCAATGAAACCCTATCCAACGAACCACGAAGATAAACTCATACAACTACCTAGGTACTACGAAGGTCAGAGTACTGGGAGTAGTTCGTCGTAGCCCGCGCCATGGCCATTGGTGCAATATCTGCATGGGGGCATGTCACTAGTTGCGGCATGTGTCAAAAGACTAATAACACCCTACAATTAGAATAGGTGTGTGTGCTGTCAAGCGGCAACCGACCTAGCCTTAGTTACACAACATAGAAGACAAAACGTTGAGATTCCATGCCTTAACGGAAAATAGCATACGACAATGTAGCACACAACCCCGTACCTAGCTCGTTGTTGACAGCAGATTTCCTCGCCTGTAAGCATGGGAAATTAGCATAATCCGATTCATTTCCCTACAGCAATCACCGACCAACACAAAGTACTAGGTAGCAGCAAGATAGTACACACGGACAGAGCTGTTGCAACATGGCAGCGTCAGCCCGCCTTCGTCGACTGAGCTGGACCTGCACAGATCGCTTCCGGTATCCCTACCTGTCTTGTCACCGACCCCGGCAGTATCAACCTAACATGGCGGTCGTATAGCAACTTTTCATTGATTTTTTCTCTTTTGCGATGTCTCAGGACCGACACGCCAAGGCTACCCGGAATTATCACATATATGGTCGCTATGACATGAGGCGCCGGCCAGTGCGGTGCTGACAAGTTCAAAAGCAACGTTTAGTTGGTGATCGACTCCGCGACAGGAACGAATACAACACACCGACGCCTGCCCCGTTCTCGCTTCTGCCGAAGTAGGCGTCGAAAATTACCTAGACTCGAAAAAATGGGCAATCAGCTCCTATCACGAGAGGGGACGGGGAATGCTCGCCCAGTCGCAATGCAAAAGCAATTAACCTTAAGGCTGGCATCACACCTATATGCTCGGCTATTCGGTTACAGTAGCAGTTGATCTACGTTGGGAAATCTTTGGAGTTCCCCTGGTTTCTAGAAAAAGACTCTGCTCTATAATAAGACGCACTTATTGGTTACACGAGGGCAGCTGACTGGTTAGCCCACAAGTCGACTGACGTTTTCTCGCTGCCGAGATCCTCTCAGATCTCCTATCGTAACGTTGCTGTGTACCAGCTAGCGCAGCGTCGAAGTCGCTATATGACAGGGGCAGCGACAATCCGCGCTCAAGGAGGGTCAAACGGACCAATAGCATGGCAGCGCCCGCAAGGAACGGGATGCACAATGAGGACATCGGGGGCTGCAGAGCTCCAGAGCTCCAGAGCTTCCCATACCCTAGAGCATTAGGAGATGTCGAAATTAACACCAAGTATACCCGCATACTTGAATATTCGCCAACCGGGGTATGTATATATCAACAGTAACTCCGGGGGTAAACTTGCCATATTCGAGCAGAGACAATAGGAGGCTGGCTAGCTGAGTCGCGAGTGGCGGGACTACCTTCTACATCCGGCCTGCAGCGGAGTTTCAGGCTGTCAGTTGCTACGCTAGCAGCCTAGGTAGGTAGGGGAGAAAATGGACGAGAAGGGGAAGAATGGATGGGAAAAAAGCAAGAGGGTGCGCATGTCCGAGGTGTACATATCTGATACCTAGGTGTGTACATGCCGTAACGGGGAAAAGGCCACCGTCGAACGCCTCTCTCTGACTCACCGAAAGGAGGCGGACCGGCACGCGATAGGGGTCCTCCCTGCAATCGCATGCACGTGTCGTCATGTGCATACTGCGTCTACAAGATACTTCGCGGAGAGAGGAACGTCGCCCGTAGACCGGAGATGGCCAGCAAGCTCCTTGCTTTCTGAGGCAATCGGTCTGGAGACTGTCCGCAGACTAACGACAATACTAGCGAGCCAGCTAGCCGTTAGAGCTCGATCTACGACCGGACTAGCCTCGATGATAGAATGAACATGGCACTGTGTCTTATAAAAGACGGTTCATCTGTCTCTGAAGTGCCACTATGGTGAGCCGCAGGACAGACCGCCACGTTGCTACCAGACATCACATGGGAGGAGAGCAAAGCAAATGTCAAAAGAAGGGATCAGGAAAGGGAGTTATCGGCCTCTTCTAGCCCTGCGTCTATACTTCATCATCCCGTCATGGCTCCATGCCGCCTCCCCTGAGGCTCGAAATTGACGGGTAGATCCGTCTTCTGACGTGCGTCTTTAGTTTCGCCCTTACTTAAAAGCAGGCCAAGATCTAGACTATCTAGACTACGACCATTACTAGACGTGAGTTTCATGCCCGCTAGCGTGAATTCTGAGACCGACATGCCAACGGTCATACTTTGATTGACACACGTGCTGGTCTCGGACCTGGCTCGTGAGATGCTTCTCACGCTCGACGAGAGAGACAAGATGATGGCGCTCAACGAGCCGCATGTTTCAGGGGTGGCCTTGTGCAGCTCGGTTTGCCTATTCCGTTTGACGTCGAAGAATGCCGATAGGCCAACGCATTTTATCGATGGACTACCGACCATGGACTACCAATCGCGACACGATGCACGCTACTAAGGTCTACGATTACGAATATGGGCATCAAGGTAGGACGTGCTTTGATGCAATAATATTAACTATTAGATTTCTACCTACCTAGACACATACCCGATACGACTAATGACCACGGCACAACTAAAAGCATGGGCTGACCGTCTCCTACACGACGTTGGATATGCATGAGCCAGAGGCCACCAGCTAATTCTCTCCGAAACCGTCACCATCACCAGTAACTCCTTGCTCGAGAGGGTCATTAAAAGAAGAGTCTAGGCCATTCGCCCTTTTTCTTCTTCTTCTTCTCCCGAACTAGACGGGTAACTGATTAATACCTGTCATCGACGTCGACTTATCTAGGTACGTGCATGGCTCCAGCATATAGCAAAGGGCTAATCATGCAACTATCTTCCGGCCCAGCTGCAGCGGATACGTAACACGCGTTACCTACCAAGGTACCTACCGGCCTACCTAACCTCACCTCACATGTTGTCACAGGCAAAGCAATTAATGCAAGCACCAGTACACATACATACCAGATACACGCATAGGTGCCTAACTACTAGGTAACTAATCTTCGAACCGTATTGTCGTCTAGGTTTAAAAATAAAATAATAATCTCGTCGTTACCTAGCCACCGCCTTAGGTATCACCAAGGTATATCCCTGTCCCGCGTCCACTCCTTTTTTTTTTTTTTTTTTTTTTTTTTTTTCACGGACATTTCCTCTCCCCGTTCGTTCCTCGCGGGCCGCTCCCGCCCCTCCTCCGTGCGTTAGCTAGCCGGGGAACTTCACCTAGCGCAATTTATATGTATATTAGTAGTACTTATTATCAAGCACTGGTCGAGAAATTCGAGTTGCGTGTATGTATATGTGTATGTGCGCGTATGCGTGCGTCACGGAGCACAGCTAAAGGCTTCCCCGTGTATACTATATACAAGATATAATACTATGTTGTTGGCGTTGTATTGGACTAGGAGGCATCCACCCGGTTAAGGGGGGGAGTCTGGCAAAACGAGAAAAGACGTCCCATCCCAAAGCTCTAGACCTGTATGTAGCCTATAGATATTTTGAACGAGTAATCACTATGACGTGCCATGCGTGCGTGTGTGTGTGTGCCATTTTCACACGTTCTAAGTCTTCGCCATGAAGAATATCACCGAGTGGTCAGCTAATCAGGCAGGCCAGACCAGGTTTTAAAAAAAGGGGGGAGAGCCAAGCTTCGGGTCGACATAAAAAACGACCAAGCAAAGGTACCTAAATAGACAGAGTACGCCAGGGAATTAGGCTAATGTGAATAGTGCATGCTGTGGGTTCAAACTCTGGATGCATTGCTACCTCGTCCTGTACACATGACATAGCAGCCGCATATGTTGGGAAGAGGCTCTGTAATCAAAATGTAGGCTGGTCTATCTATCATGTTGATCCTCCCAATCAATGCCGTACGCCCCATTCATTCCCTTCCCCTTATCTCTTCCTCTCTGTCTCTCACCTTATGAGAGACCAACTATAATGCATAACATCCGCGGTATGTTGAGCTAAGAGCCGACTTAGAGAAAAGAAAACTAAAAAAAAAAACCCTTCGCATGCGTGAAACTAATGAAGATCATCGTTCCGGGTATCGCTATCATGCAATAAACATCCAACAAGAGAAAAGAATAGAAGAAGAAGAAGAAGAAACGAAGGTAAATCAAACGCTACCCATGCTGCTCCGAACCGAGAAAAACCAACGAACCCCTGCGGTGATCCGTAAGAACAATTCTCATCAGATAATGTCGGTCCCTTTTCCAGTACAAGCCGAAATCAAACCTGCTGTGCGCCTCGTAGACCCTTTTTAGTTCCAGTTACACCCGAGACAGAAGGATAAAAATTCGCCGATTGAAACGTTCGACGTGATGATGCCCAACACAAACTGAAAGCTTTTCCGCCGGTTGCCCGCTTCCCCCCCTTCTCTTGGTTTGGTACATCGTTTGGTTGGTATAGTTGATACGCTGTTGTGATGAGTGGCTATAGACTCGAAAACGGCGGGACGGGAGGCCGGGAGACGCCTAAAGAAAAAGAAGATAAGGCTTGTGATTTTCCACAGGTACCGTCACACGCGTCAGGCGGCTGTGAAACGCTAATCCCGTGAGGCCTGATGGGTGCCGAACACGACATCCGCTATTCTAGTGCCTCCGATTTCGCTCCTCCACGTGAGACTTGCTTGGTCAACGAAAGTTCTTGGTTACGTGGACGAGTAGAACACCCTGGGTCTTGTTTCCATTGGCGTCTAAGAGCTGAATGAAACGAAATCCCGTGGCGAGGCGGTCAAGGCGGATGCATGCCCAGCCGGCAAAGGGGTCGCGATTGAGTGACATGAGCCGCGGCGCATCGTCCTCAACCTTGAACCTAGATAGACAAATACTCGTAAGCTATGTTTTTACCAACGAATCGGGATCTTCAGGAACACCCATGCTATCGGATGCCATGGGCCAGAGGAACCCGCGTGCTACGTGACTAACAAATGAGATGCCAGGGAAGAAAGCTCGCCAACGTAAGTGCCCATGTGAGAGGAGAGAGAGAAAAAAAAGTTACGGAATCGGTTGTTCCAGGACTCGTCCCGTTCCCGCTCGTAGCCTGGGAAGATGCTGGCAGGCTGCCATATATCATCCCTTCATTTCCGTCGCTTGACGGATTGCTGCACATGCAAGCTGAGCCGCCCGCCGCCCCCCGGCTCCCGACACGCGGCTTATTGGCCGTAAATGCCATCAACGAGACCCGACCGTTTGGATCCAGGTATGTGGGCACCCGGCGGGAAGCCGTGGCGAGGGAATTTTGAAACCAGACAGCGATGTGAGAGAAACAACAGAATGGTTCTTACCTGACAAAGCTCAGCTGTTCTATGACCCTCTGGACACCCAAAAATTGAAGGTCGCTTTTGACACCGACGAAATCAGGGTGATCCGTTTTCGCAGCCCCCGTCTTTTGTTTGTAGTCGCATTCCCGTACCCTACCGCCGCCTTCGATAAAATTTGCAAGGCGATCTTCCGCTTTCTCGACGTGTAACTCGCACTTTACCACGGGTCGTAGTAATCTTGACTTTTTGCTATCAAGACCCTCGGGCAACGGAATATTTTGACCTGCGAGCACCTGAATGACCAGGTCAAGTGTGTGGTGATGGGGCTCCGATGTCCCTTCGCTGCGATAGCCCGGCGGCTTGAGGACCCAGCCGTGCTCGCCCGAAAACATAGCTTCATTGAGCATCATGCCCTCATCCCAGGATTGCCAATTCATGGCCACCATCTGCACGCCCTTCCGCCAAGGCCGGGAAGGGTCCATATTTGACGAGTCAAAGCGAAGACCCTTTGGGTAAGCACGCATAAAGAAATGGCGATTGTGCGAGAATAGATCATGATGCTTAGAATCTATAAGTTCCAGCAACGTGTTTTCGTTTATTGAAAAGATGTGCGAGGGAATCTTGGCTGCTGGGGACTCGAAGTTTGTGAAATGCTCGCTATGAGTGTAGATAGCGAGAGCGCTAAGATTCTCGCAAATGGGTACCTTTGGCTTTTTCGCGCCATTTGGGAGACTAACTCTATCATCTTCTGATCCGGATGCGTCGTCTTCGATTGTTGTGTTTGGAGATAACGTCGACATTGTCGCTGCAATTTCGAAGGATGGCGAGGCTTTCTTGACCTTCACGAGGATTTTGTTTAGCAACTCCTCCAACCTTGGCATTTGACCATTCGGGCAAGTATCGTGGGGCTTCTCGACCAATAAGCCAGCCCATTCTTCCTTCATGATCTGGACCATGACCTCCTGCTGGTCTTGATCGGCGTGGACTTCTAGACTGACAATGATGGGTAAACTGGTCGTCTCAAAGGCAACTTCGCGTATCGCTTTGCAAACCTCGCGAAATCCGACTGGCGCGGTGAACGTAAACCCATGCATTACGATCGGTTCGTCCGGGGGCAATGACGGCCTAGATGAACGTTCTATGTCGAGTTGGTCAGCGAGATAGGACCGGTCGAGAGCGGCACCGAGCTCCCGACCAAACGGTGGCGGCGACAGCTCGGACTTGCTGCATCTCGGACTATGGCTGTGCATCTTCTCGACGCCTAGTCTCTGTCGGGTTTTCTCGATCTTCTCTTCTACAGCGCCCTTGATATGAGCCGCGGCAGTATGCAGACTGCCCCCGGACAGGTGGCGTGAGTGCCCAAATCTCGACCCTGGCTTCGTCGACGCTTCTCTTATCTGCTCCGGAGTCGAGTTTTGTGAATCCCCGTTCCACACATCGATCTCTATACACCTGCATCCCCTTCTAAGCACACGTCTATAGGCCTCCGCTGTGCTCCGGCTTGCCAGTTGATTGCCAGTTAGGTACGTATTGTGACTGCTGCTGATGAAATAATTGCTAATAGGTTTCGAGAGATCCTTGTGTTCTATGGGGACGGGTTTTTCTGCTTCAAGTCCGAACTGAAGCCACCATGTTTCCAGGAACTTCTCGAACTTGTACTTCTCTTCGGTTAATAAAGGGGCGTCCTCTCCCTGTTCGACCTCGAGGAAGTTTGCGAAAGCATCACGGGAGAGCGCGAGCTCTCCCCGGCGCAATGAATTATAATGTTTCCGCAAATGTTGCTGAATAGCGCCGCTTAGGTAGACCTGTTTCTTGCCATTCTGGAAGTGCACGGCCGTTGGGGTGATGAACGATGCTAAAGCGATTGCCCGTTTAAGTGCTTTAATCGAATTGGTACCAAGCTCGGGATTTAAAGTGAGACGACGCCGGATCGTCGTCGTGTGGGTTGGTTTCGCGCTGGTCGATCGCCGCGGCATCTACCATGTAGCTATTAGTATTTGCTAGTATAAATGTAACGACTATCACCTAAGGTAAATGACAATCCTACTCCGAGCAATGCTTGAACTGACTTACAGTGAAGCACATTTGGTCGGCACCGTCAAATTGGTCGAGTTAAGAAGCCTTGCTATTTCGGTTATGCCCTACTCGAGCAAGAAAAAAGGTTGTTGAAGACCATCGGGATGGACGGGGGTTTACGTGATTATAATAGCCCCAAAGGGGGGGCAATTATCGGTTCCAGTACTGAAGTATACTCATGGAACCATGGTCATGAGTTTTCGCAAGTTGAAATGATTGGAGGTATGTGATTTGGTGGAATAGGTAAGCGCTTCGAACGGTGGGAAGAGGTGAAAGATGTGTTATGTGTATGTGTAGGTAGGATATAGGTAAGGTAAGATGGAAAGCTTTTGCGATGCGAAATGAAGAAATGCAAAAAAAGGACCAAGTCCGGGTTCAAAAGTTCAGATTCGAGTTCCTCTTCAGGTTCAGCTATCGAACAGGGTGCAGCCTCATCCCAGCACAAGCACAAGTACAAGCCGGGTCCCCGCTACTGGTAGAGCTGGTAAAGCTGGTAGAGGCTGGAACAGAGCCAATCCGACCGTCTCAAGCGAGCCGATCCCTGGCGTTAAGTTACCACTCGTAGGGCTGTACCGTCTGACTGGGCCCTGCGTGTCTTGGTTGCCCACCACCAAGAAGACGGGCTCGTCGGGGCAGAAACTCGTGATATCGTGGTATAGAACCTTTCGAATGCCTGAGGAATCGAGAATCTTGAGACAGGATATCCGGGGGAAGTAAGAGGCCCAGAAAAAGGAGAAGGTGAGAATAATATCAGATAAGAGAATGAATTGAGCCCAGACCGCTACTGTCGAGAACAGTTTAGGTCAGCCGTGCCGTGGCCCGTTTGGGGGCGGGCGGAGTCTTTACAGCTTTGGTCAAATCGGCCCCCAATTGATGACTGACAGCTGGAGATGGCAGAGTGGGTGTGGATGCAAGTCAGGGCAAAAAGTTCGATGGTCCACTGACGATCCTCCACTCAATAAGGACAAGGCTTTAGTCAATTGGATCGTTCGACGTCCGTGGGCAGCTGAAAGTTCAATGCAACTCTAGCATTGCATACAATATGAGTTTTTTTCTTCTTGGTTTGGTTTGGGGTACGGCAATGATTGGAAAGAAACGAAATTCGGATGGAAGGATTTCGTAGCAGAAGAGCCGCATCAGATTGTTTCTGTGTTGCTTGTCTGGCTGTCTGGCTGTCTGGCTGTCTGGCTGTCTGGCTGTCTGGCTGTCTGGCTGTCTGGCAAGACAATGCGCGTCAAAATCGTAAATTGATCGACAGGAAACAAAAGTCAAAAGTCGGGATGGATTAGATGCTGGAATGCTGGAATGGGATGACTTCATGCTGGCAAGGTTGTATAATTGGCCGCTGCGCCTCGTTTGATGTCCAATTGATACTTCGCAGACTACATACAAATGTAGCTAGACGTAGGCAGATGGGCTAGAAACCAGGCCTGCCAGGGGTCGTCAGGGTCGTAATTCGAAGACACACTGCATTCTGCATTCTGTGTTCTGCCATCTACCCTAGGTAAGGTAGCCATCGAGGCATTGCTAATTGCCAATTGGGGTGCGCGGTGCTTGCAGATGTAAGAGTTTCAATGCAGCGCAGTGCCAATGCGCAGTGCGTTAGGTACTTAAGGTAGCGCAGTGTCAGCTCGGCGCTGGTAAGCCCTGGGGACACGTGAAATCGGGTTACAGGCGCCGAATCAACACGAGGCTGCCGACCGAAACAAATAAGCGACGTCACCGATTTGATGTAATCGAACCGGAAACCCCATATTTTAAAAAAGGCACAGCCACACCATGTTCAAAAGCACGCCAACTTTTCCAAGTCGACCAAATACATTACCGGGCAGTCAACCTTACCACCCCCAGCCTTACGAGACCTTATACCTCCCAGGGCTGTGCTAGTGGATCGACAGACCGGCTTCAACCGTCCAATATACGTGTCGGCGGCAGCAATTTGTAAAACCGGCCGCACCGAGGAAGAGCGCAGGAGAACCATATGGAAAACTGATCATGTCGCACAAGACACCCAAGGACTATGAGGCCGAGGTGCGGTCTTGGGGGTTTCGTCACGTCTTCACTTGGACCGACGGCCCGTACGTCTCACGCCCTATGTATCTTGGGGCTTGTGAACCAGGTAGACATCCAATATCTACTGACTGCTGACACAGTAACGCTCATTACAAACCGCACTCTCATACCGGTCTAACTACCCATCTAATCCTCAACGGTCAGTTGACCATCACCTATCCGAAGGACCCCCAGCCAGAGAAGAAAACGTACTCGGTCGGGGACCGCATTGACGTCGACGCCGGCCGAGTCCATGAAGTCTGGATGGGGAACGAAGGCTGCACTTACGTCATTGGCGAATGAGTTTCGTGAGGGATAGTAATAGATACCCAGCAGGTAGTAGGCAGGTGGAATGAAAGAAGCCTTTTATTCACACTATTCAATATTGCAGGTAACAATGACCGTAGCCCTCGCATCAGCCAAATAACTTGAGAATGCTCAGACGCTTTTGAGCCTAGAACCTTGACGAGGTAAGTAGGGGAAATGGTAGTCGTAATATTGGTATTAATGCCCGCCAACGCTTTTCAGGTCTTATAACATTCGGTTCTCCTAAATACCTTGCCATTTCAAGGTGCCAAAGTTCATATTGATCATGATATATTGCGTAAGCTGTAAGACCGGAGCCATTAGCCTTAACTGTTATCTACGTCAGGACTATAGCCCTCGTCAGGCTACGGACCTGTTGGTCACCCTTAGGGACCAGATAGGAGTTACGGAGCCCTCATGGCCATAATAGGGGCTAAGGGCCTGGATAGGGGTTACAGCTTATAGGTATGAAGGAAGGGATAGGTCTCATTGTCCTGACATCCTGTATATACATGGGACTTGGTAGCCCCTAGGTTCGTAACTCTTCGTGCAACAGCATAATTATTTCCTTATCGCATGGTTGGTTTCGTGACAACCTAGAATCTAAATGCTCTATGTGTCACTTGAATTTTAACAACATTGATGACACAAGGGAAGAATAAGTACTAGACAATTCTTAGTTACCTAGTCCGGTTCTCCGGTGAGGCCACTTACAACTTGAGGTATATCCTAGAGATACCTATGGAATGAAGAATGTGTTTATTCTACTAGTATCCATATGGATAATTTGCCTAGTTGAAGGTAAGTACCTTAGCAAGTCGAAAAGATATGGTCGTGGCAGACAAGATCGCCTATGCGAAAGTAGGAATCTTGGACCAGTACATGCCCCCATCCGGATGTTTAGACGAGGAACTCAGTTAAAGTGAGATATAACTGACTGAATACCTTAGGTACGTACGTACGTAGAAGACAAAGGAAGAAAAGATAATGCTTCACTCCCTTAGTTACCTCCAAAGTATAATATTACGCCCATGGTTTGATCTAGTCGTTCTGAAAATAGGAATGCCGGGACAGCATAGATGACATCCCAAACAAGATAATTTGAGACATCGAGACACCAAAGTGCTATCATAGGTAAGACATATAAAACGCCTCTTACCTATCGGATCGGGCCCTCCCCAGCCATTTACTAAGCACTCCCGGCGCGGACCAGATGTCGTAGATAAGATATACCACACCTAATCTTCGCCGCATCCGGTATCGATAGAGGTACTCTATCCTATCATGATGGGGATACAACGACACGATATAAGACGCCTGCCAACTAGTTGCTGCAAGATGTGGTGCAACCTCGATCTTGCGGGGGGGATTGTGCCACAACGTTTCCGGAGCTGACGAGTCCTCGAGAATCGCGTCGTATGAGGCTTGCAACTAAGCTGCGGGGTAGACATTCAACAGGTGTATAGGATGTTGTTGGAATCGAAAGAATCGAGACTCTGATTCTGGACTCCTCTAGAGTCCGTTGGTTGCGTACAGTTACATATCGAGACCTATAGGCTTTTAGATCCGTCTCTCTGGAATGGTGGCCTGTACCTATTCAACATTTGTAGATGGTTTGTCTGCTGTAGAGAATACAAACCTAGGTAGATATATAGCCACAAGTGGTATCATTCAAGGCCATAAGGGTCCTTATCGCCTTGAATCTTATCAGGCTTTGGTTGAGTCGCCAATGGGACGTTGGAATATGCGGGTTAGATTAAGCTGCAGTAGTTCTCCCCGTACGCATACCTTTGCAACTGAATTCATTTGCTCAACTCGAATCGATAGACTCAATCAGCCGCAAGGTTGTTCTGTGGGGTTTCATCAGGCTTGCATCTAGAGTCTGCATAAGAGTATGCAGTACCACAATCACGAGGACGAATGATCGCAAGTGAGAACGAAGGGACGCGTTGCAGTCTAAAGGGAATATAAATACCTTGGTGACGGGGCGATCTGCGATCTACGCCAAGGGTGTTAAGAATCTTGTTATTGTACTTCGTATACTTCGTATCATCTATGCTGCTCGATAACTCTAGCTGCCTAGCTGCTTGAAGGATAGACGTATGAGAACTACTTAGATGGTCTTCTTAAGCCGGCATTATTGCTGGGCTAGTGCTTCTTGACCGCCTTCAATCGATATCAGACACAAATCATTCGGGTCCGGCGGGGGATATGTGTTGCGGTCTTGCGTCACGTTTAGCAAACGATAACCGCATATGAGACAACTGGTGGGCATAAAGCAGGCGGTAGCAAATGCTTGTCACCGCTTCCACAACCCGCATATGTAGGTCGTCGGTTAGAGAAAGACGTCAAGACCGAATCATTGCTTCAGTGATATCTGGAATTCTGGGATTCTTGGAACATATTCTTGGAACAGGATCCAGGTGGGGTGAAATCACAACTACGACGTTACGGAGTTGGGTCCACATTAGCTCATTCGCTGAATTCGCTGAGTTCGCTGAATAATCCATCGCTGCCGGGCTGACTGAGCGAGGAGATATCCATGTAGGTTAACAAGTATCTTCAATATCTTCAACCCAACGAAAGCCGTAAACGCGCGGCGCGTAGAGTCAAGACGTTTCCGTTTCTTCAGCAACTGACATCCTCGATGGCATCGGTGGCTTGAAGGACGACCTAATATTAAAAGTGCATGGGGTGTCAAGGTGTAATGTCGGAAGGGCCCAGGAAGAGGAGGTGTTCCTTTGATGAGAAATTGGTTGGACGAGACCGTCGAGATTTTGAGACTTTGAGACTTTGAGACTTTGAGGCGCTGGGTCTGGAATGGTCTTAGGAAGAACAAGACAGCAGGGCCGGAGTAATTGGTGCGGTAATCCCTGAGCCCTGGCATTACCCCTGTAACATCTTCCCCCGGTTTTTGCGGCCGACCTGTTCTGCTTCCGTTCTGAGATGTGAGATGCAATATCGGCCGCGGTTGTGTTATCGGAGCTTGGGATTGCTCCATGAGTTGTAAGCATTCCATAATGCCGTAGACTTCTTTAGACCACGGATGCTGGGTACGTTTGTATATATGATACAGCAATACCAAACATAACTAGACGAGTCTTAAGCTACGTAGGTAAGTTTGGGATACGTATCTTCGTGACGGGAATATGACGAGATCATATACCGTACATTTGGAAAGTTGATATGCAGTTGGAAATAGAAAGCTTCGTATATGCCTAAGCGTTGAAGAGCTTAATTAGGTACATATGTAGCTTACTATGTTGAAGCTTACTTAAAGCTAGCACTCGGAAATAACGAAATAACGAAATAACGAAATAACGAAATAACGAAATAACGAAATAACGAAATAACGAAATCAAAATCATATATCCTGTCATTAAGTGGCTGGTAAAGGACTTTCCGAATCGAGGAAATAGTCTGATAGAAAGCCGAGATACTTACCATTGCCGTGGAATTCTTCTCCTCTTTCAATGCGATGTGATGTCCATTACTTATCTTATTATCTCTTCTGTATTAGCAAGGGTAAGCTTAGTATGTATCAATCTATGTGGTATTCTTCGGATAGATAACTTGATTTCGGTTAGGAGGTCGGATTACAAAAGATGCCCAGGCATATTATAATATCGGCCGTCAAGTTAGCCGGGAGTAGCCTCGCCAGACTAGCTTGAGCCTTAATCGTAAAAGTTCCGTAATCTTTCGCCTAGCTGTATGTATATTCTAGACTAGATATTACATAGTACATAGTAGTTCGGTTCCAGCTTTGTCCAAGTTAGGTCTCTTTCCGGCTTGCCTATGCTAAGATACGGAATATTTGATGTGTGGTGGAGGAATGAATATTACAGGGGTACGAAGATCAGACAGGCGAGACAGGTACAGCAACAGGAGCAAGATTTAGTGGAGCACCTGGGGCTACTGGGGCTATTGGGACTTTAAATGTTACTATGAATGTTCCTTGTATTATAGGCCCTGGTAGGTACAAATTGTACCTTTAAGAAGCGCTGCTAAACCCATACAAAAATTGTACTTGATATCGGTTTCGCTTATTCAAATCTACGATGTCAATTTCCCCTATTCCCAGATTGCCAAAGATTGGTAGCATGGGAGAGTTGCAACGTCTCAGCTGCCGCGCAGAAGTAACGTACAAGTATCGTTCTAATTCTCCAGATCTTCGATATCCATTCAACTTCCATTCGAGATCAGGTCCAATTCAGGTTTTTTTCTTCTGCGTCAAAGATTTCCAAGACCCGCATCTCACACTTTCGACCCGTAGCCAGTAACCCAGTACCTAACCCAGTAAACCCCAGTAGCCATTAGCTTCCAATGAATCCGGCTTCGTCTTGCGAGTTCCTCCAAGCTGCAGGTCTGCAAGCCTGCCAGTTCTTCTTAACTCCAACCATACCTACGTGCATACATGCAGGTGTACACAACCTTCAGCCATGCAGATGCAGATAGGATAGAGCTTGCGTATGCACTTTCTTCTCCTTGTCCTTTGTCTGTCTTCGTATTTTACCATAAACCTGCCTACGCTACATAATATACGTGGTCATAGATGCAGATCTCTCTTCCCAGGGATGCAGATGAGAATAAAGCAGTACCTTGGGTAATGCTACCGCATTCGTTTCGTCTCGTAGGTTTTCGGTCAGTTTAATCCCCTCGTCTTCTCAAAAAGGTACATGCCATAATGCCACAATGTCACAATGTCACAATGCTACTTCGTACATATACGTACATACGGACCGAGATAGACTGGCAACTGGCCGGGGTAGTGCATCCATCTTATTAGTCCACTCCATCCCGTAACTCCCCCAGCTCCCCTCCCAACCTCGTCAACTTCCCAGCTCACGCTCACGACCAGAGCTACCAGACCAATAACCGCTTGTCTATCCCCTCCCCCCATATGCCCGCCCATATGTAGCCTTGGGACCCCGGGCCAAAACTTCATGCCGCTTCACTCCCCAGACAACTTCCCGTTCCATTGGCTTCTACATGAGGTATTGTGAGACACGGTAGTCGCTAACGCTTCTGTTGAAGCATCCGGCATGGAATTGCCAATGCTCGCATAGTAGTAGTGTCGTGCCGGTTCGTCGGCTTCACCCTCTTCTAATATCATGGGGAACTCGCTCTCCGCTGAGGCTCCGTGGAGAGGTCACCGGACATCCCAGAAGCTGTCTAAGCCCAAGACGAGCAATCCTACCGCAGCTGGCCTGTTGAACCCTAATGGCGCCTCTAATCCGGCCTGTTCTTCTCCCGCAGCGAGGCGTCTCTCCCTCCCTAATGCTCCCTCACCTGCACCTCTGCCAGATCTACCCGAGACGGATTATGCATTGACAACAAACGTGGTGGACGGCAAGAGAGAGACGGAGTCGGGAAACCGCTTTTCGAGAATGCTTTTCCGCTCGAACACCTCTAAAGAAGTCCCTCGTCACCGTCAAAGAAGCAGCAGTATCGGGATATCGAACTCCCAACAGGGGCGCTGGTCGAGTAGGGCAAATTCTCTGAGAAATGGATCCGAGGAAGTCTTGAATTATGGTTACGCTCCTCAAGGGTAAGAATCGTCATGGTGTAGCCCCTTTAGGGCTATCAGCTAACAGCACCGCTAGTGCTCTGTCGATTAATGGATCGCGAACCTCGTTCAATTATGACATTGGCTCGTACGAAGCTCAGCGATTATTGAACCTCGTCGAAGTACCGTCGCACGAAAGTGAGTCGGTAATTTCAGAAAATCGGATGCATATTTCTGAAGCGATGCGGGAAGATATAAAGGGCCGAAGACCGTCGATTCCCGATACGAATGCGTTGATGACCCGAGCGAACTCCGAAATATCTCTATATACCCCGATGCGAAGGAGATCTCTGATGACGACTCCTGGCGTTGCTACTCGTGAAGTACGACCGGATCCAAGCTCTTCGAGGGGAAGGACGAGGTACAGCCTCCCGTCAACTCCGTCGCGCCGACAATCAATAGAATCGACGGGTGCTGGAATAGTCGGCATCCCGCCCCTACCAATAAGCTCGGATCCGATACCTCGGGCGCTCACTCCTTGTGAAGCGGAATACAAGCAAACAGGTGCTTTCAAGCTCGGCACTCTCCGAATCACAAACGGCAGTCCGGCCCGGAGCCCTGCGCGCGATCCTAACGACAAGAGTACAGAGGGGTCGTCAGAAGTTGGACCAATAGGAGATTATTTCGAGACAGTGCAGGTGGTACCTGATAGTAGCACCGAAGTCGAACCGTCGGGTATCGTCACGCAAAAGGTTGGGAATCCAAATACCAGCAGCTATTCGAGACCGTCTGAACGCCTAGGCCCCGAAGCGGTCGACCGCGAGCCCGCCACTCAGTCCCAGGTACCCTCCCAGTTACTTATTGATGACGGAATGTTAAAGGTCCCTCAAATGCAAGTTACTAGCAAGCATACGGCTGTGGAAGACGAGTTATTCGACGATGAGCAGAATGAATACTCGTCCATCGAAATCTTGGACGTACGAATTGACACGAGTGCGAAGTCTCTACCGGCACGACCGAAGTTGTCGACAGAACGGAGAAATTCGAAAGAGATCAGTAGGTCGGATAGCGGGATAGCTAGCCCAGCATCGGAATACTCCCACGCGCCTTTGTCAAAGGCAGATTCGGGTTATAGTTCTAGCGTATCACTTCGCTCGTTCTCATTGAGGCCTCCTGTTCCTGATAAAGATCGCACTTCTGATGTTGAAGTTGAGGTCATGCCTAATACCGGCACTCAGCAGAGCACAGAAAGCAGGCAATTGGAGATCTCGAGCTCTCCTATTATGGTAGCTAGCGTCAACGTTACAGAGCCATTCCACGGTGCATCGCCTCCACCTGTTCCCACGAAAGATTCCCATCTGGTGACCCCTGGTTGCTCACACGCATCGGGTGAACCGTCTCCTTCATTTCAGCAGAATTCTAAGCGTTGGAGCACATGGGACAATAGCCAAATGCCGCAACGAGTTTTGTCGCCAAGCGATAATGTCCGAAACCAGAGCAATAATCTTATTGAATCTCACCGGACATCCCTACTGAACCCGACTGCCGGTCCATCTAGCAACTCTACCCTGAGTATTAGTACTGGTTTCCGCAAACCTGGGAAGCTTCAGAGGTTCCTGAGCGGAGGTAGGACATCCCTGATAGTCCACAGTACACATCCTACCGAGTACTCGAGTGTCCCTTCTGTCTCTAGGGACATGCATGTGAAGCTTCAATCGCATTCAGGGAGGTTGCCAGTCTCATTTAGAAGGCTTGCTTTGAAATCCGCGGCTAGCAAGGAGACGCTTGGGACTATCTTGAGTGTGGGAAGTGCCGAGTTGCTTCAGGACGACGATGTACCCTCAAATAATCCGAGCGGTCAATCGAGAGGTCTAGATCACAAAGGAACCCCAATCTCTATCGAATCAGCAATTGTGAATACTGTCTCCGCTACGTTCGCAAAGAAACCGATTCCTCGGAAGCCTGTACCCGTTCGGAACAAGGAGTCTGTCATGAGAGAACTTACGAAGCCACAGAGAATCACGGAGAAGATATCCAGAGACAACATCATTAAATCCGCATCGTGGCATGGCACTAATGGCTCTACTACACTTGCCAGGGAGAACGAGAGAGTAAAATATTCCGTGCCTTCTATCCGGCTCACCCGATCGAATACCATGACAGGCCAAGCAAAGGCCAATGGAGAATCGGCATATGCTAGTGGTCGGCGTAGCTACGACTTTGGTCAGGGTAAATCGCACTCTACAACATCTCTCGAACTACCGCCAGCTAGCTCTCGTGCGAAGTTGTCCAAAAGTCCTCCACCAGTGAGCATGAGGACTCGGAATATGGGGTCATTACGAATCCCTCCACCGCCGAGGGCTCAGTCAACTCCCCCAGAAAATATGAAATGGTCTAGACGGCCTACTTTTTCTCGTAGAGGGAGCCGAGATGAAAATTTCACAATTCCTGAAGTCGCCGGTACCTCTGCACCAAACCATCCCATGGTTTCTAGGAGATCTAGTCGGGAGAACATGCATAGTTATCCGCCTGCTCAAGCTTACCGCTATGGTGATACGCCCCCTTTGACGGCGGCGAACAATTTCCAACCTATGGGCCATAGGATGCAAGCTCCTGCATTGTCTCGAAGGCCAAGTTGGGATGTCCAGGTGAACCATGGCCCGTCGCTCTCTCGGCGGCCATCGTCTGAGAACTACAGCCGTCGTAGCTCACTCGCAAGTCAATCTAGCCAACATAGCTCAGGAACTACGAGGTCAAACTTCTCTCGACAACAGCACCACTCATACCCCAATTTGCCGTCGCTACAACGTCGTTCTAGTTACGACGACTACAACTTAGTGCCGCAAGACAGCGGTATTCGAGACAACGGCCCGTACCCGTCGATATCTCGCAACGGCCAGGCGTACGTCTCGGATCCCTTAAGCGGCAGGACGATGTCCATGCCACAGCAGTGGGATCAGCCCGTTCTACATCCTTCGCACACTCCCCGACATCACTATCGAAATCGAAGCCTAGACCACAATGGGAACCCTGCCCCTTACCGGGTCCTTCATAGCTACCACTCGCCGGCGTATAAACACGTCCCAATCTGGGGGTGAAATGCGTGCGGCACTCCTCCAAATCCTTTTCTTACTTTCCTTTGAGGTTCTACACGAAAGACCCTCGTTGGCATTTCTATCTCTGCTACTGATATCCTGCATTTTTTTTTGGCGTTTGGTTTGGCCGCATACGCCGATTCACCAGGCGATATTTTCCCCGTTTCGACCGGCAGCATTCATTATTATTGCAAAGCATGCAAAATTTCCTTCATAATTCAGGACGGCGGGTCGTGGAAGGGGGGATCTAGGGCATTCTGTGAGATGCCCCTTTTTTATATTCTGCATGATGACGAGCAACAATTTATGACACCAGGCAACGGTCACGACTAGGAAGGTTACGGGGGGTAATTTTCTCTTTCTTCAGCAGATGGGAAAAAATGATACCATAAAGATATTTGATGTTTGACGGACGTACATTTTATACCCCCCATCGGAATCGGGACAAGTCGCTTTTCTTTTCTTGTCTGTTTCGGACGGGTGCGGGTTAGCAAGCAAAGCACACGGGTAGCTGTCGGTGGAACTTTGTGTGTGTGTGTACATATAGCATGGTAACGAGGAACATATCGAAATACTAGTACAACATACACTTGCATCTGGATACTCTAGAAGTCGTGATATTGTGCGTCCACCAAGTGCTGTAGCGATAAGGTGTTGGGGCATAGTCTTTTGAACAGGGCATAGGATGCGGATAGCCAAAATACTTTTGATATAATAGAAACGGGTTGGAGTTCGAATCCGGGACCGAGAGCTACTATTTTCATAAAAAGATTTCGGATCTGACTATTATGCGAATAAACCGTGATTATAGTGAATGGTGTATTGACGTTGGTAACCACCTAACACATGGCCAAATCTCCATACCACACAGATAGAATACATCGACGAAACAACCGCTAGAGTCGGGCTGGTCGTCATGGATTTTTGTGGTAGAAAGGGAGAGGTATGTATGTATTTCTAATATGCCAGCTTCGTGCGTCGAACTTGCTATGGTCTCCCCCCCCCCCCCCCCCCCCCCCCCTATTGTGATTGAATAGGACACCCGCGATGGGAAAGTAAAGAACGTTAAAAGAATGCGAAGGTAGTAGCTCTTACCAAACGTTGGATTCGGAGGGGTATATCGATATGAAAGAATTTAACGTTCCTCCTGCAGCGCTAGAATCTAGGAATGGTGACAATGACGTAATTCACCTAATCGCTCCTGCCCATAAGGTGTAATATGTTATTTCCGAGGAGATTTAGGTAGAAAACGGGAAGGAAAGGAGGGGCTAAAAAATGGTGCAAAAAAATGGTGCAAAAAAATGCCAAAAAAATTGGTTGCTTCTCTTTGATTGAGCGTGTCATCCTTAGTGCAGGGGCCATGCTAATCTTCTCTGTATCGTTTCAAATTGACCAAATGCCCGAAGGCGAAGGTTGTTCTTTACTAATGGTTTATAACCAAAGGAAGGAAGGTGCGACCCAGACTAAAGTGGGGCGCGCTCCTATTTTTTCAGCGGACCTTTACGTTCGCTGACTAAGGACACGCTTTCCAGGTCTCAAGAAGTACTTTCCATTTTACGATAGAAGGTAGGAGATGGAAGGTGCGATACGCACTGTGGAGGTATTTAATAGCCTTTAAGCATCCTTAGAAATAAAACCTCTTTTCTGTAGGCATCATTGCCGTATATTTTATACTACCCATTACATTGGCACTATCTACCCTTTCAGAATTACATACATAACCTACGTAAGGTAAGCTGCATCGCGAGGTATCAGTAGGATTGTGTAGAGCACGACACATGCAGCTCGGATGTGACCGTCTCATACCGATGGGTTGCTGAAGAGGGAGGAAGCAAACTTTTATGTGTACATGAAGCATCGGTGAGGAGGTGGTGGTGACCAAGCAAGATAAGTGCTTACAATTACAGTTGCATACATCATACATACATCTCCTCTGCGGCCGAGATAGAGTTGCATCTTCCGATGCCTTATGTACATGTAAGAAATAGATGCACCGGATCACGGGAATACCGACGCTGCATCTCCGGCGGAGCAGTCAGTATTAGTAGTAAAAAATCCCACGTCTGCATTGACGCTACCGCAAGTTGCATTCTGGCTATTTAGGGATATTCTAGATCTCGAACTCCTTACCCCAGCATCCCAGGCGTATGTAAGTGCATTGTTGGGATGAACGGCAGGGGCTTGATATTAGGGAGTTTGAAGATATGACGTTGTGACATCCGAACTCCCCATTGTATCAGAAGACCCCTATTCAAAGCCTTTATGTTGATGTGGACTAGTTGTTATCTCGGTACTAATACAGACAGACAGACAGACAGACAGACAGACAGAGCAGAGGGAAATGAATAGAGCAACAAACACTGTCCTGACTGTCTTACCAAATACCTTATTTGGACAAGTCAAACAAGACAAAATTTGGTAATACTCTGATGTATGAAGAGCCGAGAACTTGAGAACCTTGAGTCGTCCAAGTCTTCCCGGCTGGGTGGTTAGAGTTGTCTCACTAGTAAGAATAACCTCTTCGTACGGACCAGGAGACGAAGTTTAGTGATAGGGGAGTGGGGAAGGTTACCAGGTGCCCATCGGCTGGACGGCTACCTCTCAGCCCTCTATCGCTTATATCCCCACGCTACGGGGCTTAAAGGGCTAAAGGGCGCTGAAGTAAAGGGCAACTTTCACACACTGTATCACACTTGCACCACACTCGTACCGCACATTAGCTTCCGAGGAATTACGTAGCTAGGTCTGCTAAGCCACAATAATTCGATTCTGCAGGTCGTCGGGCTGTTTGCTACACCACCAAGTTTATTGTACGGGAGACACACTCGATACCCTATACCTTAGCATAATCTTCGGCATACGGGATAGTATAGGCAAACTTGCGAACCGGTTCATATCGGACGACTTTTCATTAGGTACTGACTATTAATGTCCGGGTGTGCCTGACGCTGGCTTCGCTCCGCATGAGCTCTGAACCCGATCCCACGTTTCACAACCCTCCCCTTCAAGAACCAAGCTTTTCAGCGCCTTGTCCACAATCCAGTCTACCCCGGATCAATATCTGAAGGGGTGACACGAGACCGAATCGACCCTGCGCGAACCGAGGACCAAGTTCCCGAGCCATAAGATACATACCTATATCTAACATCACTGGGGAATTCCCCGATTCGTTTTCGCCCAATATGGCAGACTACGGCCGCCAGTCTCACGACTTAACCTCGCCCCAAGTACAAGATTACGAACAACCTAGCAGCATGTCTATAGGAAATAATGGCAGCCACTCGTCGGAGAATGATGGAGGCTCCCCAACGAACGGTGCTGGTGCCGGTGCCGGTAACGGTAACGGTGCCGGTGTTGAACATAGAGCCATGAGTCCCATCTCGACTGGCCCCGACATGCCCCAACAGGTGCACGATGTGCTTGCCTCGGAAGTACAGTTTCCCAATATACGCCGATATCGCAGAATAACATGGCTGATTCGTACAGATCGGTGTTTCCACCATGCTGAACAGACTTAAGCAGAGCATCACAGCTGCCAAGGTTAGCCGCTCTAGTCATAGGTTCTTTACTCATTATCTGGTCGCTAACCGGCGCTATGTTGATAGGAATTTGCCACGTTTCTGAAAAAGCGATCCGACCTCGAAGACCAGCATGCCAAAGGCTTAAAGAAGTTATGCCGGTCAACGCAGGACAGCATACGCCACGCAGACCATAGACAAGGATCCTTCGTGCAGGCGTTCGAGGAGATGCTCATGATACACGATCGTATGGCCGAGAACGGAGTACAGTTTGCGCTATCTCTACATCAGATGCACGAAGACCTGCTAGAGGTGGCCGCGGTAGCTGAGAAGCATCGCAAAGGATGGAAGCAGAACGGCCTAGCAGCAGAACAGCGCTTGACCGACGTAGAGAATGCGATGCGCAAGTCGAAGACAAAGTACGACTCGCTGGCCGAAGAGTATGACCGAGTTAGAACGGGCGAAGCGAGACAAGGGCCGAGGGTTTTCGGTATAAAGGGACCCAAGTCGGCGGCGCAACATGAAGAGGATCTCCTACGTAAGGTCCAAGCAGCGGATACGGATTACATGGGCAAGGTTCAGACATATCAGTCTGAGAAGTCTGCTGTAGAGACTTCCACACGCCCAGAAGCCGTCAAGGCGCTGCAAGATCTGATCAGAGAGTGCGACTCTGGCACGACGTTGCAGATGCAGAAGTTTGGTGAGTAGTGTCAGCCTCGACAAGGCTCGTGCGAGATGCTAACGGAATGCCAGCTTCATTCAACGAGAAGCTATTACTTAGCAACGGATTAGTAATCAGTCCCCTTAAGAGCGCTACTCAGCCAGGTCAACACTCTCGCAGCTTAAAGGAAATCGTCCAGGCCATCGATAACAAGAAGGACCTCGAGAACTATGTCTTCAGTTTCCATACCAAGGTCCCTGCCAAATCATCGGAACCCAAATATGAAAGAAACCCCGTACGTGATAAGCACACGACGCTTGGTTAGATCGAATGCTAACACCACCTAGGTCTTAAACCCCCAACAGAACATGTCTCTGAATCAGGTGACACAGATACATCAGCAACAGCAGCGACCACAGTCTCAACAACAAGGGTCCCCTTTGCAAACACAGATGCCACCTCCAGTATCAATGGGCTCTCGAACCGGGGGTTACGATACGATATCATCTCCGTCAGGATTTCAGGGGCCTGCGCGAAACTTCACTCCTCCGCCGGGAGTGGCACCGTCTCAACGACCTTCATCGGGACCAGGGCATGAGAGAAGCTTTAGCCACGGCGCAATGCTGAACCAATCCAGCATGCAACCGCAAGCACAATACAATACACGAAATTCGATACAAGCTCCTCCTGCCCAGTCACGATTTAACGGCGGCATGGGTGGTCCACCACAGCTTGGAGCTTTGCCGTTCCAAAACCACCAAACTCGAGGACAGAGCCCTCAGCAGCAAGGCGGGCCAATGGCCTTTCAGCCCCCGGCCGCACGTAACGAACAATCCCCCGTACGCTCGGCATCACCCCCCAATGCTGTGGCTGCGCCAAAGGCGTCGACGATATCCAGAGGACCCATCTTCGGGGTTTCCCTCGATCGACTATACGATAGCAGTAGAGGGCCGGTGCCAAATGTCGTCTGCCAGTGTATCCAAGCTGTTGACTTGTACGGTCTTGCCGTCGAGGGCATCTACAGACTATCTGGTTCAACGGCGCACGTTAACAAGCTGAAACACTTGTTCGATACTAGTTCGTCCTCCCCTCCTTTCTTTTTTTTGCGATTTGATTTGATGGCTTTTTATAGACAATTACTAATCTAAGGAATAGACGAAGATGCTCCTATCCTCGACTTCCGCAATCCGGAAAACTTCTTCCACGACGTAAACAGCGTAGCCGGTCTACTGAAGCAGTTCCTGCGGGATCTGCCGGACCCGCTGCTGACGTCGGAGCACTACGCGGGGTTTATCGAGGCGGCCAAGAGCGACGACGACATCGTGCGGCGGGACAGCCTGCACGCGATCATCAACGCGCTGCCGGACCCCAACTACGCGACGCTGCGGGCGTTGACGCTGCACTTGCATAGGGTGATCGAGCACAGCGCCGTCAACCGCATGAACTCGCAGAACCTGGCCATCGTGTTCGGGCCGACGCTCATGGGCACGGCGCCGGGCTCCAACATCCAGGACGCCGGGTGGCAGGTCCGCGTGGTCGACACGATACTGCAGAATACGTACCAGATATTCGACGAAGACTAAAAGGACGAGCGAATCTTTGATATGCTAATTTGAGTGGGGTTCCGTCGGCGTTTCTACGAACACGCTGTGAGATATGGCCCAGTAATTGGTTTGGTGTAATCCGGAAATAGGAGGACGGAAGATTGTGTCTTCTCGTGGGGTTTTCGCTCCTATTCGCTTTTACCTAATGTTGAACTCTTACGGTGGATTGAAACTGGCAAAAGGGAGGACATGGGGAAGGGAGGCTTGGTGGTGAACGGTGTGATGGATGGGGTTTTCTCATTGTTTTCTGTCACAAATACCTCCTCCTATGTTACGCTTGCGGAAAGGGGGGTGGCAACGGCATTCATCGCGTTTTTTTTGCATATCCCTTCTTCTGCTATTTTTGTCTTTGCATCTCAACTGGCTTCTGCATAGCTTGTAGTGTAAGGTGTAGGTGTATAAGTGCCTGAGGTTGACCAAGGCTTAGGGGCTACTGGCTACCTCTAATGATAACTGGAATTATGAATTTCAAGACGTGATGATTTTGTTCTTGGGCTGTGAGTATACCCAGGTATATATACAAATCCTTGAATCGAATATTCGTAGACCGTATCTAATCTTTTCCCCATTTGCCATCCTGCCTTTGTCAAACTTCGCCGTATCTGCTCGTTGCGTTTATAGGCGAAGTGGAGTGAGTAGGTGGGTTTCTTCTTCCTGTCTAATTTTACAAGTACACTTTGTACCAACCAACCATCCTCTTCTCTTTTTTAATCTAGATTCATTCTATATTCGTCGCATTACACGCTGTCGTCTACGCAGCCACTGGAGCCGCGGGCCCAGTAGTAGTCGCCGGTCGGGAGCCAGGCTGCGGAGGGAGGAACATGGGAAGGTAGGTGACGGCGAGGGCCATTACTATTTATTTCGTCGGAATCATTAGCTATCCATAATGTTTTACGCAAGAGGGACGAAGGGGGGGGGGGGGCAATCGAATGGGAGGACCTACCGGACATGCCGATGGTGAAGTAGCCCGGGGTGCCGCTGCTGCTCTTGCTGGCGTCCTCGCTCTCGCCTAGCCAGCCCTGGATGCTGAAGACGACCGAGGCCCAGCCGATGTACCGGTTGCGCGTGAAGATGGCGGCCATGGGCAGGGTCGACGACAGCGTCGAGGAGAACTCGGCGCCGTCGCCCTTGGGCGCGGGCTCCTGGTACGGGACGACTATAGCGGGTTATACCATGGTTAATGCGACGCGGTTCGCGATACGTTGCGACGGGGACGGGATGGATGCGCTCGAACGAGGGTTCGTTTAGGGGGGAGGGGGTTACTCACCCAGATCGGGCCGGCGCATATCCTTCTTAGACGCCATCTGGTGATGATGATATCCTGTTATTTCTTTCTTTTCTCGGGTTTCGGACCTCGGGATTATTGCTACTCTCTGGCAATTAGAAAGATATAATTAAAAAACGTTGGACAACGGAGATGCGATGTCGTCGAGATCCGTTGCTGCAGGGTTGGCAATTGGGGGCCGGGGACAGGGGTGTCTCACCCCGGAACGCTAACCCCCTTTTCTCTCGAACTCGCAGCTTTGGGCCTTTTCTCCACAATTTGCCGATAAAGCCACAGGGCGGGGAGCTCAGTCATAGATCTAATAGAAATATACTGTGCTGTACTACGCAATCCCCCCAAGCTCTAGCCATCTAGGTATAGCCTATTCACCTCTCACATCGATAAAATATTCAGCGTCGACATGAGGTTACCAACACCCGTCTCGTCTCGTCTCATTCAGTCACTTTCGTGTTCCTTTGTGTCACCCATCTTGCATACGATAGCGAAGAACCGAAAAAGTCCCTAAGAGGTGGGAAATGGCGGAGCAGCCCACCGTAGCCGCCATACTCGCTCGGTACTTGTTCCACTTCCACTTACACTTACACTTTATTCCCTATCAGGAGGCATTTTGTCCCACGAACTTTGAGCTTCCCCAGGCTGGTGATCATCTTGCGATCTCCCCTATAATAAGTATCAAAAGGTCTCTGACTGTATTACATACATCCTGAAGCTTGGATGTCACCTCCCTTGCCATCTCATCTTCCTATTGAACGTCTGTTTTGGCCGAGACCCTGGTCTGCGGGTTCCAGCTTCGGCGGTGCTTGTCATCCTGACATCTTCAACTCTCAACGCAGCAAGCCCATGCGTTGCTTAATTTAGGTGGAATAAAGAGAGGTAGGACTCGAAAGTGTGAATCCACGACGACGAACAATGAGAGGAAGATGATTTGTCATATCTAATTTCTCCAAAGTATACTACGGAATCATAAGCTGATTCTAGCCACATAACGGAACTGATTTCTTACAGCTCGGATTATAGTCTTTTTTTTTTTTTTTTTTTTTACAGAGATATTCGCCTGTGCCTGTGACTCTGTTCGCTCGTGCGTCCAACCGCATCTCGATATGCAATGACAAGTTCGGTAAGGACATTCATGACCGCGATCATTGGACGAACCGCCCATTGCCCTTGCAGGAAACCGACAAACAAAAAGCAAGTATTGACAACTTTAGCGAGGATAGTATGCTTCTACGGACCATTCCTCAATAAGGAAGGAATATACTCCTCTCGCTAAGAGAGAAAGGAGTCAGTGGCCTTTGCTGCATGACCTTGCCGTCGCCGCCGTCGCCATCAAACATACCTCCTAACCTAACCTGACCCAAGATAAAGTAGACGAAGACAAGAAACTCCTCATCCGCATATGTAACACAGACGGGAATCGATCCTGCATTAAGCAATGTAGGCTTGGGATACACGACAGTTACGACGGCCGAATGGGTATCCAGCGAAAGACGATATCCACACCCTCACCCTTTACGGCAATTGGTTGCGGGGATCGTGTTCTAAGAAGCGCAGACGAGACTCGGTCAACCATTTGTCAGAGATACAGACAGTAATACAGATAAGTTACATAAGTTACATATTGGGCGCGGGTTATTGATGACCTGCATCTGGGGCTGGCTGATAGGGCCACCAGCCTTGGGGGGAGACAAGAAAGTTTCGGGGGAGGAAAAAGCAACGGCCAGAGCTATTCAAATGTTACAAAAGCCCCAATAGGATTCCCGAGGAGGCACGGAGTTGGGATTTTTTCCTTGATTGATAACAGACACGAGGATTTCCATCAGGGGGAAGCGTTCTTTTTTTTTCGGTGATTAATAATTCTTCTTACACGAAAGAGACACAGCTCGGTTGGAGGTGTTTTTTTTTGGTCACTGATCCTACCGTTACGGTACTCGGATCTTTATTAGCTTAGGCATCACGAACCAAGAACCAAGCGCTGGTGACAACTAACACCTGCTGTCGTGGCCGGACCGCGCCATCGTCTCGTGATTGGGGATGATTACATATGATTGTCATCGTTGAACTACATGACAATTCAGTGATTCTGGTGACCACTGGTCAGTGATGACCAGCTAGCCTCAATACATTTTAGACCGACTATACTTACATACTAATACTACTAGTATGATATTGTAATCGTAACACAATACCAACGGAGAGGATCGCGAAATCTGGCCCGGCCAACCCGGCAAGCTAGCGGATTAGGCTGTCCAGGGCTTCGGTTCGGCTTCGAACCCCTTTTCATCAATTGCCACTCTCTCCTAAGCGGGCTTCCTTTAACTCCGTCGTCTATCGTACATAAGGCAAAATATGGTAGAGCGAAGCCCTTATTTACGGACGGATAGCGCGATAGTGCGTAAGCTGTTTTCGCCCGTCTTACCTCAGGTAGCTCGTAAATTAATCCAGGCTCAGCTACCGAAGCCCGAACGAAGCCCCGTTGCGTAGGTCATCTATTATGTATGTATGTACCTACCGTTAGGTTGCCAGCTTAGACATGTGTGTGTTATGATGGTAAGGTAGCTACGCAGCAAGCAAGTTTAAAGGCAATGCAAGCAAGCATGGAGGCAAGTTGAAGCAAGTCCTGGCGGCAGCGGCAGGAAGAAAGCCGAAGGAGCTGAAGATTACTGTACGTGTAACCCGATTTCCCACGATAGCCGCAGGTCGCACACGTAGCGACGCTGCCCTTGCAGCCCCCGAGATAGTTGTATGTTGTATGTCGCCCCCTTTATTTACAGGGCAATGCTAAAGATGTAAGGTAAGGGCTGTTAAACTGTTTCTCATGGTCTAGAAGACCGGACTGAATAATTTTAGTCTGGCTTAGGAGTATCTCTACTACCTATTTCAGGGACGTATATAGATGGGCCAAGACGGTGTTTATCGTTAAATTTGCCTTCTTACTTGTCATCTTGCTTGAGCTGAAAGGAGTGCCAAGGACATGCGGTCATATCCAGATGGATGTCTATCTCGTCGACCATTTTCCGTTTTCCGTTTTCTGGTTGGTTTTTTTTCTTCTTTTGCTTGTCCGGTTGTTGTCATGTCCGGATACGTTGGCCCTTTTATTAATATTCGCCGGGGGTCCACCGTATTTGTCAAGTTGGATGCTCACACGGTGATTAATAAGTGCTTAGAGTACAGTACAGTGTTAGAAATATAGAGACACGTACGAGATGCTACTGTACGCAGGGCAGGCTACGTAATATGACCAAGTACCTTCGAGGCACAAAAGGGCGGAAACAATACATACAAAGGGTCTATAACCGTACAGTACCGATATATTTCGATAATTGTTTAAGTTGAGCGATGGTGTCAGTTCGCATATTTTCCCGCGCTTCCGATCCCACCCCCCTGACCATTTTTTAACCCTTGGCCCTCCCTGTGTACTGGGCTGACTGGGCCTGCTGGAGCGTGGCCTACAGGTCTATTAGAGATGGCCCACTCATGCCACGCAGATCATGCCTAACCAAACCACGAAACCCAGTAAATGACCCAATCCTAGGCGATTCCTCGCTCCCTAGGCCGCCCGCTGCCCGCGCCCACGCCTGTAGTCCTGTAGTCCATTAGTAGTCCATTAGCCCATTAAGCCCGTTTTAGCCCTTTAGCCCTTTAGTCCAATACTGTTCCCTACCGTCCACATGTTCAACTTGCCTTGCCTACTGGCCCAGATGTTCTCTCAATGGCCACTGGTTGCTACCCATTGCGAATGCTAATGGATAACTAACGCCAACGCCAATGCCAATGCTGAATGCCAATACTCCAAATGATGGGCCACCCTAGACGCACATACCGCAACCCCGATTACCTGCCTTTGCCCACTACTACCGAATCGCCGCTGCGGATTGTCTGTGTGTCTGTGTGAGGCGGAAAGTGTGTGTGTGTGTGTGTGTGTCTGTCTGTCTGTATGCATACCTAAGGCTAAGTAATCATAAGAAACACCTCTCCGAGCTAATCAGCATCTTACTGCATATCTTAACATCTACGGCATATACCAAAATTTACCATCTACTATACACATCTCGCTTCATCTAATCATCCCTTCTCGTACCCGCATAGCCGAAGGCCAAGTCGATCCGCATCCGAGCTTCGCGATATATCGCATCCCTGGACTCGATATTGCCGCTCCGTTTCCAACCCATCCACCATCCACCATCCACCATCCACGCAACACTTCAACCGAACAACACCTAAAGACATGGCGCATCTACGGATCGCTCGCCCGCGATGACCTCTAGGCCCCCTATGGCCGTCCCTCAGCGACAGCCTCAGAGAACACTAAGCGGCTCGGGGCTGTCGCAGTCCCCTACCCACCAGCGAACTCTCTCCCAACAATACCTGCCCCAGTCCCCCATACGGAAATCAGAGACCCTCACCGAACAGACTCCCGACCTCGGCGATGTCGCACAGGGCCGATATAACACCCTCCCGAGGCGGGGAGGGTCGAGACTCAAGCTCGAGCTCGCCAACGATGGCATCGAGCATCCCGGTTTCAGCGAATCCCCGCAGCATTTGGATGCTATATCGGCCAGCAAAGCCTTCACCCCATCGCGGGTCATGTCTATGAACGATGCTTCGGACGCTGGCGATATGACTCCCCATACGTCGAGATGCCAGACGGCCGACGAAGACTCGGCCCCTCTGCCTATGCCTCCTCGCCGAGCCCGATTCGTTGTACCCACTAAGCGGCCGGAGCCTTCGAGCACCACAACTACGCCTCTTAAGAAGGATGCTCGTCCGAAGCCGTTCTCGCTCGAGACCCCGTCGATCGCTCCTCGCTACCCCAACATGGGCAAGGCAGAGCCCATTGGTACAGCCAAGAATAAGGATAAATCCGCTCGTGCGCGCGCTGACGTAGGACTAGGTTTTGCCGATTTCTATGCTTGGAATGGAGGGCATGCGGAAGACCAGTTCTCGGATAGTATCATTAAGCATGGATACTTTGACAAAGCTCCGGCGCAATCCACGCAGGAGGCTTCATCCGCAAAAGCCCCGTTGTTTCCTGCCTTGAAGCATAAGAGCGGCCTTCACACTCTCTCCACCATATTCACTGGTATAATGAACTCCAGGAGACATAGCGGCCAGATCACATCGGCCTCTACCTTCAAGCCGCCGCCTCGAGTCACGTTGACCGATACGAAGAGGGAAATATGGCTTAAGGACCTTGCGAATCCTGCTATCTCTCTCCGGCGTCTTAGCCGGACGATCCCCCACGGCATTCGTGGAAAGATATTACTTGACCAGTGCCTGAACAAGAATGTACCAACGGATCGTGCTGTGTGGCTTGCGAAGTGCGTCGGTGCTAATGAGATCCGAGCATTCAAGAGGAAGGGGGTGAACGGCACTTTTGTGATGGGCGGAGAAGCCAAATGGATCAGAGACTGGACTGTGTTCGTGGAACAGTTTGTCGAGACTGTGGTCAATGCATTCAGCGAGAATGATTGGAAGTCCAAAGTCACATATGCGTAAGTGACCGTGCTCTCTCGTTAAAGGGTGGCCTTTGCGCTAATCACATACTTACAGTATCCGCCTTGCTACTCATCTTTACGCCGAACACCTCCTGGACCGCGATCATTATATGGATTGGCTCGTCTCCGGCTTGGAGAACAGCAACCAAGCCAAGCTGCCCATGTGGCTTCTAATTGTTCAGATATACTGGAAAGATCTCCTCAAACTACGGAGGCATGGGCGACGCTTAATCAGCGTTATTTTAAGCCACCACTCTGCTGTAAGTGTCCCTAATATCCGATTATTCCAGCGCTAAACCCATGATCAGATTTACTTCCATCCCGATCGAGATATTCTACTTCCTCTTTCTACGAGATTGCAGTCGCTCGTGGAATCCCTATTACTAACCAGTCCGGAGAATTTCATCAATCCCGGGACCTGGTTTAAATATCGCGACTCTTTGCTCGTCTCCCCTGAATCAACCAACAATGAATCTAGATCGAAACTACTGAAGTCGGTCGGCTTGCGCAATGACTATCTAACGAGCTCTAATGCTAAATCACAACCTGCTCTCCGAAGCATAGTGGTACAACTACTTGATAGCATACACCGAACCCCCCTTGACGATACCATCCCTAAACGGCTTTGGAAGACGAGTGAGAACAAGTTATCCGTAATAAGGACAATTCTTGAGTGGTGTACGTCGCTGTATCGTCCTGGGATTGCGAAGGTGTACGTTGCTGCTACGCTTCTACGGTCGCCAGAAGCCTCGGATATTGATGTCACGAGGGCTGTTCTGGATTTCTTGGATGCCGATGCGCTCCAGGAAAATGCGCGCAAGCAACTCGTATACCATTTTGTGTCGGAGCTCGCTCGTTCCGGCCACTTTTCAGTTCCTCAATATATGCAATGGCTCATAGCCAGGGGCGGTATCTTCGACCCTACGGAAACCAACCCGGACGGGCCATGTATCACGAGGCTTCTCGTGGAGATCCCGATCCATTCCCTGAATGATTCCATGAGAAACCTACGAGCGACGTTGCTTCGAAGAGCTGCTTTCTCGGTCGATTTCGAATCGAGGGATATTGCAATGGCGATTAGTCATGTGAAGAAAACACTCTCCATTCCGCTGGACTCGGATGACCCCTTATTACAAAAGAAGGCTATGAGTTTGAAGAAACTGTCGAAACTAATCCGATTGAGTAGTCGTTCCCTCAAGACGACGATATCTTCATGGCTTAGTGATGCTTTTATTGGTGGAATTGCGCAAAATTTGCAGTCGGGGAAAGGTGGTGTCGAGCTTCCCAAAGCAACCTTTGAAGCAGTCCGAGCATTACTGGAAACTACCGAGGAATATGCTATGCTTGAGAATGTTTTGAAGCTCATGGTCTCGTCTTCTAATTCCGAGCTCCTAGCATGCTGTGCCGATACCGTCAACCTTCACCTACCAGTTTTTGCCGCGACCGGAGCCGTCAAGTCTCTCTTCCAAGATTTTTACGAGCGGCTCAAAATGATTATGGAAGAACAAGGCCTTAGCGCGCGTCCGCTACTTGCTTCCCTCGCCGACTTGGCGCCCCGGTTGACCGGTTTAGAGGACGTTGCAGCACAACTGCAAGCTGACTTGATTCGGATAGACCGCAGTAGTGCTGCTGACGCCTCGTCACCACTGTCTGACAATATGGCTACGCAACTTCAAGATGCCGAGACAGAGTTGAGCGAGCAGATTGAGAAGCTGGCCAGTTACACGAGCGCCGACAGACCTACAATGGAGCGCTTGTTCCACGCAATCATCAAGAAGCTTCAAAATTACTGGGGCAAAGCTGACGAACGACAACGGCTTTGTTGTATCCTCCTTACAAGACTACGCGTGTTTGATATTCAACATTTCAATACGCTCATGAGAGGTTGGGTCCAGCATATTCGCAAACTCACAAATCGACCCCCCATCCACCAGCTATTACCACCGCTCATTAGCTCAGGTTGCTTATCGCTTTCGATGCTATTCGCAACCGCTCCCAGAAGCCAGCTTCAAGCCACACAGTTCCGACCGAGTGCCGTCGGATCTACCTCTATCTATATGCAGGAAATTCTGCAGATGTTAATGATGCCATTTAGTCCGAGTCCGGCTATGACCTCTGAGGATTGCTATCGCTTTACCATCATACAAGATCATGCTCGGCGTGAGCATGCGAAGGAAATAATGCCCCTGATTCGCGGGGCTCTAGCGGAGTATTCGGCTTCTTGTAATCAGCATGTACCGATCCATCAGCCGCTCGACGAGGAAGAAACTAAGACACAGCTGCTCGAACTTCTCCGCCGTTTGGTACTGGTCGATCCAATGGCGGCCTGCCAAACACTTTCGCTGAAGAGCCCTGACCCGAAGTTAGCTGCGCTGATCGAGACCTGGACTACGAAGCTGCTAGTCCCCGATGACGGCGGTGGTCAGAAATCTTTCGAGCAAGTTCTAGAGTTGTCAAATGAATTTACCCTGCCGTTCTGCCAGGTTAAGCTCTCCCTCAACCTAGCAACCGACGATTCGGGTGGGCCTGAAGGATCAGAGAGGCTTCAATCCCAATTTGAGCTTCTAACAAAAGCGATCGACAACGCTATCGACGCCAATAATATTATGTGGACGGGCATGCTCCCCTCCCTAAGCTCTGATATCACGCAGCATATGCGAAACCGAGCCGAGTCCCGATTTTTGGATCTCATTCCGTCTCTCAAGAATCCCCCCGGAGATACTGTCTTCGACAAGGATATCCATATGGCGGAGAACTTGTTGACAGTCATCGACTCCATCTTCCGCGGAAGCTCGGGATCAAAGGTCTCTCCACTGTCCAGCGCCCTAGTCGATAAGCTTGCCGACTTATGGGATATCATGGCATCGAAAAACAACGAATGCGCATCACTAAAAATGGTTGTGCTCTCACACTGGCTACCCCTTGTCTTCTCCTATCTAACTCTATACACTTCACCTTCCACCGGTACGATAGATGTGTCAAAGTTGTCTGGCGGTGGCGAGGTCCGTGCTCGTGCCCTAGTCATTCTCGCAGGTCTCGTCCAAGAACTCGACAGCCACCCGTCCTCCAACCTCGGACAAAAGGCCTTTGATATCGCGCTCGCACTCGTTGACGGCTTGCCTGAAGACGCACGTCTCCAGTGTGTGCGCGCGGTAAGGGACGCCACAGCTGATCCTAGAGTCAGGTATCTGTTTAGCTACGCGCCGAACCCAGCAGAATTTTTCATGTTATCGCACCGCGACAAGCCGCCGCCGGGGATACAAGAGAGGAGGGCGTTGGCGCTAGGCATAACCATGACACCCGAGAAGCTGACGCCGTTCGTATTCAGACGGTGGGAAATCCTCAACGAACCGACCCCTAACGTGGGCGAAAACGATACAAGCCTAAGCTTGACGCTATTCGATGCCAGGAAGATTAAGTGAACAGCTAGTTCGGGGAAAAGCTTACCCACCTATGAGCTTGCTTGTTGTTAATACTGTTTTATGGCTTGTATCGATACGGAGTAGATCTATCAGTGGGACGGGGCTGGCTGGTCGTCTAGTCGAGCGAGCGATTTGGCGATCATCGGGCTATTAGAATACGCAGCCCTAAATAGGGGTTCGCGTCGGCTGCCTTCACATACTCTTTTTTTTTTTTTTTTTTTTTGCTTTGTTTTTATCATGAGATCCTCCTTGACGGCATTATGATGACGTTACACACCTGTTAGGCCGGGCTCTTTTCTACCACTACTACATATTTCCCCCTATTGGCACGCGTGTGTAAACGCGGCTGTTCGCGTCTATTGTTGGGGACTGGGTGTGATACCTTTGGGGCAGGACGATGCATCGGGGCGCTTTTTATTTATTTTTTTCTTGTTAAAGGGGGTGGAGCATTGGGAGCATGGATAAAGCAAGGCGGGTTAGGTTTAACCAGGTTTTAGGTATTCAATAGGAGCGCCACACCTTTACTGTTCTTAGTAAATAAGACTTTTAGGCGTACGGAGAACGGGTCGAGGGAAGAAGAGACGGAGAGAGAGCGGAAGAGAAATTCACATTTCAACATTATATTGCGTTGGTATTGTGTGAATATGTGAGGGTCTTTTGAGATATGCCCGGTATCGGGCTCGTAAGACTTATATAATACCTCCAAAAGTTACCAAGAGAAGCTCGGGTAACACTCCTTCAGCTTAGTGGTGTGTGCTAAACTTGAGACCTATGCTACCGGTAGGGTGGTCCACATACTAGAACATTTGGTCTAAGGTAGAAGCTGGAGTCGTAGATTCGGGCCATGGTTTTTATCTCTTTTCTTTGTAGTCACCCCTTCATCAGTTCATTCATTCGTTATAGATCCATTTGATATTATCTGATAATAGTTCGGAAACCCCTATATCCATTTGTATAGACTATCTAATAAAGCAAACTACTTGGTAGACTTGAGCTATGCGACAAAAGGGTAATAGGGGTCATATTCTTGTTTCACCTAGCTTGGCAACAAAAAGGCGTCATGCTTAGTACAGTAGAAATGTGACAGAATATAGTGCTATATATAAAAGAAAAATAATAAAAGGGATAACAAGAATGATTCGAACTAAACTCAGAAAAACCTCAACTGGTGTTTGAATTGGGCTATTTCAAGGGGTGGAGGTATGTCGGTTAGATGGTAGTCTGCTGCTTAACATTCAAAATATAGCTGACATTCAGGTACATTCTCCCCGCAGCTTACCTGTAGGCTAGCGGCACAGCAGGGTAGAGATCTTCAGCCCCCAATAAACTTCGGTGTATTTATACCAACCTATTATTTCTTAATAGGTATTTTCAAATGCAATACGAGTGGGTGATAATACGATGGGTCACACAGCAATTTAAAAAAATTCTTGATCCATCCAATATTTTTGAGGGCGACATGTTGTGCCGCGGCCAACTTCGACAAGTTGTATTATACGTTGATATTTATACGAGGGCCGTAACGCTGCGAAGAATTAGGTACACGCAAGGTTATCAGCTACGGTCGCAGCACGTACCCTTCCGTCCAAATGGGGACCTATCGTGGCATAGGGGAAGGCAATGAGCCTTACGAAATCCATTACAATCATGAACCGACGCCGATGCCGTCGGTCTCTTCCATCGACGCCGAAAATGGCCACAATCAGTTCGAGATGAGATACGAGGTGGCGGGGAAGCGGAATAGGGACTCGTTCGATAGTCTTCTCCTAAGGCCAGAGTCACCAGATCCTAAAAAAGAGGTACCATCCAGCGCCGTGGACCCTCAGACGCCCGGAACACTACGGCCCAGCTCCACATGGCAACGCGGAAAGCGGCTCTGGAGTTACGGGTGGGTGGCGGAGACTGTTGGGTTTTTGGTCGCCCTCATTTCATTGATGTCTATCCTCATAGTGCTGCTGTCTTATCAGAACCAGCAGGTGGATACCTGGCCTCTCTTCATCACCATTAACGCTTTCATTGCCGTATTCACGGTCTTACTGAAGGCGGGCTTGGCTCTTCCGCTATCAGAAGGTTGGGCATACCCCGTATTCATTATCACCTTGGAAGTCGAGAAGACTGACAAAGTGAAAAGGTATCAGCCAGTTGAAGTGGCAATGGTTTCAACAGAGCCCACGGAGACTTATGAACATACATGATTTCGACGAGGCAAGCAGGGGCGCATGGGCATCTCTCATGTTCTTGTTTCAAGTCGACATGGACGGCTTCGAAAGGCCGAGTAGCCTTTTGCTGTATCCGGGGAGTCTTATCACATATCTGGCAAGACAAAAAGAATTGTAAGATCTCTCCTAGGTACTCAGGCTGTTATGCAAGGTCACATAGATTTAGACTAACAGCCACGATACAGCAGCACTACCAAACTGCTGGCAAGGTTCGGTGCGCTTCTTATAGTGCTTGCGTTCGCTGCAGACCCGTTCACGCAACAGATCGTCGGGAACGTAGACTGCCCCCAGATAAGCCCCAATACCCGGGCGTCGGTCGCGCGGACAAGCAGCTACATGGCGCAAGGTGGCCACGTCGGCGCTAACGAGGCCGATATCGACAGTCCGATGGCGGTGGCCATCACTACAGGCCTCATCAACCCGCCCGCCAACGCCGCGACACTCGTCGAAACGGACTGCGCGTCCGGGAACTGCACGTTCCCTCGCTTCCAAACCGTCGGCGTGTGCCACGCGTGCCAGGATATCTCCGCCGCCATCCACAACGCGACAGGCGCCCCCGGATCCTCGCCGGCCCCCATTCGGAACTTCACGCTGCAGGACCCGGCGTCCGGCGACGTCACGACGTGGATCGGCCAGGGCGTCCTGTTCTCGTCCGCGGCCCCCGTCGCCCTCTCCACGCTGTCCGACGTCCTGGAGCTCCAGGTGCTGACGAACGCCGACAACTGGGCCGGCGCGCCGTCCGCGTACGCCTGCCAGATGTACCCGTGCGTGCGCACGTACGACGCCGCCGTCGCGGGCTCGGTGCGCGCCGAGGCCGTCGTGAATACCACGCGCATCGGCCAGAACCAGCTGTGCGGCCGGACCGACAGGCGCGCGCTGTTCGCGCTCGCGACGAGCCACACTTTTCGTAATGGCACGCTCGCGGCCTGTGAGCGCAAGCCCGGCAACGATACCGGGCTCGTCGAGGTCGCGCTGGCCAATGTGGACGCGGCGCCCGACGACATCGCGAGCACTAGCACGGACACAGACGCAGACTCGGACTCGACGGTACAGACGGGCTGGTTCGACGCGGACTGCGTGTGGACGTTCGGGTGGTCATCGGCCAGCGTCATCAAGCAGCAGCTGGCGGCCGAGCTCGACGACACGCACATGCAGATGACGGGGGGTGTGACGACGGGGCCGCTCGTGGCCAAGACCCTGTGGCGGAACGGCACGCTGTCGCTCTCCTCGATAGACGGATTCATGGCGGGCCTCACGGACACGATGACGGCGACGATGCGGAACCGCGGCGAGGGCGGCGCGGGCGAGTACGCCCAAGGCGACGTCGTCGTGAACGAGACCTGCGTCGCCGTGCGCTGGGCCTGGTTCTCGTACCCGGCGGTGCTGGTCGGGCTGAGCGCGCTCTTCTTGTTGCTGCTGGTGGTGCACGTCCCGACGACCGGCGGGGATGATAACGGGGCGCAGCAGGGGAGGGGGGCCAGGGGCAGGCTGTGGAAGTCGAGCACGCTCGCGATGCTGTTCTGCGGCGTGGACGAGTCTATCGCGCGTAACGTGCGGGCGGACTCTTCGGGCGAGGAGATCAAGCAGGTGGCGCGGGACACGAGGGCGCAGCTCGTGCGGGATGGCGACGGGCGGGCGAGGTTTGTGTAGGTGGTGTTTGTGATATAGGGGCTATGTAGGAGGATGCGGCTGTGGATGAATCATGGACCACGGGATATATAGGTAGGTGCCTATGTCTCTATGAAGGTTAATGCACATAAGACCAGCGATGTTGCAACCGGGGTAAAATACAAATCTTCTAATCAGACGAATGTAAAGGCGGATCGAATACTGTTACTATAGAGGCAATAACTGAATATAACCTAAAGCTTGTAAATACCCTGGTTGGAACTCGGCTTTCTCCCTCTTTTTCTCCCTACCCCTTTACAAGAGGTGTGATGCTAACGAATTGCCGTCGCTAATGGACATAAGTCCACTACCTCAAGATCCATTCGTTGATTCATACCAAATAGCTACCTCCCTTACGGCAAGTCCATGAAAATCCTCCGCAACCTCTCATAATCCGGACTCCCCAACCCCGTCACGGCGTCCCATCCTTCGGCCGCCCTGAACGCCGGATCCGCGCCGCACCCCCGGTTCGCCCCCGTCGTCACGTCATTAAACGCCTCCGCCGCCGCGCCGCGCGTATACAGCGCCGGGTTCGCGAAGCCGACGGGCGGCCTGGCCGCGCGCAACCGCTCGCCGTTGACGAGGGCGACCAGCGACGCGAACACGGGCGCCGACGCCGACGTCCCGTGCACCGTCCGCACGGCGCCGTCGACGGCCGCTAGGTACCCGGCGGCCAGCGCGGCCACGTCGGGGAACCCGCGCCCCGCTCCCGAGCTGCTGTCGAGGTACCCCTTGCTCCGCAGCTCGTCCAGGTGCGCGCTTTCCTGTTGCTCGTATGCTGATATGGCGGCGCGCTGGTAGGCCGGGGCGGGGAACACGTTGCTGAAGCCCCCTCCCGAGGTCAGGATGCGGTCGTTGCCGAGGTCGACGCGGAAGGCCGTCTCAAGTACCTGTCCTTCTTTCCCCTCGGCGGAGACGGCGGGCGCGGACGTTAGGTTCGATTTCGCAGAGCGCTGGGTGCCGCCTACGGACGTTACCCAAGGACAAGCAGACGGCCACTGCGGGCTGAACCTACCGCCCGTCGCGTTCGCAGCGCCGGCGGTCCCGTCAATACATGTCCCGGGCTCGGGGCCGCTCTGGGTCCCGGTGTCTCCGCTAGAGACGACGACGGTGACGCCCATGAGCCCGAGCTTCAGGAACTCCAAGCACTGGCGCCGCAGGTACTCGGGAGGGAAGCTGGCCTCCGGGTAGGAGTAGGAAATAGACAGGACCCTGGGCGGTGTGACGGTTCCGCAGTCCGTCGTTTGGTTGTAGCCTCCGGGCCGCGACGCGGGGAACGTCGGGTCGATGGAAGAGTTCAGCGCGCCGCAGTAGTACTTGTCGAATGCGGCGAGCATGTTGTTGATGTCCCCTCCGAGGACCTTGTCGCCCACCTGGATGTTGGTTACGGGCAGGGGGTTCGTCAGAGAGATGGCGTACTCGAAGTCTAGGTCTGGCTCGAGGTTGAACGGCGATATGTTGAAACTCGTCTGCATGTATCCGCCATCGATTCGCTGGACAGATGGGTATCTCCCGACGAGTTGGGGTTCGAACGTATTAAAGAATAGGTCAAGATCGTCTGGAAGCCAAGTAGCCCAGGCAAGTTCAAAAATCCCGAAAGAATTGTTAGGATGGGGGCTGATCTCTTGTGGAATATGGTAGAGCTCCCTGAGGCATGACGGCGTCGTGTACTCGCCGCAGTCGATGTCTGAAAACGATGCTGTTCCGTTTCTTCTCTGCAGAGACTGGGCTTTTGATTCTTCAGACCTGTGTCTCATGCGGCTTTGGGCATGAGATGAAAGATCCTTGGTGGACTTCCCGACGGTAATGATATAGTCGATGAAAGAAGATAGAGATTCTGGGATGTTGTAATGGTCGCAATCTATCCAAGTCTCCTTCGATTTCTTGTGGTTGCGTCGGGAACATGTGGCGTTAAACAGATTCGTCGCCTCTTCCACAGTCAATTCTATTAAGATGTATCCTCCGCCATGAGAAGATGACAGTCTATCCGCAGCGATCCCAGAGCTATACAGCCAGTCCTTCACCTGCGATACATGTGATATTGAAGGAGCAAAGGCCTTCGCAACGTCTCGAGCGGACCAGTGCTGTCCATACTCTTCAGAGCTAGGGTCGGATATTCTAAATAGAGAATCAGTTGCTTCTTCGACATAGGACTGTGCGAGAGCAATCTGGATGTGGAGTTTTGTTCTTCTCCAATCTTGATTTTCTCTAAAGCTCTCTCCTGAGCCCAGAGACTTGAAGCGTCGCTCTGTGTGCCACCTGCTTTCAATGAATGCAAGAATCATAGAAAGGAGACACGAGTAAATAATTATTAATATATGCATGGCTTTTTACCTCATGCATTGAATATGAGTAGATAAAGGAAATTTAACTGGTAGAAGGAGTTACAGAGGAGAGACAAGTTCGAGGGAGGAGATGAGATAAGGTCAAGAAGGAGAATGATATCTAGCAGGCTACAGATTGACCCTCGAGCTATATGGACGTTATATTAGGTGTGATGGGTAGAATAACGGAATATATACCACCCCATTTGAAGTAAACTGTCGCGTAACCAGATAATCCCAGGCTGATGATATAGCAGCTATCCTCCGCTAACCTAAGCCTGAGCCTAACAGACTACGAGTTTACGACTCTTACAAGCATGAGGCGCTGCATAGCCAAATGTTCTTATGTCGATCGCGCTTCATCTAACCTTAAACTGAATGAACAGGTGATATTAAGAAAATAGGCATTCTTTAGGTTCCGAGTTGAGAAGCATTTGTTGCGACGCTAGGTTCTTATAGGCATTGTTGGCTAAGCCTAGCTATCATCTTGCCGAACAAGGCCATTTCTCTTGCACTAGGAGGGATGCGAATCGCTGTCGTAGCAGCTCAGGTTATTTTACCCCTATTCCTATGGTAGCACCATCAAGTATAAAGAGTACCAAATAGCCGCCGTCCAGAAACAACTTCTCTGCCTACATACTTTCCCACAACAATAGAGGACTCAAACATACGACACCATTACCAACCAAATTTACCCCATTTATCATTTCGAAGCAATTGAAAATGAAGTTCTCCGCGGTCTTCGCCCTCGTCCTCGCCAGCATTGCCTCTGCTGCTCCCGTGGCAGATGAGGTAATCGACAAAACAGTTGACAGACGGGTAAGGCTATTTAATTTTATTGCTTTATTAAAAGTAAGGCGTCATTGCTAACATAGCTGTGCGAATAGGGTGGCGATGGAAACTACTGTCTTAACTATTGTGCTCCTGTTGCGCCGCAGTGGGACGCGTACGCTGCGTGCCTAGCGGCTTGTCATGCGGCAGGTGTCGAAGGGGATTCTCCCGTCGACCCTGCTGCTATTGCGTAATAGCACTCAGATGAATCGTTTACTCTAAGCTCGGTCACTACGTATTTAGGGGGAGAGTGTTGTGGGAGTGTAGATAAAAGGGTCACTGGCAGCAATGAGGAGATAGTGTAGAAGGATTCACTCGTTTATTTTTTCAACTTCCATATAAATTTGCCCATCTCATTCCCAAACGTAATTATGATCGGATTGTTCCATACTCGTCGTTCATAATTCTTAGCTCTTTCACCCCCTAGATACAATTCTAAGCCGGGGCGGATTAAAAGTATTAGAAAAAACAAAGAAATAAAGATAGGGCGAAGATAATTGTACCTATGTAGTTATCAGATCATCATCAGAGGTAAATTGAGACATGTCGTTCATTGTCTTAACATAATCGCACCATACGGAACAGACTTTGGCTGACATATCCGTAGTTGAGGCTATGATAACAGGTGAGCACCTATTCTTGGAGGCGCAACATGAACCTACTTTATACTTAATCTTATGCAGATCTATTTGGTAGATCTTTATTTAACCACCGGCTGAGGAGATAGAGCCGGCATTGATGTAAGACGGGGCTGTCAGCTGAAGAGAAGATCCATCTTAGCTGACTGACGTAAGTTACCTAGGTTAACATCAGTTCCAATACACCAATGCCTCACTAGCGCTCCATGATGATCGAGAACAGCAATAAGTTGCGTAAGGCTGAAGAGAAGATCTATCTTAGCCAATTGACTTAGCTTATAAGTTACCTACCTGAGTCACGTACCTGGGTAGGTTAGCATCAATCTTCTGGAAAGGGATGCTGCCTAACATTACCTCATCAGCGCTCCATGATGGTCGAGAACGGCAATATGCTGCTCGAGGCTGAAGAGGATACTCATTAGCCTAAAGGATGGCTATGTCATGTATAGACCTAAGTCGGAAAGTAGATGGACACATCGACAGTATGCCCTTGCTGGTGAGGTTAAGTCGAGTGTAAGAATGCAAGCCGAACTCGGCCATAATGAGTTGCCATCAATGTTATAAAGGGGTCGCCGCCCATCAACTGTTAAGTTATTCTTCGCCAGACATTCGCATTCGTATCATTTTCTCCTAGCTATCGTCATCATCACAAGCCTTCTACCGTCATTACCTCTGTTACTCCCGTAAGGCGTATCCTATAATACGATTGTTCTGCAAAGTACCTACCGCTAACTCTTCCAGATCACATCAAATTACATACCACCGAGCTTTCCATTTCCAAAAATGCAGCTACAGTCCCTCCTCGTCCTTCTCGGAGCCACCGCCCTGATGGCGACTCCCATCCTTGACGACGTCCCCCTCGCCGAGGAGGACACCGCGGACGGCGGCAAGATCTCGTGGTACGGCGCGCGGGACACGCACACGACCGCGACGCAGCGGGCGCGGGCCTCCTCGTCGTGCCCGGCGATCGGCGACGTCAACCCGGTCTGCGACTCCGACAACGCGGCGGACACGGACACGTGCTGGAAGTTCATCGGCACGCTGCAGGCCGACGCCAACGCGGCCGTCTACAACGACCAGGGCTACCGCCGCGCCTGCTACCAGGTGGACGGCCGCAAGTGCTGCACGCAGTGGAACAAGGACATCTCCGGCCTCCAGAAGAAGGACCTCATCCCCGGGATGACGCGCATGGCCCAGATGTGCAACGAGGGCGGCGTCTCGGGGAAGCTGAACAACGTCAACATCCACGGCGCCTGCGTCAACCAATGCCTTAACGATGACCACAGCTGCAAATAAGTAGGTGGAAAACGAGATCACACATACCTGATGATAGGGGTTGGCTACCTATCTAGGCGAATTTTGGATCAAAAGGGGGAAGCTAGTGGGTGGGTTTGGATGTATATATTTACGCGCTACATTCATTTGTTATAGGGGGCCATCCATTCCTTGATTGATTAGAAATTGGATAAATCATTCGTTACATCTGCAATAGAGATTTTTTTCAAAATCGCATAACCTAATACAATGGTTACATCCGTGTTTCTAGATATAGATATAGATTCTTGAGCTTTACGAACAAGACAAGATTCGCTTACCTTAGGTACCTGTGGGAGAGCGAACGGGATTCCGAATTCTTCGAATCTCATGGTCGTATGTGATAGAGATTAAACTCCGCTTAACGGATATAAAATGAAAGGTGGAGGTATATGAGCAGTCGCCCAAAACACAGACCTGGAGCCTCGAAGGTGTTCCCCTTTCATAATATGGGTCGAAATAGGATGCCATTCATCTAGCCTACCCAAGTTAACCCGTATGACTCTGATACTATTTCTCAAGGGAGAATGTACGTATAGTAAGCAAAGTTCAGGTAGCCGCGATATCCGGCTGAGTTCAAGTGACGATATTCAACTTCTGCCAGTTTTCCTCTCGACCTAACCTAGCAAAAAAAGCGGTGGCTTGTAGCCATTTCCAGATAGTAGCTCGTAGAAGCGGGGCGTACCTTGCAGGAGGGAAAAAAAAAGGGTGCATGAATGATGGGCCGCGGCCGAGCCGCAAAACAGGGGTTCGAGACGTTCCAGCAAAACCCTCGGCTCGGCGTTGTTGCTTGCAGCGGAAACATGGGTTTGAGATTTAGCTGGGTGATAGGTCATAATAGCAGATTTCTTGCTTATCTCGCTTGCAGAGGCGACCCAAGATCCATTTCACTTTAGAACCCCTATGGTTTTTACTAAGGAACTTTTTACCTGCGAAAATGGAAAATGTGAAGCTCACCTCGCCCAGTTGACCCGTCAGAAATATGATGCTCACCAAGACAAATTCATATGCAATATCACTTCTGAGTGCTTTTGGAAAAATTAGTTTCTGATATGTGCTTCCCATTCCCTTCTAGCTATCTAGACTACCCACTCCGATTTCACTTCGATAAATATAAAGAAAAATATTGGAAAAATTCCAAAGCCTCATGAAAAAATGTACACGGTCGGAGCCTTGGGTGTTGATCATTAAAAGGTATTGTCGTGCGCCCGACCGCCCACGGCCTCTCTCTATCTTGCCACACACAGCGTGACATTACACACCAACACCACCCCGGATATCATCGTAGCAAAAAAACAGAGAGCCGTACGAATCAAAAACTCAAAATGTGCATCAACAGCGAACTGCTCCAGATGCCGGTTCCAGAATCCTCCCCAGCCTCAACTATGCTGCTTGGCAGGTCTTGAGTTGCGCTTGGCAATCTGCAAGTGTGAAACCGGCACCGGCGTTCGCTGCATCGCTACAGGCGTTGTTTTGTATCTAGAACACTTATTAGCCAAGCCTCATGGGAAATGTTTCAACCTATGCGCTACTCACATCGCAAGCTCTCTGCGTAGCCGCTGCCTGGTTTACAAACGTGTTCCTACATCGCATACGTTAGCTATCATACTATACTCATAGTAGGCTTCGGGGAAACTAACCCGTTGACAGCAAACGGCCGCTTAGCATCTCCAGAGTCTGTTACACTCGGAGCTGCACCGCCAAGGTTTTTAGTCTGCGAGGTGTTGCTGTTAGCATTACCGCCAGTGCCTTTGCTTGTCTGCGAGTTATTACTTTGGCCGGCTTTTTGGCCTTTTCCACCATTTTGGCCTGCTTGCCCATTCGCATTGTTGCCCGCATTCGCGTTGTTGCCAGCGTTGGCATTGTTGCCAGCGTTTGCATTGTTGCCGGCGTTTGCGTTGTTGCCAGCATTGGCGTTGTTGTTGTTGCCGTTGCCACCAACTACATATAGAATTAGCTATCATGATCAAGCATATCAATAATTAAAGCTTACCCGTGAACTTGTTGCAGTCATCCTGGGCACCACGTTGGGCAACGGGCATAAGCACAGGTTGGTGGTTGGCAGCAGAGAACATAGTGCAGACACGGTAGTTACCAGCGGGAAGTCCGCCTGTAACGGTAGCCGACAGGAGTCCATTGCCGTTACCGGCGTCGTTGATGCCCTTGAAGAAGACGAATTGAGTGGCGTCGAGAGGCTGAGTCGGGGTCAGAGAGTTACCCATGTCCTGAACAGTAACGTGAGTGTGACCGATGATCTGGCCTTGGCCGTTGAGGTCCTGAGGAGCGGAGTAGTATGTGTTGTCAGCATTTGTGAAGGTACCAGCCTGGAAGTTGTCGACCTGAACCTGGATGTCAAAGTCCTGGTTCGCCTGGAGGTTCTCGTTGTGCTGAGGGTTGACCAAAATACTGGAAACCATGTTGGCTTGCGCGGGGATGTTACCCATGGGGATACCGTTGCAAGAGCCCTGCTTCTGTTGCAGGCCGTTCGTCAACGTCTTGCCGCTACAGAAGTTGATGAAGTTGGCGTCGTCACTGGACTAATTAGCTACTGCACACTTAATTCATATACTGGTTATCTTACGTGGCGGATGCAGCTTCTCCTTCAGCTGCGTCGGGGTTACCATCTGACTGGGAACCAGTCTGAACAGCGTTCGCGTCCAATGTCAATGAAGCCGCATTAGCATTGCCACCATTGTTGTTGTTGTTGTTGTTGTTGTTGCCGGCGTTAGCGTTGTTGTTGCCAGCATTGGCGTTGTTGCCGGCGTTCGCGTTGTTACCAGCGTTGGCATTGTTCTGGCCCTGGTTCTGACCGTTCTGGCCCTGGTTGCCCTGGTTCTGACCATTCTGACCTTGCCCCTGGCCCTTGCCAGCCTGTCTGGCGCTGAGAGCGCGAGCTGCCCGTCGGTTATGGATCTGGTCGAATGGACGACTGATGGCGGTGGCCTCCGTCAGGGCCGTGATGCCTAGAAGGCCGATGAGAATGCTTTTGGCGTGCATGATGAATAAGATAACGTTAGATCGAGCGAGACAAATTCCGACTTTCGTGGCGAGAATGGAAATGGTTAAGATCCAAAAAAGGTTCCAGACCGTTTTCGAATTAGCTATAAAAAGGAGTGGTCACAGACAACACTGAAGTGAAATGGAGTGGGCAGAAGCCAAATGCTGTCGAGAAGAGAACGAATGTATAAAGACACACTACCAGCGCATTCTAATAGAAAGAGAAAGGAATGAAACTCGATGGAGAATCTGAAATAGAGAATTAAAAAGCTGATGGAGGACGGGAGTAGAAGAGATAAATGGAGAGGGCCAAGACTTTCTGTTATATACTCCGCCAGGGCAGAGAGACAGGCTTCTCGGACGAGTTGTGCCTGAGTGCGATGGAATCACTGGCATCCGCAACGAACACTACATCATGTTCCCTTGCAGGTTCCATCCACAGGAGCTGTATCCACAGTCTCAAAACGCGGACGGGGGATGAACGGGGGTAGTAGGGAAAAGACGATGTCGAGAATAATGACAGGACCTTACAGGGTATAGAAGCAGGGGGGTAGCAGTAGAAAGATGGACATGAGGCTTGAGAGCTTGGCCCGGCCTTGGCCATCCCCACCATCACCACTGCGTCAAGTGGAGTTGTGTGTGTGCATGGGTGCAACGGGGGGAGGCAAAGCTTAAACGATCCTCGTAGAAGGGAGATGTACCTCGTAGGAGGACTAGGGGTCCCTTGATTTTCCTCATTTTCCTTCTTGCTGCGACTCGAGCCCGGTTCGAGGCTGGGCAAGTCGAAGGGATCTACTGTACGACAGAATACAGTCGGGCTGACCTTGGCTTGGCAAACGAAAGCAGCTTCTGCTTTCGACTGGTGATACCTATGCCGTATGCCGTATGCCGTATGCCGCATGCCATAGCGGAGACGTACATAGTATAGTAGGAAATGATATCACCCTCGTTTGTAACTGTTCGAGTGACAGCAGTTCGCCTAGCTTGGGATGACATGACACCTAGACACGACTCCTAGGACGGGATCTGAACAAGCCCATTGCGCTCATTGCGCCTATTGCAGACAATGATCAACCAATTGCGGATCGATGTCAACGGGATATACGGCTATAACGGATCTGCTACTATGTAAACAGAACCGCTTGGACTGTAGGTCATTCGGCCATTCGGTCATACATTGTTATGGGCTCCTTTACCGTAGCGACGGAGCAGGGCGATAGGCAATAGGCCTGGCAATAGGAGACATAGGAGACATAGGAGACGAAGGGGATGAATGGAGACGATAGAATTACCAGGTAAGATTAAGGTTGAAGTCGAAAGAAGGGGGCGCGCTAGGGCTTCGGTTTTCGGTTGGCCGAGTAGCTGGAGACTGTGGGAGTGGGCCGGGCTAGGCGGCATCTAGCTTTGCGGCTCGATACGTCGCAGGTTCCGCATTTCCCCTGAGATGCGACCAATCACGATCTTGCCTTTTGCAGTAGATCAGGCACATGCGGTTTCGCACCCCAGCCGTAAATTCTGAAGCAAAACAACCCGACGAGAATTTAAGCGCGAATCTGTGCGCCTACCGTAGGTACCTAGGTAGGTTACCCTATGGTAGCTAAGTGCAATACAGTAGCGCTGGCAATACTAGGAGGTAGGTATGTCAGGTACACAATTCTATACTATGTACGAAGTACAGACGAATGAGCTGCGGATAGGCCGTACGAAGTTGAGATGACAGAGATCAGTTATCGATAAAGCACGAGATTTGCAGATCTTTGGGATCGTAGAACCGGCAAAACTCAATCCATTGTTTGGACATCGAATACGAAACGAACTCGTTGCTGCGAGGCTAGGTTTATAGTAATCCATCCTCACCCTCACCGTAGCCTCTAACTCCCTATGTTCCTTATCGTAACGTATATTGCGCTTAACTAACAGTATGTGATGTGCTTTACCATCTCTTCTACGTGGACCTACACCACTTTAACTACCTAGGTAGGTATCCATATGCGTGATACGACGAACAGACAATGCTCATCGCTTTTCATCCAAACGTGGGATCTACCTTTCCTGGCCTATCCGGACCCGCAGTGGATAATGGGAAGAAGAAAACAATTCAAGCTTAAAAGACTAAACCCGGAGTATCAACTGTCCTCTCTCATCTAGACTAGATGGGCGGGGACTAGAAAGACTTGTCACAATACGAAATAGACACAGGGATATTTCCAATAAGCCCTCTCTGTCTGCCAGCCCTGCTCCCAAAATGCTGGCTCCCCTAGCCGAACCAGCCCGTGTTGGAGTCGACTTCAAGGCTGAGACGTGGTGAAGAAACATCAATGCAAGAGAGTCCGATCTAGATGTTGATCATCCCGGCCCGGATAGAGTAGCCACTTAAAGCTGCCTTTTGAGTCCTTTAACCCTTCGTGAGTCCCGCGACGTCGCTTATCTAGGTATGCTAGTTTTAATTGACGCCTTCAATCAACCGAAGAAACATCAAAACTGTTCTTCAATCCGGCCCTTATTATTATTGCCGGTGTTAAACCCTATGGACCGTGCGTTCCTTGACCCTGACAACTGAGCATCTGAGATGCACTGCGCGGTCCGACGATACCATAGCAGCATAGCTGAAGTCGTTATTGCTGCCGGACCCTTTTCCTGCGTGAACCTTTCTTATTTGGTTCGTTCGAGGGGGATCGTGAACCCTCACGATGTCTCCTGGCTATGTCCTGTCTAGTCTCATAAAATTTACTAGCAAATCGCCTCTGAAACGGCTTAAGGGTTTTCTCTGCCTCCCCCGACATTGTGGCGTTCTCAAAATCCTTCTACGTAGGTATTCAGCGCTGCTGCACCCCGTCGGCAACCTCATCCGAGAATTCAAGATGAACGATTCCTCGTTAGGTCATAGCCTGCATGCGAGAACTGGTCGCTTAAGTATTATGGTTACATCCAGGAGGGCGCAAAAGGAAAAGTTGGCTGAGTAATAAGAATCTTTTCTAAGGGTCAGAGAAGGTCGAGGCTGGATTGGACCCTTGCAAACTCCCAACTCCTTTCAGGACCCCTGACCATTTCTAGAAGCCCCCAAATTTCCCAATACGGTCGCTTAATTGAAGTTGCATTAGTAGCTCCGTCCTCACGGTCCTCATACGGGGGGAGCACAGTCCATCAGCGTCAATAAGGTTGGAAACAGGAGAAGAAACATTGACGGGGGAACAGACGGGGGAGGGGGGCGAGTTGGGATGAAATTGACGTTTGGGCAATGGAAATGACTGGCTTGCTGTGTCGAAAGAAAGAATATACCGGCTTGGCACACGACGTTATGGTAGGTACTGGAAGATCTTCTGCCTCTCTGCCTCTTGGTATTTGTCGATCACCAAAGAGCCTCAAGAGTAAATCGCTATCAAAGCCAATATTTCCAACGCCGACGCGCATGTTGCCTAGATATCTCCCGTTCGCCGAGACGGGTGGTTCCCTGCGCGACACGGCGTCTGATTGACAATGCGCAAATGCTTATTTCCCAACCCAAGACCCAAGATCTAATCTCCCCTTCGGCTAGCCTGCCAATCCGCCCTCCTAGTGTCTTCAACCGTCCCATCATCGTAAAAATCGGCAGCAGATCTACCACCGTATACTGCATTCTTCACATACATAGTAGCGCAAGCGCCGGTCTTCTCATGTCTGAGTAAGTCCAGATGCCAATTAAGGTAAGGCTCGATATCTTGCGGACGGGCCAAAAAGACCTTGAGCAGGCCGAGTTTGAGGCATGTCCCATCTTGCCCATGATGAAACCGGGCAGAGCCCCTGATTCACGGTCAGGTTTATCACGTGGGAATTGGCTTGATAGGAGAACGCTGCCGCTTGCCACCCTGCCACCCAAGATGACAGGAAACGCCAAGAGCGAGTTGCAGACTGATGGGAAGCCCTTCTGGCTGGTAGATCGGAATATCAAAAAGTGCCTAGGCATTGCGAGAATGCCATAACAGTTCACAGATCCAGCCAAAATAATCCCGAGCTTCATCTGAACTTCGCATAGGACACAAAATACCACCTTTCGCTTCTCCACGATAGCATCAGCTCGAAACCGTCTGAACTTCTATCACCGCCTCGGCCAAGAGGCTCCAAGTCTCGTCTAACACCCTTGCAGTCAAGGGAACCAAGTACAGCAGGTCGTCTTAGAAACCGTCCGGAACGCTTTCCAAGACGCTGCAGGATTTTTACAATCGGCGCCTAAGCCTCGTCCTGAATGCGCAGTCGTAACAAGAGACATCGCGAAGTTGCTTCAAACCTAACATCGTTTAAATTTCCTAAGTTGTATTCCTAATTTCAATATGCATACCCTTGAGACTAATTCAACTAACAAATATAGCCTCCTCAATCCTTCACGAGGCACGCACTTCATAGTTCGTCAATAGCAACAGGCTGAGTCGACCCTGATGCACTATCCGCAATGAGATCCAGCCAAGCCGCCAGACGGTACCCTGCCTTCGCAACCTGAAGCTCAATTACGGGGGCGGCCTTTTCATAGTAATCACCAGCGAGCTCCTGGCCGACAATGGTCTCAGGTCCTTCAGGGAAAACTACGAGAAATAATTAGCTCAAGTTCACTCTTTGTCTCGTCAAAGTTGCAAAGTGGTCAGGGGGCGGCTTTACCGTGGGTGCAGACGATTGCGTTCGACTCGTTCGCCCAGCCCATCGCCGTCGAGATGGGATCCTCGAGGCTCATGCCGGCGGTCCACAGCTTACTAGCCGGTGCGTACTTCCCCGTCTTGATTTCGCCGGTCAAGTTAGCCGCCCAGTTGAATCCTGCGTCGTAGGGCTTTCTGCGGATGCCTCCGAGCATCTTCTCCGCGATGCTCGTGTCCCAGACGTGATGCAGGTTCAGCTCGCTCCTCTCCCACTTCACATGGATGCCATTACCGCCCTGCGCGACGTTTTCCACGTGAAGGGGCTGGTGGATGTCTCCGACGAAGTGAATAACAAACTTGGCCGCCTGGCTCCTGCGCCACGGCCACAGTTGCGTATCTAGGAGCTGCGAAGTATAGTTCTGGATCGAGCTCACGACGCAGCCGTCCTCTTTACAGTCCCTCTCGAAGTCGACGCCGCAGTACGTCGGCGGCGTATCCTTGGCGTCGATGAAATGGAAGTTCTTGGTGAAGCGCCCCCATCTTGTGTACCTGATGCTGTCCGCCCAAGTAGCAACTCCGGCGAGATAATGCTCGGTCTCGTTCTGCAAGAGGCCTTGGAAGAAAGCTGCCGTATCGTCCTTGACGAAGTTGGTTGCGATATAGGCCACCGTGATGTGCCCCAAGCCTGATACGAACGATGACTGTCAACAGGTGGTCTGGAATTACGTCAAAAAGACATGGCGCATCTGCGCTTACTCACTTCCCCACGCCATGGCGCCCGGTAGCAATAAAGCACCTGCGGCGACGGCTTTTTGATTGAGTCTCATGATGGTAAATGTTTGAGAAAATATTAATATTTGTAAGATAGGTTTACGGTTTACTTTAATTGTTTATTAGATGTATCCGAAATAAACTACGAAAACGGGAACGAAACTAGAAACGACACGTCAATCACAGCGAGCGCGTCTGCCTTGTCTAACCTTGTCGCGGCATACTGCATTACGGTGTGTGTCGTTCGTTGTGGTTGTCGAGGGAACCCATGACAGTTCCACCTGATTTGCTGCGGCCGCCTTACAGATGACCGGCTGGCGGCGTCTAACATAAGACAAGTATCTTTCTTCTTAAGATTGCTTAAGGTTGCTGCCGACCTCGGGAGCTGTTGATTGACGTCAAACCACATAACATAACACCGCTTAACTTGAAACTCCGTAATGATAAATTGATTCGCTCTTGTTCTTTCATTCGAATCTGTGTTGCGAATTCGCTGTGTTGTAATTCGTCGGGAACACCCGAGATAGGAATATTTAAAGATGCGTCTGCAGTGTGCATCGTGCAGTAGCTGATCTGCGAGAACTACAGGTACTGACTGTAACCATCAAACTGCGTCACTGATTTGGTGCGGAGATCCCCCTTTCTTGTCGTTTGTACATAGCTGTAGCGAAGGCTTAAACGGGTTCAGGGCACAAGGCACTAGAAATCTTGCGTTAGCTACCTCCTATAACCAGCTACGGCTGTTACGTTAGCTGCTAGCTTTCCGTCATTGGCCACTAAAACCTCGTACCATACCACCCCCACCACCCCCACCCCCCACCAACCCACATCTTCCCACTTGACATGCACCTGACAATGCACCTTACATGCGTCCCTTATCTTGTGCGACGCTCCACAGCCCACGGCCCACATAATCCGCGGAGGGCGGGATGCGACTAATAGCTTGTTGCGATAAGGGAAAACTCGTCGAAATCGGGCAAGCCACAAGCCAACTAATCTGCTAAACTTATCTGCCTTCAGCTGACTCTCGAGGGTCTTGTCTTAGCAAAGGCAGAGACAGAGGACCACATGACTTTGCTTCTTCTAAGCTGAGTCGAGTTCTTCTCCAGATCAATCCCCAACCGCTGTTCCTCTCCTTTGATTTTCTGTCCTTTTAGTTTTCTTGTCAAAACCGTAGCGACCATGATGGCAACTATCCTCGACGTGACCTTATCGCGCGCCCTCTCCGTCAACGAAATCCTGTCGGGCATTTTTGGCAGCATTAGCTTGACGGCATGGATATGTTTACTCGTACGTGTTCCGGCCGACCTTGGACACTCTATATGACGTACCGCGGCCTTTGCTAATCGTATGATAGCTTCCTCAGCTTATCACCAACTACAGAGCCCAGAGCGCCGATGGCTTGTCCATGGTATTTCTGGCCGTATGGCTCTTTGGTGATATCGCAAACCTTTCCGGTACGTTGGTAACATACCGTAACCCTTTTTATAGCTTTCTCATGATGTGTCTTAAGTTTTATATCCTTATCTTTCATGAATCAGCTATCTTTATATAGAAGCTTGCGTCAAAACTGACTCTTGTCCCTGATCTCTAGGTGCCCTCGTGACCGGGCTCGCACCGACTGCGACTGCGTTGGCGGGCTATTTCTGTATCTCCGACATCATCCTCATCTCCCAATCGCTCTACTATAACGTGATCAACGCCCGAAAGGCCCGCCAGCGGACTCGATCGACCCAATCTGAGGCCTCCGAGGATGAGCCTCTATTGCAACCGCGGAGGAGGTCGTCCAGCGGCTTGCCAGGCTCGCACCGACGCCACTCGGTCCACCATTCCGAATCCAACCTCGAACCTATCAAGAGGGTCTTTACTGGCGAGGACGACACGCCAGATAGCAACCCCTGGCTGCACAACGCTTTGAGCGTTGCGGCTGTCTACATTGTTGGAGCTGCCGGCTGGTTTATCTCGTACAAGGTTGGAGCGTGGGAAAAGCCTGACGCTGCTGACGACGAGCCGAGTACCGAATCACCAGTTGCTATCCTAGGAATGGTATTGGGATACGCTAGTGCGCTCTGCTATCTGTGGTACGTTTGGCCTTTGAAGATATCACCTATGGATATGCTAACATCAGTCAAGTGCTCGAGTCCCTCAGATAATCAAGAACTATCGACAGAAGTCTTGCGACGGCCTCGCTCTACTCTTCTTCCTGCTCTCCCTCACGGGCAACCTAACCTACGGCTTAAGTGTCTTCAGCTATTCACAGGAGCCTGCGTATATCGTTAAAGCCGTTCCTTGGCTTCTCGGATCTCTGGGAACTATCGTTGAGGACTGCATCATATTCTATCAATTCAGAATTTACTCGAAGAGTGGAGCCGCCAAATCCGATAACACAGACGAGGCTGCATAAAATCATAGTCTACTATATGAAGTTACAACTTTTGCATTTTCGTCATATATAGGAGGTATGGATGGCTCTCATGGTGGCTGCATTATCGGGGCGTTACACATTCGTGTTTAACTCATATCCCAGAGTTATAATAAGCTTGGAGATAGCTTAGACTCTGGCATCATTCGGATAGGATCGTAATATGTAAAAATATATATACCAATTATCTTGCACTGACACAAGAAGGCCTCACATGTTGCTACTCTTCAGTTCATTATAGCAGAGACATGGGTAAAACTATCCTATGTTAGGCGCTTTTATGTTACGTCACTAGGGAACTGTATAGTGAAAGAAACATGTAAAATATTAAGAGAAATGTATTTCAACTCAAAAAGTATCGTGAACCTCATTGATGAGAAGATCGTCAACTTAAATGCATGTTAAGGTACAAAGTCTTGGCGATGTGACCCCTGCATCTGAGAAGCCCCCTTTTCTCATTGAGGCAACCCCTGCTCGAAACATCCCAATTTCCAGTTACGGGAGCGACTTCATTTCTTCCTGTTTCCCTCTTATCATCGACAAACAAACCAACTCGTCATTCCTTTTTTTTTTATCTTCTGCTTAGCTTCCGCCGAACTCACACTCTTTTCGTATCGGCTGCGGCAATTCACTCTTTTTGAATACCTAATCTACGTTGCATCGCCGTTCCTACTGCTTTTTACCGAGCAGGAACGAAAACGAGAAGAAACGCGTGCGAGATCCGAGTTCGAGATACCCACCCTAAAGCGAGACATTCGTGATACTCCAATCAAGGCAATTGATAAAGAATAAGAGAAGGACCCAACAGGAAAAGATAATAATGCGCTTCTCATCGATCCTCTCGGCGGCAGTGGCCGCGGGCCCGATCGTAGCTTCGGCGGCGGGATCCATGGGCTTCGCTCTAGGCAACAAGAAGTCGGACGGCACGTGCAAGGAGTCGAGCGACTACACGGCCGACTTCGCGGCTCTGGGCAAGGAGACTAGCGCCAAGGTCGTCCGCATCTACGCCGCGTCCGACTGCGACGTCGCGTCGCTGATCCTGCCCGCCGCTAAGACGGCCGGCTTCAAGGTCGTGCTAGGCATCTGGTACGTCACGACGTAGACTTATTTCAAAGTCATACACTATGTAGTCATAGAATAAGCTGGAGAATGTTTTTTAACTGACACACACACACACACACAATAGGCCCGACACGGACGAGTCGTTCCAGGCGGACAAGGCGGCGGTGGTCGAGTTCGCGCCCAAGTACAAGGACCAGGTGTACGCCATCACGGTGGGCTCGGAGTCGCTGTACCGGGGCAACTTCACGGGCCCGGAGCTGCTGTCCAAGATCCAGGACGTCAAGTCGGCCGTGGGGAAAGGGTTCAAGGTGGGCACGGCCGACTCGTGGAACAAGTACGCCGACGGCACGGCCGACGCCGTCATCCAGTCCGGCAGCGCCGACATCCTGCTGTGCAACGCCTTCTCGTACTGGCAGGGGCAGGTGCTGTCGAACGCGACGGGCTCCTTCTACGACGACATCTACCAGGCCTTCGGCCACATCCAGGAGAAGGCGGGCGGCACCGACAAGGTCGAGCTCTGGGTCGGCGAGACGGGCTGGCCGACGGACGGCGACAAGTACCAGAGCGCGCAGCCCGGCGTGAAGGAGGCGAGCACGTTCTACAGCCAGGCCGTCTGCGGCATGCTCGACTGGGGCTTCAACGTCTTCTTCTTCGAGGCCTTCGACGAGGAGTGGAAGCCCCACGCCGTCGGCGAGGACGGCTCCGTCGCCGACGAGACCTCCTGGGGCGCCATGACCGCCGACCGCACGGCCAAGTACAACCTCAAGTGCTGATAAGCTAGCTTACTGTGTGTGTGTTTTTGCTTGCGTGCTGGTTAAATACTTGCAAAGGCGGAGGCTAGGGTGCTAGGGGAGATAGATAGAAACAGAGATGTGTGTTTGTGTATCTAAGAGGCCCGACGGAATTTTCTGTCAATTTGTTATTTTTCTGTTATATACCATAATCCCAACCGGGAGTCGATAATAGGAAAGTAGATGTGATACCATATGATGTGTTTTTTCTTCTTTCTCACATGAATTTAGGTACAATTTTATATGCTACGTGCATAACTTCATGGCAATCCCCAAACGAAGAGATATACTATCATTTGACATGGCAAATCCAGCGTCCCATCCATTACAGTAAATTGAATGGACTTGAACGACGGTACGTTTACTGAACAGAGACCCTTACTAAGGCTCGTTCTTTGGCAATCCGCGAGAGCGAATGTGTCGTAAGAATTTCTATATAGATAGGCATAAATCATTTACAGCTTAGAAACGAATGCTTGAATATTCCAGTACGAAACAAAGCAAGCGGATAGCACAGCTACATCCCGACAGATCCTGTACCCTCCCATTCCACGGTCTCCCGAACCGGCGAGGTCTCTAGAAAATTAGCAAGAGCCCCCCCCCCCAAACACGCACCAGAGTCGATAAGAGTTCAATCCAAAGGGATCGAGATGACCCGTCTCCTCTATTATAACTTAAGTAGTTCGAAATAGTCGATCTTCCCAAAGTCCCAACGCCGACGCTTATTTTTCTTCGTCCCTTCTCGAACAACTAGATCGGATCGGATCAGACGTTGTATGTTCCATCATCAAACTCGGATAACGTTGCGCGGATTCATCATGAGCGAAGAGGGCTGTTTGGTATCATTTGTCAGTAAACCTGAGTTTCAACCTTTTCTGCCTTCAATCCAACCAAGAAAACTCGCTATTCAGACTTACCCGCAACCACCTGGCGTCGATTTACCAAAGAAACAGTCGCCAGTCAAGCTGGCCACAACCTGATCCGGGTGGATGGGCGTGATGACCACACCGGCACTGGCGAGAGTGGCGCAGAGTGCTGCCAGAAGCGTCGTCGCGAAAGCAGTCTTCATCTTGTCTTTTTTCTTCCTCGAGTTGTTCTCGCACCAAAACAGATTCGTATTTCAGATACGGCGGGAATGACAGATGTAGCAGACCGGACCAGACCAGCTAGCTATTTATTTCGGTTTCGTGCTCGTTCGAACGGGTAGTCCGGTTATTATTATTCGTCGCGGGGGCGGGTGATTCTCGTACTGGATTATGTATAGGAGGTAATTCGAGGGAACGACAGGATTGACACGATGACCAGATCGCAATAGTAAGAAATTATCAAAATTTAGTTCTTAAGAATAGAAGGCACGCAAAATGTGTTTACGAGTGTGTATGCGAAAAAGGAAGAAAGCACTGCTGAAACCCCACGATACGAGAAGAAGAGGAAGATGAAGGGTCGATCATATGATTCACGTTTCCTTTCTCGTTAGGGCCCGACACACAAGCCACGTCTAGGCCACTAACCTCGCTACAGTTACAGTGCTAACTAATACTGTATTACATCTAATATCCAACCTGGGCGATGCGCCGAGCGGGAAGAGAGGGATTGGGGGGCTGTGAGCAGGGGTAGGGACTGAGGCTAATAAGGTCCAGCCCCCCTACGCAATACAGTATCAGGAGGCGGTCTAACCCTAGAAGCGGCACAGTACTGTAGCGACCCTGCCTCGAATCTCAGGTTCTCAGACGGACCTCGTCGCAGAACAACCGAGATGAACCAAGTTTCACCAGGGTCGAAAACGACAACCCTGCAGCAACTTTTGGAAATTTGACGAGGGGCCTTTAAGAAAAAGAAGGCTCACATAATCGATAACGACGAGTTTCTGGTTTCTTCGTCTCTTGGCCTACAAGAGAAGGGGAAAAAAGGGAGGCAAACTTAGGCGCTGGGCCGCGACGATACTATATCTTCATAGCATCGGTATAGGTAGTGAATCTTATAATTAGGAGGTAAGTAGGTAGGCTACCAACCTTCGATTCAATTGATTTTCGACTCGACTCTACTATGCGGTCAATCATGAAACCAGGAGCATTGACAGTCGTAGAAAGGGGGAATGAAATCATATGACAACTAGCGTTCTGATGGAACGAGGTGGTTCAATTGCACACATTGAACGCGTGTAGAGTCTCCAGAAGCTGACGAATGTCTAATTTTACAATCACAACACGGGGTGTGCATTGTTGACATTGGTAGGTAAGATATGTAGAGACGCGTGGGTTTATATGTGTATATATAGTAGTAGATGCGAGGTAGTCGCACGAAATTTCTCACAGATCGTCACGAAACCACGGAGCTGCCAGTATCATCGACAGGGACGAAACACGGACGCCGATATCCTCGAGTTCATACAAGGCACGACCATTCCATGCCGAAATCGAAATGAGGCACATGAGGGCTTGTTAGCACAGCAGGGACAACCTATTCAGCACCTTCATAGCAGAGGAAGAGCATCGACAGGAGATCAAGAGACGTGGAGCAATAAACGCCACCCCAACCCCGTACCATGTGAAGGTGTCGGTACGAATGTGAATCACGAAAAGAAAGTTGGAATATACGAGGCGCGTTCAACAAACAATGAAAACAACGACATACTCTACCCTATCAATGGACAACTACACATAACTAACTACGGTACCCATGGCCTGATATCCTAAGTGAAGGCTCACATTGCGACGAGCACAAGTGGCCATGCCACAGCCGCGGGTTTACGTCTCGTACGCCATGAGCCTCTCGACCTCTACCGTAAGCCTCGCTCAGGTACTCCTAGGGTAGAGTTAGCAAGAGATAGCAACACGGAATTTCTTGCACGAACGTGGTATGAGTTGAGGGCAGTACCTATTCTGCGCTGAGTCTTTTTGGGCATACGAAAGAGTATGAGGTCCTGGAAGAAGAGTGAGGCTGGAGAGGGCAGAAGCTAGGTAAGTAGGGTAGGTTGTACGTGCAGTGAACTATGTGAGAGCTCATCATAAACTACGCTGATGGAGGCTATCTTGCTTCTAGCTAGCCTTCTCGCCTACCACCATCAGTAGTCGCTACTCTATAGAATCGCCTGGGGCATGTCAGATTCTTGTCTTTGGGCATGCGAGAAGGAACTCGATCGCACCCCGTAGTTGAAGTGTCCTACTTATATGTAACCACACCAAGATACTCTTAGTTCAAAAAGGGGCATCTCGGGGCAACTGCCAACTAATTCATATCCATACCATATGCTTCTCTCCCTAGAGCTAAAGATCCATGGCCTAGATACAATGCGAGTACGTTCGGCGCGTTTTCTAAGCCATGCTCTTCAAAGGACATGAAACCTTTTATAGCTATCCGAACATATAGGCATACCTTTGCGTCTAAACCCTCAACATAAGTCAAATCGCTTGTATTTCGGGTGAAGTAAGAATATATAAAATTCCTCTCAGGGATACTCCGAAAACGGACGCTGTATATACTAGGAGAGGATACGATGCTGTAGGACCTCCTAATATACCTACCTAGGTAGTGCTGTGGCTTCATAGTAACAGACATGTGGTGACGGTGTCGGGACATGTTGAGACAGCTTACCCGTATTCTTATCCGCATCACCTATCTAGGTGCGTACGACAAGTCCCTATTTCCTACGAGTATTGGATTATATCGGGTTCGAACCAGATAACAGCTTCATATGAGACATAATGCTTTGCATGTGTAAACTGCCTTGCAGGTTGATATTTGGACACGCGATGGCCGTAAACGAATAAGGCATAACTCTAGATATAATATGGTATGGTAGATATTGCTACTAGTATTGTTCTATCCCGAAAAGTTATGTACGTACTGTGATTCAATTCTAAGAAATCTCCTAAACCAAGTTACACTTGTTAAATAGGTACATAAGTTACAGATGAAGGCGAACTGGTCAAATAGCTGCTGACATTCTAGAACACATTCCTGATTTATATTTTGATGTCCAGTTCAATACAGGTACCGTTACTTTCCACCATCGAGACGTTTTCTAAGAAGGCAACACTAAAGAACATTGAGTGAACATGTACAGACCGGCGGCGTGGGTGACTATGGGACATTAGCTACGCCCAAGATATATTGATACAATAAGACGGCGGCTGACGATATCTACCTCTCCCTGTCATAGACTAAAGAGATGGTAGATATTTAGCTGAACTTTGGTACTCGCTGTGTGGTACCATCAAATACTGGTGCCACTGAATTCACTTGAACTAGTATCTGTCACTTTTCATACTGCTGGTCAAGACCAATATCATCTCAAGTCACAGTAGCGATCAAAAGGCAAGCACAGACAAGTCAACCAGCCGAACGTTTCATCAAGATTGAATGCTCCACGACTACCACGAAACTGCTACACTTTAACAACATGGGAGAGAGGGCCCCTCCTCAGCTCGTATCACGTAGCTGCCCTTCTCCTCGAGGTATCTCTTGACTCTCTCATAACTGCTCGATAGTGATCGAATACTATCTAGGCAGCAGCAATATTGTACATTAAGTTTAGGAGGAGTGTTTCCCAAGCATTCTGTGCATGTTTCACATCACCACCACCAGCGAACAACAACAGCTCCAAAACAAACAACATATGATGACATCCCCGAACCAGGTCAACTCCGTAGCACAGCACGTTCGGTCATATCTTCGGAACAGTGAGTTTCGGTTTGCGTGAGGGTTACCAATCCCATTCCGGCTCCGATGCAAAAAATACAAAAAAAACAAGAAACAATGTTATCGTAGAGGTTTGAAAAGGGGCGCATGTAGCTGAACGCAAGCCCTCAAGGTCGGTGTGCAAATATTGCGTGTGAAGAGTAATGTCTTTCCCATACTTGAGAGCTGTGGAAGGACAGTGAAATTGAAGTGAAAATGTGCTGATCTTGAACGATCCTTCGAAACAGCTGACGTTAATATAAACTGCATGAGAAAGAATCGTGGCGACGACTGGGTGAGATAGCAGTGCCCACGGGTTTTCCTTTCCGCTTCTTTCCGCTTCTGGGGACTCACGAAGCATGGTTCCCCTGGGGGGGTCCGAAGCTCCCACTTTCGCGCTCTTCTGTGTCGAGTCGTTTTCTCCAATCAGCTAGACTTTCGCTAAGACCAAGCCCGACACCGTCATCTTCCTTCTTATTGCTGACACCCTCGAAATCAAAGTTGGTCGAGAGTCTATAGCTCTTGTTCGTTGCCTCCCAGTGAGTCCGCAGCATGTCGAGTTCGTTGGCCAGATTGTCTAGGGCCGTGCTATTTCTTGCCTCACTGATTGTGCCGCCATACAGACTTCCAGCTTCTGAACTCTCCTGTCGGTTGTGGCCTGTGCCATTCGTAACAGGGATGTTGGTGTTCATTTGGTCAGTGCTTATGCGGCTGCGCCTCCTGTAGTTGTCCACAGAGCTTTCCACCTGGTCTAGCAATAGGCTTACTTTCTGTTCCGCCTCCTCAGCTCGCTTCTCGAGGAGAGCGTTTTCTTGTTGCATCTCCTCGAGTTCCTTCTCCCGAGTAGTCAGTTGCTCTGTAGCGAACTCGCGAGACTTGATTGTACCGTCACGTTCTTGCTTGGTAGCTTCAAGCTCTTTCCGCAAACCTGCGAGCTCTCGCTCAAGCTGCGCAGAAGTAGCTCTTAGCTGTTCTTGGAGACCCTCGATCTTCTGTTCTAGCGATGAGCGCTCAGCTTCCCACTCTGCAGGCGCAGTGTTATCACGAGAGATGGAGCGCTCCTCGAGTTCGAGGTTTTCGTTCTTCAGACGACTGTTCTCAGATTGAGCTTGCGCGAGCTCCTGCTTCATCTTCTTCAGCATCTTCTCCGTGCCTTTAACATAGTGAACAGCTGATTGATAGTCATTCTCTAGTTGTACTATCCTATTCCGATAAGTAGCCTCGGACTCCTGGATTTGCACGACAAAAGTCTGTTTGGTTTCTTCGTGAGCAGCGATTGCTTGTGCAAGCTGTCGCTCAAGGTCTCCTGTATGAGAGGGATTAGGGGAACCGGTCCTAGACCCTACGCCACGCACTCGGGCGAGATTGGTCGGGCTGATGCCCCTCTCGGCTAGAATATCTTTCAGCGTGTTGTGCTGGACTGTTATGGCATTGGCTTCGAGTTGCTGGTTCGCAAGCTGATTCTTGAGGTCCGAGTTCAGAGCTTGGAGTGACTGGGTTTCTCTTAGAGTGGATTGAAGTTGTCGGCGAATAGATACGCCTTCCCTGCTCGACTGTTCTTGGTATGCTTCGAGACCAGCAATACGTTCCTCAGCACTTCGGAGCTTATCCGAAGCTGCATCGGCCTCCTGCTGGTACTTCTTGACGAGATTATTGGCGGCTTCAATCTGACTTTGCAGAACGGCAATGCGGTCCGCATCAGCCCGATTAACTTTGCTGGGCTCCTTGGTTATCTTTTCTAACCCAGAGACCAGAGCTAGTCGATGGGCATTTGCTTCCGTTGCATGTCGTTCGGCCAGCTCTTCAGTATCCTTTAGGCGCTGTGTGATAGCTACTAGTTCCGTAGTATGCGCTTCATGCTCCGCTTTGAGCTTGGTGAGTTTAGATTCAATCATCTCTCGTTGTGACCGCTCCTCGTCAAGTTTTCGTTCAAGGTGGGCGCGCATATCTGCCGATGCTACTACAGCTTCTCGCAGAGACCCCAAGGATTCGCTATGTTCTTTGGAGCTACCGACAGCTTCCTGGTACTTACTCTCGAATTCGTCCTTCTCTACGCGCAGAAGCTGCAAAGTCGCGATGGCTTCAGCGCCGACAACTGACTGCTCTCGCGCTTCGCGCTGGGCCATGTGTAACTCAGCCCTCAACTGTTCAAGTTCCGAAGACGTCTGATGCTTGTATGTTTCCAAATCGACTATACGCTTTTGTGTGGCGCTTAAAGTCTCATCTGCGAGTTGTCGGGCACGCTTTTCCGCCTCAAGTTCAGATGCCGCTCGAGAGAGGCCGTTCTGCAACTCCCTTTGGACGTTCAGCGCGGATGCAAGTTTCTTGTTTAAATCGGTAGAGCGATCACCGCCGTCCACGTCTCTGTCATTGTCTAGCTGCGGGGTGCTTGCTGCACTTCCCGTCTGTGCTGCCATTCTTGCCTTTGCATATACCGCTTCTCGGACTGCGGCGTCTCGTTGCCGTTCCACTTCGGCAATTTGCTTTGCCGCAAGAATTGCTTGCTTGTCGATGGAGGTTTGCACATTAGCCAATTCCTGTTTCATAGCTAAGAGTGATTCTATGAGCCTTTTGTCGTCATCATCGAACGTCTCAGCCGCTCGGCTTTCTAGAGTAGGGCTCAGAGTTGCGTTTGACATGTACCCAGCTTTGCGGGCCAGCTCCAATTCTGAGGCATACCAGGCATTTCGATTTCGAGCCGAGTCGAGTTCCTTTAACAAGGCAACGGTCTGCGAATTCCTATTCGAACCTTTCCGTGATAAAGGATTACTCGTTTGCCGAGTAGGCGGAGGTGGAGACGATGGGCGATTTGTCACAGTCTTTAACATCGGCTCAGTATTGCTGTCAACGGAGCCCTGGCCCCGAGTCTGGCGCGACTGCTTCGGCTTGGACCCGTCTCCTTGCAGGTTTTCTGTTCGTGAGCCGTTGCGAGTGTGTTGCTGGTTAGGCGTTCGTCTGCCATTAGCGACTGGAGCTTCCCCCTGGACCTGGACTGCTTCTCGCAGTACAGGAGACTGGTTTTGACTACTGATGCTAGACGAGCCAGCGCCTGCAACTTCCCTCTCTATCCGTTCGATAGATGTGTTCCTTGCCCGACGACCAGTCGCGTTAGTCTCAATACTTGGCCTGGGAGGCTGACCCTGAGGCGGAGGGCCTGATGGTGTAGAAGCTCCTGCAGCTCTTGGAAGCCTTGATATTCCGTTGCTGACGGGCGGAGGCCCATTAATATCCACACCGGTACCGCCCTTATTCGTTGGGCTGCTAGGACTAGCGACTCGCTTAGGATCTGGTCCGGCGGAGCCCTCTCGAGACGGCGGTAGCCTACCACCAGCAGGAAGGATTTCACCACCACTGGGTCGCCTTGCTTGCTGTATCTTCTGAGTATTGGATTGAATCTGGGCATCGTTAGGGTACCGAATTTTCGAGGTATCCAGAACATAGACAATTGAAAGATCGTTAACTTGGGTGGTAGTTGAACTTGGTTCACCCCCAACCACCACGACGGACTTCCCTACAGACGTCATACTATGACCGGAGCGAGGTGAAGGTGACGGTCCCATGTTCTGGAAGGTATACCAACGGCGAGACGATATTCTAAAAGCGGCCAAGTCGCCCAAGTCGACACCTTCCTCCGTACGTCCACCAAAAACGTACATGACATCGTCTACTAATGAAGCAGCGTGACCTTCTCTGGGAACAGGGATGTAGCCAATACAATCTTGTTGGGACCATTTGCTGGCTGCAGGGTCATAACACCATACGTCGTTGAACCACTGGAAGCCGTTCGTGCCGCCAAAGCTAGGGACCGTCAGTTTCGAATTCTGTGATTGCAGGTAGATGTGGTGTCACTTACAGGTACATCTTATCATTATAAGTAATCATAGAATGATTCGTTCTGGCCGGTGGTGCTTTACCCTGTAGTGCGCCTCCGGTTTCAGTGTTCTCGGTGAGGATCTCCCATCGATTATTGGGCATCTGCAACTGGTTGAGGTCAAAAGCGGCTAGATCATTCATGAAGTAGCCCTCGACTTGACCGCCGAAGATGTATATTTTAGATCCGACAATATTCAACGAGTGGCCATAGCGACCTGACGGCCGGGGACCGGCCGGAAGAGCTCTAGACCATTGTCTTGTGGCTAGATTTTCTGGTCAGTTTACTCTGATAGGGACAGAAGCTGGCGGGGTAATCATGTCTTACATGTGTTGAGCAGATATAGAGTCTCGTCGAGGATGTCGGTGTCATCAATTTTGGTATCGCCGCCGTATACGATGAACGCATTGCCTACTAAGAGAGACGCATGTCCAACTCTTGGTCCGGGGCCCTCAGACGTGGTGACTAACGGATAACAAGACATGTTTCCTCCAGCTTCGATCATCCATAAGTCGCCTTTCACAGTTGTGCTGTTGATTAAACCACCCATGATATAGATGTCTCCCTCCTTAGAGGAGATGGAATTGACAGCCGCTCCGTATCTAGGAAAGGGGCTCGGTATAGAAGAAGTAAATGTGAGGCGCCGCTGCGACCAGGGGTATAATGAAGCGTTCACATTCTGTTGCGGAGGCGCGTTGCGAAACTTTGAGAAGCGATATTGTCAGCATCGGTCCAAAAAAACTACTACCTAGGTATACATGTTGGAGTGTGGGTAAGAGATGCATATGAAACTTACGGGCAAATCGCTTGCTTGTTGAGGTTGCTGTATTGCCTGTGGTGGTTCCTGGCCACGGCGAGCAGCATACTTCTCGGTATCTGGGCTAGGGGTGCTTTCATCAAGCGAATTTACACTTCCAGTTGGAGTTGACCGGGAATTTTTCTCCTCTCGAACAATGCGCCCGGCGGCACCTTGAAATTGAGGACTCGACCCTGGAGGACCATCGCGACTCTGAAGGTTTCGGTCCTGATTCTTCTTGGACTTGAATAGGAAAGCCATGGCGAAAAACAGCCAGGCCCCCTCAAAAGGACCTCAATAGAAGCGCGAAGATAATTATTATCGCAGCAGCGACAAGACGAAGGGAAGGTGAGCGGCGATGCGGAAATCTGATGGTTTAGATCAACAGCAACAGGAATTGGGGGAGCGAATAGAACCGGCACGACAACTAAACGTCGGACAGAGGTAACAGGAGGATTCGTCGTGGTACGGTTTAGCGATGGAGATGGCTGGGGTCGATAGCATGAGGTTGGAAATGTCGAATGGATCCTCAATCGAAATTGCGCCGATTGCTCGTGTCCTGCGCAGCCTCTCGACTTTTTATTTTATTCTTCCCTTTCCCTTTTCGTTCCCTGCCACTGTCTGTCTGCTTTCTCTCCTTTCCTTTTCTAAATACAAATTAAAAGGTCTAAAAGGAGGCTCAGACGCGAAAAGAAAAAGCGTCGTGTTGCGAGGTGCTGTTGCACTGGTGAATCAGGGACATGGGAAAATGAAGGGTTGGCGGATCCGACGTTGCGACGATTCGTTTGCTTGGTGCCACTAATGAACGTCCCATCGAGCGATGAAAGGTGCGGGCAAATAAAACAATAGTACCTAGTGATCTGGAGTCCTACTACATGTAGATACTATTCATTCAAGCACGTAGCCTACAGTAGTGACTGGAAAGTAGAACAACGTCGGGAAGAAAGGGCTGATGAATGAGTGGCCGTCGAAGAAGGGTTAGGTTGGCTGGTTGGATGGTTGGATGGTTGGATGGAGACTTGGACTTGGACGGGCGACGAGGTTCAAGCATACGCCAAATTTCCAGTCCAGAAAAAAAAAAAAAAATCTCTAGAAAAGTTCCCCAGGGCAGTCCAAAAACCACTTTAGTCTTTACCAGCAGGGCTGCCAGGCTTGCCTAGGGTCACCAGTGGGGGGCCCGTGCCTGCACTAAACTTACACGTAATGTATCGATTTGGCTAGTTCAGTGCCATGCCGTACCTTGCTGCAGGGTTGCAATTGGACAAGAACTGACAAGACTGGGCGCTGCTGGGTTAATTCAGGGGGGTGACCCCTTTCTAGAAGGAGACTAGCGGAATTGTACTAAAATAAATGAGTGTGGTTGGAGTTATCTTGAAGTTGGGTGTTGTCTACGAAGTACATTGTACCACTTAAAGACTAGATTATAGACTGCAATTGCTTCGCCTTTTGTATCATAGATCCTATTAATTTAGGTTCTATAATACACATTGTTTATCAATTCGTTAAATATCCGAGATTTCCAACACAAGTTTACCAAGCTGGTGTTCCTTTGCTACATGATACGTAACCTAAGTCTGTATCACTATGAAGTTAATGGGGCATCACTAAATCTCGGAATAGAAGAGGCCGGAAATGTGTATCGCTAAGTTAAAACTTAGGTAGCTCTCACTAATCACCGTAGATAGAATAAGGCCGTTGTCTCGGTCAAGATAATACAAACTACCTAGATACGAAGTCCAAGTTCTAATAGCCCAAACTTCTAAATCATAACAACCCATTTTAAGTCTCTTTCAAAAATTTTGCTTAGGGACGTTGTGTTGTACACCTAGGTTAAACCCGAACGAAGCACAGCCATTAGACTTACATATAGACTTACTAAGGTATCAGTATGACAATATGCAAAGAACACACATGCACCAATTAGCACTCATAATTTCTCCAAGTTGTGACGGAGGAGTTAAGTAAGCCACACAGACTTCAGAGTGATGAAGCCCTTTAGTTATGCCCACGCAAGGGATATTGATAGACACAAAGGCTAGCCAGCCTCTTCTGGCAGCCAGGTTATCAGGTATACTGAAGTCGTGGCTCACTCTGTGATAATTGATTAGATAGGCCGATAGGTAGCCGTTGACTCCAGATTTGAGCTGGACCCTTGTCAGCCTTCGGAAATGGTGAGGAGAGTGAGGAGAGTAAGTGGGTACAAATGTATTTGGGGGTATGTCGATCACTTACTGAAACTGGCCACCTGAAACGCTTGCAAATTATTCAGCATGTGAAGAATACGACGCGGCAACGCTAAATGGCACACTTCGTTCAGCCATATAAAGCGTCCATCACACCCAACTTTCCTAGAGATGTTAGCTGCAATGAAGTATCTACCGAGACTCCAGGCTTCAGGCTTCAAGCCTTAGGCTTCAGCTTTGCTTGCGTGTATACACTTATGATACTTACCCGTACATCAGGTAAATGTATCCCCGTATACACGCACGAACTGCCTTCATCCTACCATCCTGCAATCCCCGAAACTTAGCCGAGTACCAGTAGCTGAGATGTTGGATTGCCGTAGAACCGATGCGGCTGATAGCTCATGCTGACGAGACCTGATAGCTCGGGTATATCAACTTCCGTGTATTCAACTGTCCAGTCTCTGAGCCTAACGGATGCATTGCTTGATCTTGCATTTCCTTATGACGTCTATATATCCTGACTTTGGGTATCGATGCGGTCTTTTCCGAGATATATGGCAGAATAGGTGCCTTGGGTACATGTATGTAAAGATAAAGAGTCGGTATGCATGCTAAATATAAGATAATGCAGCTTTCAGACCAACACGGTAAGTACCTACAGGCTACCATGTAATTGTGCGTGCTAGGATAAGCTTTGTTGCACCAGAGCCTCAAAGTACATACCTGCTGCTAGATGCATGAATGAGCAGAGTATGGTAAAGGGGTTAGCAATATAAATACAGCTATATCAGTGAAACTAGGTACCTAGGTCCTAGGAAGACATGACTTGGAATATTGATAAATGTTATCGATTTTGTGTTGCACGTGGTGAATAGAATATAATAGGAAGGATTAGGTACCTACATGTAGGTATGGAATTAGAAATACATTACCCCTTTCTACCTGGCTGCCTGGCACCTTTAGGTCGAAGTTGGGGGCCGTCGCAAACGATTTCGTCACTGATGTCGTGTGGTAAGCGCGACTTAGGACTTAGGTACCTTACCGCGGTACAATTAACGTTAGTACCTCAGCTCGACTCCACCGCCTTTCCGCTTGTACCTACCAACCGGAGTAGATTAGACGGTAAGCTTTCGCAAACATCAGTCATCAGTCATCAGCAGCCCTCCGCCCAGCTGGCAGCAACGGCAACGGCAACGGCAAGCACCTATCGCATTCAAACTCGTCGACTCCAGCCGACTCTCGATTCTTGTTTTTCGCCGCACCAATCTACCCAACTCTTGGGTCCCCCTCCTTCTTCTTTCCTCTTTGCTGGTCGCTAGTCTAGTCGAGTACTTGATTTGCAGTCGACATGCAATAAAAATGACATGCACCTATTATGACCGCTGTCACACTCTCCTCCCATAGCGCGTACAGTTCTGGACAGCACCCGAGCAACCACACGACCGCATCTTCCACCTCTACCTCTAGGGTTCATTTGGCGCCGAGCTCCCGTCAACATTCCCTAGCAGCCGATTCCACTCTCATACCACCTCGCGACCACAGAACCCCTACTACCAAAGCTCCCCTAGCTAATGGTACTTGCGCCGCCATGCCTTCACGACTGGGCACAGGCGGCCCAATCCTCGCCCCGCGAACTCTTGAGATGAACGGCCGTCCACGAACAGCAATAGAGGAGAGAGAACCTGTAGATGTTGAGCAACGACCACTGAGCGCGCCTGGGAACAAGCTCACTCTTGCTCTCCCAAATTCCCACGACGACTCCGACCACGACCGACCCAGGAGAATAGTCTCCAAGCCACCGCTGTTAAGATCTAAGAGTGAACGCATCGTGCGACGAGAAGATGCGGACCAGACAGATGAGGAGATTAGCGGATGGGGTGCACGACACGGCTTTGAAGACCATTACCAGTCGGAAGATATCATTTCTCAACTAGCAAATGTGAGCCCAATGCTGCCTCGTATTACACCTCTGATTTCTTTCTTTAAAACCGCGCCTATCTATGTTCCACCGTCAATGCGTACCTACCTAAAGATAGTATCATGCTTGAGACTAACTTGTGAATGTAGAACTGGTACATGTACTTCACCGACAAACGGCACGAGACTACCGGCCAGCCAGAATCACCCAACTACGCAATCGAGGACTGGCGTATGCGAGATCGGTTAAAAACTGTCTCGGCTGCTCTAGCTGTCTGTCTCAACATTGGTGTAGAGCCACCCGATCAGTTGAAGACGAACCCGGGAGCCAAGCTCGAAGCGTGGCAGGATCCTTTCGTCCCACCCTCAGCTAAGGCCCTGGAGGCGATTGGGAAATCCTTACAGTCGCAGTATGAGAATATCTCACTACGAACGAGATATAAGCAGTACCTGGACCCCTCAGTTGAAGAGACTAAGAGGTTCTGTCAGTCACTGCGCAGAAATGCCAAAGATGAACGCGTTCTACTCCATTACAACGGGCATGGGGTTCCGAAGCCTACGGCCTCGGGCGAGATTTGGGTGTTTAACAAAACATTCACTCAGTATATCCCCATTTCCCTATATGACCTCCAGCACTGGCTCCAGGCGCCAACCATATTTGTCTGGGACTGTTCTGAGGCCGGGAATATTCTAAACAACTATCACCGCTTTGTAGAGAAGCACGAGGAAGAAGAGGAAGCCGCTGCAGCTGCAGACCCCAACTATGAGAAAACAAAGTATCGCTCATACCTCCACCTTGCGGCTTGCGCAGTCAAGGAGAACCTTCCGACAAACCCCCGTCTTCCAGCCGATCTCTTCACTGCGTGCTTAACGACCCCGATCGAGATGGCATTGTGGTTTTTCGTCCTGCAAAACCCTCTCAAGACGAGCATTACGCCAGAGCGAGCCAAAAAACTCCCGGGTAGATTGCAAGAACGAAGAACCCCCCTTGGAGAGTTGAATTGGATATTCACCGCAATTACCGACACTATCGCGTGGACTTCCTTACCGAGGCAGTTATTCCGCAAATTCTTCAGACAGGATCTGATGGTTGCCGCTCTCTTCCGCAATTTCATTCTAGCACAAAGGATTATGACGGTGTATGGATGCCATCCTCAATCGTATCCTGAGCTACCGGATACCCACCAGCATCCTCTTTGGGAAAGCTGGGATCTGGCCGTTGACTTGGCGCTGGCACAGCTGCCCATGATGGAACGAAAAGAGAACGAGGGAATCGAATACGAATACCAGAGCTCGACCTTCTTCGCCGAACAATTGACCGCTTTTGAAGTCTACCTTGCGCGTGGGGATGCTATGCAGCAGAAGCCCCCTGAGCAACTTCCCGTCGTTCTCCAGGTCCTCCTGAGCCAGCAACATCGAGTTCGTGCACTCATTCTGCTTGGCAAATTCCTAGACTTGGGCCCCTGGGCAGTTCATCTGGCTCTGAGTATTGGAATTTTCCCCTACGTGCTGAAGCTCCTACAGTCCGCCGCCGCCGAGTTAAAACCCGTCATGGTTTTCATTTGGACTCGGGTTCTTGCCGTAGACGTCTCCTGCCAGCCAGACTTGATTAAGGATAGTGGCTATAACTATTTCGCATCCATACTCAACCCATCCGAGGCGCTTGCCGTCGCTAACAGCGATGAGCATAAGGCAATGTGCGCCTTTGTGCTTTCAATGCTGTGCAAGGGCTACAGGCCGGGTCAGGCTGTATGTAATCAGTCAAACATCATGATATTCTGTCTAGCCCACCTTGGGAATGAGGACAATGTGTTGCTACGCCAGTGGGCATGTCTCTGTATAAGCCAATTGTGGCAGGACCTACCCGAAGCGAAGTGGAGGGGTATCAGGGAGAATGCGCCCATGAAGCTGTCAAGTCTGGCGAAGGACCAAGCCTGTGAAGTTCGAGCTGCGGTCATCCATGCCATGACGACTTTCCTCGGGATTCCGGATCTCACGGACGAAGTTGCCAGAATTGAGGAGTCTATAGCCTGGACGTTGTTGGACATGGCCAATGATGGTAGTCCACTCGTTCGTAAGGAGCTACTCGTCTTCATTTCTCACTTCGTTATCCGTTACGAGAACAAATTCATCGTCGCCGCTTACGAGCAACTCGTCGAAGAAAAGGAGTACCTTCTCTCACCCCCCAATGACGACGGTCTAGAGCATAAGATGGGATTGCATTACGCTCGCCCCGAGAACCGTAACGCAGATGGAACGATCAGGGCCACATCTCAGGGGTTGTCTTCTAATACAGTATTCGCAGCTTGTTGGAAGCACATCCTGATATTGAACGTCGATCCTCACCCTGAAGTCCAGCGAGACGCAACAATCGTTGTCGACTATGTACACAATGCACTTCTGGCGTCAGCTGCCGGCTCCCAAGCTCAGCATCTGATGGATGAGATTCAGAGACGCACTCGGCGGACACGTGGCCACAAGAAGCAGTCTTCGATGTCTCGTAATGGCGTCATTGGAACGCAGACTTCGGATATTATGCCTTCAGAGCCTTCGCCCGGTCTTTTGAAACGGACTGCGAGTTTGCTGTTCCAGCTGCCGAGCATGTGGGGTGGCGAAGATAAATCAGCTAATTCCACACCACTTCCCTCTCCTAATCTGTTGCGGAATTCCTCTCAGCGACTTAAGCCTACCCCTGAATGGGCCGCCCCGCCCGAGCAGATCGACCAGGCTAACGCTCCGGCTCATTATCATGTGACTGATGAGCCTGTCTCAGGGAAGTTCAAGGACCGCCGCGCCGATGAAACTCCTACTCTGCCACTCCCAAGCACATTCCTTGACTGGTCGATCGAGTACTTTCGCGAACCGCAGATGCATCCCAGCGAGGCGGAGGAACCAGGAAGTACCGAGTATAACGAGCGCCTTTGGAGAAGATCGCGGAATGAAAATATACTCCGGGAAACCCAGCCGCAGAAGCAATATGCTGGCAGCCACAAGTGGAATAACCAACTCTGTATTATGAATAATGGTGCCCAACCGGCAAAGATGACGTTCCATCAGTACGAAGACCACCTAGCGGTTGCCGACGACGGCAACACGGTTTACATCTGGGACTGGAAAAAACAGACGAGACTGAACCGGTTCTCCAATGGAAACCCAGAGGGATCCAAGATTAGTGATATGACATTTATCAACGAGGATGATACGGCATTTCTAATGACGGGCTCGTCTGATGGTGTCCTCCGAGTCTATCGAAATTACGACTCCTCTAAGAAGACGGAGCTAGCGTCGGCGTGGAGAGCATTGACGCACATGGTTCCTAGCAATGTCAACTCGGGCATGGTCTTTGATTGGCAACAGGTGACGGGTAATGTACTGGTTGCAGGAGACGTTCGGGTCATCCGAGTCTGGGCTGCTGCGTACGAAACTTGCATCACGGATATACCGGCGCGCTCGGGATCTTGCGTCACGTCGTTAACGTCGGATCAAATGACGGGCAACATTTTTGTTGCTGGTTTCGGGGACGGTGCCGTTAGGGTGTTTGACACGCGGCTCCGCCCCCAAGAGTCGATGGTCAAGAAATGGAAAGACGACTCCGATCGACAGTGGATCAGAGATGTGCATATGCAGCGAGGAGGTCAGCGCGAGTTGCTATCCGCAAGCCGAAACGGAAAAGTCAAGCTATGGGACATTCGAATGGACTCGCCGCTACGTGTTATCCAGACTACGCGAGATACACTGCGGACGGCGAGTACTCACGAGCACCTGCCGGTTTTCTCTGTGTAAGTCTTTAGTCTGATATCGAGTCAAGCTATTTCTTTGCTAACGTATTCTCAGTGGAACGTCTGCCCATACCGTCAAAGTTTTCAATTTTGATGGCCATGAGCTTTCTCGGATGGAACCCTACTCCAGCTTCCTCCAGCAAAACCGGGGTGCTCCCATTTCCGCTACCGCTTTCCACCCTCACCGCATGATCCTCGGGTGCGCAGCACGTGGTGACCACCACATCAACCTCTTCACGTGTGCTAGCGAGAAGCCCGAAGCGTTCCTCAGCTCTCTGTAGAACAAGACTGTCGAAAATTTCGGCGCCGACCGCCCTACTAACAAGCTCAAGAGGAGACATCACCTCAGACATAGCCACTAAACCAAGTATTCGCAAGGATCCATCTAGCTTATCTTTTCTTTTCTTTTCTTAACGACTTAGAACGTGCCCGCTCGTATACAATAACGAGACGGCAGAAACGAGCCCAGGGTTTTTATTCATTTAAGGATTAGGGTAGGCAGGCATTGTTAAGGGGCGGAGGTTGTATGTGTGTCTAGGCGTCGTCGGAAATGGAATCAATAAGAAAGGAGGGGGGAGGGTGGTTTTTTTTGGCTTTCGCTTGCATCGGTTGGTTTAACTCATTTTATCATGGACAGGGAGAAACCGTTACATAATGAAAGCTTCCATCGTTGGAGTACATCCCTAACTACCTACCTTACCAAAGTTAATAATACGCCTTGATCTCTAAAGTGTCCGGATACTACTTGATTCGTGCCGTCGTGCCTGTGTCGCCTCCAAGGCTTGGGTCGTACACCCACTCATACGCCATGATAGTAGGTTGACGACGAGACGTCGTGTTGGATTACTTTATAACCTTTTAGAGAGTGGATCAGAACAACGACTCCGGAGGTAGATGTCCAAGTCTTGAATATGGCGATCCACACCTAGACAGGCGTTACCTGTGAAATCTTTATATATATATCATAATGAAGATAGAACCCACTATAGCCAGAAACGAAGCCAGAAACGAAGCCATAAAGCTTCATGGCGCAGTGGAAGCGCGCCGGGCTCATAACCCGGAGGACCTCCGATCGAAACGGAGTGAAGCTAACTAGTATCTACAATTTCTTTTTTTCATCGTCGAAAATTTTTAATTGCTTTCCACCTTTCGCTCCACTCTTCACCCTAGGCACGGCGAAAACAGTAGTATATAAAGGGAGGGTATCGTGTTTGCTAGACATACACTGCTTGCCTACCCTATGAATAACTAGGTACCCGCTGCATTAAAGATGCCCTCTTCGCTTATTGCCTCGAGCTCTTGTCTTGTGTATAGGAAAGCCGATCTGTCCCACGAGGCCAGTACTTTCCGAAAGAATGACGATACCCACGCTTAATCGTGAGAGTATAGAAATCACAACACCTAGTGTATCGCCAGTTAGCCCTTTTCATTGTCCTTTCCCCCCTCGTGTGCCGCATAGAATAAAATGCGGAAGGGCGAAAGAAGTACTTACAATACTCAAAATAAGTCTAGCACGTAAAATCTACCGTAAGTGTACGGAAAAGGTACCCGAGTCTGGGCCGCCCGGGTCGTTTGGGCCTCCCTCGTCGTCTGCCGTATCCAGCTCCGGCCTTGCGCCCTGCGCGCCGGGGGGCGGAAGGGGCACATTAATCGTGGAGAGAGACCGGCACAGGGCCCACGGGACGTCGCAGCAGTGGCAGAACTGGTGCCCGCAGACGCATATCATGTAGTTACAACCCCCCTAGCGGTCGATAACGCGTCCGCACCTCTTGCACCGCCGCCACTGGTCCGCGCCGGGTATCTCACGGAAGGCGGCCATGTCGTCGTCGGGGTCCGGGCACGGCGCCTCGGGGTGGTAGGCCCGCCCGCACGCGGCGCAGTTGACCATCCTACACTTCCCGCAGACGCGGACCCGGTCCGCGTCGCCGGACCCCAGGTACCGCACGGTGCCGGGGCCGAGCAGGGCGCTGCAGGGCGCGTAGCAGCAGTAGAAGAGCGCGTCCGCGTCCAGCTCGCGGCGGAAGGTGCGGAACTTGTCGAGGTTGTCCGGGTCGGCCCACGCGACGTCGGCCTCCTTCAGCGGGTACTCGCAGCAGCGCGGAAGTCCTTCGATCCGGTTGCGCAGGCCCAGCTGGATGAGAGCCCGCAGGCAGGTCCGGCAGAACGAGTGGCCGCAGTGCAGCTTCTGCAGGGGGACGAGGGCCGAGAAGCATGCGACGCACTTGGGGATGCGTCGGTATACGTAGTCGGTGGAGCCGGAGATCGTATCCATATCCTGGTAAGACATGTTGTCGGCTATGTTCGTGTTCAGGTTGAAGTATGCAAAATGAGTGGTGCGAACAAGAGACGAACGATTGAGGTGGTAAAATTATGGTGATATTTATAAATCATGAAAGTGATCTTTGCCTTGAGGGTAAGGGACGTAGTCTTGGTTACGCCATATGTCGTTGCCATAGGTACGCTGTACCTACCTGCATCTTTCCAGCCCCAGTCCCAGGCACAGTTACTACAGGTACTGAGGGTATATTTTGGGAAGTCACATATCCATTAGTGACTCTGATTTTATATTAACCTCTGTTCTAAGAAATCTTAAATCGCAGTGCTTGTTCCTTGTCACGGTAGCGTCTTTCTATAGTAGCCTGAACCCCTGAATGGCTAGGTACCTAGGTACTTATCTAACCCCCTTAACTCTTCGCACTATATAAAGCAGCTAGACTACGTCTGTTAATCGCGCTTTGCTTCATCTATCATACATACAGGCACATTGCGCGAAGAATGTGATTGGACTTTGGCGCGTACGCTTGAGCTGAAAGCTGAAAACTACCTGGGTATGGCTTAGCTTCTAAGCGACGATGAGCTAGTAAATACTAGGACAAAAATGTATATATATCATCTCAATAGACCGCTTGTGCCATAACCCGTTAATGAATTTGCACTACTGAAAGCATATGCAGTCAACTTCGACGTCGCCAACATGGGCAATTCTATTTCAGTGATACTCGATAAAACCCGGGACGAAGACGAAGAAACCAGACAAAAGACGAGGCAAGACCTCGATATTCTACACAAAGCCGTCGACTCCCAATTAAACGAGTTCGAGCATAAGCTAACTGAGTGAGCATCACATCTAATATGGACAACGTGATCACCCAATACTAATAGGGGTTTGCTCCTTACGTAGTGCATTCCTCGATCGGGATATGACTGGAGCTCCTGGAACGCGCATAGTGCGCAAAACGCGATCAACACATGTTAGCATCAAAGGCACTGTGAGTTGAATTACCCCTATCCGCCAGTAACTCAACACTCACACTTTGTATAGCCCGATGAGATGGTATCGGAAGCTATAGACAACATTTCCCCCACAGGTAGCACTGGAATCGACCCCGAGGATGCCCTCCGAGACGGATTTAAGGTAAACGTCTTCCAAACCCGCTTCGACAAGATCTATAGTCTAACAGGTTGGTGAAGAGAGTCGTCTCTGTCGCTCTTGACTCGATTCTTTCCGATACGGATGCTGGGGAGCATGAAGAAAACAGATATTTCGTCTACGTGCAACACAATACTATTGTACGCTTAGATGCCATGGTATACAAGCATATGATAAGTCGCCTGTTAGATTTTCGTACGGGCTAACATCACCGGACAGCTCTGGCGCTACAATTTCGTGGGTAAAGGCTTCAGCGATCGATACGAGAACGTGCTTGGCTGTAAGTTACCTCATGCATAGCACGTATCCTATTTTCGTTGGAATGAGGCTAATAATCGACGCAGATGTGATCTGCACCTCTGTCGTCGACGTTGGCGCTGTAGAAACGGATGAATTCGTATACATGATCAGTGAACATGCTGGTACGTCTTAACGTCACTCTCAGAGGTCAGTTAGCTAACCGCGTGAAGATGACTCTAATAAGAAAACACTCGAATACGTCGAGATAATGAAGAACGTCTACGACAGTGCTCGCATGCAGAAGCAGGGGCGACGGCATCTCACAATGCCAGTACTATGGCGTAACGACTAGACGTCTTTGCTGGAATAAGTACAAGTAGACTATCGCTTAAAACCACTGCCTTTAGTGTTGTGCCTGAAGGGTAAAGAAAACAGGTTATCTCGACTAGCAGATTATTTAGGTCCCCTCTGATATATATCTTATATTATGCTGAGTGTTGTAGATCTGTATATACATGGCTCCCTAGGATATAGGTAGCAGTTTTAGTATCACTTAGACCCAACGCAGAAAGGCTACGAGGCCTTCTTTCTTCTTCAAGGGTTCCAGTTTTCTTAAAGACTAAAAGGACCAGTAGTACGGATCATAATCGTCCTCGTCGATATGTTCCACCTTTTTCTCTAGAGTAAGTATGGAAGGGCTAGGATGGTCCTCCCTTTTTGCAGGTTCCGTTTTGTGGAACTCTTCCGATACAAAGGTCGCTGGGTTGCCGCGAACCTTGGAGTTTGGAGGCATATCGTCTAACACCACCGCGCCCGCCGCGATAGTGGCGCCGTTCCCGATCGTGACGCCGGGACCGATCACCGCCGAGGCGCCAATCCAGACACGCTCGCCGATGTCGATGGACGAGCCCGTCATCTCTCGCTCGCCCCTCTCTAGGCGCTCCTCGATTAACTGTGACGGCGGAGGCCCCGCTGAGCTTATGGTGACGTTGGGTCCGATTATGCAGTATTTCCGGATGACGACGTTAGCAACAGGCGTGTCGACGATCCTGCAGTTGCTATCGATAGAAACGGTATGGTGGATGGAGACGCACTCGCCGTAGTCAACGTGAAAGGGCGGTAGGACGGTGGGAGCCGAAGCAATCCTCGTTTCGGGTTTCAGTTGAAGATTGATGGTCATCATGAACGCGCAGTTCCTGAAGGACGCCGTAGTGTGTCTACTAAGGGTATTATACTCGGCGCAAGCCTGGGCAGCTCTCTCGCGCTTTTCTCGTACGCCATCGTCGTTCGGGGAGAAGACGACGGCCTCGCTCGAAGTAGGCATATTTCGCTTGCAGGAACGAGTATCGAGTATGAATATGGGTATCCGACGGTGGTAGTTCGTCGTCAGGTCGTTGGATCTTTCTGTTTTGTTGGTGTTACTATGCGATTCCCTATAGATTTTATTGGTAAACTAGATATCTACCTGATGAATTCTGAATGAGTCACAGACGCTCTTTGGATAGTTGTATTGCTTGCCTTCAGCTAAGGCTATTAATAGATGTCTCTGACAGGAAAGCAAACGAAGGCCTAACCCTTGCATTTTCTCATCCGAAATGAAAGCAAACTAGATCAAGCGTAAGGCAACACAGTCATACCGATCAGAGCTTGACTTTTATTTTATGTGAGTCAATAATGACAAAGGTTGGATGATGATTGTTTGGAGATTCTTTGTATTGCTATAAAAATGCGGACCGTGCCGGGACATTTCACTGGTTTTTTTATGATATACAATAAATGTAGGGCAATAGAAATTCACATCTCTAAGACTTGTAGGTGATGTGACAGAGATAATCTACATAGGTACTATCATATGCCTTCAAGGCTACTGGGATTGGTCCTTTTCTAACGGAAGCCCTTGGGTGCAGGTTTACGTACCTACCAGATATATACAAGGATGGGGGCTTTCTATAAATTGATTTCACATAATCAGCTGGCACATGGGCATAGAGTCACCTGCAAAGGGGTATGATGTCGTCCTCGGTAATGAACTTACAGTACTGGGTCGGTCAGGCAGGTGCTCGCTCGGCCTAGTCTATAAGAGGCGGGTCTGCCCGCCCCTTTTATGCCTTCCTGCCCCTTAGTTCTTTCCTCGACCACCACACATGACCTCGTGGACTGATGTACCTATGTATGTGGCCTGATTACTGCAGTAGCATCCTGAGGCCTTTAGAGGCCTTATATATCTAACTATCAGGTAGGATTTCCAATAACATGATAGCAACTGGAGGCCTGATGGCCTAGTTGGTAGGCAGTCAGCCTACTTGGAGTAGAGGTTAACTCATCGGTGTCCGACTCTCACTGTCAGATAGCCGGGAACCCGGGTTCGAATCCCGGAGTAGGTGATCTTTTTGTGTTTTATTTATTTCCATTACCGCATTTTGGTCGATGGGTGACGGGAATGGAGCTCGAGTGTATTCGTGATGTTTACTTTTTCTATGCTTTCTTTTGATGATTATACAACATCAATTTTTACTGTATATTCTATTGTTTCTGACCCTCATGATATTATTAGTTGAATATTTGCTACCCAAGTCACCATAATAGCAACGCCCTTTTGGAGGCATGTTGAACTTTCTATGGCACGGCGCGCGCCTTGTAGGGACAAAAATCTGCAGTTATTTGATCTAGATGGCTTTTCTAGATCTGTTGGAGGCCTTGTATCCGATAATTGAGAATATGGAGCGCGAGACGCGGACTAACGATATTTTTCGTATAGGTACCGCAAGCCACTTCGGCAGCCCCCCTATAACCTATGTTGCTACGTCTGCTATATTGAGAAACACGAGCGCGATCGCCTCCTTCGATCAAACCCTTCACCAATGTTCGAAGAAATCCAAGGGTGTGCCTAGCATTAGCCTCGTAGCGCTCACCACGAGAAGAGTGCACTTTAACGAGGCATTACTTACATACAAAAAGGGGAATAAGTCGACAATACTACGCCAAACTAGCAATGTACATCCTCGCGATTCATTATCAGGATCCGAAAAGACTCAAGCCCATAGACTCGTTAGACGATAACAAAGGTCCGATCTTATCCGCTCGATTTGCCCCTACTATAATCCAATACTATCTCAAATGCATGGTTATTATTACGCACATTATCCCGTGATGAACTCTTGGCTTACCTACGAAGAGCTTCAGGTATACACTTTGGACAAGGCCCTTTAGAGTCAGCTATTGTACTTGGGATATTTAGCGCCTTCGACCTACTTGGAGATAATTTGCACTACGACTAGGGGATGATAAAAATAGATACGCTGTCGAAGAAGGTATTGAACGAGGTTCTAGATATCGTCCTTGTAAGTTCACTGAATATCTTCTTCGGGACTTCTATTCTCTTCCACACTAGCCCCAAGAGGCGTATCATGACTTTAATTCAAGTCCTATAAGTGATAGACCAAGCGCTGACTTCGTGATATTATGGGATCTCTAGCAGACATTCCCTGGACTTTGACACGGCTGGTCAACGCAACCCCGATATCGATTCTTTACCTGAGTAGACCTGGGCAATAGAGAAAAAAGCTGATGTCAGATTGGAAATATGACGACAAGGCAAACTCGGTTTATCCAACAATGGTAACATGGCTATTATTACTACTAATTGGACTAGACTATTGGAGACCCTCGCATCTTGGAGATCGAAACAGTTAGCTCCACATCAAAGCCCCCGTGTCCAAGCCTACCAAAGTGAAGTCAAATTCTCACATGGCCATGTCTATGGCGGCCTCGACGACAAATATCGTGCCCGCTTACTTCAAACTATTGCTTACGTGGGCCAAGCCCGCAACTATACAGGCCCGTATAAAGCGACATGTTGCGAAATATACCGGTTTCGTTGAAATAAAGATGACAACCAGTTATACCTCATCATGGCGTAGGATGTTCATTGCTACGTTTAGGTTTCTGGATTCGGTTTCTTAGAAGCTGATTGGAGAACATTTCTTCATGTGATTCTATAGACTGTCCCAACATCAAGTTCTACTAAAAGGAGGGTCAGGACTAGTGCTACTGAATATAAATATCAGGTTAGTATCAGATCATTTATGTTCTCAAGAGTAGCAATAACAACCTCAGGGAAAAATTACCATTCCACCTCCAAGCTGACAGAAATACTGCAAATATGACTCTCCTCATCGACTTCAACGCCGAGCGTGGCGATGACCCCAAGAAACTCGGGACCCTCAACCTAGAGAAGGGCAAGGGCGATAAGTCCAATGCAAACACCGACGATTTATATATCAAGTTAGGAAAGGATTGGAAGGGAACGAAGTGTGCTCATTTCCACCATAAAGCAGGATATCGCCGGTGAATTTAGGTCTTCCTAAGTCTGGAGGTGCTAGCGAGACTAACATCAAACACTTTAGGGCCGAGTATCATGCATTGAAGAGCGAAACCAAATCAGGAACTACCTACTTCATCACGTACAAGCTCGCTCTCCAGGTAAGAATTATTGTCCTACTCTCGCCGCGGGCCGTCGTTTATACTCGGTGACTGCATTATGATTCTATTCTAGACGTAACGCGAGGACTAACATACCTCATTGGGAGTTATAGCAACGACCCGACGGCCTCATCCTGTTCCAGTGGAAAGAGTACAAGGCCAACAACGATCGCGACATGGGGGCCAACATCCGCCTTTCGCTAGAGCTGCGCCAGAACCAGCTGGCCTTCTCTCATACCTTCAAGTGGAACAAAGGCCGCAAGGTGCAGTGGACGCACCACATCGAGCCGCACCAGGAACACAAGATCGGCCTGGAGGTCTTGGCCAAGGCGAAGGACGGGTATGTTAAGCTCTGGTTTGATGGCAAGCCGGTCACCTTCGACACGACCAAGTCCCAGACCCTAACGGGCGACATGTTCCCGGGCCAGAGCGACCCCAAGTTTGGTATTTACGGAGGCGAGGATGTTCAGGTCGATTCGTATGTCTATCAGGTGCAGATTGGTACGAGCAAGGGGGATGTCGACCAGAGTTACTTTGGCCAGTGAGAAGCACGGATTGCCACGAAATATAAGCGGAACTTGTTCCTTTTTATTATTCCTCTAGAAACGAGAGCTATTGGTCTTCTACACATTCTTACGTGAGTTTAGTAGTTCAATTATGGTTAATATGAATCTGCTGCTGATTTGGGTACCTGACATATATGCGGCTTACCGTCATCTGTACCGGCGACAGCTCACTCGGTTCCACTCCTGGATAAAAGCTGGGACGTGTTCCATGCATAATGTCAATTCTGCAAAGCTGGCTGGGTCTATTCAGTTCGATAATCTGACTGCATCGTCCAATTTCCCACATGCATAAAAAAAAGATTCGGGTCGCGTCCCGAGGCCTAAATACCGTGGTGGCTTTCGGCAGGTACGGTATGCGACTGTATGCGATCGGAGGTAAACGAAAGAGCCCCTGCATCGCGCAGGAAAGCAGCTGGCAGTAACCTATTCGACATTAGATCCATGCTAGCTATCTGGCTATTCGACACTAGTAAAAGTCAGGCACGGCCGTATTACTCAGCTCGTCGCGCCGGCTCCGACTCCGCCCGCCCTCACGATCCATCGCGTCCTCCCCCTTACCGCTACTCATTTCCGAACGTACCGAAAATTCGGTCCCCTATACGCGTAACGAGACCACTCCACCGGGACCCCTTTCCGACTAACCCTGTGCATCCAACAGTTTACTTTTAATAGCTTTTTTTATTCTCCATACCTACATACCGAACTCCCAGACCAACCACCTTCGAGACTAGACCGTTCCAACCAGTCTTCTCACTTAGGTAGGTATACGGAAAGTCATGGCAACTCCGAAGTCCGAGAAAAGCGGGCCGCCGCCGCCCACTCGCTTCGCCGTGGCCCTGTTCCCGGGCTTCCAGGCGCTGGACGCCTTCGGACCCCTCGACATCCTGAACCTGCTGTCTAAGAAGACGCCGCTGTCGCTGCGAATCCTGGGCCCGTCCCTCGATCCGGTCTCCACCCGCGCCGACGGCACGGCCCATACCACGGGCCAGGCCGTCGTGCCCACGCACACTTTCGCAGACGGCCTCGACGACGTCGAAGTCCTGCTCATACCCGGCGGCTTCGGCACCCGGGACCCGGCGAATATGAAGGAGGTCGTCGAGTTCGTGCGGGCTGCGTACCCGAGCCTGAGGTTCCTGTTGACGGTGTGCACGGGCAGCGCCGTGGCCGCCATGTCGGGCGTCCTGGACGGGCGGCGGGCGACCTCGAATAAGAGGGCGTGGGCGTGGGTAAGATAGTCCCCCTCCCCCCTTCTCTATTCTACCTCGAAGTATATATATATATCGGCTATTGGGGATAGAAACTAAGATGAAACCTTCTATAAAAAAAGGCCACGGCGCAAGGACCGAAGGTGCAGTGGGTGCCGCGCGCGCGCTGGGTGACGGACGGCAACGTCTGGACGTCGTCGGGCATCTCGGCGGGCATCGACATGATGTACGCCTTCGTCGCCGACCAGTTCGGCGAGGACGTCGCGCGGGAGCTGGCCGACGCGGCCGAGTACGTCCGGAATACCGACTCGGGCGTCGACCCGTTCGCCGCCGCGGAGGCGGAGAATAACGGAGTTGCGAAATAGGGTGCTGGGCCAGGGGCATTAGTTTGAATTAGGGGTGGAGAGTTCGATGGGTCGGGCCGGGAGATAGGTTGGTTGGTGAATGGAATGGTTATTACCTAAGACTTGGACAGCCATGCGAGTATGATACCCACTGTAGCAGTTATGGAATAGGGGCAACTAAGAATGTTTATTCCTTATACCTTTTTATCTATGGTCTCATCCTCTCGCTTTAAATGTGAATAAAAATGGTGCTTAAGTTATGTAAGGTCTGAAGGTATCAGTTTTCCTATGTGGGTATATTGTTGGATGTCTTTCAACTCATTCGTGGCATAGCTCCTAGTTGGATTTCCTAAGCACCTGGGAGCTGCCCGGGGAAATAATGTTGAATTGACGAGCAGAAACAGCCAAGAGGAGGTATACCTCATCGACACCTGAAAGACCCCCTTGTGTCATATTACTATGCACCCTTTCTTAGGCAAGCATTGCTGTCGAGATTTTGTACACATCATAGAGCATATGCAACAGAGTCAATGTCGTCTGCCTGTTCATGTTAAAACTACCGAATGCCCACACTTACCTCTCCGTTGCGGAGCGCTACTGGGTCCCCTCCATCGGTTAACCACTGATTAACTCAAGGCTCTAAATAGATATGGCCATGAAAAGGGACTATGATGAACATAGATAGACTTTTAGAGGCATCTGATTAGAACATATAAACAAGTAGAATTCCAGTCTAATTTATAATATTCGAATGCGGTATTGACGGCCGGGTTCATTGATTTTGGGAGTAAAGTCCAGAATGATCGAAGTAATCTCGATAAGAGCGCTGTAACGCCGTCAACTGAAATTGCCCCTGGCTGTAGCATCATGATTCGAAGTCGCTTACGTGGCTAATAACCCAGATCAACAGAAAGATAAGGCAAATTACTGTTATTGAATTCATTGGATTGTACACATTATCTAGGAAAGACTTAGATTGATAGACCTAGGTGGTAATTACCTCAACCAGGCTCTAGCAATGGACAGTTTACGATGAATACCCCTGAAATACCCCTATACGCCACTGGAAAGTCTATTGTGATTCTTACCTAATTTCATAACATATACAGTTAAGACGGACTTGTTGCGTAATGCTGTGCTATAGCTCCTAGGCATTCCTGGCCTACGAATAGGGGCTTCGTGCCTGACAAGCAGGTTTCTCACCACACCGAGCAATGTAAGCCCCTGAGGTTTCTACGCAGATGGCTGACAGCCATCTTACAGGTAACGGTAATGAAACACGCATCATGCAGCGGGTAGTAGATCAGCCCCCTACAACGGCTACTGTGTGGTAGACGCAGACGCCTATCAAGCCGAGACGGTAGACAGACGGGCATGTAAGCCGTCTCATTGGGCGGCCGCGAGTAGCATCCTGCCGGCCTACTCTCCTATTTACGCGGCAGCGGCAGGCGGCAGGCCAGGAAGAGGACCGAGTGACAGGCAGCCCCAGCCAAGTAAGTATAAGGGGTCGCATCGATGCCCTCCCGCTCGAGTCTTCGCGCCACACGCGTTCGTACCTAGATACACGATATTCTGTTATTACTGCTGGAAAAAACTCACCTGTGACGATTAGGATTTGGCTGTGTCAACACAAGCTAGAGGAGCTGATTGGGCGGGCGACTCGGGGCGTTGCTGAAGAGGTGCGGCGGATACTCGCATGTGTGGGCAGGGTTTCCGGACTTGCCACTTCGGATCTCGAGTCCGTAATCTGAATCCGAACACGAACCGGTCAATGGTCATGGGTACATCCTTCTCTAGATTCTAAGATGTCGGAATAGTATGTAGTATCTGGCGAATTCTGGGTTGTGTTGAGAGTGAATGTAGTTGTCGTGATAGTTACCTAGGTACCTTAGCTGTATCCGAAGGAGGCTGTGGTGGTTAAAGCTCGGTGTTTTCTTTTATTCTTTTAATAGAGGGGCGATACTTATTATGGTGGCGGATAGTTGTCGAGACCGACTGACCGTTCCCGATTTCTACTAAATAGTATGTAACTAAGAACCCGCTATAGATGGAAAAAAAACTAAAGCCCTGCAAAATTGTCGATCTGATGGGACCCAAACTTCTTTGGATAAGGCTGGAAAACCCCAGCCTACAAAAGCAGGTTTTACGATCCCTGCAGATGCAGTCGGATTTCCACGTCTCCTGCCAATTGCCACGATAGCTGGGTCTTGGCACATGGAAGCGATCCGAGTTCTGCCCTGAACCAACGTTACGGTTCCCTCGAGGCACGACGTATCTGTAATTTGCAAAGCTGCCAAGGTCCGAGAGGCAAATGCTGATGGATTGGTTGGGAGGCATCCACGTGAGATATTTGTCTAGATGACGGGTTGCTGGTTGATGGTTGCTGGCTCCCTTGCGCTTTACTATGTAGAAAAGACGATGTGAACAAAACGGGGGTTCGAGTCGGGGAACGCAAACCCATGTCTGTCAGGCCGGACAAGCTACGAGCGGCTACATGAGGTTCCGAGCGTAGATGCTTGGTTTCTCTGCCTGCGGTGGGCGGCTTGGGAGATTAAAAGTGAGAGGTATGGAAAACTGGCTGATAGATGTGTAGAATTACTTGGCCTCCGGATCGTGTGAGACGATTATCGAGCATAGTGCTTGAGGCTCTGGCAAGACTAGCGGACAAGTGTAGCCTCATGATGAATCGGTAAAACTTGAACTATCTGAACGATATACGTAGCGACGCGTTGATCTCTGGAAAGTGGATAACGCTTGCTCGGAGAGCCGGGGGTAGCAATGAAGGTGCATCTCGTTCTACCACCCCAAAAGCAGCTCATCTACCTATTACAGAAGGCAAATCGATGAGCGGTGGCATTTCTGGGTTTGGGGCCGAGCCGCGACATAAGATTGTGGAGGTTCCTGAGGGTTTAATAGCCCCTGTCTTTCGTTAGGTTCCTTAAAATTTACCAGATCTTGCGATTGGGGTTTATGGCAATATTATTGGCGCGGAGTATTTCTCCCGTGCGTTGTATTGGCTGGGCTAGTTGATCCTATCTGGGGAAGATAAAACTGTCGACTATTGACAGCGGTCAAAGTATTATTATCATCGGTTTCTTCGATCGAGTTTCCCGTCTGTCAGAGACGGCCCGAGGGAGCCTAGAGAGAAGAGACGACGTCGAATTGGTCAATTGAAATCCGTGAATAAGAGACGCCGAACGCTTGGATGCTGTGTAACAGTCGGAGTCCTACCGAGCTTTGCCAGCCTGCCAGCGTGCTGAAAAGCCGTAAAAGATGGTCAATCTTAAAATGGTATTGTGAAAATCGAGAATCTAGACTGGCTAGGACGGACCCCTTGCTTAACGACGTGGCAGCGTGGCTAGGTGGCACCGAGGCTGGTTTCCAGTAGTAGGCCGCGGAGGAATTGGTAACATTTGAACGTATACCTGATAGTATATCGAGTTTTCCTTCTCTCCGTGCTTACCCACAAAGTTTTGAGTTGATGAATTTATTGTATGATACTGGATTGGCAGGGAGCTTTGTATGAAACCAATGAATTGGTGGCTTGGCTAAGGTAAAATAGCTTGTGGTCTGCGATTTTCGCTTGTCTCGTGGAGGTCTAATACTTACATGTACCTGACTTAAGTTACTGACTGCTCTGCTGCTGTAAGTGTATCATGCCAAGGGTTCCTCCTTTCTTTTTGGTCTTAGCAAGACCCGAAGCTGTGGTGGATCCTAGAAGCAAGGCAAGCATCTAATGCGTCTAATAATAAATAAGTGTGCAGTAGTCTTGTACTTCACGAAAATCGACATCGAGATTTAAGAAGATACACAATCCACGCAGAAACACACAGATACACAGAATTCCTTAGGGTTAGGCATGCAATGCATAACCGACACGAAAAAATATAAATTATAATATTAGATGGCGAAGACAATCACTTTGCTATCCCCAATCTTGTGAGGTTTCTGGCAATGTCAGTAACAAATTTAAACGAATACGTCATTGCCGCTAGTCTACCGAATGGCTGAGCGGGATCCATTTCAACGGTCAGGGGGAAACTTTAATGGTCTACTGGCGCCTGGGACAGCCTCAACCGTTTTCAATCTAGTGGAAAATATTCCAAGATACCTTAGCCTTAAATGGGGTTAAGACGAGACTCTTTTCTAGATGAAGGAAGATGATCAGGGCGTCACTATTAAACTAGCTGATATATACCTACATCATGTAGACATGTATATATACATACGCGTATAAACTGTATGTTAACTTACATCTTAGCTGCTTAGACGCCAAAGAGTCTGAAAGTTAGAGATTGGACGGTAGGGATAGATTTTAAGAATAGTCTTGTGGATGCCTACTATTAACTGGATAAGAATGAGTAGGTATTCTTAAGTCCTCCTCAAGTTCGAGGCTGAATATCGATTAGAGAAGTGATTCCGTGCTTTAATCTCCGTTTTCAAGTTTTTTCAAGTTTGCTAACCCCTGCATGACCGCGAATGGCGCCTCTCAAGCCTTCAAAGGAATACCTCCCTGCTTTTATTTATTTAGCAGCATGCAAGTAATTTATCCCATAGAGGACGCGTTTCGTTCGTGGGTACGATGGTGGATGGTCCCAACCCGCAGGATACTTCGGGCTGCTTAGGCATTACCCATTGTAACGTAAATCTTCTCATCGACTTAGCAGCTTAGTAACTTGGCTCTGAATTCGGAAAGACTCTAAAGCTGTTGCTCTCTATGAAAGACAGGCCTAGGTTATGCAAATTGAAAATCTTACTCTTCAAAAAAGAGCCAATTATGTACATGTATGTCTCTTATGGTTGGTAAGCAGTGGGAGTTTATCGAGATTGCAATGGTGAGATTGATCGAGGAGCAGGGATTGTCAATTGCATGTACGACGAAGCCATTGCAATTCGGATGAACCCGTCTTGTCGTCCTGTCGTGCTGTTCCCGATCCTTTACTACGCCCTTCCACACTTGAAATAGTGAACAAAGATTGATGCGGGGCTTTGAAAAAGCATCCCGTTTGAAGTTGATTTGATAATGAGTCGGGCACCGTCATATCATCATCTATATTTATGTCCTGACTGTCTTTTATGTCAAATTAGTCGCGTGGAAATAGAGTCGCATCTGAAGTGCATACCTGCCTACCTCCTCACTCGAGGTTACCTACCAGGCCAACATGTCTGCATGTTCAGCCCAGTTCGTGAGTAATGCACCCATGTGCATGAATACCACATCGGCGGGCGTGTCGATATACCTGCCATCTTGACAGAATACGAAGGTTCGCCTGGCAAACCCATCTGCAGTGAATAGGAGATCGGACACGGCCTCGCCTTAGCTGGTGTCCCTTCGTATGTATGTATGTACAATTCGTACAGTATGGGTACCATATGTACCTCCCAAGCAGCCAGGCAGTCTAGGCTAGACCGCGACGCTAAGAGCCTGCACAGCCTCGTCGTCCCAAGTAATTGATCTGTGCCGCACATACCAACAACGTTCGATATTGTTCGAGGTACCGGCCGGTAGATAGACTAACAACTGTCTATCCACGTCAGAATCTGGCACATCCTCATTCTAGAATGACGGAACGCGCAGCGATCACATTGCCCCTGGCAAGCCCTGGCTCCTTTTTCGCATACTTGATATGCCTATCCTCGGCAAATGCAGCAATCAGTGGAGTCCCGACCTCGATTTGTCGACAATGCCCAGGTGCAGGTGCTGATCGAATGGAATTGTACTGTACCGTCAGATTGTACACATACATAGTAATAGTAGAGTCTGACGGTACTGCGGTATAATTCAATACATGCATAAAAATAATCTCCGACTCCTCTACTAGGCAGCTACTTGTCGATATTTTCAACACGACATGTTGTCTGCGGTTTTCTCGCCTTATGTCTCTCTACAACATAACGAAAAATTTAACATGCTGACTCATACACCCTAAAGACAACTCAGCCGTCCAAGATTTTAAATTGTCGGCAAGAAGGTGAGTCTTCGAGAGGAGATGGAATGATGGAAGGCGTGTGCTACATAACTAACGTATTAGATGTATTGGACGTTGCACACACCGATGCATGGCAGGGAGGAACTGCCCTATACAGTGTGCTATGTACTTTGTACGACTTATGATTAGTCGTTTTAAATATATACAGGTAGGTACATGCTATACATGCCTATACACGCTATACATGCTGTACCTAAGGCACAATACTAACAGCCCGGAAGCCCGAAGCAAAGTCCGCTCCAATCCAGGCGTTCGCTTTTCCGCGCCGGCCTCCATTTGACTTTTTCGTACCTTTTTTTTCAATGTTTCCACCTTGGGATGACATGTTTTCCTCAGGCTCCCAAAAGGCCCGTCGCGAAAGCAAAAAGAAAGGGATCGAATTTACTGTTACAGATTCGTTCGTCTAATTTAGTTCAGACGTGTCAGCTCTTCTAAATTTCTATTTCTTCGTTGGAATTCTTCTCGACGTTTAAGCATCATCGGTATTGGCCTAGAGCTAGAGCTCGAGCTCGAGCTTGTCGGACCCGTCTACCTGTCAGACTGTCAGACTTCTTATTCTGTACTCCTCTAGGTGGGTAAAGTCCTCGTGCTCTTCTTGGAAAAGCGTTGGAGGGTCGAACACCGACCGACTGTTTCCGTGATCTTAACTGCTTGCTTACGCTATTGTACCCTTTTCCTACCTTGTCTCCTTGTCTCTACTTACCTGCACATACATACGTAACGCCACTGTCAACAACCCACATCCCTTGACAATCCCGGTCCAAGCAGCCCCCCCAGTCGTCCCCAGTCATGGATGGTACTTACACGCATAGCAGCGTTCTAGGTAGCTGGCCGAGCCCAGTTTTGAACATCGCCCCCCCAAAATCGACGCTACCAATACTTCCAGGGTTGGGCTACTCCCCTCCCGCGCCGTTCTACGCAGTACCAGCCCGTACTAGTCTACTGCCCAAGGACTAGGCAGCTCTTTGGCGTCTGACTGGTCTTCGGTCTCTTCCACCCGTCTCTGCCCTGCTTTTCTAGTCTCCCACCACCTCGTCTACGCTATCTGACTCTTCTCGCTCGACACGCCCTCGCACCGCCATCCGCCGTTCGTCCAACCGTCGTTCGACCAACACAACTCTCCACAGGGTCCGCTAGAGCTGTCGCGTACGTTCGTTAATTTTTTTCCATCCTTCTTTTGATGACTTCGAGAATTAAACCTCCATAATCTCTCCCCCGACTAGTCCCACGTTTGACCGTCCGTCTCCGACCCGCTCCTCACTTGTACGTGTCCTGTCTTGAACCCGCACGACCTGTTTCCAGGCTGTTACGCTCGTTACCATTTCCAGTATCTGGCTTTTTGGCATTCCCTCGTTGTAAATCGGGATCTCTGGAAATACATACGGCAATCCTTCAAGCCAGCTGCGTAAAGCGACTAGGGTTAAATTAGACGCTATCAAACCGTTGTGCCTTTCTAGCGGCCGCCGCGAATGGGCCTGTGAGTAGCCAAAACGACAGCCCGATCTGCACCAATACATCCTTTACCCGCCGCCAATTCCTCAGCTGGTTACGGAAAGGGAAAAGCTATACAGGCGCGAAAGTATCGTGAATCGAAAGAAAAAGAAAAAAGAAGTCGGTTTTCAGGGACGTGAGACAAGCTATTGAGAGCCGTCGTACCTACGCCGTGCTGTGGGTTCGTGGCCGTGGTACAGGGCTACATTAGCTCATTCCGACGCCGTCGTGAGTACGCCCGCACGATACACAGACACAGAGACACAGGAAATTCGAAGGGTAATCTAATCCGCTAGTCCTCGTCGGGTCTCCATCATGGCACCAGTAGCGCCGCGTCTGAAGATCCTCTCAGGTTCGTCCATTTCCAATTCTGTCACCTGCATTTCCGGAAGTGATCTCAAATCATCCCTTGAACAATACCTGTTTCTCTTAGTGCGGCCGTCGTTGGAAAATACAGGATACCTCTCGCTCTTTTTGTCATTGCCTGTCCCTCGTTTCGATTACCACACTCGTTTTCCTCACTCGGCTTTAAGGGCACGGCGCGCGTTAGCACATGCATCGAAGCCGCCGAGAGTTTCGCTATGAGTGACAGTGAGCTAATGAAAGTGTGTGCAGTGGGTGGAAATGCCGTCTCTGCCTTCTTGTCCTGGAGGCTTCAGGCTACCAATGCCTGCGACGTAACGCTCGTTTGGAAGTCGGGCTTCGAGAGTGTCTACCAATACGGCATATCTTTTAAGTCGGCGTCGTTTGGCAACGAGCGGTTTAAGCCTCGACGTGGTATGTATCCTGTCCGCCATTGCCCCCTATGTATCGACTCTTAGGCTGACAGGTTGCTTTCTAGTTGTTCGAACGCCGGAAGATGCTGCGCAGAACAAAGAAGGTGCTTTCGACTATGTCATCCTTTGCATTAAAGCTCTCCCAGACGTTTACGACCTCGCATCGGTGATCGACGCTGTTGTCACTCCTCAGCATACCTGTATTCTCGTAAATACAACGCATACTTTAGGGGTCGAAGCTGCTCTCGAAGAAAGATTTCCAACCAACGTCGTCTTATCGCTCGTTTCGAATGCCGAGCTGAACCAGTTAGGGTCGAGTGAATTTGAGCATAGTGGTTCAACTGAGGTCTGGGTCGGTCCAGCAAATAAGAGCGGCACCATCCCAGTGACCATACAGGAGGATATGGCTCAGGCCCTAGCAATGACACTCAGCACTGGCCGTGTCGATTGCAAAGTTTCTAGCAACATACGACAACAGCAGTTTGAGCGAGTTATCGGGTAAGTGATGATGATTCCGGGAACATAGTGGGTTGCGTACTAATGTATTAGTCCGATTGCCTTTCACCCGGCCAGCGTCATATTCGAAACACCTTCTCACGCGGCTCTCCTAGAAAAAACTGGTGTTAGACAGCTAATTTCAGATGTGATTGACGAGCTTATCCAGCTTGCTACCGCCCATGGTTGCACACTCGATGCCAAATTCAAGGACAACATTATTAAGGAGCAGTGTGAGCCTTCGGACAACACGAGCATCATGTGGCAAGATTATGTCGCGAGACGACCGATGGAAGTAGAAACGTTTTTGGGCTCGCCGATCAAATTGGCTCAAAGCTCGGGCCTCAAGCTGCCGCGGATTGAGACGTTGTATGCCATCTTCCATAATCTCAATATTGTGAACCAGTCCAGACCTAAGGAGATTAACGGACTGCCGGCACCCTCTGGCTCGCCGACTATGGCATCTCCGATGCCTCGTATGTCCTCGGTTCCCCCACCCCGCCCGATGAACGGACACCCCAATGGCAACGGTGCGCCTATGCCTAGGCCCAGGCCAAGAAACTCGTCAAATTTCAGTGGGCCTCCCCCTGGCATGCGCCGACCACCGCCTATGAACGGCGGCCCTCCCAATGGTTATAGGCCTTCTATGAACGGTGGACCAAACGGTCATGGCCCATCCCGTCAGCCATCGAGGCGCGGCTCTTTTGACGAGAATGATCTTGGGGAATTCAGTCACTTAGTCGTATACGAAGATTCTGCGGACGCCGACGGCGGGTACAATGCTGACACTCCAGATCTTGCTCTTCGCGAAAGAGAACTCCAGTTGCGACAGCGCGAGTTAGCATTGAAGGAGCAGGAGATGCGAATGCGACGCGGTGGCCCACCCCCGCCTCCATCGATAGCTGGCGGTAGGAGACGCGCCCCTCCGGTACGTAACGGGAATGGTGCTATGTTCGACGAGGAAGACGAAGAGGACGACTACTTCGATCCGAACTCGGGTCCCGTTGCACCTAAGATTGACCCGGATAATTTCGATATGATGAGCGTCACGTCTAGGAAAACACGTAGCAAGCCTCCTCCGAGTCAGACCGAGCTGCGAATGAATCCTGAAGGTCCTGGAGGAGGCATGGGTCCCCGTGGCGGTAGATGGCGACCAGGATTCGGGAGAAATCGTTCTAGTCAGATCATAAACACGGCTCCCGGTCTCCACGACAGCATCCTCGATGACCCAATGATGAATTTTACGTCTAACCGTTACGGTAATGTCGATCGGGGACAGATGCAAGCGGGATCTAGAGCGAACTCTCTAACGGCATCCCATCTGCACGAGCTGCAGAGTGGCCCGAACGGGATGAGCGGTCCTTACCCCCGACGGGCTAGCCAATCGCCAGGGAACCCATACAGCCCTTCGATTCGGGCTGTCAACGGCCGCCCGTCGCCGCCCAACGGATTTGGAGGACCTTCTCCTAACGGCCGCCCGTCGCCTCCAGACGGCGTGCGCCAACCAGTGCCACGATATCCTCCCGGTCAAGGGAATATGGTCGCGCCACAACAAGTTGAACAACGTGTCGGGGTGAGCTCTCTCCAACCACCAAACGCGAAGACAACAAAAAGTCTGACGGGTAGTGCGAGCGCCAGCGCGGAGAGTGGTGAATCGACGAACCTAGGTTCCGAACCCTCCGCTCACAGCAGCCAAAGCAGTCTCGGCCCTCGACCTCCCATCGGAGTCCGCTGATAATCTCGAATGTAGGAAGTGTAGAAGTCGTCGATTGGGTGGATTCGCACGCGCCTCGCTACTAATACGAGGGAAGGAGCATTTTTTTATTTTTTTTTATCTTGGGTCGGGTTAATTAATCGTTTTGTGGCCCGATAATTTTTGCAGGTAGGAGGCCGTGACGATTGCGGCATCAGGATTGTTGAGATGGTCTCGTTCGGATCAAGGCGCATTCGATAAGGGTTAGATGGAATCGGCTTGGATTACAACTTCACGACGTACACATAATTATCTTCGTCTCGGCAGGGGAAAATCACGTACATAAGCATTTGTTTGGAAGGCTGAAGCAGTGGCTATTTATCATCGGTAATATTGCATTGGGATGCGGGGTCTTGTCGCCTTTTCCTCGGAACGCATATATTCTTACCCTCAAACACGAGAAGCTCTCTGCTACCTACTGTCCATCGGTTCGATCTTTTGTCTTTATTTTGCTTCCACGTCGTCCGCCGCTAGTTGCTTCGACGATTCAAACAACTTCGAGAACGTCAACGAGCCTTTTCGAACGTGCGAATCATTCGCTCACCAGCTAGGAAGAAATGGTGGGGACGTGTATAATGTCTCCCGTCGTACTTAGGCGCGCGTTTGTCTAATTTCACTGCGCATGGTGGCTCGGTTGCTCCCATTCCTAGTCAAATACACACAATTGGACAAAGAAGAAAGATCGTTGGCGGCATAGATCTGGACTGACATGGCCATCACATGATGAAATGGCAGTCGCTTGCCAGATATATGGGTGGGACATTTGCGCATCAAGAGTCTCTAGAGGTGGAGAAGGATTATTGTTGGTATTACGACCTTGCGCCACGCGGAGGACTTGTCTTTCCCTTGTTTTGTTTGTCGCTTTCTGGCTGGATTTTTTAATATGTTAAAAAGACTGGCATACGAGGAGAGAGTCTGGTGAGGGAGCGAGGTCGTGGAGCCTGTCCCTTGGACTGTAGTCCGAAGCGGGAGGAAGAGAGAAGTGGTGAGATCAATCAAGGTGGTCGTGTGAAGAATTAGAGAAAGTCATATCAAGGCGACTCTTAGGAGCTAAGGCTTAATAACAGGACCGATTATTCACGACGATGCAAATACGAGAAGCTACCCATGACGAGAATTAATTTGTAGTTATAATCGTATCACAGATACCCTCGGCCTCGACTCACTTGTCTATCAGGACGCCGTTTGAACTAGAATAGATGGACTACTCAACCCGGGTACCGCCTCGATGTAGAGCTGAGCTTCTTAGCAAACTATTTGGGCACATACCTACCTACTATGGACCTGGTAGGCAGATAAAGATACCTAATCTCAAAGTCTCTAAATTGTTGCCTCGAAATCGGCCATCTCTCGAATGCGGAATCTTTAGTGGCGATGAACAACGGACGCTAATCGGGCCAGGTAAATGTTACTGTCGTACTGCGCGGGTGATGTGCAGTGGTGGCGCCGAACGAGGCTTCCCGCCGACGAGGTCCGCAAAGACGGTAACGCTGTGGAGTGGAGCTCGGGCCACCTATTTCAATTCTGAATATACATACATAGCAAGCCCTACCAGCCCTTGTCGGCACCACCACCCCGCACTTCATTTTCAGCTGTAGCTAACCTCCCCCCCTGCCGAACTTAAATTACGCGTCACCGCGTTTATTTACGTGGTGGGGGCGAACAATTCGATTTCTTCGAATCCCGTTACTTACGAGTGCGACCTCAGGTTGTATTGCTTTTGATTTCGAGATTATTAACTATATCGGGATAGTCGCATGAAGCTAAAGAGTCAAACCGGCAAACCGACAAGATTCATCGACCCAAGTAAACACAACCTCTAGACGAACAGCAGCCAGCTGCTTAATATGTCACACAGTTCTCCCTTTTAATCATACCGAGGAAGATAAGGGATTATATTATATACACTTCCATTCATCTACAAGGCAATCGAGTCGGCAAGCTACCACTCCTCCACAACTCACGCATTTCGGAGCATGCAGGGCTCCGGCTCTACAACGCGACCCTCGATGGCGCCGCAGAGCTCGAGTTCGGGTGGCGCAGTAAAGGCGCGGCAGTTGGTGAGTTAGTCCCTTCGTTCTAGGCTATCCTGTATATGCCGTACCATACCACCCTGCGGGGAGGCGGCTGTGTAAAAGCGGGTTGAGAGAGAGGGGGAGAGATGAGTTCGAGAGATAAGGAGTAGAGGTAATGATGGAAGCGAAACGAACTTAGTTACTAACGGGATGGAAAACAAAGACACATCTGCACTCGCAACTGGCACAGCTCTCGGCCAACCTCGCCGACACAGAAAACCTGCTGCGCATGACGAGCGTGCAGGCTGAAGCTATGAGGGGCTTGGGAAGCTGGCACGGCGGACTGTGAGTTTGGATTCTTTCACGATTTGTTATCTTCTCACCTATTTGGTCCGCAACAAGGATTGCTTAACGGTATAACAACAGGTTCATGGCGGCGAGTAAGGTCCTAGGCGAAGAGTCGGTGAGAGAACAGGCCCAAGCACAACCTCAACCGGAACGGAAATCTTAGATGGGAAATCAAGTGGCGTTTTTGGGTCGAGCCTGTTAAGTACGTCAAGGTACTTACTGCACACACCGTACATACGTGGCTTGCGAGCCCTCCCGGGATGGCTACTATAGCTTCCGTGGTGTCTGAAGAGTAGCCGGCTACGGCCTTACTAGCTCGATGATGAGAGGAATAAAAAGGCTTGCCCGCTAAGGCATGTCTTACATGAGGCTTACGCCAATGAGCAACTCTTACTTGATCTCGAGATAACTACCACTTTCCCCATAGCTGCTAACGACAACCAATAACATTCATATACTAGCAGTGCTCTCGGTTTATGCCGAGCGCCCCCATTTCGAATCATGTTGCTGCATGCGTTAATCTCACTCAATCCCGTCTTCATTCGTGATAAGCGAGTAACTTACTCAATACCGGTTCGAAGTCCATCGCTATAGGAAGATCAAAACCCTGCACGCTTATTGGTTCTAGATAGCCTTACACAAGTTGTTTCGATATGTTTCTTTCTGGTGCATTTTCTTTCTTTGAGATGTATTGATTCCGTGCGTCCTCTGTCGAGCTTTGTGCTACCTTGTAATATGTCACCTTTAGAATACTTCCCCCTTTCCCCCCTATTATTTTCTATCCTGCGATTCCATTCCTTTCTAGAGTTTGATGAATTAAATCACCCAATCATCTTCATCCCTGAGCCTACTCGCTTCACGAGAGCTATCCAGCGTTGCTCATTAACTTCTAGAAGCCGATTTTCTAGCAACGCTATCGTTCCAGAGAGCTAGGACGATGCTTGTCCAATAATGCCATTGTGCAAGTTTACCACAGTCCCCATTGAACAATTCAACTCCCTTATCATAATATCCACGGCAGTATGGATTATTGCGCCTCAATTAGAGAGTGCCTTGGGCAATATAATTGTGCCCGCTCACCTCTTACAAGCTATTAACGCAAACAAAATGGAAAAGTATAAACCCCAAATAGCGAAATCTATATGGGCATTTTATTTCAGTAATTACTTGTAAAATGGAGACAGAATATTGGTAATATCTGATGGAAAGTGATGAAGGAACCTGAACATTGGACGGGTTTATCAGCGCGGACAATTCGGCTAGTTTTCCGTCCCGCTTCGGCTCCTGAATCGTAATATCACCAACCTTACAGGGACATACAAAGGTGACGCGAGCGAGCACGCACAACGCCTCTCTCTTGTCGCTATTTATTTAATTCAATCGCATACATAAAGTCACTCATCCGTCATGGTACCTACTATTGTTCTGATCACGGGAGCGAACCGGGGACTGGGAAAGGGGCTGCTGCAGCGCTACCTCGCCCTGCCGGACCACGTCGTGATCGCCGCGAACCGCGACCCGGCGCACCCCACCTCCCAGGCCCTCGCCGACCTGCCCAGGGGCGAGGGCAGCCGTCTTATCGTGGTTAAGGTCGATGCGCGCGTCGATCAGGACGCCTTCGATGCTGTCAAGGCGCTTCAGGAATCCCACGGGATCGACCGCCTCGACGTGGTGGTCGCCAACGCCGGCGTCTCGTACGCGTGGCCCGCGGTCGCGGATCTTAAGATCGCGGACCTCAAGGGCCACATGGAGCCCAACGTGTACGGGCTTGTGACGCTGTACCAGGCCACGCGCCCGCTGCTGCGGAGGTCGTCCGGGGAGCCCGTGTTCGCGCCGATGGGGTCTACGGCCGGCCTGCTAGCGTACGTCCGAGAGATGAATGCCCCCATTTCGACTTAGAGAAGAGGGGAGGGGAAGGGAGAGGGAAGAGACATAATAAACTTGGGGGCTTGTTCGCTCATACGTTCTAACCCATCAACACAGGAACCAACCCCCCATCACGAACGCCGCGTACGGGCCGTCCAAGGCGGCCGCCAACTGGCTCACGATCCGGATCAACGCCGAGGACGACTGGCTGAACGCGTTCGTCCTGGGGCCCGGCTGGGTGCAGACGGACCTGGGCAACGCCGGCGCGCGGGGGCTGGGGTTCGGGGACAAGGCCGAGCTGACGGTGGACGAATCCTGCGACGGGATGATGCGGGTGCTTGCTGCGACCAGCAAGGAAAAGCACGGCGGGAAGATGCTGCTGTATACTGGTGAGGCTTTGGGGTGGTAAGGAGAGATGGTGAAATGGCGACGTGCTTAGACCCTCCATTAGGTACCCCTGATGGGGCTTTGAGAACTATGCGGAATTCGGCCGATGCTTGTGTGTATGTTGATAAGATGGTATCGTAAATAGAATCGTCTCGGTTCATCTTTGCAAATAGAGACGAGGCATATTAGGTACCCAGTTTCAACTTGAATTAATCGGAGTCTTCCTTTGGCGTGACTGTTCTATCCGCGAGTCGTGCATCTGCACAGTTAAATGCGACATACTATTTCGCCAAGGCCGTGACCAAGTCATTTGAGATTTCCTTTCCGCGGAACGGTCGAGATGCTATTGGCTGAGAATTCCATTTTCGGTAGGACCAAAAGAGTCTGCGAAGCTGACGGGGGAGAGCGGAGCTAGACAAATCCAGACAAACCCACACCCAGTCCACTGAGACCATGTCCGCGTATATAACGCTCTCCTATTGGTTCGTGCCGGCCCCCGAAACGATTCATCTGTCTTCGCAATGGCCCAGTCCTGATATAAGTAACCACTGAGGGGCTTAGCTTACAGGTACGATTCAGACTGCTTAGGAGTCTGGATTACTGTTATCCATGCACCGCAGCTTGATATACGCGGATACTTGTGTCAAGGATCTACCAGGCGAAAACATGCCCAAACGGATGCTTTTTGTATATAGATACTTTGTCGCTCTCGATAGTAGTTATAATAAAAAAAGACTCTTCTTGACCTTCATCTTCATCAACTTCCCAAGTGTCTGTACATCCTCAAGACTGTCCGAATCTTGAGAAAAGATACACGGAATTACACACGATACCTAGAGCCTACGCCCGCCATGGCCCAACTCGAGCCGTACAGGGGTGACTATTACCTATGGCAGTACGTGCCTTCGCTGCCCGCGGCGGTCGTCTTCTTGGTCTTGTTCGCGGCAATCACCGGGGCCCACTGCTTCCGGATATTTAAGACGAGGCTCTGGTTCTGCCTGCCCTTCGTAATCGGAGGCATCAGTATGTTACTTACCTTTACCCCCCCCCTTCCCCCTTTTCCGGATGGAGGAGTTACCTAGATCTTGTCAGGCTTCGCTAACAGGCACCGCCAGTGGAAATTATAGGATACGGAGGCCGCGCGGCGGCACACAACGCGACGGGGGAGCTCGGCCCGTACATAATTCAAAGCATACTGACGCTGCTACCTCCGGTCCTCTTCTCCGCCTCGATCTACATGGTCCTGGGCCGCGTCATCCGCGCCGTGCAGGGCGAGCAGTACTCCCTCATCCGCCCCGGCATCCTCACCAAGGTGTTCGTCACGGGCGACGTCGCCTCCTTCTTCATACAGGGCGGCGGCGCCGGCATCCTGGCCATGGGCAACAGCAACGCGGACACGGGCGAGAAGATCATCGTCGGCGGCCTGATCGTCCAGATCGTCATGTTCGGCCTGTTCATCGCCACGGCGGGCCTCTTCCAGACGCGGTACCAGAAGCACAAGGTGGCGATCGCGGCGTTCGACGCCACGGGCTGGCGGGCCAGCATGAACGCGCTGTACGGCGTGAGCGCGCTCATCATGGTCCGGAGCGTCTTCCGCGTCGTCGAGTTCGCCGCGGGACGCGACGGCTACCCCCTCAAGAACGAGTGGACCTTCTACGCCTTCGACTCCGTCCTGATGTGGGTCGTCATGGTCGTCTTCTTCTGGTGGTGGCCCGGCAACCTCAAGCCGGGCGCGGACGGCAGGGCGCCCATGCAGTGGATCGACTCCAACGGCACCCAGGTCGACCTGGCGGAGCGAGGCCAGAACGAGGGGGCGCCGTCAAACGGCAGGCTCGGCAACTCGGGGTACGCCGCGCCGGCGTTCAAGTAAGATCATGTGCGATTATGAATTGTCCTGTTTGCTTTATTTAGCAATTTGGTATGGGTGATTGAGAGGGTCTTTATTATGTACCTAGGATAAATGGATCATAGAGAAGAAGGATCTCCGGGCATCTAGATAGTATAGTAGGTAGTAGATAACGTTCGCATAATCCGCGCTCCACGTTTTGCAGATTTAGCAGCTATGTAGTTTGGGTAGATATCGCATTAATAATGCAGTTATTATGCATTACGAACTACCCCTGACGGCGGTTGAGGCCGGGATGGTGAAGCATCGAAGCGGGGAGCGGGAAGCGGTTCGAACTTAGAAAGGCGTAACGCCAAAAAGAAATGCATCCCGTACGAGTAACACTGTATATGACTGTGTGATTAGGCAGCCATATTTGTACAGAGGGTCTGCTATTGACGACCCCTCTGAGAGCTAGAGAGTCAGTGACGACTCACAGGGGCTAATACGAAAGATGTACGAAACTACGACATAGACAAACTACTCCGCCACAATCTTTCATTTCATATTTTATATTTTCATATATCTCCTGCTGGTACCGCATGTCGTCACAAATAATCAGACCGTTTTATTCTATCCCTTATGGTTTCCCAGGGCCTGGGTAGTTACGACGGGCCTAGAGTGCCCCGTCGCTCTCATCGAAAGTCTCGTGCAGGGTGTTCTGAATGTAAACGCCGACATATCAAGGTAGGTGGCAGTTATATATACCTACCTAGGTAGGTATATATCAATCACCAAGTTTCGAGTTCCCCTTTTAAACTAAAGTCACGATACCATTAGTGCGACGAGGGTAGGCCAACCTGCGGCAATTGCTCCATCAGCTCAAGACATTGCTCATTCATATCGTCACGGCCAAGTCTTCCAACCGCACATGAAGCAGCAGCAAGTCTATCCCCGAGCCCCGGTCTCCAATTTCAACCAGATGCATCCCCTTCGTCTCATCAATCGTCGCCTTTTAGCCCGGGCGGCGAATCCCCGTCCATCCAGGACGCCAATATGATCCAGCTAGAACTATTTCATCATTGCGTCAATAGCGACTTTGACCTGCCGTCCTCATCGGAAAGTCCCGAGATGACAGCCAACCCCGCCATGATTGTCGAAACCGCACTGTCTTGCCCCTATTTGATGAACGAACTGCTAGCTTTCGCAGCGCTTCACCTTGCGCACCTTGACCCCACGAAAGCTCGCTTTTACAAGCATCATGCCGTCGGCTTGCAGACTCACGCCTTGAGTATCTTCAACCGTGAGATGACAAAAGTGAACCGCGAAAATTGCATCGCGGTCTTACTCTTTTCTTGGTTGATGACGCTGCACACGCTCCACGAAACCACAGACTCGGCAGACACCCTCGGCTACCTGGACCGCTTCGCGCATTACATGAAGCTACATCGCGGAGTTCGAAATATTACGGCCGAAGCGTGGCAGATGATGATCGAATCGGACATGGGCTTCCTACTACGTAGCAATTCCAAGGTTATAGATTACGTGGATTCAGGATCCCATACTGCCGAGCTTGGAGGCTTCATCAGGGACTCGGAAAGATTGAATGCCGACGAGAAGTCGTTCTGCCAGGATGCTCTGAACAGGATCCAGTGGTATCTGAGCAAGGTCGACGGGCCCGAGAAGCAGCATCCCTCGCATATCACCACGTTCTTATCCTTGATCTCTTGGCCCGTGGTCATCAATGTCGACTTTCTGCGACTCGTGTCGGAGAGGAGCCCGGAGGCTCTTCTCGTTCTCTCGTATTACGCCATAATACTGCATCTTTGTCGAGATGTGTGGGTTATAGGGATATCTGGCCAATTGCTAATTCAGAGCGTGCGACTGCACTTGGATGACGAATTGCACCAATGGCTCGACTGGCCGGAGAAGATGATGGATACGCTGTCCTAGGTAGCATGCTCGACAACCGAACCGTGATTCATTGCGCTAGGATAGGGCACATGTTAGTAAAATCAACTACGCACAAGAGCACAGTGATGCTGCGTACCATGCAAGGAACCCGAGAGGCGTCGACTCGCGATTTTGACGGTCACCAACTGCAATCATTTACCGACGTGTCTTCTAAGGACAGGGCAAAAACACCGAGGCAGCTCTTAGGTATGCGACGCTCTTGTGCACGGCGTCTCAGGGTTAAGGACGTAATATACGCCAGTATCTTGAAGATCGTGGTTAGTGTTGGCCCACGTTAGCGATGGGAAAATATCCTTGAGCACGGCCAAATCTATTACAAAGCAAACCAAGGGGGGATATTGTTGCACGAGGAGCTATCAACCTGACTTCCGGGGACCACGGGGAAATGTACAGTAACGCTCCTGTCTCATCTCCTATCTAGAGCCCGCTAAGAACTCGCGCTATAACGGTGGAGAGGAAAAGCGTATGTAGATTATTAATGAGAATCGAATCGAATTTCAAGGACCCGCTGAACGCCATGCGTACGGATCACGTCTTCCAAAAGTTCCCCGGGTTGTTGCTATCGACTACCCGGAGGATTTAATCGGATATTGTTGTTACCTCCGGGCGGGAGTCCGCCCCTTTGAGATATACTCCCGGGATAAGAACAGTTGACCATAACAATTTCGGTAAAGCCTAGAGATAGTAAGATTTTTCACTAATGAATAGGACATTGCAAGGTCAAGTATTGAAGTTGGTTACATTGTCCTGTAGTAGTTGTTCGGCAAAACATTACTATTGGTACTGCGTAAAGACTCTAAATCGCCAAGCGTACAACCAAGCTTCTCGACATTGTAGCTTAGGAGGTACCTAGGCGATTTCAAATCTTCATCTTTAGCATTAGACTTTGTCGTCCCGCTCTAAATCATAGCACCAATTCGGATTCGGTTGAAGATAAACGGGGTTGTTGTCGATCTCTTCATCTTTTAACATTCGCATAAAATGCGCTAAAATGGGGAAATGAGAGCTTTTATCTTATCCGTCTGGCCTAGACGAACCGGCGCATGGAACAAGCCGAACCCGGGGGAACGGAGGGTCGGCGCGGAGGCATGAGTTACACCTACGGACCATCGCGGAGATAAAATTGCCTGAATAGACAGAACTGACCCTTGCTAGTAATGCTACTTTCAACCTCTACCAAGAAGACTAAATTAGCTTGAAGACTTAACAACACGATCGAAGCAAATCGTTCGGGAAATGTGCTTACTAAAGTCTAAAGCAGCATTCAATGGCAGGTCGAGAAGACCACATGCAAGAGAGAAGCGGAGTCCTCCTCGGCAGGATACTGTAATAATGACAGGTCACATCCGGTACTTATAACATTTATGTGCCTCCTCCCCTTTTTGGAACTAAACGACAATTCGCTCAGTCTAAGTAACCTATTCATAATATTGTGCCGACCTATATTCTATTAGCATCATCCCTTGCATCTTGCGCCTATCGTATCTCTCTTGTCCCCCCCCTCCACTCAAAGAAGATGACGAGCCCTAAGCGGACCGTCCTCATCACCGGCTGCTCGGACGGCGGCATGGGCGCCGACCTGGCGGTCGCCTTCCACAAGGCCGGCCTCAAGGTCTACGCCACGGCGCGGAACCCGGCTAAGATGGAGAAGCTCGCGGCGCAGGGCATCGAGACCCTCTCGCTCGACGTCCTGTCCGCGTCCTCCATCGCCGAGTGCGCGGCGAAGCTGCCTGGCCTCGACATCCTCGTCAACAACGCGGGCCAGGGGTACGCCATCCCCGTCGTCGACATGGACGTCGCCGAGGCCCGGAAGATGTTCGACGTCAACGTGTGGGCGCCCGTCTCCGTGATCCAGGGGTTCCTGCCGCTGCTGCTCAAGTCGCCCAGCCCCGTCGTCGTCAACCACACGTCCGTCCTGTCCGTGTTCCCGCTCCCGTTCCAGGGCCCTTACGCCGCGTCCAAGGCGGCGCTGGCCATGATCACCGACTGCCTGCGCGTGGAGCTGCAGCCGTGGGGCATCCGGGTCGTCGACCTGAAGACGGGCGCCGTCCGCACCAACTTCATCGCCAACGCGCCCGAGTTCCGGCTCCCCGAGAATTCCATCTACGGCCCCGCCCGCGCGGACGTCGAGAAGACCAACACGGACCTGTTCGCGGCCGCCGAGTTCCCGTCCGACCGGTGGGCCCGCGAGACCGTCCAGGACCTGCTGCGGAAGAGCCCGGCGCCGGCCCTCTGGCGCGGCGACGGCGCACGGCTCGGCCGGCTGTCGGCCGTGCTGCCGTACGGCATGTTCGACGGCACGCTCAAGAAGATGGTCGGGCTGGACGTCGTGGAGCGGGTGGTGAAGAAGCGGGATTAGGCGGCTCGCGAGGGAGACTAACCTAGACGGCGGACTGGTCCGAATTAATATTGTTTTGATATGCTTGACCGGAGTTTCGAGGCATTGTATTTTTAATAATTTACATCAGGTTTTCTAATCTTATTGTCGAAACTTGACTTGTGTGTTTAGTTAGACAGTTCTGCTCCTTTACGTTTGAACTGGAGCGACACATGTTATACGTGAGTTTAGGTACCGATTATACGCATACCTAGGTGCGTTGACGTTGTCATGCACCACCTCCTTCCCCGTATTTAGACGCGTTTTTCCTTGAGCAATATATGTGCTGCCATATTGGGCATGTTCGAAAAGTTGTATGCTGCGCCCTGTGGTCGAGTTTGAACATCACTAGATAGATTGAAGTCGTACCGAGTTACGAGCTGGACAAGCATGAGCTGACAAGAATTATCTTCAAATAAGCCATGTCGCTGCGGCAGCTATAATGAGGTAAACGATCACCATAATCGCTTGTCGCAGACCGAAATGGTGTATTGGATGCGGTGTGATTTGATTATGGGAAGTTGGTATGTAGCGTAGTTTTATAGTGTACCTCGGCACTCTACGGATGTAAGGGATGAGACAAAGTAAAGAGCTCGGAGCCGGATGAAATGTAATACCGGGGTACTTGAATTGTCCGGCGGAGAAAGGATAAATTTGTACTTCCAAGGACTTATTCACTATCGGAATCATCCCTATTCCAAGAGCTCGATATATTCAAGCAAGTAGTTGCCGATCATGTTTAAGGCCACAAATAGGTTGATATCGTTCTCCTAGCATCTTGTGTAGCCGACAACCTTAGGAGCGCACGAGAAGACATTCCTCCAACCGAGTATGTACGTCATGGCATGTATTTCTAGATAATCCGGGCGTGATCTACTTCCGGGTGGCTAAAATCTACTTTCTGACGAGCGCAGCTTTTTAGCCCCTTTTCGGCCAGTTATGCGATCTCTGGGGTCGTCGATGGGTATTCATCGGCGTGGTAACCCTCTTCATCCTGGGCAGTGGTCTCCGCGGGGGCACATCAAGCGATAAGATGCCGATCGCAGACCGGAGAGGTTAGGGCATTGGGGCAGGCGGCATGAATGTCATAGCGGCCTCGCTCGTAATTGCGAGAGCATCGCTTGCATTTCCCCAAGATGATGCCCCGAGTCTACGGCAGCCTTCGTAGATCCTAGGCATCCCTATCTCTTTTACACAGCCCTGTCTTCTCGAAGGCGAGGATCTTGCGAGCCCTTCCTACGAAACTGCGTGGCGTACCTTTCTTTAGACAGATGAGGCTTCATGCGATTCTGTTTAGCTTCCACAAGACTCTGCCACTTCTTAGTCCGATCGATTGGCTTTTCGGCGAGGGTGCCAACTCGGAGGTTCGAGCCGGGAAACTCGTCTTGGAACGATCTGTACTTTATATTCTTCGCCACGACGTAGTCCGTCTCAGCCTGGCTGGGCATGTCCAGGTGCAGATGCGCGGGGCCCCATTCTTCATCCAAGTTCATACCGTCGATCAGTTGAGCGAGCTCCGGCCAGCGCTGGGTGGTTACCAGACTCTGCGCGAAATCCTCCAGCTTAGGATAGGGTACATTATTCCTACTGTGCTCGATCATAGTCTCATCGAGGTCGGCAACGAAGTACTCGGACGCCGGCATGATGTAAAATGAAAAATCGACACCCTTCTGCTTAAAGCGAGGGTATGTGTGTAACAGCGACTTGATCTGTGGTAGGATCTTGGGTCCTGGTTCATACGCGTCGCTGAGACGTGTGAAGATAGCAGATGCATTAAGAAACTGATCGTTGGGTACACAGACGTGCCAATCCTGGATGGAAAATTAGACGTAGTTTAGTGATGGGAATGAGAAAGACGTACGGTTGGCATGCGATGCACTCCGTAATATAACAGGGCCTTGCCACCTACTATGCAAGATATAATATTAGCATCTTTGAGGGTCTGGATAACTTGTAATATCTCCTCTATCCCTCGACCGTTATGACTCGCTGGCCGGTCGCGGGCATTAGCTGAATCGGTCATTGTCTTTATTATTTAAGTAATGCTAAAAAGCGAAGTGAAAGTAGAATATCGCAATAAAACAGACACGATAGTGTTCCTAATATGAATTATGGCGAGTTCCTTCTTAGAGATGGCTAAAATGACGTTGGTGGGGGCCGTTTGGCGAACGGTCTGATGTGGCTTACGCACTGTTACACGGCATGCTGCGCCACCCCCTTACTCCTCCACCAGAAGTGTAAGATAGCCATTCCTCCTCGGATCAAGTCAATGAGGCAAATTCCAATACTATTCGGCAGTGGCACAAGTTTATTTTCCTCCATACTGAGAGTACGGTAGGTATTTACTCGCGTGTGCGTAGCTACCTTACCTTTCCGTGAAATCCCGAAGAAAAGACTAGAAATCCGTACCGTCCTGAATACATTTTTCTTGCAACCTCGAAATACAGTAATTTGCGCGTTCTATACTAATTTACAAAAGAGTAGCAAGATTTTTCGACGTAATCATGCCAAAGCCTTGCCTTTGGAGTTTCAGTCTCGGTAGACGTATTTAGTCATCGATGTCGTCTTTGGAGAGCTTGAAAGCCTTGAGAATGTCCTCTTGCTCATCGTCGTCGTATTCCCTGGCAAAATCGATCCTCTTTTTCTTGTCGATGCTGTCGGCAGCGCCTTTGACATCATCACCCTTGTTTTGGATCAGCCATAGGACATCATCATTGTCCTTGTCCTCCGCCCTCCGGAGCTTAGAGCTAATGAGTGGACCTATGTTGAGGACCTTATAGCCACCCAATTGTCGAGTCTGGAGAGGCGGGGATTGGTCGGCGCCTGTGATGCGATAATGGTTAGAGAGATAACAATGGCTCGCTATGTTGCACCCTGATATGTGCTAACTTGACTTACCTTTCACGAAAATGTCACTAGCTACCTGGTGACCATCGATATTTATAAATAATCGGGCAGTACCGGAAGCGGCCATCAACGCAGGAGGGCGGGCAATGCTAGAAGAGAGAACGTTAGCTTGCATTATTCAAGTAGGAATAAAGACCAATTTATGCATACTTAGCATCGTTCTTGACCTTGTCCAGTAGGTCTCTTGAGTTCACGCTGACGACCATGTCGGAGTCCTTAGTCTCGCGGTCCTCATATCCGTATAGCTGCATTGCGACGCCGCCCATGAGACCATAATCGATGCCTTGATCTTTATAGATCTTGACCAGATAGTCGATGCCCTTGTACACCTGGTCCTTCGAAGCTTCTTCGGCTTCCTCTTCTAGGTCGTCGAGCTGGTTTATATTGTATTCTTCTCCGCGTGAGACGATAACGCTTCGGGCCTAGTCAAATTGTCCTATGAGTAGGTATCTTTGAAGAACTAGCAGGGACGGGTATACTGACATATTTTAGAGATATATCGGGGTCCCCAAAAGACACAGCTCGCTTTCCATTCGGGATGGCGAGGGCTGCACCGAGCGCCGATTGAACGAAGCTTACGCCGAGAAGAACGGGAGCAAAACGCATTTTGGGAAGAATATAAATGTATGATGTTGATATTGGGTAATTAATTTCTTTCACTGCCGTGTGAGTGGTTTTGTTTCTGCTGTTATAATGGTGGAACTGATAATGATGAGAGCAATCATGGAGAGACTGCTACTTGGTATATATACACGATAACAGCTAAATAATCTTTAAACTTCGACGTCATGAGTACAAATATCTTATTTTTCTATTTTAGCAACACTGCTCATTCAGTGTCTTCTACTGAAGGTGTCGATATGGCCCCTTACGAGGAGTCCTGGGCGTCCATACTCCCCGAAGAATGTCATGATATCGATTTTCACCGACGATGAAGTCATGCAGCCTCGGATCGTCAACGAGCTGAGTGTAGTAGCTTTAAAAATTTACAAGAAATAGCCAACGCCTCAAATCCTTAAGGATACTATCTTGCCTTCTGTGCAACTTGCCAAGAGGCAGATCACCGAGAAGTGTATAATAGGGGGGCGGCTGTACGGACGAGGCTCTGTGCCATCGGTAAAGCAGGTATGTAGATCGACCATCGGAAATCTAATCTAAATCTAATCTGTCTACTAGATGCCACAATTACGATCAACTGCGAGGCTACCTCTTTTATTTCGGCATTGACATCAGCTGAGTGATATTATGCACTCCTTCGCCACCACGGGGCTGTTTGAGATATCCTGGCACCTGCAGTCTCGCGGCTCTGCCGGCCTGTAGGAGAGCTGCGGCTGCAAATGCAACACACCAACATTCCCAACATCCATGCATCCAAACGGCGGACAGTTGTTGTCAAACGTCTATTTGGGATTCTTGCCAAGCTTTTATTTTTACCATACATGCACTTTTTGGAGATATGCAATGCAGACCCGTGAGATCTTCAGGTTCGTGTAACCCCGGATCCTGCAGCGGGACCGGCACGTGGGGCCTGTTGAGGTTAATCTTATGCCTGCTACGGAGATCTGACGTCGAAAGCCGTATGAGTGGTCAATGATTCTATGCAAGTCAGGGCCCAAAGAGGAAGGTGATGGTGATGAAAAGTGCCCTTCTAGGACGCCTCGCTAGTTATGCGGGGATGACACCCCTTTTACTACTTCGCATATGCCCGTGCCCTCTAAGACATCCCATAGATGGGTTGTTAACGCTACCCAGGGGTATACGAGCTGCACGACAGAGACACGAACATCTACAGCCGGTTCAGAACGTATTGTCACCGAGTCTAGGGGGTTATGCGTAAGGGGGTAGGCATATTGAAATACATCGTTCTATTCATAATCATCATAAAATCCAGGAAGCTTCTGTAGGCTAGAACCTGAAACCTAAGTCCTAATGCCGAGCGATCCTCTAAAAAGAAAAAGAGAATCATCGAGAAGCCCGATACATTACAGCAGAGCATAAGCCGTGGCCATCGCAACGAGGATCGACATGACGAGCCTTGCACGTCCTCGGGAATAAGCCGCACTAGTGTCCTCCAAGACCTCGCCTGATTTGCGCAGGGCTTGCATGCAGGCAAATTGCACTGAGCTTACATTCCCGCCCTGTCCATCATATACTGCCGTGATTATGGGCGTGTATCCCTGGCGGCCGCCAAAGATATCGCCGCCGAAGCGCTCGTCCGAGTCCTCGACGATGGTCTGGACGCTGCCCACGCGATACAGGCTGTTGGACTGCGGTGACGTCGGGCGGCATTCGTCCTGGGTCAAGACTTCATCATTGTTGCTACCTGTGCTAGTGTTAAGCAGAGGCGCGCCGGTTACAGTTATGGGATTGGCGTAGAAGTTGCACAAGTGGACGTCCCCGGTGTGTATCTGGGTATTGACGTGACTGGCCAAGTCAACACAATTCGTCGCGCTATCGTTGCTCGAGGAAGAGTCGAAGGACGTGACGAATGACGTGAACCTATCAAGGCAGTCTTGGTCAAGGATGCCCGCGCAACTCGTCGTTCCGTTCATACTCCCGTCCCGGGTCGATTCGTCTGGTATGGGAAACGTCTGCGATTGGTACTGCAGCATCAGAGCGCAGGCGGCGGGTAGCCTGTTGCTCTCTGTTCCTTCATTCTGAAGCAAAGAAGACGGAAGACCTGCATATAGCGTTCGCTCGTATGCCTCGAGCCCAGGCGCGTTGCCGAACTGTGTGCGCCCCGCCTCGACCAGCGCCAGCGAGAGCTGCGCGTCCGAAGTCAGGTTGACGGCATTAGACGCGATACCAACGAGGGTAGTCTGCGTCACGTCATCCGACTGGTTGCTCGTCGAGCAGACCGAGTTGGATGTCGTAGAGGAACACGCGAGGGCGTCGCAACCCTCGAGGGGCACTTGCGCTTGCTGAGGTTCCTGACCTTCCACGAGCCATTGGGGCCCAGATAGCAGGAGAGCTGGGGCGGCGAGATGTCGCACATACATAATTGCTGGTAATAATACTTTCGTAGATATTTTTTTTTTGACTTTGAATGAGATGAAGAAGTTTGAATGCCTAAATTGAATCCCCAGGGGGCTTACAAGCGCGGATATAGTCGTTCGTCTGTTTGCCGGCTTAGATGATGGACCAAAACTTCCAAATACGATGTGAAATATGTCATATCGTAAAATCACTACTCATAGCAGGCTTTCGGCTACGATACAACGTGTAAGAGCCATTGCAGCTTGCTAGACAAGGCTATGTGGATTGCCACCAACGGACATCGTATTTACCTAGAGTGACGTATGTCAAGTCACGATGTATGCTGGAGGTACTAATGATAGGCAGTGTGTTGTCTACCTATTAAGGCAGGTAAGTTTGCGCCTTTCAAAAGTGCTAATCGATCATCGAGGGCGTTTCTTGGCGCTTCCTACGCAGCTCGACCTTTGAGTATGATCAGGTGTCCCAAAGTCATTCATCGCGTGGTATTGGGGTCGAGAAATCTCTAGAAAGCGGCTATGGCTTTGTTTGAACCAACATTGCCTTAGGAATGACATCAATGGTAACACAGAAATTTGTGGCGTTTCTGAGAGCTGACAGAAATCTTCCATTTACCCCTGACATTTACCCCTGGCGTTGATCGACGGCGGCTGACGGTTTCACAAGTCACAAGTCAGCCTCCAAACGATCCTTCGTAGCCGGACTTATATAATGTGCATATGTGAGCGCGTCTTGGCATTGTAACTGAAGGCGACAATCCTTTAGATCTGGTAACTAAAAGCGCAGATTCGGGGCTTCCTATAGTCTTCACCTTCTTGTTTTATCTAAGGCATAATTAATCAATTTTTTGAATGGTACCACAAAGCCATACTACATTCCCACAGACTCGCAGCTCTTCGCACATCATTATAAGTCTTGATGAGACCCCATTTGGCATAGATCTGAAAGGTAAGGCGAAGAAGATCATCGGTATTTCGAAGCACACGAGGCGACGTGATCTAAAAATACATGCATGCTTCTTGAGGCATCTTGTATTATGCCACGTCCTATGACGGTAACTCACTGAATTCCCATTTCAAATTAATGATGAAGGCTTCCAAGATTGACTATTGGAAGATCCTCTAATGGAAAAGATCGAGATAATACTCAGCAGCCTCCATCGTCATAGGTTCTGCGCCGCAACAATGATGCGGACTTTGAGTGGCCGAAGTAGAATGAAGAGAAGAGTAAGCATGGCGAGATCATTGCTGAGCAGCAGTGAGAATCAATAGCATATAAGGAGACCAAGTTGTCCAAGTATGAATCCACAGCAGATCAGCACCCTCGCCAGTTTAACCAAACCTCAGGAAACATATTCGGCCTTTCATATTTCGCTGAAATCATCAGACACCGTCACCTTTTCATCTTCCTTATCTTATAATCATGGCTGTCGCAGCACTCGGGGTAATCAGGACTGGTCTCGCTGTCCTCAGCTTCGCCAGTACCCAATTCGACAAGTCCGACGGCCCTAAGGTAGCATTCAACTTTTACATCGGCTCCGACGGTGCCAAGGATCCTGATAACCCCAATGGCGGCTCTCTCTCGAACGCCGGAGGCAACCTCCCCGACATTCGCATCTGGGAGGACAATGCCGACTTCATCAAGATCCAAACGAACGACAAAAATAAATGCGAAGATGGATCAGTTGTCTGTAAATCAGCGATAGAAAAAGTCGAGGTTCAACCTACATATACCCTCTTCACCGCCAACAACGATGCTATGTGTATCGCTTATGCTACGGTGAATTTCCCCGGCGACACTTCAAAGTACGCTACTACGCTCGGGGGTTGGGCCAAAACCTGTTCAGATAAGTACGAGGGCCGTGGGGGAAGTTGGTAAGTCATTACCTTTCTTCGGGGGTTTCTCTTTCCTCCGTCCACAACCAAGTCAGATAATCATTAACACGCTTCTCCAACAACGCAGGTATTGGTCCGACATCTACGTCCAACCTAAGGACGGGAGCAGCTTCAAGACAGAGTGCGCCTGGATTGACGCAGACGGCGATCAGCCAACGACCGGTATCTCTCTTCACTGGCCCGAGTTTGACGGATCCGAAGGCGTTCCCAATGGCACCAATGTGGAATAGTGCGCGTCCCCTTCCTCTATCTTCCATCTCGGGTTAACTAACCAAGTGTCCTGCGTAGCTTCTGCAATAACAACGCCGTCCTACAGTTCCACACGGAAAAGAACCCGAGCGGCGTCAACTTCTGGACGCGCAAGCGCAACCTCTTCAGCCGGGACCCGTCCGTGGGCTACGCCACGACGCCGGCCGACGCCATGGTGCAACGGCAGAAGGCCAACGAGGCCAAGGCGAGGCGCACGACGTCGAAGCACGCGAGATCCCTGGTCAAGAGCAGATCCGACGACCACAGCGCCAAGGAGCTGTGCGAGGCCAAGACCTCGGCCGGCCCCAGCTTCGTTTCTTTCACGGACCGCCAGTTCTGCCACATGGAGACCAAGACCCTGTACCCCCTCTGCGAGGACGTCGAGACCGGCGCTTGCTTCGACGACGAAACCAACACGATCAAGGCTCTCGGAAACGCTAAACGCGAGGCCCTTCCCAACCTCGAGTTTACAAAGGTGACGAACTGGAGTTAGGGGGCGAGGGACTTGGAAAATGTTCTATATGATTTCAATAGCTTGGAGGTGTTAAGCGAGAATTGGCGGTTGTGGCCCGGGGCAGCATAAACAGGTTCGGGTTATTTACGTCGTTGGTTTTAAAACTAAAAATTTTAAGATCTAAAAATAGCATCTCTTATGCCATACAGGCCATATCGGACTCATAGAATAAGCTGTCCCACGTGACTTCTCCCTTGCCTACATGTGGGTAGTCAGCAATAGACTTACACCTTGGTGTATTGTACAAGTTACATAGGTGATTTTGGAAGAGCCGCATCGACAGATTGATAGAACTCATCAGTAGAATGATGTTATAATGAGTAGAAATTGAGTCAAGGAAAGAAATATTTTCTTGGTTACGTACCTATTATTAATCACCCATCATCACCCCCTATTTATAGGTAGATTTTTATGTTGGTCTTTGTTTAAGCAGCAAGTTGTGTTGGTTGAACCCCTTGCATATCTGTTCCCGCATCCCGTTTGCCCTACGGAACCATGCGTTTAATATATATACATATGTAACCTGTTATCTTCAAGTCTTTCCCTTCCGTCTTTGCCCCAACCTCCCTCACTTTTATCTCTCTTTGACTATTCCCTCTTCCTCATCTCCCTCTTTGTGAGAGCTGATCCTTTCAAAAATTGCCCTATTTCGAACCTCTTATCAGTCGTTTTTGAGCATGGCACTGCTCACCATCTTGTTTACCGCGGGCGTCCTGCTATGCACCTCTCTCGGCTATCTCGTGCGTACTGTCTATACGCATCGTCGCAAGATCAATGAGCTTCGCAAGCGAGGCGTGGTAAGTTTCCCCCCCTTTTTTCCTCTCCCTCTTCGTCACTTTATATCTCGAATTATAATCCTTAATACCTCTGTGCCAACATAAATCTTAGCCTATGCCGAAGGAATGGAGTTGGATAACAGGCCACCTGCTTGTGCTGCAAAAATACGTGGATGGAATCCCCCCTGATGCAGCCGTGGCCTTTGCTATGCGTGATCTCTCCCAAGAGTACGCCGACACGGAGCTTTTTCTTGTAGATTTCTGGCCAGTCTACCCTGCGCTCTTCACCGTGTTTGGCCCTGGGGCTATCGACAAAATATGTAACAAGTACAACCTTCCAAAAACTATCACGGGTGCCAAATCGATGAATCCCGTAACCGGTGGCCCTAGCCTTATCTCTATGAACGGCGATGAATGGAAGTACTGGAGATCACTCTTCAATCCTGGTTTCAGCACTGGGGCTATGCTTAATAACGTTCCTCATATTGTCGACTCGGTGCTTGTGTTTCGCGAGAAATTAATTGAGAGTATCGGCAAGGGGATGTTCTCACTTGACGAGTTCACGACGAAGCTCACCATGGAGGTCATCCTTAAAGTTACTTTGTGAGTGTCCCCGATACATATCAAGATTATTTACTCATAAATCAAGGGACGACTCCTCGAACTACCAACGAGCACCTCATATCCTTCCGACCGCACTAGGTCGTATACTGAGCTGGCATTCTTTTTGGGATCCTCGCATACTGCTGCACCCCCTCCGGCCCTTTGTTCAGAAGTACAATGGGTATGTGATAGACACTTATATTCGGAAAGAGCTAGAGAAGCGACTCCTAGAGATCCGAGCATCGAGGAGCTCAACCATCTCCAATGGCAAACCAAAAGCTATTAAATCCGTTGTCACTCTTGCCCTTGAAGCATACTTGGATGAAGGGGAAAATGTGCTCGACGAGAGATTTGCAAAGTTTGCCGCCTCGCAGATCCGACTTTTTCTCTTTGCGGGGACAGACACGACTGCTTCAATATTGGTTTACATCTATCACATGCTTGCCAAGCATCCCGACTGGCTCAAAAAACTAAGAGAAGAACATGACGAGGTCTTCGGGCGTGATCCGGCCAATGCCACCGGGCTCCTCAAAGACACCCCGAGTCTGTTGAACAGCTGCAAGTTAACGCTAGCGTTTATTAAAGAGACATTGCGTCTCTATGCGCCGGCAGGTACCATGCGCGGTGGGCTCCCAGGTGTAACTGTTACCGATCTCCAGGGGAACGAGCAACCCATGGACTACACCGCCGCAAATGTGTTGCACCAAGCGTTGCATCTGAATCCGCGGGTGTGGCCCCGAGCCCATGACTTCCTCCCCGAGCGCTTTCTTGTCGGGCCCGAGCACGAACTGCATCCCGATCCAGCATCGTACCGGCCCTTTGAGCAAGGTCCGAGAAACTGCATCGGGCAGACGTTGGTTTACAACGAGCTGAGGATCGCTGTTATTCTGACCTGCAGAGACCTCGAGATCAGGGATGCCTACGACGACTTCGATGCCAAAAGGGAGAGTCAATTGGGTACTTGGGGGAGGTGGAAGAGGGCTGTGTTTGGGGAGCCACTCAAGACGTTACATGGAGACAGGGCCTATCAGACTGATTCAGGAGGCGCGCATCCTGTAGATGGATATCCTTGCTATGTCAAGTGGGCAAAGGATAGTTGATGTTCGGACGATGGTGGATGTATACATTTGCTTCATGACAAGTTACATTCATGTTTTTGGACGTCTATTAATAGAGGTTCATATGGCTCGAATAGTAATTATGATAAATGTAAGTTGGTACGAGCAAGGGAGCTTCGCAACGTGACGACTATCGTCGACTCTAACTAGGTCCGTTAGAAACTAGCTCATCCCTTCTTTCCGATCCGCCTCTATTTAGGCCATCATAGCGCACGTTAATTCGTTCTTCAAACTTTTCCTTAAGCCTTATCAAATTCCTCCCCAGAAAGCTCTGAAACAGAGTCATAAGCCCCGCTGTCTCCCTCAGTCGTTTTAGGGGCGCCTTTAGGCCTCATATTAGGCTTGTGAGGAGTCATGTTGCCACTATCATCGCGATAGATATGGACCCGATTTCCGCCTGGTCTCCGGTTATATCGAACCGTGACATGCTCTTTTGGGTCGTTGTCAGTTGCGTGCCACCACTTTCCTCGAGCACTGAAGTTCAAACAAAAAGGTATTAGACGATATTATATCTTGTAAACGGAATATAGATTCAAGGAAAAGTAAGGATAAACCGGAATTTAACAATGAAAGGTAAATAAAACTAGACATGCCTGTAAACGGTAGCCTGAGTTGAGGTTTTGAGGACTTGGTAAGTATCTCGAGCTTTCGTACAAGCCACGATGATCCCTTGTTGTTCTCCTGGCTTAACCGTCGGAGGGTTAAATTGCACTTCTAAAGGTGCCATAATGAATATATGGTAGTTCTAAACGATAGATTGATTGATATAATCTTTGAGGTTTCTCTACTCAAAGATGTTTGAATATAGAGGGAGGGAACTTTCGGTTTAATAAAGAGGGACTGATCGGTATAAGGTCCTCCCCACGTTAAAAATCGAATCCAATCAACCTTGCGACTATTTGAAACCCACTTCGGTTGTCACCCGGTGATTGGGACCAAGAGACGATGGTCGGCCCACGTTGCAGGAAGAGCCAGCGGTTAGGAGCCCATTGGATAGGAAATGGCAAGAGGTTATGCAAGACTGTCAACACGAGGCTGGGCACAGCGGTTATGTTGTGCCAGGACTTAGGCTCTTGTTACACAAGCCTAGCTCTTACTCTCCCGAAGGTATCACGGCTTCTATGATGGCAGAACTGGCCACCTTGGTCACTAGGAGTATCAGAACAGACGTAGCGAGGGATTGGATAGGCTCCTTTGTCTGATATGCCTCTTTGTCCAGCATTCCTGTACTAGGTATACAAGGACTTTACCTTTAGAGGAAATTTCAAGGGGCGGCATACGACATACGCAACCACGCCATAAGATGATGCCTATCGCTTGCTAATTTTGGATGGCCACAACACACACGTACATACCGAGATGATGTGGAAAGCACACGATCATAAAGTCGTCTTGTTATATTTACCTGCAGGCGCCAGTGACGAGATTCAGGCTCTCGATGTAGTTGTGTACTCGTCGCTTAAAATTAGTTTCGCTAAGAGAATTGTCGATATGTTGGCTACCTACCTATGTAGGTAGGTACCTAGGTTAGGTACATAATCATTTCCGTAACATCGCCTTGAATTAAATTTTCATTTTAATACATAAATTTCAATCATTACGATAAAAGCGGTTATTTACGATAAACTTATTTTCACGTCAGGGAAACTCATAAGCATTTTGTGAAAATCAAATCGCATCAAAGGCACTACCTAAAGCAACTAACTACATATAGGAGGTAGGTAGGAAGTATGTGAGTATGGCAATTAGGAAAAAGGTCCGAGTCGCTCCGAAGCTTATTAGCCAGTATCGTATGCAAAGGAATGAACCCTAACCCTGACCAAATACTCTTTCCTCATACGTGATCCATAATCATGTCGCCGATCGGGACCCGTGTGATCTCTCCTCCCGGACCTTCGGGACGTTCGACGAAACATTTCTGGCACAGGAAGGTGGCCTTCCCGGTGAGATAAAGGGCCCTGGCTTCTCCGCATTCGGGTCCATCGACTTGCCCCAACAGAGGATGGCAGCAGTGCTTGCACTTGAAGACACCGATATCCCCAGACCAGGACGGATGGGTGGCTCGATTGGCGAATTGGTGTGCTAGATTGAAATAGAAGTCCGGGACTTCCTGCTTGGCCACAGATCGAAAGTGCTTGTTAGAGAAAATCAACCACTTATGCGAAGTGACAGAGGACGCGAACTGAATCAAGGCAGGGATCAGTTTGAGACCGCAGGCAAGCCTAACGCCTCGAAAGAAGCCGTCGTAGATCAGCTGTATGGCCGCCCGGTTATCCTCGTCGTGCTGGCCGGGGCCATAGTGTCTGGCTGCATACATGACCAGGGCTTCCAGTGCCTTGCTGAGGCCATGCTTGGCAGCGTTAAAAAGGGGCACGGACCGGAAGAAGTTAGCGGCCTTATACACACGGACGTACGCCTCGAACTGGAGGGCCGTGTCAGCAAAATCACCGCCGACGAAGCCTAGGGAGACTGTCAGCCAAAAATTGCCACTGTAGAAGAGCTCGTGGGATATTAGACATACAACCCTGCTGCATCCAGATGATGGAGTAGTCTACAGCCTTGGCGGTGAGTCCGACGATGATGATTTCATCCGCGTTAGTGTCCTAGTCCTATTAATATATCATTCACTTATGGCTGAATTTACGAGGTTACTTACCATGGGGCCTTGGGGCAAGGTTTTCTGGAACCACTCGATGCGGCTGGTGGCCAAGTATGGAGAAACCATCCAAGTTTGGTCCTCACACTTCACGAGGAGGAAACCCGCAAGGTTACTCGCATCGCTATAGATGTACCTATCAGTAGAAATTCAGATTAATTTATATTATGCCGGTGACTTACATAAGCTCCGCAGAGGCTGGTCCAACGGTAGAAGCCATCTTGAAGTGTAGATCAAGGTTGATGTATAGGTGTTGTCGGTAAAGGGTCAAGAGCTATACTCTTGGTGCAAAGTGTCGATGGGGATGGAGGAAAATGGGAGGAAGAAACTGGGGGAACAGCCGGAGTATATATAGATTCGGCGGTGCCGCTAGTTTGGGAAAAGTCAGCCTTAGAAACAATGGAAAAGCCAAATGGGAAGGAACGTATACAGCCAATTGATATTGATTGCACCTATAGTTGTCTTGGGAAGAGGCTAGTTCACGGGCCATGTGTATTATCGCCAGTCTTTTGCGTATTGATAGGCCATTTAATGGAACTGTTTGATGCTACTGAACAGACAATAGCCACTTCATACCGTCGTACCTGGCATCATAACGAAGCAACAATGTTACTGGGCAAGGAGATATGCACCTGACGGCAAACTATTACGTGTGTGATAGCGGTATACCCTGGTACATACAAGGTACCTAAGGCACTGAGGATTCTTGTCTCTAAAGGTTGGCCTCCTACTCGTACTAACACTGTTCCCTTGCACTGGTCAACACTGCTGACCCCCCCTCTATGGGGCTGGGTGGCCACAAGGTCAGGGCTCTGATATCTGGTTCGTACCCATACCCATGGAAGTTACCAAACGTGCAATTCGCCATTCTATCCACCAGTAGCGTCGTTTGATATCAATGAATATTTGACGGCTGACCCATAAGGTTCCTTACAGCTTCCCCCCTGAGGGAGATACTAGAACTGATTGGGGCTGAGTGCCAGGAATCCCGACACACAGGGGATTCGCATAGACATTACTCAGGTAATTATTCAAGCACTGTTGTGATAAGATTTTGGGGATGCTGTTGAGATCCATTACTGGGTATCGTCACGAAGCCAACCGTGCCGATGAAGAAACAACTACGTTCCGCAGAGAGATATGGACCTAAGGGCTACCAAGTTTCAGGTCCTTACATATGAGGCAGGGCCAAAGGGCTTTACACAGGTGGTAAGAGCTAAGAATCTGACAGATATAAGGTGCTAGGAGTCGACATAACTCTACTGAGCTACAATAGATACTTTAGAATCCCAAAGAGTCTCCCCTTTATCCTCAAGGCATCCGTATAATGCACCTTAGAACGATGTGGTAATTCCTCCGAGTCTAATGGGTACCCTAACTTCCGCTAGACGTTTAGCTGCACGAGAATGAGTTGTCCTTGTAGTTTCTGCTCCAATTAGTATATGTAGAGGCATATGATCAAGCGGCAATATGTGTTCACGGAAGACATGTCGTTCACACGATCACGTGTTGACCAGCACGGGCCCATATTACGGGTCCGATTAGTGGGAGCTCACGTGACTGTCACAACGTCGGGTAAGATGTGTGGAAATAAAGACGCTGTTGTGCGAGGAGCTATGACCATAATACTAAATGGCTGTTGGCATATATGTTAGGGTTCTTGTTCTTTGACCGCAGCCTTTCTACTGGGTCGGCACGGTTCTCTGCCTGGGTTAACATTGAGAACTCCGATCTATGGTGTGAGGGGCCGAAAGGCTAGAATCTCGAAGCTTTAATTTCGTGTTTAGTTAAAGTGCAACTCGATACAGGCAGGTAGTTTATGAAGCAAGGCTCATGACCTTATGGATAGATTTTGTAACATTAGAAAGGTAAGTAATAGGTACGTAAACTCGACGTTGACTCTTAACATTATGGAAATTTTACTGACCTGTCAGATTCAGATTTTGAAACGGTAACCGCCAGATGGAGGAGCTTCTTTCAAACCAAACCCTGAGCTGACCAAATGGCCAAGAGTTACATTCAGTTTTTCTTATACAGAAGTGAGAAATGGAACTTATCAGCTTACGGTTGTTTAAGCTGCAGGGCGCTATACCTATCTTGGCAAAGCTATTAGCCCCATATATTTCAAAGATCTGCATGGAGCTCTACGTCATTGCTCCGCTTACCAGTCTCACAGCTCACTGAACCCTGCAGCTCCATCTGCCACGAGGCTGATGCATCCTTTTTTTTCTCTTCTGTAAGGCTGAACAGGCACTAATCTGAAATTCCATCGTCACCACCCATGAGCTCAACGGAATGCAAATGAGCCGCGCACATTCTCACTTTGCGCTGATGGACACGGTCGCAGGATGAGCATTCACCTCCAAGACAAATTACCCCGCAAGCCGCCCTAGAAACACAGCTGCCACACAACCCCCGAAAGAAGGGGAAGGAAGAAAAAAAAAGGGAAAATGGCAGCCCCCCTGAGAACCGCCGTCGCCGCGGCCTCGACCGGCTTCGTGCCCCGCGCCGTCTTCGAGGTGTCCCCCTCCATTACGCGGTCCTACTTCCTAGGCCACCACGCCGGCGCCCTCGCGTCCATGCGCAAGGTCCTCTCCAACGTCGGCCTCGTCCTCGAGTGCCGCGACAGCCGCGTGCCCCTGACGTCGGCGAACCCGCTCCTCGAGGCCGCGCTCGCGGGACGCGACCGCATCGTCGTCTACACCAAGGCCGACCTGTGCGCGCCCGCCTCGGCCAACCGGTGGGTCGAGAAGCAGCAGCGGCTCTTGACCGAGTTCCACGATGCCGCCGCTATTACTACTGCTACCGCTCGGGAAAGCGGGGCGGGAGCGGGGGCGGGGGCGGGGCGGACGCAGGTCGTGTTCGCGGACGAGCGCAGCCCGCGGCTGATGCAGCAGCTCCTCGAGGCCATCAAGGCGCGCGCGGCGGCCGCGGAGTCGCTGACGGGCGTGCAGGCGCTCGTGGTGGGGATGCCGAACGCGGGCAAGTCGACGCTGCTGAACGCGCTGCGGCGCGTCGGCATGCGGCTCCCCAAGGCGGCGCGCACGGGCGCGCAGCCGGGCGTCACGCGCAAGCTCAGCACGCCCGTGCGCGTCATCCCCGAGGACGTCCCCGGCGGCATCGACCAGGGCGTCTTCGTCATCGACACCCCCGGCGTGTTCGTGCCGTACGTCGGCGACGTCGAGGCCATGCTCAAGCTGTCGCTCGTCGGCTGCGTCAAGGACGGCCTCGTCCCCGCCGAGACCGTAGCCGACTACCTGCTCTTCCGCCTGAACCGGCGCGACCCGGCCCTCTACGCCGAGCTCAGCGCCCCGACCAACGACGCGCTCGAGTTCCTCGACGCCGTGGCGCTCCGCACGGGAAAGCTGCTGCGGGGCGGCGTCCCGAGCCGGGAGCAGGCCGCCGACTGGGTCGTCCAGCAGTGGCGCAAGGGGAACCTCGGCCGCTTCGGCCTCGACGACGTCAGCGAGGAGAGCCTGCGGGCCTCCAGGGCTAGGGCCCTGGCCGGCGATGACCAGCAGCCCCTGAGCATGAGCCAGGCTAAGAAGAGGGAGAAGGAAACTCGGAAGGAGAGGAATGCCGCCAAGAGACAGGCGGCGGAGGGAGCCTGACTGCTTTCCCCTTATCCACTCACCCCTTACTGTAACACTAAGACACTTCTACTGCTAGCATAGGGTATTACATTTGACGGGACACGATTGGTCGGCAAAGAGCTGAGCAACTTTGGTGTAAATTTAGCGTGAAGACAGCTGTATAAATATTTATCTATAGATGCTACTAATATGATGAAAAATCGTCGTTGGTTGCATTGTACATTGAATAGCTAATGTACCATATACAGCAACGAAATACTACCTATGTGGTGTAGCTATAAGGGTATATTTGAAGGTATAACATCGCGCCTGAAAAAGAGATCCTATCCCATCCAGCGCCAAAGAAGCGATTTTCCGCCTCCAGGTCCTTAGAGTCCCGCTTCGAGGATTCCCATGTTCCTTCAACCCACCCATATGAAACTTTTGTTTTGCGAGCACAGCCAAATCTGGTCGTAGCGAAATACCAATACACTCTTAAAGTCCCCGTCCGGACAACGCCAAGCAATGCGGAAATCTAGATACAAGCTGGAGCCTGACCAATACTAGAAAGCAACCCTCGAAACGCCAACCCAATCATCGGACAGAAATGATATACAGGTCTACGGCGCAAACTCTTGCTGCCACTTCACCAAGTCTCGAGTCAACGAGTCCATCATTTCGATGCAAGACAATTCCTTAAAATCCGTGCCGTTGCTTGTCGGGCCGTTGGAGTTTGCAGCTACTTCGTCGGGCTTCTTGCTGCTGGAACCATTTGTCTTGGCTAAAGGTGGTGAGCCAGTGGTCCCACTCCCTGTGCTCTTTTGTTGTGAACTTGTCGCGGATTCTGGCGTGGGTTCTGACAAGGGTTCGTTTGCTAGGTCGACCTGTGTCCTGGAAATGAAATCCACGATGAAGTTGGCGCGTCTCTTCATATCTGTCATCGTAATTCTTGAATTCATGCCGCCTTTCGACTTGCTCTGTTTGCCACCACCCCCCTCTTGGGCTGAGGATTTGCCATGAGACGTGCCGTTTTCCTCTCCATTCTTTGTGATATCGCGCGACACTGACCTTGCCGGTGACTCGTCGTGGTCGCGATTATCGCGATCTTTTGTATACTGATTCCTGCCTTTCTTTTTTTGGTTGGGCGCCTTCTTCTTATGCGAGTTGGTGGGAGCTGGTACGGCGGGGGGTGTGTCGGGAACGGGCTGTGACGATGCTGGAGGATCTGGGGGTTGCGCCGATTCTGTTGCTCTGTTTACTGCTGCACGGACCGCTAATGGTATTTCTTCCGACGGGTCAGAGTCTATACTCAGGTTAGCTCTTTGCTATGCTAGCAACTGATAGAATTGCTTAGTTACCATCAGCTCGTCGGCGTTCTGCGCGGCCTTTTCGCTTATTAGCAGCCTCAGCCCGCTTACGTTCTTGCTCTTCACGACGCTCGTCTCTCTCGGCCTTCTCGCGTTGATTGCGCGCGGCGCTCCGAGATTTTTTGGACGATCCATTACGAAGCGTCGATTCGTCGTCGGACTCCTCGGGTGGTGGGGACTGAGGCTTTTCGATTTTAGGGGACGGGGACTTGGAATTCGTCCGCAGTCGTTTGACTACCTCGACTTTCCTATACCTTGATTAGCTAGAGAATAAGAGAATACTGACGATTATTCATTCAAGACATACTCTTCGCTATCATCTCTACCTCGCTTGGGACGCCGTAGCGGGGGTTCTGTGGTCTCGGGAATTGCATCTTCCTTGCTTGCTTCAATTGCTCGGCGCAGCTGTTCCTCTTCGTCGTAGGCAGCGTCCCGGCTGTTCATGGTGGAACGTCGTTTCGAATTATGCGCGGATGCTGAAGAGCGTGAGTTTTTGGCAGTACCGCTGTTAGGAGATGGCGCACCATCTTTAGTCGCCGACGTGGCTCGCGAAGCAGCCCGTGAGGATCGATGAATGGGTAGAAATATCGAATATTTTTGTCTGGGTCCCATGGCGTTAATATGTCAATTTGTAATGGGGGTTGATGTGGAAGGAGTCTGGGAGGGGACACAGTTGGAGAGGCATGATCGACAAGGGCGTGACCGTCAGCACTCCGCCTCAGCTGAAGGACCGACAATGCGACCGCTGCCTCAATCAGATTCTAGGACTCAATGACGAGACGTACCCATTGCTTGCTGTGTATATCCTATGTAAGTCTTTGCGACACCTTTCGCAGAAGTACTGAATATCGTCGAGATTGGACTCTTCGGCGAAACCGACGCAAGCGCCGTGCTGCCAGGTATTGCAAAATTCGCATTGTACATAAAAGCCAGCCATGTCGTCCGTGACCTCGATGGCAAATATTCGTTCGTGGTCAATTGCGTCCTTCAGGTTGTGCCTGGCTTCCTCGTCAAAGGGTGGCGGTCCTGGGTATTCGTCGTGGCCGCAGATGCAGCGGACGGCCTCGTCGTCCTCTTGAATATCTTCGCTAGTGGGAGCCATGTCGAGTAGTTCTATCTTGGCCTGGGCCTGCTTTTCGCGTTCGTCATCTTTTCCGCGGGTGCTTCGGCGGCGGAGGGTGGTGTCCTCGTTCGGGGTGGTGATTGAGTCCTCGGGGGGTTCTGAGGACAGAGAGCCGCTGCCAGTCGACTTCTGAGGCGAACCAGTCTTCACAAATGCCCTCGTACTTCGTTCAGGACGTCCGGATGTACTAGACGCGCTGGAGCTATTGTGTGATTGTGATTGAGTAGTTCGCGCGCGCGAGGAGCGTCTAGTCGGAGAAGTACCGGCCATCGCTCGTAGTGTGGGTAGGTAGACAGGCAGGCAGGCGACTCGTTGGAATGAGATCGAGGAAGGCTGTGAGAGCGGAGGAAGGATGAAACTCGAGGACGAATGTAAACGTTGGAGACAATGAAGTATTTTCCTAGGTTCGAACTGAAGAAAAAAAAGGTGGTAGTGAGTGATTGGTCGCGACAAAGGAGAACGAGAGCGGAGGCGGCTAGAAGAGGGTGAGAAGACCAGAGGCGCTCCTCAGTCGGAGGAAGAGGAGCTCTTGAAGGAATTCTTGCTAAACGAAGTCAGATGAGAGAGGACATGAACATCGCAAATATGTCTTCAAGGTTATCATGACTGAATTCGATGCTCGTAAAAGACTGAGGTAGCTTGGGAAAGGTAGGAAGAGTAGAGAGGGGGGAGTGTTGGTGAAGGCGAGCAAGAGGGTCACTTTTTGGAGAGAGCAACATTGCATAAGGTATAGTGGTAGGTATAGCGGTAGGTATAGCGTTAGGTATAGGTATAGGTATTGTTCCTTTAGCAGGTCCCTCGCTCGGCGCGGGCAGACTCGCGCGACTACCTATTACCAACTAGTACCTCTCTAAGCTCTAACCTTAGCAGGGACCCCGGCAAGTCCTTTTTTTTCCTCTTCTCTTTTTTCTTTTTTTTCTCTTTTCGGGTTAATTCCATTTTTAGGTAAGCTTAAGCTTTTTGATCCCAATTGATCCGGGCGTCTGTCGGTGTCCTATCGGTCCGTGCTATCCACCTGCACAGGCACCTTGAACAGCTTGAACAGCTTGAGGGGCAGCTGGTAGAGCGCCGTCCGCTTGACGCTGCAGGTGTCCAGGTGTTGTGTTATATTCCAAGGTACGTACCCGTGGGGATCTACCAAATCGAACGCGGGGCACTGTACTCGGAGTCTTGGTTCACACAGTATTTTGCCCATTTATCTAAATGATAGATTCCCGTGCATATTAGGCATTGGATATTGATGATTACCTAACACCCCTAAGACTCCTAACCCTACAACCCCTAAGACTCCTAACCCTACATACAACCAGGTATGACGATGGTGATGATGTAGTTGTCACACCTGCAACCTGCGCAGTCGCCGTGGTGGCCAGGACAGATCCAAGAACTCGGAGAGAGTACGGAACAACATTACAGCAGAATTGAGAGCAATTGGGCTGCATTGTCGCTCACAGCTTAAAGGGAAATGCGTCGTGGCTTGACTGGCGAAGAAGGAATGTCGATATGGTTTAGGTAGGATGAGATACTTACGTGGAGGGGGTAAGGCCATTGTCGTGTTCCGTACCTTGCGCATTGCATCTGACTTGTTTGGTCGATAAGTCGATAGCAACAAGTATAGGTACCTAACCGCAGATTAATAATGGCCCACGGTTTGTCTTGGAACTTGGTACAGTACTTGGTCTACCGTCCCCCCTGACACTGTGGCCTCCCACGTCTCCGTCAATTACATATCGCCAGCACAACGATATCCCCTACCTCGTAGGTACCTACCACTTCATTCAACATTGCCGAGAGAAACACCATTTTGCTCTGTCCAAAGTCCCAACAACGAACGAACACCTTCGCTCTCTCTTCTGTAAAGTCTTTGCATACCATTGTCTGAATACCAACATCTATTCCATGCTTATTCGAAACGATCCCTCTTCAACTACCTAATCTACTAAGCCCCATAGCGAGGAAGAGGAGCATCCTAAATACTTACATAGCCTCTCGGAGAAATCGCTGTAGGCTGCATTGGTCATCTCCCACCACCACCTGTAGCCGTCATTTCTTCTCTAAGTATGTACAACGTCCTCATTATATTCTGCCTCCACTGGGCAGCGGCACATTCGTGGTAGACCAAGTAGCCCCTCGATCCCAGGCAGCTTATCCTGACAGGAATACATACATGACTTAATGGGCTTGTATTAAATGTGGCCGCTAATATAGAGAAAAGGAGAAGATTGCCTCAGTACGATCCACCGCGAATAGTGACCCTACGTCGTCCCGAGCCGACTCCCATTATCTTGCAATAACCTCTGGCTGCATTTCCTCTAGACGGGGGGAGTAGGATATTCTTAAAAGTGACAGCCGGGCTGCCACGGAATACGGTTTGTCACAAGGGGATGTGATGGGTACGTTGCCCCGTTCCCCGCCAGCTGCCAGCTCAGAGCGTCTCGAGAGCTCGAGAGAGAAATCCTATCCAAGATACCGTAGCAACCACTAGCCGGCGTAAAGTTCTCGCCGAGCTGAATGGTTCTGGTTCTAGTTCTCGAAAGTCTTCGACATTCGTTTCCCTTCCACCCTCTCGCGTTGCTGGGTGGGACAGCAATGGGAAGCATATTCTTGCCACCTGAACCTCAACAAACGAAATCATGCCCAGTGCCTGATCGTTCGACGCCCCTTCATCTTTTTTCTTAGTCACCATGCTTAGTTGCTTCGTTTCTCCGGTAAGAGCTGTTTGGTTAACACTCTCGCGACTTTTTCGCCGAGCAGGTCATTCAGAGAAGATGTCGCCCGAGTCTTCTTCGCCGTTGTTCCCTGACCGGCCCATTCGACCGCTACCGAAACGCCGATTACGCGAACGATTGTCGCCAGATGTTGCCGATAGCATACAATACCCGCCCGCACCCCAGACTGCGACGCCCCTGTTTGGCTACCCGTATAGCTCGAAGGACGACTTAGCTGGGCTGGGACCCGATCCTCCGAACGTAGCGCACCGAGAGAATCCCGCCGAGTTGGGTCAGGAAGCGAGCTTGCGGAGAAATGGCCTGGGCGCGGAGCAGGATGACCATGCATTACTCGGACAAGCCCGTAGGGCTTTCGTGCCGCGGCCTATTCATGATCCGCCGGGACACGCGATCCGAGTACCTTTGCGTCAGAACCAAGGGCGACCAGCCAATCCGCAACCGCCGCCTTCGACGACGTCCTCTGCGGATGGTTATGACTCGTTTGAAAATAGCAACAATAAGAAGAAGAGGAAAATTCCGACTGCTGGTGAGACAATCTTAAATGGTACGCACGTGCTCAATGATCTGGGAGCATTAGGGGTATCATCGGGAACAGCGGCTGGCGACGATGGATCTTTAGAGGCATCAGGGGTAGCTTCGGCGACGTATTATCAACCGGGAGGACCAACCACGAACGGGCAAGGAATTTCCGGACCCGGGAGGGGCAGGTACGGTCGTGTACGGAACGGCAGGAGCCCGCTGAGAGTCTTGTCGGATCCTAACAGCATCTGGGGAAGTCGAAGCTCTAATAAACTTAGACCCGGCACAGGTGCTGTGCAATATCCGTCACACCCTGCAGGTACGTTGAGCTGCGTGAAAATACCCTTGCCCATCCGTCATATCCACTGCCTTGCGATTCTACTTTGGGTAGCTACGTAAGGAGGTAACTTTGCACAAACAACCTCAATTCATCAGCACATTTTCGACGAGTCGTCTCTGTCGTCTTCCTATTATCTTTCCAACAGCAGCATACAGCTACTCCAAACAAGCTTTTCATTGCTAACATTATATCTTCACATTACAGGAGAGAATTCCGGAATTATTTCCAGTGCTATTGCTAGCGCCGAGAAGTTGCCGGTGCCTCAAGGCCAAGAGAATAGGAGTCTCCTACACCAAGAAGCATCCATCAAGCCCAGCCCAAATTCGTCGGCACAGTTTACTTTCACCTTTGACCCGCAGAACCCGGTTTCCTGGCCTGGTTCTGACCCTGCGCCTTCCAATATGACCCCTTCGAACTACGTGCACCAGACTCCCCTATCAGCAGACTACCGAGGCCAGTACAACGGTACGAGCGCTGGCAGAGGCGCCCAAGGTCAAAACGGGTCGATTCCACCTTTGATGGCAACTAGAAGTATCCAGCCAGGAGGCCATGGCAGTTCTACAGCCGACCCGAAAGGAGCAGCCCAACCCAGCGCACCTCCGAAAAAATCGAAGCGCCGCGGCAACTCGCTTATTCAAGCAGCCAAGCAGCGCCGCCGAGAGACCGAGTACCAGAATTTTCATCATCCCCCGGCCCTAGAGGATGTATGGATCTGCGAATTCTGCGAGTACGAACGGATATTCGGTCGCGCCCCCGAGGCGTTGATCCGACAGTACGAGATCAAAGACCGCCGCCGACGTCGCGAAGAAGCCGAGCGTCGCAGGTTGCTGGAGAAAGCAAAAATGAAGTCGCGGAAGGGTAAGAAAGCGAACAAGGTGCCTGCGAAGAATAACTCTAGCGCGCCCAACCAGCAGTCTGCATCTTCGGCTAGCCAACAAGCACCGCCGCCTCCGCCTCGTCTGAATGATCACGATGAAGATCAGACTCAGCGCCAGATCCACGAAGAAGACCAAGGAGAAAACGGGTATGATTCGGAAGGTCATGATGGAGACCGTAGTCCAGAGGCAGACGTACCGAGCTCAATTCCCGTCCACGTCCACGCACATGGACCTCTCCGTGTCCAGAGCGATGCTGAAGAAGTTGTAGTTGGCATGAGAGGTAGATGCGTTGGCCATTGATAAGCCTAGGTTTCTGTCCTGGATTGATCAGTTTCTGCAATATCTTCTCTACTCGCATCGTATTTCGAATCCCCTCTTTTGCATTGAGCCATTAGGGTTCCGGCAACCTGGATGTGGCCTGGCCCCAAAGTCTGTTGCAGTAATAGTCGATCATCACCTTCGCCTCGATTGATCTTACCCGTACGCTCTTGACGTTCGCAATAGCTCACGAACCTGTGGGCATCGTGTCTCAAGCACCGCTGCTGAAGAGCTTCAGCTCATTCGTTCGACCTTAGTCTATTTCAACAATCAATCGCAGAACGGGCGAGTGGGTTATTTAGGCTATGTAGAGCGGACGTTAACAGGGGTCGGGTTGATTTGTACCTAGTATCGAGAATCGACTATTGTTGAGGACGAAGAATACAACAGGTGGGTGCTATGATCAGTATTCTTAGGGGCTTTTGTTCTTGGAACCGCCCCGAGGTCTATAGACTAGATAGATCATAGAACCTCTTGAACCTGCATAACTTGGCGAATATGTGACATCCGTGTCTTTGTCCCATTGTCTGTGTCTTTATTTTCTTTCCTCAGCTACAGGGTATGACATAGACCTAGAACATTTCTACAGCTAATGAGATACCCTGGTTTTAACAAGGTATGCCCTGTGGGTATAACTAGCAGCCTTGTCTTACACTTACAACAATGATTCTAATGCATACATGAAAACAGAAAGCTTCTCTAGCCACGATATCTCCATAAACCACCCTGCCTAAGTAGCTATATCGTAGTTGAAGCAGAGTGAAGCAGAGGGAGCCACACACCGTACCGCACGTGGCTATTCCTGTCCCAACTAGGTATACGTATAAGCCAATACCGGCTTAGCGTCACTTGTCAGCTTGTTGTGGCATGGTGGCACTTACATATATATGTACATATCTGCCAGGGACTGGTGATGATGACCAAAAATGATATGTTCCAGCCGACTGGTCGAATCAAACGGCCATGTTTCGAAACTATCTGGGTACTGTTGGCGGTATTGCATATTGTATGTGTAGTATGTAGTAGTAGCGATGGTTCGCGTTGTCATAGTCCAATGACGTCACAAGAAGCTGCATCGTTTGGAGTTAAAGCACAGGCTAAAGCAGATCCATACATGTACATGTATGTACCTACATGGTACCGACACTAGGCAAACCTAAATTATCATTATTTTCTTATTTTCTTGTATTTTTCCTTTTATTCTTTCCTCTTATTCAATTTCCTCACTTCATCGAGAATTTAAATTACAGACCTTGGAATATTTACCATTAGGTCAGATAAATATATACTTTTAGTATTGTTTTAAACTGAGTGCTGTTACGGAATGTTCCGGTCTGGTAGTGGTACGTAGTTGTCGCAAAATCACTCGACCATGGCAAAGATACATGTCTGCCAACGGTCCACGACTCAATATATCAAACATGTCACATCGGTTACATGGTACGATGAATACATAATAATTATACCATACGCCCAATATGCGCCTTAAGAAACAGAAACAGAAACAGAAACAGAGCCAGAAAACAGAAACATCCTAGGTGACGGCCTAATATTCTTAAGCGTATGTACATGTACCTATAGATGCCAAGTGTATACATGCAATACATGCATTGTACGTAGTGGCTACTCAGTGTGGCTTAGACACGCTTCCCTAGTGTCATTGGGGTGTCATCATCTAAAACCTCGACTACCCTTGCCTATGAACCTGTGAACCTACGAAACTAATCCGAAGCCAGGATCCTCGCTCCCAAAGAGCTCTAATGCTTTTTTCGTTCCATCGCGCCGGGAGAAAAAAAGCCATCTCGAGTTACGCTTATATCCCGCGAGCCCGCGTACTTCCACGCAAATCCATCCTAGATTTATACTTGTTGCTTTTGAAAAGAGTATCTTGCCCAATATTTTCCTATAGTGTTATCTCATGCAGCCTCTATTATAGCCGATACAAAACCAGGCCTCGAGCCTGCGGACGAGTTCATCATGTTCGGCAACTCGCGAAGGTATCGGCCGCCTAACCCTGTAAGTAGTTCCTTATCCCGACTCAGTCGCATGCTATTGTTTTGGAGCTCTCTATTTCAATTACACCATCACACGATTCATGTTTTCTTTGTTCTTCATCGACACTAGCGCGATGCATCTGTCTTTCAAGGTGCTTCGTGGTTGGTTGACGTGAAGATTGCGCTGGACGGGTCATTCTCTCATCATGACGGCGAATCCTCCTCTATGCCATTATACTCTACTCCCCCTTTAATCGCATTGTAGTCACTAATAACTTTGTTTTCTTTTTCTTCTCACAGCCTCTATACTCTGCGACTGCGAACCCGAATGCTACTTCGGCTGCCGCATCCGCCTTCATGTCCGCCTCCAACCCGAAGCCCGATAGGACGCTCTCCTCGGCTGCCGCTGCGGCAGCGCTGAGGGCGCGTCCTCATACGCCTACAAACGTTGGTCAAGTTCAGACAAAGCGGACGATACGTCGAAGTGCCTCGGTATCTTCGGCAGGTAGCGCTTCCGCCGCCGCTACTGCTTCGCGGCCAACCGCACAACTGGAGAGACAAGGGAGCTCGGGCAGCATGACGGAGCGGACCTTTCGAAGCCCTTCGCCTCATCGATCTACTTCGAACCACGCGACAGAACAATACCCGCCAGTACCTCAGATACCTGTAGGTCACAAGAAGTCGGCTTCAGCTGGGACAGGAATGCAACCTTTTCGCACCGCTTCCCAGAAAATGAAGACGGGACATACCTCGTGGTACACCCAACCCTCGGGCGATCCAAGGAACGTTAGGACCGCCGATGCGCCGATGAGGACGGGTAAACTCCAACAGCCAAAACCTCAAAGCCCTGCCTCCCCCCAACGGCCAGATAGCAGAAGCTCGTCAGTGAACTTCTCATATCCAATTGGTTTTCGCACGCAATCACCACCTGCGTCTCCCACATCCGCTCAGGGGCCGCAGTTTTCTAGTCCGCCTCCACGAAGACCTGCTTCACCTCCAAGATCAAATAGGGCATCCTTCTCGTCAGTCACGAGCGGAAAATCCGATCGACCAATGGTGTACGACCCAAACTCCAGGAGAATGGTTCCAAAGCCTACGGTAGATAATGCGGAATACTACGTTAAGGAGGCAGCTGTGAAACAGTCCAAGAGGAAAGATGATGGAACTCGACGGGAGAGTAGCCACCTAGCAAAAGGGACAGTCGCGCGGATTAAGAGGACTACTGTCGATGCTAATGAGGGTGAGCGCAATTTACCGAAACGGGAGCAGCCAATCGTTGAGTCAGCCCCAACAGTGGAGGAGTCACAGATGTTGGAAGAGCCTGCGGTGAAAGCTATCATTACAGCACCCAGAAAGCCAAGTCAGCACCAAGACGAGCCTGAAAGGAACCAGCTACCACAGCCACAAGACCTACCAAGCCAACATATTACCCACGGCCCAAATGGCAATTCCCCAGCCCATCTTCTCATAGGAAAGAAACCATCTATCGTGCAAGAAGAGTCTGATGAGGCGGATGAGGAAATGGATTCGATTGTTCGACCATCTCAGAAAGTACTAGACGCACTAGATGCGGTACCGACGAGGCTGTCTATCGCTGAGCGGGCTGACCACCTACAACCTTCCGACAAAGCAGCCAAGCAACTTCCAACAGATAGCACGTCTATGGAACATCAAGCCGGACCTCCGAAGGCAGCTACGATAGAGAAAAGGGCGGTATTCGTGGAAAATAAGCCAGTCACCGAGCTTTCTAGGGAAAGCAGCAGTTCACGACGGTCAAGTTCGAACAGCCCAGCTCGTCAAGCCCACTTTTCTGTGGCTCCCTTAGATAGCCTCGCAGTGCGGCACACTCCTTTACCAAGGTCGGCATCACCTATCAAGTCGGCTCTCAAGCGCACCAGTCCAATCCCCAGAGAAGTATCTCCGTCAGACAAAAGCTCAGAGGTGTCAGCGTCCCGTCACGTATCTCCCCATCAACCAGAAGAGAACACAGCATCTCGTAAGAAGTCGGTTCGTGTTAGCTTTGACGATCGTACCATGGCTACAGTTGTGGGCGAGTCCGCACCAACTAGTGAAGCAGACTCGCCTACTCCTCCAAGTCCGCAGCAAGCCAAGCGTCCTTGGTACAGTAATATTGGACGAAGCAAAAGAAGAGAATATTCCCTCGAAGATGACGAAATCATGAAGCCACGTCCTGCATTGCCAAGCTTTGGTAGTGTTAGGGATCAGAAGACGAGAGAGCCAGAAGAACGACCTCTTGTGCGGCCTTATGATCCTAATTATTCGCCTGCAGCACCGTCCTCGCCAGAACTCCGTCCCTCTAGCTCAGGCGCAACTGGAGATACTGGGACGCCTAGAGAATTATCCCCGGGCCAGTCAAGCGATCGTGCTATTGGCTCGTTACTTGCTCAAGAACAAGTATCACGGAACGCACCAAATATTTCTCGGTTCAGGGAGCCGTTGCCACCAGTTGTTACTTCCGTTGAAGGAAGTGGCTATATTTCTGACAGTAACAAAAGCTCTGATTCAGACGACGATCTTCTTGACAGCGTGGCAGGGGCTAGTGATGCGGAAGAGATTCTTAGCACGCAAGCCACGCAACTGGAAACCCAAGACAACTCTCAAAATAATTCAGTCATCCTTGAAGGACAGAAGCCTACTGACGCACAAGTGGAAATGCCAAATTCGACGCCTGTGCCGCAAGACATTCCGGAAATTGCCATCATTCAGCCCAGTCCGAGAGTCACAGAGCCTAGCACTTCACCTGCGAATATGTTAGAAGATCATTATTTCGAAGTGCCTGGAGGATTCCCAGATGAAGACTCGGATTCGACCAGTGCCCCTCAGACAACTGTCTCTCCGATGACTGCCCCTCAGACGACGCCTAAGACTAGCGAAGGTCATATCACCAGCAATGCATCCCCTTCTACTATCTTTGAGCCGAAAGCTTTGGTGCATCCTGTCCAGTCAGAAACCCTTCCCCAAACTACACTTGCCACAACCCCTGTAGGAGTAGGAGACGATAATTCCACAGATGACTCCGAGTCAAGCATCTACAGCGATGCATATGAGGATCCCTCAGAAATAGATGGCTTCATGTCCCTAGATGCTGTTGTCGATTCTCCCGTCAGCAAAGCGCCGTCTCAACTTCATGAGTTGCCTGGGGATGTACCAGAACAGGTGGATATGAAACAAACCCATTCCCAAGTCGTCCAACAGCTTCCAGTTACCTCTCAATCCTCACAACCACCACGAGATACGGATGATTGGGAACAGGCAAAAGCGTTCTGGCGTAGCCTATCAACTGAGAAGAGGCTGCAGCTTGAGCGCGAGGCTACTGAAGACGCTGGTGCGGAAGGTGATGAGGAGGAAGTTGCTCATCCAGTTCGAAGAAATAGCGGCAGGAAGAAGACTACACACCGACAACCAAAAGCTAGTAAGGCACAATCACAAACCTCGACGGCGCCGATAGAGCCCGTTGTAATACCCGATCCCGAACGTGTCTATATGATTCAGCCTGGGTCGAAAGGAAACCATGAATCTACCAGCCCACCGCCAGCCTCCTCGCAAATGCGTGCATCTTTACGTGCAGAACAGCCGGGACACAACGGAATACGAAAGACGATGAGGCCTCATTCCACGACACAACAAGCCAGCCAACCCTCCCCGCGTCGTACTGCGCAACGCGAAAATGCAACGCAAGTTTTATCCAAGGCAAACCGGCGCCAAGGTACAGCAGCTGCAAGTCAAGCATTCCAGCCTGCTACATCGAAAAACAATGTACCTAAAGACAAACCCTCCTTAAATCGCCGCGGATCTGATGCCAGCGACAGCAGCTTTAAGCGCAGTCGCGCTGCAAAAGGCGGAGGTTTCGGCCTCCGTGCTTCTATGCGTCCATCATCTATTGGCCCGCCTCGCGATGCAACTCGAGGCTCCGGCCGGTTCAGTCTACGGTCACTCTCACCAACTGGCTCATCATTCCGCCACGGCCCAACAGCCAACACTGGAGGCGTAGCCCCGGCCGGGATGATGAAGCGTACTTTGAGATCCAGTAGCGCATCCAGTCAGGAGAGAGTACTCCCTTCTATTCATATCCCATCTTTTGGTCGGTCGAATAAAGCATCTGCTACGAAGCGCTCCAAGAAAACCAGTCGCTTCGGTGACTCAGATAATGAAGACGACGTGAGAGATTCTAACTTTCAAAGTCGCTTTGATGACTCGAGCGACGAAGATGACGCTCGTCCTAGTTCTTCGTCGCATGCTCGACCGCTCTCTAAAGGCACTCTTCGCGCTTCTACTGGTACGGCAGGCTTCAGAAAGTCTACCCCTGTTCCCGAAGCAGACGAGGATTCACCAGAGCTCCCCGATAGCGACGATGAAATGCCTAGTCCCTTGCGAACCCCTCGAAATCCGTCTACTACCGGCAGTGCAACGATGGTTCGATCTAACTCTGGGGCTCTCGGAACCGCTACGCTCACACGGTCGCGATCCGGCCGCGGTGGGTTTGACACCTCGGCGACGATACCCGCCTCGCCACACAAGGATAGACGAGGCTCTTTCATGAGTATCCTAAAGCGCAACAAGAGAGCAGAGCAGGCAGGCAAAATCCAACGGCCAGAGATTATGGAAAGCGCAGCAAGACGGGATACCAAGCTGGAACGGAGCAGCGACCAGCTAAGAGGCATCCGCGATGATCATCCTGCCAGCCCAAAGCTCCAGAAGCGAGCTTCCGTGATGAGAACCGACAGTTGGCCTTTAGCTGAGGCTTCCGAAGGTGACGGCATGAAACGAACCAATTCGGCCGGCAATCTACTCGATCTGAACAGCACGATGGGAGCCATTCAAAGGCCTCCCCTAGATGATAGACGAAGTATGAGCCTGGGGCTTCCCATGACATACGATAACGAGCTTGATCACGTAGCCGTAGACGGAATTGGACAGAAAAAGAAAAAGAAGTTCGGAGCGCTGCGCCGAATGTTCGGCCTGGATAACTAGGGGAAGTCCAGCGCCGAGAAGAAGACGCAGCAGCAGCGAAAACTAGTGAAGAAAAGGGGTCGCGGAACGATGTAGTTATGTTACGCCCGTCATCATTACGAATCGCCACTTTCTCTATGTATACCGGGGCGACGGGAGTATCGGAAACGGACCAAGGGCTCGGAAACACCTCGAGGCGGCATTGATTGCTGAGTTGATACCCCATTCCCGCTGCGGCCGACCATAAGCTTGCAGTTTTCCGACTTGCCCAGGCTCAAAACGCATAATAATACGACTATCGGATTTTTTTCTCTTTGTTTAGGATAGGGACGTATACAAATATGCAGAGTCTCGCTAGAAATCACGCGTTGGCAGGCGTGGGATGCTACTTATTTTTTTTTTGTTACCACGCGGGATTTTTTTATTACCACTTCAAATTCAAAGTTGAGCGTGATACCAACGAAACACCTGAGCTGAGCTACTTGCCCGAAGGAGGCAAAAAAAGAACGCAGTCAGCTAGATAAACGGCGAGACGAGGGGCAACGAGCATCAAGACAATCGATATGCCCTAGCAGATAATGTAATACAGAATTCGCTTAACTTTAGTATGTTCGCCCAGAAAGAGGGGAAGACTCATCCTTTTTGAATTTTTGCACTTTTGTGAAGAACTCTAGAAGCCATCGTGAAACGATACCTATTAGACCCTAGAAAGTTGGGGTAGGGCAAAAGGCAAAAACCCCCACGCTTTCGTATGGGCCGGACGCGTGGTTAGTGTATGTAGGAAGAAGGGGGGAAAAGGGGGGGAAAAAGGAAAAGGCAAAGGTAAGTGGAAACATCATCGTGACCCTCGGAACGTCGGAGGCGGTGGGTGTTGCGTTCTCCGGCCCCAAGAAATTTGCCTCCCTCCCACCCTTCCCCTTCTTTTTGGAGCTGAGTAATGCAAATACATACACGTATGTAATGTAATGTTAGGGCCAACACCGACAAGCGAAAAGAAGAAGAAAAATCTTACAAATTAAACACGGTGGACTCCTGACTTGAGTTTTTTTACACTAATAAGCGAGCTGGTGGTATCTGAGTTTGTGGGAAAGGATGATACTGTACACGAGGTAGAGTAGGCCGTTGTATCAGTGTGTGTATATTAGGTACATTTGTTGGTCGTTTCGAGGTAGCGTGATAAAAATGATGGCATTGTTCAAGCAGTTTAAGTAGTTCAATTCGAGACCAGAACTTTACTAGACTCGAAAAAGATACCGATCTACGAAAAGGTGGACAAGGGGCAACGAAAGCTTTGCCAGCCCTGCTTATGTACATATGATGGTAGGTGAACGGACAACGATATGGGCTGATGGTCCATCACTTTCCTAGAACCGAGCGACAGCACATCCCACGAACGAGCGAAGATGAATTCCCGCTTCCGATATTGCACAAGGGGTGACGCCCTGCCCTGGAAGGGGGGTGTTGAGCGGCTTCGGCTTGGCTTTTATCTTACAAGGTTACTTATATACCTATGACATCCATCATACATGTAGGTATAGGATTGATATATTGCCCACCGGAAGCAGCCTAGCAGCTACATACGTGTACCGTCCTTCCTGTTGGTTCCCCGGTTCTTGGGGGTCCAGTCCCAGGGGCTTGTTCTATTGGGGAGTGGGCTTACTGGGTCTTTGCTGCAGCTGCTGGCAAGGTGCATGATGTTTCTTTTTGAATTTACGGGTATTGCGGGGCCGCGATTCTGTTGATTCTGCGGTAAACCTTGGGACTTGTCTAGCCTGCCAGCCTGCCTTGGTAAAAAGGCCCCTGGGAAAGCCCCCGTTGTTTAAGAGGTCGACGAGACCAAGGGACTGAGACCAAGGGACCAAGGGGAGGGCTTCGCTGGTGGTGCAGGTGGTGGCACGAAAGAGCAACGGGCGTGGGAACTTTGGACACAGAATGGTCTGGGCTTCTACCGTCTGCACTCTGCCAGCTCTGCCCACATGTCGCGCGTCGTAGCTTGACATTGGCTGTCAAGCTGTTTCCCGATCGTCTGGCGGTGGGCTTTTTCGCTAAAGGTCTCTGTGTCCTCCGGCGTTACATAGTATTTTGCATGTAGGTACAGTACATGTGCGTTACATACAGCACCCATTCTCTGCAACATGCGCATGCGATGGTGATGCAGTAGTTGGGAAAAGAAGCTCAAAAGGCTGGAAGCTAAGAAAAATGGCGAGACAACCGTGCCAGACCGCGCCAGCTCTCACGAGATAAGAGTCTGAAGGAAGGTTGAAAAAGTGTCAAGAAATGCAAACAAAAAAAAAGGGTGTAAGATGGACCTGGTCTAGGGCAGTCTGGTCCATTCGGTCTGAACTGTCTTGAACGGTTTGAACGGTTCTGGAATGTGTCTTGGCTTCTACAGAAAGCCAATCCCCGCTCAAACAGCACCCAGAAATGCACCTAAGCTTAATCGTAATACCCCTCCAACCCTCCATTAGGGGACCCCATTAGGCATTAGGGGGCCACCGAGGGGCTGATGGGGGGAAGGGGAAAGTAACTGGGGGGAGCTTGGACCCCATGTACCCCTTGTACCGTTAGTACTTTAGGTACGCTACTTCGTACAACCTAGCACACTGCACACATGCATTGGCTGGGAGTTCCAGGACCCAAGAAAAAAAAATTATTATTGTTAGTGAACCCAAGCCCGTCAGTCCCAGGAAGATCGTGAGTTTTTTGGTCCCCTGACTCTTTTCTTGGGCGGTGGTTTAGTTTTTCCCTCGTGTTTCCCAGTCTTCTCGTGCCAATAATTTCCCTGCAGTGTCTGAACTTTCTTGCTCTTTTTAATCCTCCGTCACCTCCTTCTCAACAACTACAAATAGTCCTTCTTCGATCCCAATTGACCAGTAGATTGCATCTGCATCAAACAGCTTTCGACTCACGTTTGCACGTTTCCCACGCTTCCACCAAAAGCGGTATAGAGCTCCATTTGAGGGTAGAAACGCGCATACGTCATTTCTCTGCCATTGTCAGATTCCATTCACCAACTCGTGCCCGTGCAAACTGAAGCTTCTGTTTCGCACTCATTCGTACTCATTCGTAACCCGCACCAACGCCGACACAATCTACACATAAACAACTTCTTTCTACCCGTCTAATATCCCTACATCCTAATCATTCTTTCCCTGCAATCCCCTAGATCGGCGACCGTTTATCTCGTCGACCGTCCCAATTAATTCCTCTTTCACACTCTTCCATCTCATCCCGCATCACCAATCCAGACAATTCAGACATCATGCTGTCCCGACATCTGCTGCGCGCATCCGCTCGAGCTGCAAGCTCTGCCACCAGAGCTGCCCTTCCTCGATCCACCACTCCCGCCGGTGCGGCGTTCCTGCACAACATCAACAACCCTCTCAACAATGCAGACAATAAAGACAAGAAGCATCCCGCACCCCCGCCCGGTTCATTCGCTCGTACAGATGATAGTATTACCGTCGAGTACCCCGAGGAGGACATGCTCCCCTCCTCCACTCCCGTCCAAGGCCGTGGTGGCTTCCACATGAAGCGGACTCTCGCTTCTTTCTCTCTCGAGGGTAGGGTCGGTGTAGTTACCGGTGGTGCTCGAGGCCTTGGTCTGGTCATGGGCCAAGGCATGGTTATTAGCGGTGCTAATTTGGCCATTGTCGATATGAATAGTAAGTTCCCTCTTTGTCGACCCTTTTTCCCTCTTCGGATGTTCCGTACCTTGTCTGCGACGAGGTGTCTTTTGCCCATTGGGAGCTTGCAAATGCCTTCGTTCCACCGACTTTGCCTTCTGCTCTACTCTGCTCTGCTTTGCCCTTCACCGCTCTGCCCCTTCGCATGACTTGAGTCTTTTATTCACTCATCAATTCCCACTTATATTTGCGGATCCAAGACGCGCCATGGAACAGTTCGCAGCGCACATGCTAACAATTGCTCCCAACTGAACAGAAGAGGAGGCTGAGCGCCAGGCCGTCGAGCTGGTCGAGATGTTCCGCAAGGAGAACCCCGGCGCTACTCGAGTTCCCAAGGTCACTGCTCACTACGCCGATGTTTCGGATGCCGACTCTGTGCAAGGCTGCATCGAAGGTATCATCAAGGAGCACGGAAAGATCGACCACCTCGTCACCAGTGCCGGCTTCACCGAGAACTATAATGCTGTCGACTACCCGATTGATCGCATGCGTAAGCTGTGGAGCGTCAACGTAGACGGCACATACCTCTTCGCCATCACCGTCGCTAAGCATCTGATGGCGCGCAAGGCCAACGGTAGCATGGTCTTCATCGGAAGCATGTCCGGCGCCATTGTGAACGTACCCCAACCCCAAGCGTAAGTCAGCCCCAAAATAGGTTCCACAAGATTGTGTTGTAGCCCGTTCCCGTGAACAAGGCTAACGAGATCCACCCTCTAGGCCTTACAACACCGCCAAGGCCGCCGTCCGACACTTGGCTGCCTCGCTTGCTGTCGAGTGGGCGCATGCCGGTATCCGCGTGAACTGCATCTCGCCTGGTTACATGCTGACAGCTCTGTAAGTGTCGCACCCTGCGCAATCATTTGTCGTTTGAATCAGGTTCGACCAAACCAGGATGCAAAGGCTAACAAATTGTGTCCGCAGTACCGAGAAGATCCTCGACGACAAGCCGGAGCTCAAGAAGCAGTGGACCTCGCTCATCCCCCAGGGCAAGATGGGTCAGCCCGCCGACCTCATGGGACCGCTCACGTTCCTGCTCTCCGATGCTGCTGCGTATGTCACCGGCGCCGACCTTCGCGTTGATGGTGGTTACACTCTCACTTAAGAGGTGGAACAGACGACTCTTGTTTACTCCACATGGTTTCTATGGGACATTGGAGTAGGTAGAAAATGGGCGTGATTTGGGAGTTTGCGGGATCTTCAATAATCAAAAGGTGGCCTTCGATGGGGCCCATTTGATAAAAGCTGGATACAAGGTTTCGCGACTATGTCATAAGAAAGCCATAGTTGATCGTTGTCTGCGCAGGGTTTCTTGCGAAGTTAAGACAGCTAGCATGGGATGCGAATGTTTTTTGTTTTTCTTTCCTTCCGTTCTCATATTCATTCAATACAAAGGATTAAAAAAAGGGTTGCGCGACGTTCTTCGGGACCGGGTTTGAATTTTCGCCATGGAGCCTGAGGCCAGAGAATGAGGTTGGGAATATTAACCATCTCCTAATCGCATGCTTACAGGAGATGAGATGGGAAAGGGGAGAAACCAAATATTGTTGATGGTTGTCGTCGTTGTTAGGTTTGTTAAAAAATAAGTTCCGGCGCATTTTCGTGCGGCTCTCTCGCTTAAGACTTACCCGGGATCCCGATTCCCAGGTCCAGGTTCAGGCGGTTTAGGTAGCGGTTTTTTTTCTTTCTTTGGCTTGGTTTTTAGGCGATAAATTTCCCCTCCAGTTAGTTCCCGTTCCCCCAACTGGCAAACCAACCAACCAACCAACCGACCCCCCTTTTCGCCTCCTTCTACTTTACTCCTTTAATATAAATACGCCATGCCGGCAGTTGGAGAAATTTAGAGAGAATCCGGGCACGAGTCTCCATCGGAAGCTACCTACCCACGCATTACACTACTTAGACCCGTGTGATTATTTTTTTTTTCTCATTTTAGGGTCGCACGCGGGATGTACAAGTCGACATCGACATGGTTTTTGGTTGGACGTGGATGCTGGTGGGCCGCTTTGGGGCTGGTTGTTAGGTAAGGTACGTGTAACCGCACTTTTGAGGAATCGATTTTTTCGGTCAGTTGACCGACCTTTGACGGTGCGCGTATACGTACCCTACCTTATGGTAGGTACACACATGCCCGGCGGTGAAGTCCTAGCTGAAGCTCGTTTGCAAATGTTCTTTGTCGATTATTTCCTTTGACGGTTTGTGAATAAGGGGGTTAAGGGGCCGGGAAGCAGAGTGGAAATCGATTATAGGCCAAAGAGACGGCAGCAGAATGGATCTAATTCCCACATACCTATTGAACGTGGCCAAGCGGTCAGTGGTCAGCGCTACGGCGGCATATGTACCTAATGTATGTATGTAGATGATGGGTCAGAAACTACGATCCCTTTCGTCATAAGCGATCGATCAGTTGTCCGTTCAGCTGAACGGGTCGGGTCGAGTCGAAAGGGATAGATACCATGTCAGGGGCTTCTCAACCAAAGGTTCGGGTTCTGAGGTTTTAGATCTCCGGGGTCTGACCTTGAAGCTTCCGGTTAGGCACCACGACCGATAATACATGCATAGTACGTACTTGCGTGACCGAACTCGAGATCGCCTTTGCTCGGTAGGGGTTTTCCACGGTGGAGCCCAACGTTACACAAGATCGTCCGCCCCGGTAGAACGGGCATCGTCCGAAGTTCCCCGGGTGCCTTTTAATGTAGAGGATCTCACGAACGCAAGTTCCATCAGTACTTCCAAGATATCGAAGATGGTTTTGCTTCTTCTTAGGATAACTCCTTGCATTTTAACATCCCTCATTGCTCCGGACATTTGACCGCTTTAACCTTTGGTGGTTATCGTATCTATTTTCATGTTAGGGGCATACGAAACTTGTTGCCATACCATGTCATTCCGCAGAGGATTGCCTTCGTCGTCGACGCGAACAGTATCATTAACGTAAGGTGAAATAACTGTAGGTATCGCCTGATAGCGATAAATAGTATTTCTAGATAAACCTTTATATATACCTAGGTGCAGAAACAATATCAATTTAAAGTCGGCTGAACTGTGGTGGTTTAGGACCGGCGCAGTGGTCGTATAGATGTAGCGCTTGGTAAAGGAAACAGCTCAGGCAAGAAACACATAGGCTATCAGTCATATAATTGCGTACAATACATCTTCTCACCTGCACTTTGACTCCAGTTCTGCTGCCTCCCCAGTCTGGCAGCTTGTCCCATTCTAGGCCATGATACCGCCAATTGAGAGTTATAAAGCCGTTATGTCCCCCATGACGTTCAAGCTCTAAGGTTCGTAGCGGTGGCAAGTTGCTTTCTGACGATGCAGTCCTTATAGCTGCTCTATCTCGGGTCTTGCTTCCTCTAGCGACACAAGAGAAGTGCTATCAATAAAACCAGGAAGAATATCCTGCGGTGCCAATACTAATACTGGCTTTCCTTCGACAGGTAGATCTCGAGAAGCTGGATTTGATTTAGCAGGAAGTGACTCGAGTGTGGGTGAAGTTGACACTGACAACCGCTGCTGAATATCCGCGCTGAACGTGTTCAGCGCCCTGCCTCTTATAGCCTTCAACGTCTCGAAGTCCTTACCGTGTGACCTAGCTGAGCATATGTACACCGTGTCCGACATGGCGATGGTGCAGAGACTGGTGATAAAATATCATGGAGAGCGTTGGCGGAGCTCCATTGGCACCTGTAGCCACTGGCATGTCGATCAGCCCAGTGTTTCCCTTCTAAAAAGACGAGGAATAGGCCGATAATTACTTCAGATAACGTACCGTCTTCTCCAGCTTCTAGGCGTGCGCACATGCTATCGTATATCCGCGAGGATACTTGCCGGACAATATGTATAAACCACCAGGAAGCACGCAATATGGCACTCCAGCTTGAGGGGAAGTAGCCAAAGGTGCTCGTCGTTGGACCGAGATAGAAGTATCAGCAGGCAAGGACAAATTGATTATTATCACGTCGCAAGTGACATCTGTGACGAAGACGCGATAGACACCCCGAGTACAGGACGAAAAGGGGTCGAATACCGTATTTGCGGTTGGCGTTTCGATTGCCATCCACATCACGAACGGCCGATAATTTAGGTAAGCAGGCACTTTATAACGAAAATAATCAGACAGTCAACTGGACGGAGACTTCACCCGTAATAAGCATGGCAGGCTAGATCTAGTCAATGCGGCAAGTTCTAAATGGCTTGCTGAGGTGTTGGCGCCACGTACAACCTCAATTCTCTAAGCAGTTTATGTTAAGATATTAGGACCATTTCATATATATCGTGCAATATTGGTAGCAAAATTGAAGCTTTACGATTAAGACCAAGCAGAACAATTAAACATCCAGAGACAAAGGCTACGAGACCACCACCGTCACGGCATATACCGAAGCTATTCTAAGATCCCGAAAGGGTGTACACAGCTCCCGAAAATTTCATCACCAGAATTGGGGGGACCAGCATCCGTTGCACGATTATCAATGGCTATGTGATTAGGAGGCAGGTAGGGAAGAATGCGTGAAGGGACTTGGATTTTTATCAGTCTATTCATTGCGAATGAAACCTGAGATTACCGACCATAGCTGTACGCGAAGCCTCCCATTAAAAGCAAGGCGGTATAAGAACATTGAGTTCCCGCTTCTTAAGCACGTAATCTCTCATTCCGGCGATCCCTGAAAAGCCACTGACCGTTCCTAGCCGAAAGAATATAATGTACATGGGGCCATGATGCCAAACAAATCCTTGTTTTTTCGGAAGTGAAATATCTTTTCTGGGGCTCATCGAGAGAACGAATGAGTTGCCTCTCTCTGGACCGCTCAACATAGCAACATCTCGAACGCGACGATCAAAGAATCCCGCCAAGTTTCAAAGAGAAAATTTAGGATGCCATGTAAGTACTAGGATCAATTCCTTCCTTAGGGAACTCCCTGTAAAACAAGTTAGCCAAGTATCCAAGCATCAATTACAGCTGAAACTTACGGAAGAGCAACCTCGAATCGCTTCTCAATCGACTTCAGCACCTCCTGATCCGCGTCGGTGCTTACGAACGAGATAGCGAGACCTTTGGTACCAAATCGGCCGGCACGACCCACACGGTGAAGGTAGGAATCAGCATCAGCAGGTAGATCGTAGTTGATGGCGAGGTTAATACGCTCAATGTCGATACCGCGGCCGAACACGTCTGTGGCAACACAGATTCGCTTGTTAAACTCCTTAAACTCCTTGTAGCGTTTGATACTGTATGGTCATTAGAGAGGCGTAGCTCAAGCAAGGGAACCTATACATACCGCTCTTCCTGGCTGACACCGGAGTGGACAGAGATGGAAGGGAAGTTGCATTCGCGAAGCAGCTTGTCGAGCTCGGTCGCACGAATGGTGCTCTTGACGAAGATGATCACCTGATTGAATTGCAGCTCGTCGAGAAGCTCGTTGAGCTTGCGGTTCTTCTCACGCTCTTCAAGTTTGAGGTAGTACTGCTGTAGACCGTGGAGGGTCAACTTGGTGTCTTCGTCGACGTAGTGCTCGGTGGGGTTCTGCATGAACTTCTTGCATATGGGCTTGACCTCGTCGGAGAGGGTAGCAGAGAACATCATGACTTGCTTCTGCTGCGGGGTGGATCGGAAAATATCCTGTACGTCCCTTCGCATGTCTTGGAGAAGGTTAGCCGGAGATCAAAGCTGAATCGAGTGACGAGTATCCCTACCGATAGCATCGAGCATCTTATCGCACTCGTCTAGAACGAAAATTCGAACGCTCGACAGGCGAAGGTACTTGTCGCGGACGAGGGCGTTGAGTCGGCCAGGAGTGCCGACGATGATGTGAGGGTGCGTCTCTTTGTTCTTGAGGACCTCAGCATCCTTCTGGATGGGAGTACCGCCATAGAACACGCCGGTCTTGATATCCGGCATGTACTTGCTGAATCGATTGTACTCATTTCGAATCTGGAAGGCCAACTCGCGAGTATGGCACATGACCAGAACGGAGCACTCGCCAGCAACAGGCTCAACCTGCTGAAGGGTGGTAAGGACGAACACGGCCGTCTTACCGAGACCGGACTTGGCCTGGCAAATGATATCACCTCCGAGGAGAGCTTGCGGGATGCAGGTCTGTTGGACTATAGGAATCGATCGAATGTTAGACACGGTATTTCAAGAGGTGGGTGAAGGACGCGGAGGTGGGGAGTTCGGCAAGGTCCGTCCATCATCGCAGCATCGTATCTTCTAGCAGTTACATCCATCGTCGCAGTCTTTCCACTATCCAACCCGTATAGGCGGGAGTGACGTGCTCGTCGCATCGCCACCTTCCCAGGACGTATCCGTTGGCTCGCGGCCAGATTCATTCGTCCGCCGTCGAGATTAGACTGCTAGGAATCATCGCTCTCATAGGCATTCCAAGCCCCGAACATTGCGCGAGGCTGTACCATGCCATAGAGACCGACGTTTATAAAGTACGGGTCTCCTAGGCTCCTAGGGTCCGCCAATGCGGATCCGTTTCCTCCTCATTACCCCTCCGCATAAGCATGGCGGAGAGAATGGCTAAAATTTGCCGACTTTACGCGCTTTGACCTTTGTTTTTCTTTTCTCCGACAGATTGCTTCTTTCATTGCTTGTTCATTGCTTGCGAGATGGACGGACGCTTGAAGGAGGAGTGCGTGACTTTTTAAAAGCTGTAACGTAAGATGTAGACTAACCCTCCGATGGATGCTCAAAACCGCAGTCGGCGATAGCGCGGAGCAGTTCTGGCTTCAGGAGAAAATCGCGGAAACCGGTGGCGTGAATACCGACATAGGAACCCTTCTTGTCAACGTTATTGCCAGAGGCAGCGGTATCGGCCTTCTTTCCGTTGGTAGTGGTAGCCTCGTTGGTGGCCAGCTCCTCATCGGAGTAGTCGATCAGATCCTCTTCAGCAGACATGGTGACGGTGACGGGTTAGTTTGGTTGAGGATACGAGTAGGTAGAGTGTGTCGGATGAGTGTAGATGGAAAGCGGAAAAAAAACAACTTGATAGTTGATGCAAGAAGGATGGCTCGAGACGTGATCGCTCGTCGATGGATGACGAAAAAAGTTTGTACGGGGCGACGATTCTCGAGGTGAAGTTGGAAGGTTAAAAGTGGGAAGAAAAGGTGTTGTGAGGGAAAGGCTGAGAAAAAATAGAAATCGACGTGCAGGAGCTGATGGAATGCGCGACCAGGGCGACCAAGGCGACCTAATTTTTGGCACTAGTCTGAAATTGGATTGGCGAGAGGACAACGGGGGGCGGATGCACTGACACCAGGGCACTCATCAGTGGGCCAACACCTATTTCACCTATTGGCTGATTGGATGATTGCCTATCGTGCGGCTAAACAACGGAAAGTTCCCCAGATTTCTTCCATTCCGCCATTCCTATTTGAAATTTGTACCTAAGGTACCCATGTACCTATCTAATCAGTCCCGACATCTTTTCCTCTGCCTAAGAGAGTCACATACTACACCAGCTATAACGACGGCCCTAACTCTGGCAGTTAGTCGTTTACGTCCTTATTAACGGTTCTTGGTGTCATTTTCAATCATTTTATACTTACAAACCATTCAATCCGATTTTATATATTACAAATTACAACATGGGGAAGTCCAAGGAACCTGGGACTATACTAAACCGATCGATATATTCTCGGATATCATATTTATACCAAGCGGCAGCATACTTGGGGACCCTCTCTCAACATACAGATCCCAATTCTGACGCTCAAAATCCCGAAACTACTGGGTCGAAGGCCGCATTAGAAGACAAACAAGCATCTCGTATGCGCCATGCCAATCAAGTGCTATCCCGACGCCTCGTCACTGATCTCCGCGCTACATCTCACAAAAGCCAAATACGTATATCACCGGCAATGAAGCAGTCTATTTGCAAATACTGTGACACCCTACTCATAGAGGGAGAGACGAGTAGCTCGGCTGTCGAGAACAAGAGCAAGGGCGGCAAAAAGCCATGGGCCGACGTACTCGTTGTCAAATGCCACACCTGCCAGGGCGTGAAGCGCTTTCCTGTCCAAGCTCCTCGGCAGAAGCGGCGACCAATACGCGAGAAGGAATCAAACCGGCGACATGAGAAGGGATTAAACGAGCAGCACGGGAAGGAGACGCAGGGTGTCGCCGCTGTGATGGGTGTCTAGAGATTGAATCGCTTTGTCATTGGCCGCAAATTCAATCCATCCCATACCAACGATATCTCTAGCACTTCGAAGGCGCTATACTCACGGATTTCAATCCTGGGTACCTTATAAGTCTCGCATGCGAGACTGACACTAGAGATACACGTTGCTAAATGTGCTCTCTGGTTTAGAGCAAAGCTGTATTATCCAGCCTTATTGTTGCTTCAGTGAGTTGCCTCGTTGCTGTGATGTTTTCCAATGCTGACTTAATCTCTTGTAAGCTGTCGGAGTGTGACGCTACCTGCTATCATATTGTGGGATATTCTTGGGAACTCTTCGTCATCGACTTTAAGGTCATAATCGTGTTGACCTTGCTATTATTTGTTATTTACTATTAATTCAACATTCCGGAAAGCCAACAGATGAAAGGTCATTTCATACTAGGTAGGCCTGGTTTAGCGCTAAGCGACAAGGTTGGTTAAAACACGAGATGTCCTTAATACTACCTAGGTGTCGTGAAGAGTGAAACGCCAACATCCGCAACTATAGAGCTAACGAGTAACGCAACAATAAAGGTGGATTATAAGGATACGTATGTAGGTAAAGATATCAAGTGTCAATATGTGCATTGAAATACGAAGTAACTATCATACAATTCAGGGCGTTCCTTGGCGCTGCCGTAACATCTCATCGACTTTTACTACCCGACAACTAGTTTCCGAAGACGCCATTGCTTCAACAAACTTAATAGAAGAGCTCTATAGCGTCAAGAATCTGGTGCATTGTTAGCCCAAGATCATGGCTGGTCACTATCACGATGACAGGGTACTTACTACGTTCGGACTGAGGTAAGCATCGCCGCTGCTCCCTGAGATGACGTTGATAGTGATGGTGTTGGCACCACTCGTCAGCGTGCCGCTCGGGATCGTACAGTCGTACACGTCTCCGCGCCCGCGGTAGGCGCCCCTAGTGACACCGCGGCTGTCGATGGTCGTCGGCGCGGACGGCGCGGAACACGAGTAGTCGTTCACGGTAGCCTGCGGCCGCCCGCCCGCGTAGGCCAGCGTGGTGGCGATGCGCAGCGTGGCGGCGCTGCTAATAGCACTGTCAAGCGAGAACGAGATGGCCTGGCCGTTGTTGACGTCGGCGAATACGGCCATGGGCAGGGCCGACGCGTCGGTCGACGCCACGGCGCCCGGGTTCCAGTCCGCCATCCGCGCGTCCGACGGGTGCACGCGCAGCTGCAGGTCCGCGTTGAGGAACCCGGTGGGCTGCCCGTCGTAGTCGCCCATCTGGAAGATGGTGGTATGCGAGTCCGTCAGGGCGGCGGCCGAGGCCGCGATGTTGGCCGTCGCCGTGGCGCCCGCCGCCACCGAGACCGTCGCCGTCGCCGCGAGGAACTCGTCCTGGTACAGCGCCATGGTGTACGTCCCGGCCACGAGCGCCGGCGACGTGAACGTGCGCGAGGACGCGGTGTAGGCCCATGCCTGGTAGTCGTCGTTGTACCAGTGGACCACCGTAGGAAAGTCGGTCGAAACTGGACCCGTGCGTTAGTACGTCTTGCTTCTGTGCGGAGTGGGAGTGTTAGATAGAGGCATACCTCCTGACGCGGTGCCGGAGACGTAGCCGCGCCCGGACGCGCCCGTGTAGCCCGCCAGATCTAGGTCGTCGAAGAACGAGACGTCGTAGTCGCTGGCCTTGGGGACGCCGCTTCGCGAGAAGCTGAAGACGTACGGCCCGTGGAAGCCCTGGCGATAGCTCTCCGTCTGCGCGTGGTTGGAGTTCATATCTTTATAAGGGAGTAAGTGGATGAGTGCGCTTAGGGGGTGGGAAATACAGGGTAGGTGCGCTTACAGTACGTCACCGAGTGGTAGTCGCCACCGTAGTTGAGGTCAATGTCCTATGTGATCATTAGCAACGCGATAACTAGCTATTAGCATTCGGCGGCAGCATACGCGGAAGAACGGTCCGCCTGAGCTCTTTTCGGTGGCCTGGCTGTTGGGGCGTACTGTCGCGATAGAAATTAGTTGTTGCCACAATTAATACATAGGGACCAATGGCTCAAGGGTTGACAGCTTGCAAAGGTGATATGCCTGAGCGAATCGGCCCGCCTCGGTCTAACCCCCGAGGGCAGCTGGAAAAGAGGAAAGGAAGTATAGAGGTACATACTAAAGCATGCGTGGATTGAGGCATCCGTAGTCGTCGCGCAATACACATCGTCATCGATGAAGCGCTCTGACGAATAGAACTGTCTCTACTATTAGTACTGCGACTTAACCACTCCAGCTCCTATGCTCTTACCTTGCTACGCGTTTCGTCGCCGACGAGAAAGACGTCGGAGGCTTCGACAGCGGTGCCACCGGCTGTGTACGAGACGTTTCCATGGGGGTACGCCTCGGTCAAACCGGTGAGACGGAAAATATATCGCAACTCCCCAATAGCAGGCTCGGAAACAGTATTCGTGGCCATGTAAATTGTGCTGGATGCATCGGCGAAAACCATGTAGTGCGTGAGATCAAAGTCGTCGTTGTCTGCGACGCACTTAAAGATCACATAGTCACCTAGGTGCCAGCAGCCTATTAGCGAGGATACAGGTAGAATGCATGGCATATTCTTACCGCTTGTAGTGTAGGAAACCGTTGCGGAACCTAGCCCGGAGGCAATGTGGCTGTAGGTGCTGCTATATTGATACTCGGTGCCGTAGAAATTTAGCGACGTGATATCGCAACTCGAGCGGCTAATGGTTGCCGTAAAGGGATTGCTGGACCCGGTATCGACTGTGTATGCAGAGTCGGTGGTGCTGACAGTGATGCCTAGAACAGGCACAATACACAGAAGAGCCGCAAGGAGTCTAAAGAAAGCCATGTTGACGGGTATGCAAGGTACCAACAGGTCTTGGCCTTGGCCTGCTTCTCATGTCGTCGGCAGATGATGATTTGAACTGATTGATATAGATATTATCTAGACCCCATGTTAACATGCTCAGGGGTTTCCTCGGCGTAGAATTACGGCGAGCATGTATGTAATTCCACGCTCCTCCAACTATTTCATGCCGAGCATGCCTCGTTGGGAAAGTCGGCCAGGAGCTACAGGGATTATAACGGGTGCTGTCCAATTAGGCGAAACCAAAGCGTGAAACGGAGCCCCTTTAGCAGATCCCATCTAATTTCCTCCACGCCAGATTCGTCAGATATTACGTAGCTTCGTCGTTGCTAGGCCATGCGCCCGAGTCTCTGGGTCGGACGCGGCCCGCGCATTAACGAACGAGTTATAGGCCTGAAAGGCAAAGGATATGCAATCGCGTGCTAAAGAAATATCTAACTGCCTGTGTAAAACCCACCGGGATGGTGATCATGTCATTAAAGGGCGGTACTGCTGCGTGACTCTCTTTGGTGGAATATTCTCATTTACCTAGTCTAGCGTTTGCAATTTAAAAACTTTCCAGAACGGGCCCGACATGGCTACGAGTATAAGCCGATTCTACTAGGTAACGTAGTGATGGTAAAACAGCGTTATTTATGCGAATCATGAGAGAAATTTCGAGTAGGCGTAAATACCCCCCAAACCTCATCAGAGTATAAAGACGTTGGACATTTGGCCCAAGTAGAAATTGATATCACAGTTATAGATACATACAAGGTCAACGTTGCTATGTAGCTACCTACTTAGCCATTTAACCTACCTAGGTAGACAGAGGCGACACATGATTTTAACTAAAGGGACAACACAGATCGAATACTGTATATGATGCTCTTAATATTCAGCAGGTAGGCAATGAGAATACTATATATCTTTAATCTGTATACCCAACCATGCCCTAATCTCGAAGCGTTCCTAAGCCTGTCTTACCACTGTCGAGGTACAGCTCTTCTCCTACAGGAACTCACCGTATTCGGATTAGAGTGCCCTCTTCTCATCGGCGTCCGGGTCATCGTCCGAGATAACCGTTGGCGGAGACAGGACTGGAAAATACATTCCAGGTAAATTGTCGTCTTATCATCAATGATCTCCAAATTCTTGTTGAACCACGTCTCTCGAATGTCTGCCCGATCTCCATTCTTCTTTGAGGTATTCCAACTGCTCTGGCGTTACTTGAAGCTATTTTCGCCCTATTAAGCTCCTGGGTACTTTGGCGCGGATATCCGCGAGGCGTTGGCAGTCGTCTATTGAGGTTTCTTGTAGCCCAGCAAGTTTGCCATACTAGCACTAGTCGTTCCATGCCACAAAGACGGCTTAGCATTACCGGGCCATTTGCAGAGAGTGATGGGTGGCCAACGGTTAGGTCGGCTCGTTTAAGGCCTGATTTGCCTTGTAGAACCGAGAGAGAACATCAAGTTAATGGGCAACGCGGTCTATTTAGCGTAGTTTAAACACAGGGGAATTGCTCTGGTGTTGTTTGCGGTGTGTATAGAATATGCTGTGCCATGCGGATGAGGTACCTGCCCGTACTGTCCTTGTCCTCCCTGGTAATATCCGGGGCCGTGTGGATGAGGTAGTTGTCCCTGGAAACCATAGCCTTATGATAAGCTGCTTGCTGGTAACCATAAGGGGGATACATTTGCTGCCATGCGGGCTGTCCATATTGATATGGCAGAGGTCAAGTATGGCATCGACGCCGACTCTCATCGGTTGCTGATCGTGTCGACTTTTAAGACGGGATGTAGGCGCACGCACACATCGTATATACCCTCCGTAGAGTTTTTATTTTTTATTCTGTGACGATGGTGGCGTAGAGCGCTCGAAAGGTTTAGTATAAGACGGCCCGGCCAGCCTAGGAGGCTCTCCGAATGGTTGGGAGATTAACTCGATATTCTATCGGACGGTCGAAGTATTTGACATGCTTGAGTTGAAGTGTGCTCTGATAATCGGAATTTGGATCGTCGTTGAAAGTGGCGGTCTTATGAGTACCTAAGGAATATGTGGATTGACATGGTGTCGTCTTAATAGTACTTAGGTAGATGAAGTCTAGGAATTTAGATCTATTTTACGTATAATTTAGTCCGTATAATTTTTCTTAATAAGTATTGAGAGAAACCTACAAGAATCAATTGTTTGAGTCTCCGCTAGCCAAGTGTGAGAGAGTTGCTCGCTAGGTCGAAGATGTCTGGTTGAAGTGGGGAAATGAGAAGAAGAATGAAGAGTTTCGGCAAAATTGACGCACGAGTCAAAGACTTGAACCAACAGTTACTCGACGAGCAATTATTCGACTAAGTGTTCAACTTTCTGATGCTTCCTCCAGGAAAGTGCTATTTTCTACCTACCTACTTCCTAACTACGTACTTGAACTCTATAATACATAATACCCCGCTGTAGGTGCCCCCTAGAAGCTAATTGGCGAAAGCTATTTCCACTGTAAGAGTGAACTTCTCGTTACTAACGGCAAGTCTAGGAGGGAGATAAAGGGAAAATTGTTCTGAGCTGTCTACCGGGACAAAGCTCTTTGTATATTTTACAGTATCCTTCTCCTATTTGAGAGGCTAAGGGGTTCATACATATATTAAGGCCTGGCATGGCATAAACCCAATCAATCCCGTATTAATGAATGGGAGCGCCTGAGTCTACCTCCTAGCTCGAAACCAGTTTTTTTAAGAACCTAGGTTGGTAAGTCCCCAAAGTGCATGTGGTTTAGGTACATGCAGGTAGCTTCTAGGTGCTCACCTGTAGATAGTGTTAATATAATGCATACACAGGTGCTTTGAAGGTCACTTGAGATGGTTCGGTTATTCGTATCGCTTAACTTATATCTCAGTGGACTAGGTGTACATACCAAGGTGGCTCAATGGTTCGGTATCATTCGACGTCCCCCTAATCCTGCTATTGCCATAACATGTCCATCAGGAAAAGCGGCTGCATTGGGTCCATCGTAAAGTTGGACGGCATAGATAAATCATCTAAACTTTGTAGTGTCTGTGTTGGGTCGTCATGTCGCGGTACATCCATGTCCCGTCTCCAAGTTGCTTCCATAAATCTGAATATTGAAGCGCTGTCAGAGAAGAAGTTATTTTCGCTGCTGTCAACGTTTCGGCGGCCTAGCGTTTCATTAGCTCAACGGAAATCCTCGCTATGATCGTATTGCTTACTTACTCCGAGCTAGACCCTCGTAGTTCTCCGCCAGCTTCTCACAGATTGTCAAGATGTCAATCGACCTCCTCACCGCCCCCTTTTCCCAAGTCGGGTCCTTAGTCGTAGAGAAGCGGACGAGTGACAAGAGGTTGTAGGCCATGCTACACATGGAGATAAAAGTAAAGCCAACGTAATCTGTGGTCGGCACAGCAAAGAAGATATCAAACCATGCCTTGATTGACTGCATGCATGCGTCAAACCTACCCACTCGCTCGAGGTTCGGCATGTAAGAATTTTCGCCTGGTTTAGCTAGGAAACACTCGTTGAGCAGCAAGGAGGTAGTGTGAAAATGGCTCATGATTACATCTGATGACATGTCAGCCCTCAGATAAATCTATTTGACTTTTGGAATTCATCTACTCACCATTACTTGCAAGTTCCTGTGGTAGTTGCTCTCTGATCTTCCCAAGCTGGGTTAGAAGCGAGTCGACATAATATGATGACATATGTTCTTGGGGTTCCGAGTACAACCCATCTCCGAACGGCCAAGTGCAGTGGGAGCGGCTGAGCTGATCAGTCAGCAGCTGGAGTTTGACTTGACACGTTAAAATGATGTCTCCTGTGCATTCGGGCTGATCTGATAGAAGATATAAAGATTGATCCATATCCGATGTCCACCTTAGGCTATCGAGGCGCTTAAGCGTACACGCGAAAACTGAGCTCAGCGGTCAGAATGCCGATATTAAGAGGTAAATAGGGGTAATAGGGGTAAAAGTCACGTGATCGACTCTACTTACGTGAGGAGAGAAGAAAACATCCGAGTACAGCTCTCCTCTCCTCAAAGGTTTTGGGCTTTCGAGGAGGCGTAGTCGGTCTTTCGCTGGCTGGCTTATCTTTGGTTGCTATTTTGAAGGAAATAGGACCCCGCGACCCTCCCACTGTTTTATTGAGACTCAAATCAAATACCTGAGACATCGCGAGCTGGGTAAGATCGGTGACAAGCGACATGTAACGAATCTGGTAATGAGCCCTGGCCAAATGTCATCAGCACGACAATTAACACATGGGCTGGGCGCAGATGGCAGAACACGCCGAATAGTTCTTCGCAACGTACCATGCAAGAAAGATGAGAAGGCCAAGTAGTAGGTCTATGTTCTTCTCGCCCTTGTAGACTATCTCCCTGCTGATGATTTGCCTGACGCTATCTCCGAGTGCGAGCTGTTGCGACGTGGAGGAACACGCAACACACATTACGCAGAGCCACAGGAAAGGCCTTTCCTCGCGGAGTTGACCCGATGTTGTCGTATCTGGAAGATGGAAGACGGGGAAGAAGCGTAGCATATGTGTGCGAAACCTAGAGAAGTACTCTTCCGCCTGAATTGAAGACGGTTCGCCGGGACAGGGGAAGATGGTCGAGGGATCGCATCTAGGTATGTAGGTCGACTGCTCCGCGTGGGAATGAGTTCCTTCATCGTTAGGCAAAGCGGGTACGGAGCCTGGAGAGTAGGTTATATGGCTTTCCGCTGGTGTAAAAAGCCCATAGGCCTCCGGCGCAGGCAAGCTAGCGGCCGGTGAGTGGGCAAGATTAGGAACCTGGCTTGGGGAAAACCCAACAGCATTGCTAAGCGGTGCATTGCTGGACTCTTGCTGGCGGCTACTGCTTGGCCCGTGTAAGTTTCGCACTGATGACGCAGGCACACAAGTCTTATTCAGTCGGTGGCATCTGAACCAGTTAGTTTGAAGATACTTGAAAGGGCGCAAAGGATACGACTATGAAACTCGTTAGGTATACCTCTCGCAGCTTTCGCCCTCTCCGCGAGTTCGCGCACATCGACACTTGACTTTGGCACAGTTCTTACAGGAACGGCCATAACTACTCGCCCCTTTTGTCATAGTCAGGGTGTAAGGCAATCAAATGAGGTGCGTTTCCAAGCCAGTTTCCGCAGGACTTTGTGTTGGTGTGTGGAACGCCAAAGCCGGCGGAAATAGGGAGAACTGAACCGCACGCAGAGAAAATAGCCCACACGAAGTCAGCTTTATTTCGGTGTTGGCCATGTGATGAGAAATCATAGGCACACGGAATTGATGAAGATGGCCAATTACAATTTGTCGATTATAGCTGAGAATGTGAGGTTTCATTGTATTTCCGTCAGCCCTCGTTGGAAAGAGCTGAACAAACGAACCGCAGTTCGAATCCCGGCGGATTTGAATACCGCCGGAATTCACAATTCTGCCCAATTCCGGCGGCATCTACAACTGGGCAACAAGACCTACAACAGATCTATGATATTATTTATCTACCTTAGGTACTCACTTTTTTCTTGATAGTTAGACTTGGTGAAGCATTTATTTTCGGTATGTTTTGTCTTGAAACTGCTCGAGACTCTCAGACGCCTACCACACGCAGTTCACTATGGACCTCCCTCGCAGCGATATCGAATCTCGCGATGCCGAGAAGGACTCAGATGCCCCTGAACAATATGGGAGCAACATCGTTTGGTGGGATGGGGACAATGATCCTATGAACCCGTACAACTGGCCGGCTTGGAAGACTAACATGAACGCCCTCTTTCTTACGTTCTTAAACTTCATCACTCCTCTGGCATCCTGTGAGTTTAGACGGGAGCTTCCCCTGAGGAGTAGTTGAACTAAACTGCCTTCCAGCCATCTGTGCTCCAGGAGTTCCACAGATTATGGAGGAGTTCGGAAGCAGCAACACTTTGCTTGCATCGTTTGTTGTATCGATCTACGTGTTAGGGGTACGCCCTTCTACATCAACAAATTCAAGGCGATGCTAATCTCGCTTCGATAGTTCGCCTTCGGCCCCTTACTATTCGCCCCCATGTCCGAGGTATACGGCCGCACGATTACATACCACGTTTGTAATGTGGGATTTGTTGCCTTCATCGTTGGATGCGCACTAGCCCCGTCGCTCGGCTCTCTCATTGCCTTCCGCTTCCTTTCCGGCCTTTTTGGGTCCTGCCCGATTACCAACGGTACGTGGCCTTCATAAGAACTTGACGTATCCTCGCAGACGTACCGCTCGTACTAACATACTCAACTAGGCGGCGGCTCTATCGCCGACATGGTCCCCCAGGAGCGGCGTGGTTTGTTCATCGGTCTATACAGTATTGGTCCGCTCCTGGGGCCTATCGTTGGCCCTATCGTCGGTGGCTTTTTAGCTGGAGCTCAAGGCTGGCGATGGGTATTCTGGCTCATTGCTATTATCGGTGGTCTCGTCATGGTACTGATGATCGCTTTTACTCGCGAGACGTACGCCCCCGTACTCTTGCAGCGCAAGGTAGACCGCCTCATAAAGGAGACTGGAAATCCGCAGCTTCGATCTAAGTTAGATGAGGGCTTGACGCCTGGTAGCTACTTCAAGCGTGCGATCGAGCGTCCGATAAGGCTACTATTATTCTCTCCTATCACCACTATCTGCGCAGTCTAGTAAGTACCTAACCATCACAAGTTAGGCATTCAACGAATACCCAACGTATTTGCTAACCTGGACATTTAAGCATGGCTATTGTATACGGGTATCTCTACCTGATGTTCTCTTCGATAACAGAGGTCTTTCAAGAGTCGTACGGATTCTCAACTAACATCGTGGGACTTTCCTTCCTTGGCTTAGGCGTCGGCTCAATCATCGGCATCGGGACCATCAGTGTCACTTCAGATCGACAAATCAAGAAGCGCGTTAACGAGGACGGAGGAAAAGTGAAGCCGGAATATCGCATTCAGCTTGTGCCCATCGGTGGCATTCTTCTCCCAGCAGGCCTTTTCATCTACGGTTGGACGGCGCAGTACCATATTCACTGGATTGTACCTATGATTGGCATGGCTGTCACCGGAACGGGCAACATGATCATCTTCATGTCACTCGTCTTATATCTAATCGACGCGTTTCCCGTCCACGCAGCGAGTGCCCTAGCATCCAATACGTTCATTCGGTCCATCGGAGGCGCCTTGTTGCCCTTAGCTGGACTTCCCATGTTCGAAAGTCTAGGCGTCGGCTGGGGTAACAGCTTATTGGGATTCCTTGCTGTTGCATTTGTTCCTGTGCCTTTCGTGCTGCTGCGTTATGGTGAGCAGCTTCGGACCAAGTATCCGGTCAAAAACCTGTGACCTGGCTACCGGGTTGACATTCGGCATGGATCGTATACGGGACTACGGCCTAGACAAAAATTGCGCTTGGGAGTCAAGGATCGGTGTTAAATTCTTCGGGAACCCTTTGGTGAGAGTTCAGTTTATTAATAATTATATCCAGCTAGCTTCCTCTAGAGATAATGGCCAGGGGTAAGATCACAGGGATTAATAAGGAGTCTAATCAACAACATAAAGTCAAGTTTCTAACGGACTGATTAACTAATACCTAGGTACACATGTTGTTTGAAGAGACATGTGTATATCCATCATTCTCCAATGATCAAGTGGTCGTAACCTAGTATGATATGGGCGGGCGAGGTGATGAAATTCTGGCCATCCGCTACATATCGTTAGGACTCAGCAGTTAAAACATGGAAGTTATCGTCAAGGAACGGAGGATTGGAGACGAGCAAGGGAAACCTTACCGGCTCCGGCTTTGCGAAACTCAGAGTCCGACACTATCTCTCGCCAGGCCTCGATGTTATCACACCAGATCTCTGAGACACCATCAAACTCCAATGCCGGCATACTCAGGGCCTTGGCTTCTGCTTTTAGCTCTGGCGTTATATGGACCTGAATGTTCACGCAGATTAGATCGAAGAAAAGAGAATTTCGTGGATCAGACGGGATGGACATGCCTGGTTGTACTTCCGAACCTTTTCTTTGAACTTGGCGAGCTTGAGAAGGGGCTCGACATGGTTATTCGCCCAATACGCGTGAAAGTAATCATCCGTGATACTAGGGTGCTTCTTGAAAAATATCGAGACCTTCAGATACTTGGATTTGGTGGGAGCCGAACCTGTCAACGGAGGAGGTTCGGCCATGCTAGATTAAGACAATGGTCGACGAAAAGGGGCAGATTGTGTCACGTTGTAGCAAGGTAGATTTGCGTGGGGGAAACTGTTGGTATTCATATCTAGGTGTGATTGCCCTATCTTTGCTTCATCACTGGGCAGTCCTAAAAACAGGGGAAGCACGTCTTCTCACGGGTGAATGGTAACACTACATATGTTTATCTAGCACTGGATATCTAGGTACGGATATAAAACTTCTCGGGGCTACTCTAAACGGCTCTAATGCATGTAACGCCGCCGGTGCATATGAATAACGCAGGTCCGGCTGCATCACCGGCGTTGCAACCTCCACTTGGTCGCGGTAGGTAGGGTTGCATCGGCAAAGGCAGACGAGAAAACTCCGATACATCGCGATTTAGAGCTCTCAAGAAGTGATGGCGTAGATTTCGAAGCGGTGAGAGAAACAAGGAACTTGGTAAAACTGGCCAAGTTTATTGCTGTGTCTATTATTCCAAGTCACGCAACTCACCATTTACACGAAGTCATCAGCAGAAGCCCACCATATTGTTCATGGATCAACTCCCTGCCATTCTTTGCCTGCACGGTGCTGGAACAAATGGCACAATCTTCGCTCTCCAAGCACGCAGCATAGTTCAAGCCCTAAACAAGCACTTCAGATTCATTTTCGTTAATGCACCCTTCGAGTCACGCCCGGGCCCGGGTGTTGTGCCCATCTATGTTAAGATGGAACCATACCTTTGGTGGCACTGCGATGAAAGCGCCGCCGAGCAATTCGACATTGACACCTGCGAAGTCCAACGCCGCCGGAAACAGGTGCGTGAGCTGCTGCGGTCCACACTTGAGACGGAGAACGTAGTGGGACTTATGGCGTTTAGTCAAGGTGCAAGAGTGGCCGTAGGACTCTGCCTAGACGACGAGTTGGGAAGCAGAATACGATTCGCTCTGTTGATCTCGGCTACCTTTCCAGCATTGCCCATTCAAGAGCAGATGATATCTGAACCTGTTGTCTCTATCCCTTCAGTGCATGTTCGGGGATCATCAGACCCTTGGGCTGCCGAGGGAGAAAAGCTGCGGACTACATATTTCGATAAGGACCGGGCCACTCTGGTCAGGTTTACAGGTGGACATACTGTTCCTGTTGCCCAGCTAGAGGTGAGGCGTGTTGTCGCGGCTGTAAAGAGAGCATGGGATAGTACAACCTCACAGAAGCGTATAACAGATGAGTTGGTGCCAATGCCATAGACTGCCTACCTCCCAGGTTAGACGATAGTAGAATATAGGGCTGCTAAATTATGTAAATCATTCCTTTCTTCAGAGCGCTATTGAAAATATATGTAAATCAGAACCAAATAAAGCTACCAAGGATTCCGTATCGATCGTTGCGAGTTTTCTCTGGGATACCCCCAAGTATTACGCCTAAGTCCCATGTTAAGCCTATACTGGCTATCTACACCCTAAAGGCATATAGAGAAACTTATGTTTTATACAGCGCGAGTCCCACCGATTACCCACGACCCTACTACCCATGCTACCCCAATTGCGGTACCTTGAGTTGAAGAGACATGTCTTCAATGATCTAGTCAATAGAAAACTTGAACGTAGAATAGCTACCATAGATTCTGTTAGTCCCGAGAATCGTCTCATGCTGGCGTTGCCATTCCGGATGATGTAGGGAGTCGGGCCAATTCTGCATCTCCATCGATACAGCGCCGAAGTCAGGGACTCGTCCTTGCCCCTGACCCCTTTTAAGGTCTACCGAGTCTATCGAATGTGGCATGTTGTTAGCATGAACCTTTCTCTATACCCATACTCTTGTAATAATGCGGCTTACCCGGACCAGCTTTCCATGTGTGGACGTGGAGAGATTCTTGGTTGGTGAACAGCTCGACCTGGATGCCGGAGTGCTCCGAGGCAAGGATCGCGGCGGGGCCATCTTCCATCTTCCACGGCTGCGGTCGCATCACTAGGAATGTGTCGTCCAGCTGCCGGTATCGCTCGCGCGTGCGGGAGCTCCCGTCCCTAAGGGCATCCCCGATTCGCTGATGCTTGGACCAGAAGTCGAAAGCCGAGTTCTCCGGATTTGAAAGGATATCGCCGGTCGGGACCCCGTCTTGGTCTACGGCAAAGCGGAGACCGGAATAGGGGAGCTTCAGCGTGTGCTCGAGGACAGTCTTGGTCGAGGTGGAAGAGAACCCGTCGAGGTTCCAGAAAACCTGCTGACTCAAGCTTACTGGGGTCGGCGAATGCACCGCTACAAGTCCAAGTGACAGTTGCCACTCGTACGGCGTTACCGTATGGGTGATACATCCGGCAGGCTTGCCGGGGAACCCTCCCCAGCCGCGGTCAAAGACAACGAAAGTGATGGAATTCTGCGAGTGCGAAGCCACATCGAGGACTCTGCGCCCCCATCCGGTTTCGCCGCCATTATAAACGGTCCTGTCAGGTCTGTCGGTGGCAATGGTGTATCGCACGCTATTTATCTCGTAGTCCTAAATTGCCATTCCGTCAAAGTCAGAGCCGAGTAGTTTTGATATACAGATGCAGTACAACTATAGATGGAATGAGATAGGAGTCTTACCGGGTCTTTGAGGAAGCCAGCCACACGACCTATAACGCCATTGAGCCACGGGTTTCCCACCCAACCACGCACATCATCCGCCTGGTCGAAGCCTAGGACGATGTCTCTCTCAATTCCGTGAGTGTCGTTGATCCAGAGATTGCTCAAAGCGCCGCCGTTCAACGTGAACGCAAGTCGGACGCCCTCCGACTCGATGATGTACTTGTTTTCTTCGTTAAGCGGGTAGAGAACCGTCTGGACAGCGAATGGACTGCCACCGGACCAAGCCGATTTTATGGCAGCGAAGACGATGGCGACTATGGTTGACCACTGCATGTTTCTTGACTGCTTCAAATTATCAGCGTGGAGGGATGAACCAGAAACGTAACATGCATTGAAATCAAATCTACAGGCACACAAGCAGTGATTAATTGGCCATAATACCTATCTGATGCTGGTGGTTTACCGAGGCTGCCTGTGACGGTTCAGCTGAAGAACCGGCGCGCTTTGATGCTGGAAATGTGACGGCCGCCCTTGGTGGAACGGAAGACTTCGTGATAGGGGAAATTCGCCGCCGACGGCCGGTCTGACCGACCCGGCGACTTTCTCCCAACTCCCACTAAATCGCCGCATATACATGCATAAGTCCGGTCCAGAAGTCTGGTTTATCCTTGCCCCTGCGACATGAAATTGGTTGATAGGAGCTATCACATCAGAATTAGGCATTTTTGCAATACCCCCTGGATTTCTGGAATCTAAATGGGGAAGTAGTGTGTAAAGAGGATGCATGTAGTTTATTGAACGCGCCCATAGTGTTCTGGTTTCTTACCTCGGTATGCGGTAGGGTTACATCGAGTGCTTCATTAACATTAGGGGCTAGGAAATCCGACATCACTCTTTCACCATCCCGGCACGACCCTTAGCTTGGCATAGACACCCTCCTTAGACATCAAAGCGGTTACAGGGTCGATATGTCCGGCCGTGTCCGGGTTTGCCAACTCGATCTCGAACCGCCCGATCATAGCTGCTACGAGACAGGCAAGCTCAGCTCGAGCCCAATGCTGTCCGATACAGTTCTTCGGCCCCGCCGCGAAGGTGAGAAATGCGAAATTGCTCGTGGCACCTCCTGTTTTCTCCCGTGCGCTGTCCCCCATCCATCTCTCCGGATTCCACACACTAGCATCTTCTCCCCAGAGTTTCTCGTCGCGGTTGACGGCGTCCGCACACCACGCTATCGTCGTGCCCTTTGGAACTCGTGTGCCGAGGATGCTTGTATCCCTGATGGCCGTACGCGTAGTATATGGCAATGCAGGATATAAGCGCAGCGTCTCGTTACACACCGCTCTAAGAAAGGGAAGAGCTTCAATGTCACTGGCGTTAACATCGTGTAGTTTACTTCCTGGTAGTTGCGATCGGATCTCTTCTCGTAGTCTGCGCTGTAGCTGAGGCCGCTTGCCCAACTCGTACATTGTCCAGTCGAGAGAAAGCGCTGTTGTTATATGCCCGGCCGCGTGGAACGTCATTACATGGGAGATAATGGCATCCTTAGTCATAACACCGCTCCGAACGGTCAAGCTTATGATATCCTTGTGGTCCTTGTATGTCAAATCACGTTGTCTAGCGTCGACCGTATCGCTTGCTAGCTTGCGTAGTTTCTCGAAGGCCGTCCCTAGCGCCATATTCCGTGCCTCGGGAAGATAATATATTATCTTTGAGTCCACATAATCTAAGAGTAGGCCGACGAAGCGGAACTTGAGAGGTGGCGCATTTGACATGATCAGACGGTACAGTTGGGTGAGGTCTTTGTGCTCGTTCTCCGGATTTCTCAGCGTGTCGTAATCGTGACCCAACCCAGCCAGACCGATAATATCGAGCGCAACTCGGACGCTCCAGCTTGTTATGTGTACATCGTCTCTACTGTCAGGCGATAAGCCCTTCTCGATCTCCTCGACGAGCTCTACTGCCTTGGACCAGAAAACTGGAATTAGAGCCTTGATATGGCCGGGCATAAAAATCGGCGCAAGATACTTGCGGTGCATCTGGAAATAGCATTGAGCCAAATTTACTTGTTAAACTTGGGGATTGGGTTCGTATCGTACCTTGTGCTCATCTCCATTCATGAATTGAATCCCCTTTCCCGTGATTCGCTCCGCTTGTAACTTTGCTACCGGGGTCTGGTCGAAGTCGTTTACCCGCTGGGTCATAACCTCGCTGAGGCCTTGTGGGCTCGTCACAAGCAGGACTTCATGCGAAAGCGCTGTGTACCATCTGATCAAGCCGTCGTTTGGAATCGTTCTGTAGAGCCTCCCCGCGACGTCCCATTTCCTCTCCTTGAAAAATCCTTTCTCATTGCCGGTCAACCAAGCCCTGCCCTTCCAAGTGTAAGCGCCCATATCGTAACTCATGACAAAGGGGACGTACCTCGGGCATTGGTAAGTGCTTAAGTGGTGTGAAATACTTAGGATAGAGGACGAGTTGATAGACTACGCGCCAAGCAGCATATACACCCAGAACAAAGAGTATCATCATCGATCTCTGACTGTCAAAATACATGACTGCTGTGATATCGACGAGGACGGCAAGCGTCCATAGGGCAAGAGTGTAAGCCATACTCGGGCTGTTATTCGATGAGAAATGGATGACGGCTGGAGTGAAGTAGCAGCTTGTAGTCACTGTTAGATTCTGATATCTAGGAAATGTTAACTTTCGGGGGAAGACCACGCTTACTGACATCAAGTAGTGAAACTGCCACTAGCGTAATACAGTAATTAACAGTTTACCTGCTGCCGAGGAGTTGGGGCGATTAATCGCATAAGCAACTCCTAATGTAACCACCGCCGGTCAATTTCTTAGCGGTAGGGGAACCTGGACGGTCCGCCCACGCAGCTACAGGTAAAGCAGGGATTTCTCTCCGTGTCATAAAATTGATAATAGACTCTAGTGCATCAGTGGGTTCTGTCGTGGCATATAGACAGTCTAAATTGACGTTTATGCTATTCGTCGCTTGTAGCTCGGCTGGTCTAACCTCATATCAAGCATTCAAGATGACAACGCTACCTAAACAGCAGTCAGCCCTTGTTGGCCTGGCTGATGGAAGCTTGGGATTATCTCACGAAGCGCCAGTTCCTAATCTGGAAGATGACATGGTCATCGTCCAGAACGTAGCATGCAGTATTAATCCGGTAGATACGAAGCTAATTGGGGATCTCGTGACGCCGGGGGCTATCGCAGGCATGGATTTTGCGGGCTATGTTGTGGCGATTGGCGCTCGAGCAAAGACACCGACGAAGATCGAGATAGGAGATCGAGTTTGCGGAACGGTACAGGGGATGCATTCTCTAGCACCGGCGATAGGTGCTTTCTCTCAATTCGTTGGGGCAGACGGTATCGCAACCCTCAAAATACCAGATGGCGTTACGTTCGAACAAGCCGCCTCTCTAGGCTGCGTAGTAGGCACAATCGGGCTTGCCCTGAAATCACTGCAGATTCCAGGAAGTCCAACACAACCGGCTGAGAAGGCTATTCCGGTGTTAGTCTACGGAGGTAATACTCTGTTCCTAGCATTGAGTATCATCCCTTCCAATAACTAATCACAACCTCCAGGTAGTACTTCGACAGGTGCCCTGGCTATCCAATTGCTGAAAATGTACGTTGCTCTCAACTTATTAGCCTAGGAAGCCAGCGGCTAACATCGGTATGGTAGTTCCGGCTTCAAACCAATAACGACTTGCTCGCCGCGAAACTTTGACCTAGTTAGATCTTACGGTGCTGAAGAAGTATTCGACTACCATCAGCCCTCTGCTGCTGAAGATATCAAAAGATATACGAAGAACTCTCTAAAGTATGCAATCGACTGTGTATCGGAGCCCGAGACAATGCGTTTTTGTTATAAATGCATCGGTCGAAGCGGCGGTAAATACGTGGCCCTGGAGCCCTATCCTGAAGGATCGGATACACGCCCGACTGTGACTCCTAGCTGGGTTCTAGGACCTGAGCTTCTAGGGAAAAAGATTGCATGGGCAGGCCCTTTGGCACGAGACGAGAACCCGGAAATTCGTGGCTGGACGCTGGAGTGGTTTAGGACTGTGCAAAGTCTATTAGATGAAGGGAAATTGAAGTTTCATCCCCTGCGGATCCTTGATGGAGGCTTTGATGCGATTCTTCAGGGGTTTGAGCTCTTGAAGAAGAAGCAGGTTTCGGCACAAAAGCTCATAGTCCGTATTCCGCAGCATGACTAGACTTGATAGCTGCCATGAATTGAATCTGAGAGTTAAAACACGAAGTACAATGCTGGCGTTCTCATCACGATAGCAAGATATGAATAGGTCGTTTACCATAATCATTGGTTCGCATTCCGCGAACGTACCTGTGTATTTCTCGTGAAAATTTTCACTTTGTACCTAGATATTCTTGAGTGAAGTCAAGTGTGCCCTCTTGAAAGTCTTGTAAGGACTTACCTGGTTCGTGGGTAGGGCATCTGCCTCGAAGATGAGAGGGGGGCCGGGGTGGCGGTCTAGAATTTGAAAGAGACACGGTCGTCTCATCCGACAGCGGCATAATAATCCCCGCCGGTGGAAGGCAGGCGGTTACCACGGCACTTTATAAGGGGTGAGTCCGTCTCCGCCGGCGGTCGTGGGTAAACCGCCGCATAGAGTCCTGGTGTCAGTAACGGCTAGCCCTTCCTAAACCGACCATCCAACAGGGCCGATAACACTCGTGTTCGCTTTCTTAAGAATACCATTCAGTAAGCTGATATACGAAGCTGTCTCGAGTTATCGTGCCATATCGCTTCTTGCTATTCGACGGCCTTGGCATTTCGCACCAGCCACCTAATACTTCAACATCGAGCCACATGCTTGTCTTCAACCACTAAGCTTATAGCAATAACGATTCTTGCACAGCCGCCATGTCCGTTGGGAAGAATGAGCCTATTGCCATTATCGGCACTGGCTGTCGTTTCCCGGGCGGAGCCAATACGCCATCCAAGCTTTGGGATCTTCTCAAAGAGCCATATGACGTTTCGCGCGAAATCCCTCCCGAGCGTTTCAACATAGATCGCTACTACCACAAAGTAGGGAACCATCACGGAACCACCAATGTTCGGAGAGCATATCTTTTGGCTGAAGACGTTGCGCTCTTCGACAACCAATTCTTCGCTATCTCGCCAGGTGAGGCGGAGGCAATTGACCCACAACAGCGGATCCTCCTCGAGGTGGCCTACGAGGCCGTCGATAACGCGGGTTTAACCCTATCCGGACTTCATGGGTCAGACACTGCGGTGTACGTGGGAATTATGTGTGACGACTTCCGTCTTCAGCATTCTCAGGACCTTGACCTCCTGCCAACGTATAATGCTACCGGTACTGCTAGTTCAAACGCCTCCAGCAGATTATCCTACTTCTTCGACTGGCATGGGCCGTCGATGACCATTGACACGGCATGCTCGTCTAGCTTGATCGCCCTCAACCAAGCTGTGCGAACTCTGCGCGATGGAACATCAAAGGTCGCCATCGCCGCTGGGACGAACCTAGCATTGTTCCCTTTTGCTTATGTTACCGAAAGCAACCTTAATATGTTATCGCCTAACGGACGCTGCCAAATGTGGGACGAGAAGGCCGACGGATATGCCCGCGGGGAGGGCATTGCTGCTGTCGTATTGAAGACGCTGAGCGCTGCAATTAGGGATGGTGACGATATCCAATGTGTCGTTCGTGAAATAGGCGCTAACCACGATGGCAAAACGACGGGTCTGACTATGCCGAGCGCATCCGCCCAGGCTATGCTAATACGCCGAGTATATGGTGAGGCAGGGTTGGATCTGTCAAATCCGATCGACCGTTGCCAGTACTTCGAGGCCCACGGTACAGGTACTCCCGCAGGAGACCCCCAAGAGGCAGAAGCTTTGAGCCTAGCTTTCTTCCAAAACGGGAAATACGATGATGACGATATCCTCCACGTCGGCTCCGTGAAGACAGTGATCGGACATACTGAAGGGGCGGCAGGCCTCGCAGGTGTCATCAAGGCTGCCCAGGCTATAAAGCATGGCTTAATACCTCCCAACCTCCATTTCAACCAGCTGAATCCCAAGCTAGAACCATTCACTCGTCATCTGAGGATTCCGACTACCGTACTGCCCTGGCCGAAGCTCGCAAATGGAACACCCCGGAGAGCGAGTGTGAATAGCTTCGGATTCGGCGGTGCTAACGCGCACGTCATACTTGAAAGCTACACCCCTCCGTCTGGATCGATCGAGGTCGCCGAACTACCCGCAGCTGCCCTTTCATCTTCGTCTTCCTCGATTTCGCTACATTCAACATCTTCAGATACCGAATCCACCACGGCAAGCTCAACGTTCGACGCAGCACCATTAATTCCATTCGTCTTTTCGGCAGCGACAAGCAAGTCTCTTCTGGGGTATTTGCAATCCTTCGTCACGTATCTTAATGATAATGCGTATGTCGACGCAGTCAATCTAGCCCACGCCCTGTATGCCAACAAATCTGCTCTTGCATGCCGCGCAGCCTTCTCTGCGAGCTCAATAGGGGAGCTTCTAGGCAAGATTGAGAATAGGCTCGAAAATCCGGACGGGCTGGGCGAATCAACCCGTATTGATAATCCGTCGATCCTCGCTATTTTTACCGGCCAGGGTGCACAATGGGCAACCATGGGCGCTGAGCTTCTAGATTCAATCCCCTTAGCACGGTCCATTATGGAAGAGTTAGAGCGGTCCCTGTCGGCGTTACCCGAGGAGCACCGCCCCCGATGGACTCTGGCTAGAGAGCTTCTGGCGCAGAAGACAACACGGATCAATGAGGCTGAGATATCGCAGCCAGTCTGTACTGCTGTACAAATAATGCTTGTTGACCTCCTCCGGCTTGCAGGCATGAGATTAGCAGCAGTCGTGGGGCACTCATCGGGCGAGATCGCTGCGGCATACGCGGCTGGCTTCCTTAGCAAGTCGGCCGCAATCCAGATTGCTTACTACCGCGGCCATTATGCCCATCTTGCTGCCAATCCCAAAGGTGGCAAGGGAAGAATGCTAGCTGTAGGCACTTCGATTGAGGATGCACACGAACTGTGCGCGCTCGAGGACTTTGACGGGAGAGTCTGTGTCGCTGCACATAATTCGATAGATAGCATCACGTTGTCGGGAGACCTAGACGCTATAGAAGAGGTCAAGGTAATTTTTGACGAGGAGAAGAAATTCGCAAGGCGACTAAGAGTCGACACCGCGTACCACTCGCACCACATGCTGCCATGCTCGGATCCGTATCTAGAGGCCCTTAGGAATTGTAACATCAAGATCCTTCGACCGGATAGAAAAGACGCACCCAAATGGTTCTCGAGTGTCTACGACGGGAACCTCGTCGAAGGTGACCTAGAAGGCCTTGATGGGCAGTATTGGGTCGACAATATGACCAAACCAGTCCTTTTCCACCCGGCGCTCTCTCAATGCCTCTCCTCTTCCGGCTTGGCTTTGAACTTTGCAATGGAGATAGGCCCGCACCCGGCATTGATGAGCCCAGCGACAAGCACAATTCGGGAAGTGACTGGCGAAGATCTACCGTACTTCGGAACGCTTATCCGAGGCAAAAATGACTTGGAGGCCTTCAAGAATACTCTTGGAGCAGTGTGGGAGAACCTAGGACCCGCGGCAATCAACCTTGGTCTCTTCGAGAAGTCATGCTACGACGAACTATTCAAGCCGTCGAACGTGCCAACTCTACCCTCCTATTCCTGGCTACACGAAAAGCCCTTGTGGGCCGAGGCGCGGTCTTGTCGCTCTGACCGACTCCAAAGCGGGCATTACCATGACCTATTAGGTAAGATGATTGGTGATGGTGGTGCAAACGAGTGGCGCTGGAAGAACGTATTGAAGGTACAAGAGATATCCTGGCTGGCAGGCCATGCACTGCAAGGCCAGACCGTGTTCCCAGCTACGGGATACATTGCTCTCGCTATGGAGGCAGCAATGCAAGTCGCGGGGAGTCGAACGGTCAAGCTCATTGAGCTATGTGATCTGAAGATCCCCAAGGCAATAGCTATCAACGAGACGAGTGGTACAGAAGTCCATATAAGAATGATTGGGAAGCCCGGCGCCAACCTAACCGCTGATGACGCCATCATACTAGACTTCGCAGCATCCTCAGCCGTAGCTAGTAGGGATATCAATTCGCTGAGCATGAACTGCTCTGGAGAGGTACACATCCTCTTTGCAGGCCTGAATGAGGATTTCGCCAACGTGTTAGCACCTCGAGGGCCGGCTCCAGCGGGCACAGTTCCAGTGAAGATCGACCAGTTTTACTCGTCACTTAGAGATGACCTCGGATATAATTATGAGGGTCCATTTAGGGGAATCGCAAGCCTGTATCGGAAATATGGATTTTCCACTGGCACGATCACGAGGCCCGCGGTTGAAGACGGCGCCACCCCTCTCCTCTTCCATCCGGCTCTTGGTGATTGTGCTCTCCAGGGTATGTATTCGACTATTAGCTATCCAGGAGATGGTATGCTGTGGTCGATACTAGTGCCGAGTGGCTGTCGTCGTGTAAGTTTAGTTCCGACCCTGTGTGGTGCGCATATGACGGACGAAGTCGCTTTCGACTGCAAGTTGGTCGAGACTAAGTCCAAAGACACCCTCATGCCTGGAGATGTCAACATATATTCGCATCAGTTCCAAGAGAGTATAATCCAATTTGAAGGCCTTACATTTGCGCCATTTGCGGCCGCGACTAGCAACGATGATCGGCTCCTTTTCCAAAAATCGCTATGGTGTGCGGAGGGGCCTGATGGGAAAGCCGCCATAGGAGATAGACGACCAACTGCTTGGGAGAAGCAGAAAGCGCTCGACGCCGAACGAGCTGCCTTCTTCTACCTAAAAAATCTGCATATCTCCGTGAGCAAAGCTTCCCGCGCTACACTTCCCTGGTACCGCCAGGCCATGCTCGAATACTGCGAGATGATCTATGAAACTGTGGCAAGTGGAATGCATGAATATGCCAACGACTGGATTAACGATACTCATGAAGAACTCGTTGACATGATGGACAGGTAAGTCATGTCGCATGCATCTAAGCAGTCCCATTTAGAGGCTGCGAGGAGCACTAACCGTTTCGACAGTTATGGGGATGACCCGGACTTCAACCTCACGCGGGCAGTTGGAGAAAACCTTCCAAAGCCAGAGGTGCTTTCCGGCGAGGAGAATATCCTTCAATACATGACCCATACCGATTTTCTGGGTCGGTATTACCAGAAAGCTCAAGGATTCGAGTTTTCGAATGAGTCTGTTGCTCGTCTCATCGCCCAGCTAACCGTCAAGTTTCCGGGAATGCACTTTTGCGAGATCGGCGCAGGCACAGGTGGTGCTACGAAGCCTATTCTCGACAAGATCGGCGACAGTTTTGCATCTTACACATATACTGATATATCGAACGGATTTTTCGAGGCTGGGCGGCAGAGGGTACAGGCCTACGAACAGCGGATGATCTTCAAGGTCCTGGACATTGAAAAAAATCCGCTCGACCAGAACTTCGCCGCTCATAGTTTTGACTGTATTGTTGCTGCAAACGTACTGCACGCCACAAAGTCATTGGAGGAGACCCTTCGCAATGTGCGAACCCTTCTTAAACCAGGTGGCTACCTTGTGTTGTATGAAGGCCTGGGCAACGAAGTAATGCGATTCGGGGCAGTAATGGGCGGTCTCCCTGGCTGGTGGGTTGGTCGGGACGATGGAAGACGATGGTCTCCGACCATCACTCTCGAAGAGTGGGATGTCCTCTTTAAAAAGACTGGCTTCTCTGGTGTCGAAGCATCTACCCCTATGATAGACAAGGTCTCGGTGCCTCACACAATCTTCTGCACCATGGCCATTAACGAGGATATAAGCCTGCTCAGGGACCCCCTTTTCAGAGCCCCCACCCAATCAAGTCAGGAGACATTAATCCTGGTTGGTGGCAAGATTTCAACGGTATCCAATGCGATACGGAACTTGTGCTCGATTTCGAAGCCAAATTTTGGAGAAGTTATCACGGTGGAAGACCTCGACTCGATACAAGAAGTTCCTAAAGGTGCACATATTGTTAGCCTGGCAGACTGCGATGAACCCATTTTCAGAAACATGACCGAGTCGAGATGGAAGAATCTGCAGAAGCTCCTAGAGTCTGCTCGAAGCATCCTATGGGTGACGGCGGGAGCCTACCAAGAGAATCCGTACGCCGGCATGTCAGTCGGCCTACTTCGAAATCTCTACTACGAGCTTCTGGGAACGGGAATTCATTTATTCGACTTCGAAGACACAGAAGACCTCGATGTCGATGTCCTAGCAAAGCTGATAGTCCAAATGCAAGTCATGGGTCGCCTCGGCAGTGAAGGGAAAGCGCAGCGAGACTTGCTTCTTTGGACAGTCGAGCCGGAGTTGCGTCTACATGGTAGCAAACTCCAAATGCATCGAGTGCTACCAGACATCCAGAGAAATTCTCGTCTCAATGCTGCTAGACGTCTAATCACCTGCTTCTCTGATGTCAACAGCGAAACCTTGCGACTAGAACCATATCGAGACGCACATATCTTGAAAGAAGGACATGAGCCCACGGCCGACTTACAGGTCGACCACATAATCGTTAATGTGTCGACATCCCTGATTTCATCTGTAAAGACACCTGTCGGCTTTTGTTACGTCAGTGTGGGTAAAGTCGAAGGCACTGGAGAAAGCGTCTTGTGTCTTTCCGATACCAACGCATCCAAGCTTGCTCTTCACAAATCTTGGACTTGCCGGACTGGTTTGGACCATATCATTGACAGGCAATACCTATCATTCGCTATTGGGCATATTATTAACGAGCAGGTTCTGCGGATAATGCCTCGGACGGGCTCTCTCCTAGCACATGAGCCAGACAGCGGTCTCGCATCCCTACTCTCTAAACAGTTGGCAAACAGAGGTCAAAAGGCGTTTTTTTCGACCACCGGTACAGACTGGAAGTATAGGCTTGGAAATTGGGTCCACTTACATGAACGGACTCCTCCACGAGTATTAAATCATGCGATTCCCGTCGATGTCTCCATGTACCTTAATGCATCGACTAGCATCGAACATGATGAAGGCCTAGCATCTAGAATCGAATCAACAATTCCGGATACATGTGAGAGGCTCAAGCTTCTCGACCTGACAGCAAAAAGTGCTTCACGACTTCCAGTGAAAGCACCAGAAGCTATGGTCAGCCTACTACAACGGGTAGTGTCGTTTTCATCGATCCAGGCGAATGGCGTTCCGGATGGGGCGCCTTTGGACGCATTTCCTCTCAGAAGCTTCCTCTCACAAGAAACCTCGCCAAACAGCGCGGTCGCATTAGTCGAATGGACTTCTGATATGAGCCTCCCCGTGTCGTACGAACCCATTACCGCCCGGCAGCGTCTTTTCCGCAGCGACAGAACGTATTGGCTAGCCGGACTTTCTGGAGATCTTGGCCGCTCGTTAGCAGATTTCATAGCCGCGCATGGTGCCCGGTACATTGTCCTCAGTAGTCGCAACCCTCCACAGGAGGACGAGTGGATAGAGTGGCATAAAACCAACGGCACGCAGATCCGCTTTTTCAAGAAGTATTTAATCCTTTCGTTTACTCCTTTGTTGATGAGCGATCACATGCTAAGGTTCCCAACAGCGATGTCACTGATTTCTCATCACTTCAAGAGGTCGTCGACGAGATTCGATCCACGATGCCGCCCATCGCTGGCGTTGCCAACGGTGCCATGGTACTGAGCGATAAGATGTTTACGCAGATGACGCACGAGGAGTTTCAATACGTGGTGCGACCCAAAGTCGAAGGCACTGTGCACCTGGACCGTCTGTTCTCCGAAGATAGCGCCGATCCTTTGGACTGGTTCATAGCCTTCTCGTCCCTGGTAGCTACACGAGGCAACCCCGGGCAGTGCAACTATGCGGCAGCCAACTGCTTCATGAAGACGCTTGTCGCAAACCGCCAAGCCCGAGGTCTAACCGGCTCATCCATCGATATCTCTCGCGTAGTTGGTTTGGGTTATGTCGAACGCGAGCTGCAGGCGGAGGGCCGGCTTACTAAGGAGCAGAAAGATCGTCTAGTTACTGGCTCAATGGCAATGGCGATGTCTGAGAGCGACATGCATCAGCTATTCGCCGAGGCCGTAGTCGCGGGGCGGCCACGATCAAGCCTCGACCATGAAGTCATTACAGGAATTGCGCCTGTCCTGAGAGAGAATGCAAACATGAATCTATGGCCGGGAAATCCTATGTTCGGACTGCTCTTGAGGGAGAAAGATGAGGCTGCAGCTCAAGCCGGGACAACGGCAGCTGCCCAAGTGCCGGTGAAGGCGCTTCTACAGGAAGCCAAAACGGAAGCCGATGTTATGCTGATCTTGAAAGGCAAGTTGAAATCAAAAAGTCCTTATCCACCTACATGTGCTTTGAATAGGATACTAATGCTAGACACGATAGATTCGATTGGTGATAAAGTTCGCAGGGCGTTATTCATGTCGGCTTCAGATACTCTTTCCGAGTCTACGCCTCTTGTCGAGATCGGCGTTGACTCCCTCATCGGTGTGGAGATTCGCACGTGGTTTCTAAAGGAGCTATCACTCGACGTCCCGGTCATGAAGATTCTAGGAGGTGTTTCGATTGGCGATCTTGCCGACCATTCGCGTGAGAATCTACCTAACGACCTTGTTGAGCATCTAAGACATTGACGATCCTTGGTGGTGAATTTCATTGAGGACGTTAAAGGTGGCACCCGGAACGAAATTTAGGGGGCCGGGGGGTTACATAAGTGGCGCTTATGTAAGTTATGCTTACATAGCTGACCCGGATCATTTCATTTGCCGACTCGCCTTTCTCAAGGTCGGGCAGGCGCCTCTCTTAAATCTTCGTACATCAAATATCAAAATCAATGCTTGATTCTTTGAATATAGTCGTATTTATTGATTACCTCATAACAGCCTGGTGACTTGGTGATGATAATTCGACTTTATAAACTCTTAGTTCTTTCTTATTTTCCTACATAGCGCCAGCAGCTAAGAATACCCTCTCGAATCGATCGAACGCCTTACACAGTTGAACTCGAAGCCATACTATCTAAAAAACCGAATCATATCCTACCTATTGAATGACTATATTTAACATGTCAATACGTAGGGACATAGTCTTCAGAAATATTCTTCCCGTATTCAACCTATAGTACCTACGTCTACAGCAACTTCCTCGGTCCTCTCGCCAAAATTCACATAGAGAGCAGCGTGCGGAACAGGTCCCGAGAAAGGACCTCTTCTTTCATCTCCACAAGCTCGCCGACGTCCCATTTAACGCAGACGAACCGACCGGAGAGGAACCTAGCCTCGTCGCTAGTGAGCCATACCAAAAAATCCCCCACGAGTTTGGCGTCGGTGAAGGGAAATGATTTGGGCAGGTTAAACCTAGCACCCATTTGGGTATCTACAGCGCCCGGATGTACACTTATAAACCGAGCTACGCCGTCGGGTACGTCGACCGGGGCAAGTTCCGACCATCGCGCAAGTGCCGCCTTGGTAGATGCGTATGCAGTTAGATGTGGGATTCGGAGCGACAACGCGCCGGCCGTATTCATTGTGATAATAACGGCAGGTGGTGCCGAAGGTGCCCTGTAGGTCTCCCTGTGACGGAGGAAGGTTTGCGTCATCAGAGCAGTGCCATACACATTTGTCATTAGCCCACGCTGGAGTTCGTCGAGGTCGGCGTCCATGAAGGATTGCATGAGGGGCAAGTAGCCCGCGTTATTGATAAGGACATCGAGTGGCGTCTGGGCCCAATCAAACAGAGCCTGGACATCAGTCGACGAGGTGATATCAACGCAGCGATATGCAAATGTGACAGTTGGAAAACGAACTGCCAAATCTGCGGCTGTTCCCTTCAGCCGGTTTTCAGTGCGACCAATCAATACGATGCGGGTCGGAAGGCGCTCCGCGAACGAGCAGGCAATGTCCTTGCCAATGCCATAACCACCGCCAGTGATAAGTATAGACTTGCCCCCCAAATCCAGCTGTTGGATGGCGCCGCTGAGTGCGGGGTACGGGGTGAGATGGTTGGAATTCATGTTGGCAGGACACGCATGAGATTGGAAACTTATGGATGTACCGATTGCCATGCTGATTCACAGAGAGGTCCATGCTTATATGCAAGCCGTGCTGACCGCGTCTCACACCAAGACCGACAGGGGACCGGTCACATATCGATATATAAATGCCCGGCCGGCGACTTGTCAGATCGGAAAGACTATGCGTAGCCACATGGACACGGACAGGTAACTGGAGCTAAGGTCAATCAGAGCATGCAGTATGATTGCCTACCTCTTAGTCGGATATCCCCAGGAATGGTGGGTGAGATGTGTTGGAGGGTAGTAGCAGGATAGGAGGTAAGTATCTATATTGATGCGCACGTGACACAATATGCTTTCTTCTAAGCAATCGTGTTCTAGGCATCTAATTCCATTGGTCGCATACCCGGCATATGGAGAGTCTCGGCCAACGACCTCGGAAGGCTAGCTGAATAGATTTGCTACAGCACCTAGAGCTGGCCCTTGGCTGCAGGCTTATGACATGATATCCATCCTATACTTACCTTTCGGCGTCGAACGGGCAAGATTTGCGAGTCCAGTACACTTTCCAAAGCCCGAGGCTGCTTATTCGTAACATTGCAGAAATAGGTGTTGTGTTTTCTAAATCGAAATGTGCACATTCGTCGATCGATATACCTCAATCGTCTCTATTCCTTGAGCGATTACAAAACATATCTACATTCTTTGGTAAAACTTTCTACCGTCGAAGTTTCCACCGAGATTCCTCGAGACCCCTTCCCCCCACGGTGCTACCACGGCTCGTGGCCCCTGCCAAGATACGAAATGGCACTTCGTTGTAGCAACAAGCAGTGTTGGCACGGCCTAGGCTGTTGCGTCACTTGATTCCGTGGATTAAATGGAGCATAGGACATAATGGGCAGATTGTCTTTTATATGTTCCCAGCAAGTATTCTCATTCCTTCTGCCGTGTCATATACAACGGTGGGGTTTGCATAAAACTCGGGGCTTTCGACGCAGCGTCCTCATGAATAACGCCATGTCATCTTCTACCAGGCCAAGAAAACAACGCGCAGCCTGTGACAGATGTCACGCCCTGAAGAATCGCTGCAGCCCGTCCGGAAGCGGCGATAATAAATGCGACAGGTGCCACAGACTCGGCATACGCTGTGTCTACAGTCTCAAGGCGCCACTTGGCCGGCCAAAGAGTACCTCGTCACAAGTGCAGCCGGTGGATTTGCCAACCAGCAATGCCTACAATGGGCTCGAACCTCTGGCAACATTAGATAATAATGTTAGTGATGACTTCAGCATGACGACTACGGAAGAGAGTCTCTTCATGCCTTCGACACCCCCTAGTCTTCAGTTGGGGCTCGACATGGGCTTAACCTTTCGGCCTACGAGCCCCTTGTCGTATCAAGCTTCACCTGCTATGCAATCACTACCCGACACAGCACCAGCCGCGGGGATTCATCGCAAGCCACATGCAGAAGGTGAGCTCCCATGCTGCACTTCAAAACATTTCACCCGAGTTAACAATTCGTGCTTGGAGACTCCCTCGCCTATTCAATATTCGATTTCGAATTTAGTCATTCGTCCTCCCAGCTCGATGGCGAAACGTCTGGCGCCAGTCATCCTCGGAGGACCAGCCATCAGTCACAAGATACCCTCGAACTACAGCATTTCCTTCCTAATAACATAACCGACGACCGGGCGGAAGTAGCCAAGTCAGGCGAATCAAGTCCGCTCAAGCAGCTGCTGGATCTACAATGCAGGTTCCAGGAACTCGCAAATCTAGACTCCTCTTACACATCTGACAGGGGTAAGCCGAGGTCGGTTCCTGATTTGAGTACAATTCTCTTCAATGCGGACTCTTTGATGCGAATGTTGCAAGAATTGGTTGCAGGACGATCGGAGCCACACATGCCTTCGCGCCAGAAGCAGAGCGACGAGAGCGACGAACACGGCCTCATCATCCTCCACGCTCTCACCTGCTACTATTATCTCCTCTCCATCTTGGAGCCTATAGTGGAGTTCTTAATAGCCAAATGCGGCTCTACAGTAGAGCGAGTCAACAGCCGCTCCTTATCGGCATTCAGCCTTGGCAGCTTCAGTCTTGCGTCGCAACCAGAGATCAATGCCCACGTCACATTGCACCTCATCAACCTTCTGATCAGAAAGCTCCGCCGTCTAGTGTCTTCCATAGCTGACCATCAGAAACCTGCTGAAGAGTCGCTAGGCAGTAGCCCTACGAATGGCGCTGCAAGTATGGCTATAAACGTTATGCAACAGAAGGAAACCTCGATTCTTGTCATGCTGGAACGGCAGGCCGTTGACTGAGGAGCTGGCAGGTCTGCGGCTACTAGAGTTCATCTCCTAAATATTTACATTATTCGAGGCTAGGTACTTACTTCGCGCTGTAGCATACATCAAGTATGCTGGTACTTGCTAGGATTTGGCGTTCTGGGGTTTAACGATGCAGCGTTTTCCATTCTCCAATACCCACCCGCCCCTGAACCGTAGAGCAGATACGCTACCTATCTACCTATCTACCTACTCACTGAGGTACTTCTTAATGCGTGAAGCTTCAATATAGATAGTTCTAGTGTTCGACATCCTACAGTACATCATTGGTCTGCCCTACCTAGCTCATCTATAACCCTATTATAGAATCCCAGCTTTCCTCCCTTAAACGCCGTCATACAATAAGCAAGAGCCACATGTTTCTCATTGCCAAGACACGTTGAGAGCACATTATCCCCACCTTCAGCCGATTGCACCATTTGCACATAGTCCTTTCGGTCCTGCCATCGCTGCTTCTCTTCGGCGTCCACCGGCTGGCCGTCTTTATCGAAGTTCTCGGGTGAATCGAACGGAGCGGGCGACGCTCTCAAGAAACTTGGGAACGTTATGAGCTCCAAGGGCAGAGTGCACGCCCCTTCCCAGTCGATGATACCGAGAACGTCGAAATTATCATCGACGATGATATTGCTATGAAGGAAGTCGGCGTGACATAGTGGAAACGGCCCATTATTACCATCGTGGTCCGATAATAGGCCAGCCATTGCCTTGATCTGAGATGGAAACTCGTTGATCGCTTTGAGCACTTCATCGGTGGGACCTCCTCTCATCATCTCTCTTATTCTCTCCTCTCGGAATGGAAACCGTGCATGCTCCGCCCAGGCCTCGAAGAATGCCGCCGCTGTATCAAATGGTCCGCCTATATCCTCGAACGGGCCAATATCATATCCATCCTTACCCTTGATGATAGTGCCGATCTTAGAGAAACGCAAGGCGGTAATTTGCACCTATGCTCAAGTCAGGAACAAGGTAACTGATCAATAAGAAAGGACTTACGAACATGACATTCTGCCACCGAGCGATAAAAGGTTTGACGGTAGGCTGAAGGTATTCGGCCGTGATGCGTATCCCATCCACCAAAGGAATCCATACCAGTATTTCCCGGCAGGAATTCCATCAGAATGAAGGGAACTCCAACCGGATTGTTCTCGTCGGTATTGTACGCGAACACCTTAGGAATTGGAAGATGAGATCGCTCCTTGATCAGACGCATAACCTGTACCTCGCTACGCATCTTCGCCAAGTCTGCAGCAGACGTACGCAACCTAATCCGAGCGATCCATCTTGTCCCATCTTCGAATTGGATGAGTTTGACCAAGTTGTTTAACCCATTGGTAGTTTTGTCGAGCAGTACGCAAGGGAGTCCGTTGTTAAGTCTCGATGCAAGCTGGCAAAGTTCGACCTAATTTGTTTTCTGAATGGCCTCGCCCACATAGTTTATTGAACCATATTCAGCGGATTTCCAATTGAGCACGTCAATATTTAGTGATTTTGTCAACATGATGAAGTTAGCAACCTGAGAGACATTTGTCAGACATAGGAGCAAAGTGGCTACTTTTGATATTTGTAGCAAACAAAAGAGAACATTTCGTACACAGCTGCTTTCACATCTTCTTTCACCATTTGGCTTCTGAATTGTCCCTTTTGAAAATTAAAAGACTGCTGCTTGCAATAGTAACAGGTCATTCATAACACTCAGTATGGGCCGTCACGAGTAGCTTTGAATATAGTTATAAATTTCTAAAGCCAACGTGGTAAGGAGAAGCTAGTCGGATCGGGTTAACCGATTGGCGCCCCTGAACCCCTGAGCCCCTGAGCGTGAGAGTAATTTGAACACTCCCGTTGGTTGGGCTTGTCTCATAAACGGCACAACATCACATGCAACCTACCGTTCATGCCGTTCTGGAACATAATCGATGTCTATGTGCTAGGAAAGAGGTAAAATTGTACTGATTTTAATGTACAATAACTTCCCATAAGAGCCCGAACCACCTCTATAGTGTTGATTACAACTGACCTGTACCTTCAGACATAGATAATCTTGAAGTATCTAGCGTCTCGCAAGTCTTCTTGTGATCTATTCTCCACGGAACCATTCATCCTGAAGTAGTTCCTTGGCCGTCGGTCGATCACGCCAGTCCATTTTCATGATTTTTAAGATGAACTCCTTGTCATTTTTTGCAACCTCCCGTTCAGTGATAAATCGGAATGCTTCGGAAACTCAATGTTAGTGCATGGGATTGGATAAGTCGTTTTGTGTCGAAGATTACTTACGAGTTGTCTTCTCAGGTGGGACCAGATGCAGAAGATATAGGATTGTTTGACAGTTCTCTTCGCTCACAATATCTTTTATCTTACTCGGGAAAGGGCCAAAGTAGCGAAACTGCGACTCCACTACTTCAGCGCTGTAGTCCTCGTCGCCGGAGTGAGCTTTCTTGGGACGAAATAAGTTGAAGTCGCCACCGTATATCAAGCTTATAACCTAGGTTTTACCAAAGATTTTAGTCTCGTCAATATACCATGGAGTAATTGGACTCACAACCGTGCCAAATGACCAAATGTCTGTGGCTGTATTCCAAGATGGAAATTCTAAGAGTACCTCTGGACTGTTCCACATCGGCGCTCCGATAGGTGTGCATGACCTGGCCCATTCGCTATCCTGAGCTTAGAGAATGTGAACAAATGAATGAAATGGCGGGGAATATTATTATTACAGTAACTGCCACCAAAATCTCCCAGCTGGACATCAGAAAATCGGATCTCATTCTCGTCCCCTCTGTAGTTTACAAATACATTGCTGGGTTTGACATCTTGAGTATCTGATTAGAACTCTTTATGTTAAATATCAGTCACTTGTAGTGAATACACTCACCTGTATGGACATAACCGTCCTCATGAAGGACATTCAGAGCTTCAAGGATACGTCTCGAAACATACTTGATCTCTCGTCGACTGAGTGATTTCTGAATTGATGCCTCTAACAAATCCGAGTCAAGATGTTTCAAGACAATCGTCGTCGGCTTTGCCGGATCTTGTATGTCGTCAATGAGAGGACGAATATACGGAGATCGACTTTGGAAGCGTTTAAGGACGTTTCGTTCGTTCTCGACGCGTGGATGTCCACTGGCACTTTTTATAAGAGCAAGCTTATTGCTTTGATTTCTGTAACTCGTCAGTTACGTGCCATGTGTTCCAACTTTAGTAGCCCTTGTCACAAACCTTGCAAGCCATACTGTATCTTGGATCTTCTTCAAAATAGTATATGAGCTAAGTCTCCCATGGAGAATTTCTCCCAGGCAAGGTGGCATGGCGGTTAGAACGGCAGGTTTAGGTGGCTAGGCAATTGAAAACAAGGACTATCTTGGGGGGACGCGAGGGAGAGGCTTACCGCGAAAAATCAATTTAGAAGATGAATAGTACAGTATACTGCTGAGATGCCCTATAAATACAATAAATTTAGTGCTAAAAGCCGCTAAAATTATAGCAAGTGACAGCGCATACCCTAGGTGCTTTATTATAGCGCACTTCCCCCTATAGCAGCTTTCGGGACCTCAATAGGGGCTCAATAAGGGGCAAGATACTGCTATAATTATAGCGATTATTAACACTGAATTCCCTATATTTATAGCGACTGTGAGCGCTAGCTTCCGTGCATTTATAGCACACTCCAATATACACCGTATTATGTCATCGTAGGATCTGGAAATTTCACCTTCTCAATCTTGTAATTTTTTTTCTCTCTTCCATCCAGTCGCAATGCAGTAGCTAGTTTGCGCATGCCACCCTAAATGAGAACCTCGGTCCTGTCCCCCCATGGGCTCCCCTCGTTAATCACTAATGCGACGGTCTTAACAGCGAGCCCGTGGGAGATCTTCGACGAGGATAGCATGACATTCAGCAGCAACGCCAGAACCGTTCCCGCCGTGGGTTTCTCGGGATCAGACAATTCCGTATCATTAAGTCGTAGTTAGCCATATTAGGATATTAGCTGGTGAATCTTAAGCGTTCCGGCATGCTATGGCTCAGTTATATCATCGCCTTCTTTGCTGCTTCTTCGTTTCTGGTTCGTCGACTTGGACAGATGAAGCCTTGCTATTGTTCCGTGAACGCGTTGTCACCATTTCCGGCGATCGAGCGTTTTAGGCCATGTAGGAAGAACCAAGAAATTCTCATTCAACACTGCAACAGTAAGGCAGCCCTATTCTATTATATCACTGGTTCTCCTGCGTCAATTAATTTTGCAGCCCCCCATGGATTCCAGCTTTACACTTGCCACGTCTTTCTCAATCCACCTCATCAATGCCAAATACCACATACGGGGAAATAGTCAATGGTCGTTTTGCATCCCCAGTCGCTCCAGTACTTGTGTCCGCAATGGTGGCAGCCATTCGACCGAATCTCCTGGTAGTCCCACCACATATCGTTGCCGGTTCTCGTACAGTTTTTCGGGCCTTGAATCAAGACCCCGCAGCCGTAGTCCGAAGCAATTCCGTAACATTCTCCGACGCGAGGCATGCCGCTCCTGTATACGTGCGTTAGTCAGATTAAAGAGCGATATAGGCATGAACATGACAGGTAAGTTGACATACCTAATTGCACCGTAGTTGACGTTGTCATCCCGTATGAGCTTGGAGTTCACGGCTTCATCACATGCCTTGACGTGGATGGTCGGGCACATGGTGCTTCCACGGCAATCGTATCTGATTTCCGTCGGCTCGGCGTCTACAGAGGTGACCGGGTCCGGAATGACTTGGACGGTATCGGGATTATCTTCGAGTGGAAGAACAGAGGAAGGAAGAACTTGATCGGCGTTTATCGTAGCCACAGAGGCCATTAGAATTGAGATGCAGAAAAGCATATTGGCGGTAGTAAAAGTGTGTATCTTGAGTGTCTCGTTCCGAGATACGTAATTTGATGTTTGCAGTAAATGAAGATGCAGTAGAAGAAAGCAGAGAGAAGGGCGTTGAGCTTGGGTGGGACCTATAAGGATACTTGCCTCCTAATTAATCCTACAGCTGCGATGGCTTCGGATAAGGTTACCAAAGCCTCTATATCTATAACACCGTGCCTTCTTAATATCCTATGGGGGAGACATTTCCATGGGGACACTAGAGCATGCAATCGTCATTAAAACAACTTACATGCAATATGTTGATAGGTAAAACGGTAGTTGCCAAATAAGAAATTTCCGCCCCTTGAATCCGTTCAATAGGGGTCGTGAGCTTAATTATGTGTGGCGCTCAGACGCGGGATTATGCGAAAATGGAAATGAACTCTATGGCTACTTCTAAGTTGAAATGGTCGCTAAAGCTTCATACTGGGTAGTTGCACTGCCATAAGTTCATAGCGATAATAGGCGAATATTGACCTAGGTAGGTACCTACCGACGAAGGAAATTTGTCTCTGCGAGTGACGGGAGCTTCACTTGGCCCTCTCGAGCTGATCGATCTGCTCCTTCCAAACGGCCCCGATGTCATTTTGATAAATCCAAGACATTTTCTTGCCTCCATCCGTGATAACCTTGTTTCTAACTCGTTCATCGAATGTCGGGTTCCCTAATACCTTCAACTTGGCGGCGCGTCGATCGGCCTCTGCGGCAAGGTGCGCATACATGCGTGAATAATACGGTAGCCGAATAGCGTCGAATAGGGGTAGGGCTTTGCTAGTGTCATTCTTCCAGTACGCAAGAGCTTGCGCCAGAATCCAACCATCTTCCATTGCAAACCCCGCCCCTGATCCGAACGCGCCGGATAAAGCATGCGACGAGTCCCCAACAAGCACGACCTTGTTGTCCCATGCTGTGAGTTGAGAAAGCTCAGGGCCAGCGAACGCAGCGAACTCGCGCCAGCCATCAGGCGGTACTCGAGCAAGAGCCTCTCTAATTTCTGGAAGATACTCCTATGTTCTCTTAGCTAATCGCGCTACGTGTCTGAGGGAATGGAGAAGATACCGTAAAATACGACTCGACATAAGCATTCTCAACCGGAACGCCCCAGCTTTTTTTGCTCGCGCTATTCGTCGCTGGATCTTGCCATGCTCTCGACGCTATCTCCCAAAGTCCTTCCCCGACAGGAGAAAAATAGACATGCGTAGTCGGGGTATGCCACCAACCAGTGATCTCAAATCGAGGATCCAGGTCTTTCACGGCATCCCACGGTAGGAGGGCCCTCCAAATCGTGGTTCCTGTGAACTTGATTTCATAACTTGGCCAAGCGGCATCTCGAACCACCTATTTGACTCTTATTTAGAGAATATTCTGATCGAATTAGCTGTTTAATGGAACTCTTACAGATCTGATGCCATCTGCACCCACCACCAAATCAGCTTTCTCGATAGTCCCATCTTCAAAATGCAACTCAACCCCTTCGTGGTCTTTATCAACCATACGTGCCAACCTTTTGGAAAGTTTTATTGTGCCAGGTTTTACGTGCGCTAGGAGGGCCTTCTGGAGTGCAGTCCTTTGCGTTCGAATGGGCGGACGCGTGATTCCATCTTTTGGTCTCTGGCGACGATCGAGTTCTTCCCCGGAACGGCCGTTCCTTGATTTGGTTCAATGACTATATCACGCCGCTTAGTGTGTATTCGCTCACATATTTAGGATTGCCCATGTCGGATGGCCGCTGGTGAGCGTGTCTGCGACGCCAAGTAACTCCAACACATTCCAAGTATTGGCACCAATACTTATGCCAGCGCCTACTTCTCTCAGTAGGGTAGCCTGTTCGTATATAGCGACTGAAACGTTGGGAATTTTGGAGAGGGCAATGGCTGTTGCAAGGCCGCCGGGCCCTCCACCAACTATCGCTACCCGCAGATGTCGAACAGAGGCGTCTACTGTCATCCTGGAAATGTATACTGAGTTATAATATACACCCACGAGTCTCGACTTAGTCAACTCGTCCCGACCTTATATAGAGTAGTCCTCATCTAGAGCTGGTTTAAAAGTGCAGAATTACAAAATCTGACAAAGCAGTATACCTAACGTCAACCATCACGTGAATGACGCGAGCGTATACCATCCTCACTTGGACTCGCTGATAAGGCTAATGCACTGAGCAGCATCGTGGACGTATGATTCTTCGGCGTTACTGCGAACCAGTTTAGAAGAACAAGGGTATTTTGGTATAATACAATACCCAACTTTTAGGGGTGTGATATTGTTGTTGGTTAACAAAGATTGGAATCGCGTAACCAGATTAGATAACTGTAGGATTAGACGAACTCGACGGCTCTTAGGTAATTATTCATATATCTATAAGTAGAACAATGTCCAATATGTATGTAAGCCGTATGTAATATATGCTTAAATGCATATTCATGCATTATGTCAACTAACTTCTGATTCTGTTTTACTCGTAGCAATGTCACAGGGCTAGGAGGTAATATGTACCTATATGAAAGGAGGCGCAAGTACTTGATAGAACCTCAAGATCTAAAGCTGAAATCCCCAAAAAGACCCCTTACGCGTCGTTGGGACATGCCACTGTCGTATGCACATGCCTGCTGACATAGGATCCCTGCAATCCGCGGCCTACAACGCATTCATTGATTGGCTAGGTTTTAAGTGTACCTACAGTAGAGGACAGTGTGAATTTGGCAAACTTACTGACTGTGTTCACGCATGTACTACGTAGAAACGGAAAAGAAGCCGCCGACTTGCACCCTTGATCTGTCATTCTGTCATCAATCCTGAATGTCGACGAGTACTTCTCGACATCCTTCCACAGAATGAGCGTGTCTCAACGTCCTTATCCATATGCACATATGTTCCTTCGAAAATGTCGCTTCAACCGTTGAACACCAACGTTGAGAGGGACGGATCCCTGCTCTCCCCCATCCGTTACGACGACGATGCCATATCACTACACAGCAGAAGCGACCAGGACACCGACAGCGAAGATGACGAATTGCTGGCCGCGGCGAGAAATAGCAGAGAGCTACGCGCTCGCGATCGCATGGTTCTGATGGAGGAGGAAGAGTTGGATAAACTGATAATAGACTCAAGGGCCCAGCAGGAGCGCCAAAGAAGAGGAAGCAATCTCCAGAGGCGAGGGAGTAATATTGCTCTGCCTCTACCTCTGCCGAATCCGATCCGCATGTTAAGAAGCTACAACGTAGGGCAGTCCTCAAGCGCGATAGAAGATAACGGAAGTTCGGTTGAGGACTTGCATGACGAGAAACGGAGAAATCGACGAATAAGACGGAAGGAAAAGAAAGATCGCCTGCTCAGGGAAGCGCGCGATGGAGAGGACGGGATACTCATGTACGAGATGGAACAAGGCGGCATTAAGGATGGGAGCTCTACCGGCGAGAGTAGTGACCGAGACGATAGCGACGAGCTCGATCGCAAGCGATTAATGCAAGTTTCCGATGCGAAGACCGCGAAGAAGAGGAGATGGAAGAAGTGGCTGCTCATACATACCACCATCATAGTTGGCGTTGCTTTCTTGTCTCTTGTCGTCTGGAAAGCTTTTCTAGGCAAGGGAGCGACCACCGAGGCCGCTCCTCAATTCGCGAGCAACGGCACCGCCCTGTTCTTACCGACTACACTCATTATTAGTCTCGATGGATTCCGCGCCGATTTCCTCAATCGGGGGTTGACACCGAGATTAAGCGCCTTCATCAAAGAAGGCGTGTCGCCGCTATATATGACACCGTCGTTCCCATCCGTAACGTTCCCCGTAAGTTATTCTACCAAACCCTCGGTTACCACTCAACTAACATGCTTGTAGAACCACTACACACTTGCGACTGGTTTGTACCCGGAGAGCCACGGTGTAGTTGGCAACACTTTCTGGGACCCGGACTTGGAAGGGGAATTCTACTACACAGACCCCGATCGATCATTAGATCCAAAATGGTGGGGAGGTGAGCCTTTCTGGGTGACGGCAGAGGAGCAAGGCGTCCGCACGGCTGTCCATATGTGGCCAGGCAGCGAAGCCCATATCTCGGGAATGGAACCGAGCTTTCTCGATAGGTTTAATGGCAAGGAAAAGCTGCCCAAGAAGGTCGACCGAATCCTCGAATTCCTCGATAAACCAGGACTGGAGAATCCCGATGCAGATCCCAGCAACGTGAGGCCGCAAATCATAGCGGCTTACGTTCCCAACGTCGACTCCGATGGCCACCGCTATGGCCCTAACAGCACCGAGATCCGGTCGACGATTAGTGACGTTGACACGATGCTCGACCAGCTCTTCCATGGTCTTGAGGAGCGGAATCTTACTAGCATCGTCAATGTTATTATCGTCAGTGACCACGGGATGGCTACAACGGACGTCAGCCGGATGATCCAGATTGAAGACTTAGTGGACATCGAAAAAGTCGAGCACCTCGACGGTTGGCCCCTTGTAGGCATCCGGCCGAAGAATTTGGATGATTTACAGCTACTGTATGAACAGGCCGCTGAAAAGGGGAAGTCAAACCCGAACTTTGACGTCTACCTGAGAGATAAGAACATGCCGGAACGTTACCATTTCAGCAATAACAAACGTATTGCTCCGCTTTGGATCATTCCGAAGACTGGGTGGGCGATAGTCAACCGCGACGAGTTCGACATCGCAGAAGCGAAGGCGAAGGGTATCGTATACCACCCTCGTGGGCTCCATGGTTATGATCACGAGCACCCCTTGATGAGAGCTATCTTTGTCGCTCGCGGGCCTGCTTTCCCACACCAACCTCATAGCAAGGTGGAGGTTTTCCGTACGCATCCCCTTTTCCGTGTGCTTGGATGTTTCATTGCATTACTAAACTGAATACAGAAAATATCAACGTCTACAATATCCTTTGCGACTCCATCGGCATGAAAGCCATGCCTAACAACGGAACGCTGCACCTGCCGCTCCGGATCGTCGGTCTGCACGACCCGGACACGGTCTTTGAGGAGCCGGCCGATCCTGTTGCGTCCGAAACAGCGGAAGAGGACAACGCGACTGGGATGATGTCTATTCTCCCAGTAGCGACGAATTCCGAGGCTCCGAAACCTTCTTCAACAGTGGGAGTAGATCCTGTTGTCGAGCCAGAGGAGCCGTCTCGCCCGCCACAAGATGATGACGAGGGCGAGAACGATGGCTCCTCCTGGTGGCAAGATACCTGGAACTGGGTGAAAGATAAGTTTAACGGTATTATTAATAAAGTAAGAAGGATTAAAAAAAGGTTATTGTAAATTATCTCAATAAGTGTTAGATAGGTAGATAAGGTCTATTAGATAGGTCTCTAATAGAGATGATGCTGTATAGCAGAATGAAAAAACAAATACGAAAGTGGTGATGATGCTTAATTAGTGGACTGGAAAGGGAGTACCTCTTATGCCCGAGTTTACGAGGGTTAATATGTCGTTTTTTTACTATAGGAGCTATTCTAAGAAATCGCCAGGACACACGATATTTGAGATACACGAATAATCACACACAATTGAACCCTTAATTAAATATACACGTAATCCAACAATTATGAAAAAAAAAAATTGTGAGTCTCGGCTTCGCCAGAGTACATGAGCATGGAGAATTAATTATTGGATTGAGTGGGACTGCGATGCCTGGGTGTGAGATCTAATGGGCCGCCAGCCTAGCATGCTATACCGCGAAGTTCATGTATGTCTATTAGAACTTCTCACAAAAGATATGAGAAAGGGCTTTCGGCATTTGCATTCTCATAACGGGCCCGCCTACTAGTCAGCCAAAGCGGCCACCTTCTTCGCCGCGCCGCTATACAACTCTTGCGCATCCTGGTTCGGTGCCCACTCTACACAGCATAGGTGATCCTGTCCCATCCAGCCCACTGTGATCTCAAACATGAGCGGTTCATGCTTGGCAAGCGCATCGGAGCTGACTCTGCCTTTGATCTTCTTGATCTCAGGAAGGCCCTCGGCGACCAGCTTCGTCACCTGCCGGACAACATCCGCGCCGACATGGATCCCCTTCTTGATGTCCTCCAGGGTCGCGAGGAGCGCGTCGGCCTGCGACTTGATCTCGTCGTAGTCCTGCTCCTTGTTGCGATACTCTTCCTCGAAAGGCTTGAGCTTGAGCTCAGCCTCGAGCTGGGCAATATGCCTCCGTGCCTCTTCTTGCTGCGGGCTGAGCCTGCCCCGTCCTTCGTCCAGCGCACGTTTAGCTTTCCGGAGCTCCGCCTCGAGGACCCTGCTGGCGGCCGTGAGGTCGTTCAGGAGTTTGATCTGTCGATCCAGATCGCGCCTCTCGTCGTGAATCATTTCCTCGATGTAGGCCTGTGGCCCCTTCGTCACAAGCTTCTCCAGGGCACGCTCGAACTTTCCGATCTCGAATACAGCATTGTTGGTTTCCCGCTCGACCGTTTTGAATGCCTCCGAGTTCGTGATGGCCCTCAAAGCATGAAGCAGCTCGGCCTCCATTACTTTGCTGGCGCGAGCCTGTTCCAGTCCGAGGGTGGCTTCGCCCAACCTCGCGGCCTACAAAAATTGCGTTAGAAACTCGAACCCCCGACTCTGTCACTGATGTTTGCGGCGGAAATGGAACCACGTCAAACTCACCCAGTACGGCTTTTCCCACCATTGACAGTTGTCCAGATTCCCGATGCAAGTGTTTTGCCAGTTCCATCTTTCCCCTTCCACACCTGTTATTCTCGAAGTCAGCTATGCAGTCCTGCGACACCAAGAGCCTTCCCCCGGGAGGTAGCAAACTTACCAGACCAATACTTCCAGCTCCCATCAGCGGTTTCAGCTTTCCTCAGGACATCTCCCCACGATGCCTCCTTTTTCTCCTTCAACCTGTTCCTCTCCGACTCCCAATGCGCCTGGTTGTCCTTTTGCTTCTTGATCTTTTTGTTATATTCTTTCCTTATCTTGCGCTTCTTCTTGTTCAGCTTTGCCTGCGCCTGATCGCGTTTCGTCTTTGCCGCTTGAATCTCGGCGTCGTTGCTGTCCTTTTTCGACTTCGCCTCCCTGTACCGCTTATCAAGTTTATCAATCTCATCCTGCAGCTTTCTTAGCGTCGTATTCTCCTTCGTGATCTTTTTTTGCCGCGCAGCGACCTCCTTGCGGGACTTGCGTTGCAGCTCACCCAGCACCTTCTTCCGTTTGTCCAGCTCTTTATGCAATTCTTCCAGCTGCCAATTTACCTTTCCCGCTGCCTCCTCAATAGCGTGCTTCGCCCTGGTCTCAAGGGCAGTGATCCCCTGGAGAATGCTGTCACGAACGGCCGTGACAACCCCCCCTTTCAGCTCCCCCTCAAACCACCACACGGCATCTTCCAACCCCCCGCCGATGGTCGGTCCTCCAACCTGAACAGCTGCATTAAGTTTGAAACTCAAACTATCCGCAAGCCCAATCTCAATCTCCCCCCGCAGGTACCTCCTCTGCATATCCACATTCACCAGTATCTTAAGCACAAGGTCATGGTACCGCACCACGCCGTCCACAAAGAGCCTCTGCCTCCCCTTGGTCAGCTCAACATCCAAGGTCGCCCGCTTGCGGCCGTTGTGCTCCCGCAGCGAGGTCACCTCGAGCCCGCCGACACTGAATGCGTCCAGCCCGCCCTTGATGATCACGCCGTCGTCGGTGAACGACCCGTCAAAATCTCCCAGCTTGCCGAAGAATGTGAGTTTCCCTCGCAGCTGGATCCCGCGCGGGTAGTGCAGTCCCATGAACTGCGCGCCCGAGGAGAGGTACAGCTTCAGGTCGCTGAAGACGATGTCGCCTCTTTTTGCGCTAGGTGGCAGAAGGGCGGTGGTTCTGAACTGGGGTTCGGAGCCTTCGAGGAGGATGCTGGCGATGCGAGCTATGTCGACGACATCGAGTGTTGAGAGCTCTACTTGCAACACTGCGGCAGCTTTGGTGACGTCCAGACCGACGTCTAGACGGCCGTGGTAGGTGCCGATGTTGACTTGACCTCGGAGGGAGACACGGCTTGATGTAGAGAGGACTAGTTAGTGTTTGGGCCATGAAATGGTAAGGGGGAGCGAGGGGTTGAACTCGCTTTGGTCCAGTCTCGAGGACAGTGGCGTAGTCGAATCCTACTCCAATGCCTAGTTTGGAGACGATCAGCTCCTTGTTGAGACCGAAGGGGTTGATCCATTTAGAGTCGGGGTCCATGAACCTGGGCATAGTTAGCTATAAACGAAAGGTAAAGTGATGTGAGGGTATGGACGTTGCTTACAGCTCCCCAGCGGCCCCCTTCAGAGTTCCGATGACCAAGCCCTTGGCGAGAATGGGGTCCGAGTTCTCCATCATGACAGCGAGAGTTGCGCTGAGCTGAATCTGCGGTCCATCGGAGCCGACGCCGACTGAGGCATCAAAATCGTAGAACCAGGCGAGCGTGGAGAGTTGGAGCTATTCCGAGGAAGGAAAGGGCGTGTTAGCGTACCTCACGACAGACCCAGTAGATAGAAAGCTACAAGGAAACGGTCATGATTGCTTACCCTAAATGATTTTGGGAGCTTGATGGCCACATCGACCTTGCCCTCTGGACTGACACTCAGGGATACCATGAGGCCGTCGATCTTCTTGCCACCGTTCAGCTGCTCCAGCTGCGGGAAGGTTGAAATGGTGGTGCAGACTTGAAAGCCTGGTTGGTGTTGTGTTAGCAGCTGCAATGCGAGGAGAGACAAGAAACCGAAGAATGCTCAGGATGTACCTTTTGTGACGGAATAGCCGTGTGTCTCGATCTCAGACAAGACATCGACATCCCAACTCGCATGTTCGCGGCCTCCGTTGTGAATGCCATCGGTTCCCCTCGTCTGTCCACTCTGATGCTTGCGGGAGGGCATATTTCTGTCCCTGGATGAGGCAATGACCGCGACATTGTCAAGTTGCAGGTTGAGAAAGCTGTCCTCCGCAATCAATGGCCAGATCTCCCTGAGTCTGACGCGGTCCGCGCTGCCGAATACAAGCCAATCACGCTCTTTCTCGTTCTTCATTCTGGTCAGGTACAAACTACTCTTGAAGATGACGCTCTCGTACTTGACGATGCCGAGGACTGAGATGCTAGCTTCCTCTCTGCTGCTGCCGTTCCTAGTGACCAAGCTGCTCTCGGAGGTGCTATTTGGGTCGGACGTCTTTTCCTTCTTCAGAGCCATGAAAAACCGTAGGCCTGCCTTCTCAATGATGATGCTCGTGCCAGGAACCGGCAAAGTCTCAAATCCTGGTGGTGCAATGTACTCTTCCGGAAACACAAGTACCGGCATTGCACTCGGATCGAGCTGGGAGGACTTGAGCTGTGTTCTCACGCCATTCGATTCGGGGACCTGGAACGGCAGCACGGGCAAGTCCCTGGACTGAACTCGGGACTTGCCGCCTTCCGATAATACATCACCTACAAGCAAGTGGGTATCGCGAACAATGACACCGCCAATGACGACAGCTTTGTGCTCCTTGAGGTAAGTACGCAGCGATTCACCATCAGCCACTTCAGAGAGAGCTGCCGGGGTGGAGCCAGGGACGTCGGGGACAGTCGTGGGGTGGGAGTGAACGTCATTGCGGGCTGTGGCGCTTGAGTGCTGCAGGATCTTCTTGAAGTGGTCGAGTTGCGAGGAGCTATGAAAGGGCTGTTCTAGTGCTGGTGTCTTGGAAATTTGGGTTGTCCGGTCTGACGGATATTCCCGGTGGCGGTTGTGATGGGCGTGAGATCCAACTGGCAGTGGAAATCCCAGGCCCTCGTAGGCCGAAAGGGTCGGCATGGCGGGTTAGTAGAGATCTTAGGACACAATGTCGGCACTGACAGTTATTGTGCCCTGCGAAATGGCAGTGAGAGAAGACATGGGTCGGCCTTCCTGGCTGTCCTTTAGAGCTGGGGACATGGTTCTTTTTTGCTGCTGCGCTTGAATGGTCCTCTATCGCGCATGTAACTACCTAGGTACAAAGAACCAGCTTCGACAACGCACGCCCTTGGAGTGCTCGGAAAAACGCCGCGAGGTTGGGGCACTCTCTAACAAGAATAATGGTAATCTGAAAGGTCCCCCTGATAGGGTCGCAATGCGAGGGAACTTGAAGGATTGGCCATCGAGTCTGCAGACTCTGGTTGAGCCGACTCGCTACTATTGGATTGGAATAAGTCAGTTAGCATGAAAGAAGTCAACCACAATGCAGCCACGTTGTCCGCCGCCCTCGCCAGACGGGGCCCGAGAGCGACTAGAAACCCAGTGTCCAGATGATGCCGGGGTTGAGAACTGCGTGTCAAGTAACAGAATCAGCTTTGTTGCAGAACCAGAGCCTGTGAAGAGACCCGACGTTGGGCATCCGAGCATTGAGGGGTGAGGGGTCTGGGGTGACACAAACCTCTCTTCGCCGGTTATCGCGAACCTGAAGGTCCATACAAAAATGGGTCGTCAAAGGTCGACCGACAGAGAGGCAAGCTCAACACACCCTGCCCACTCAACACCACAGAATTTCCAAACCAACCGTACTCATCCCTTTTCTTGAACCCCTTGAACCAACCTCAGCCATGGATCTCACCCACAAAGCTCGAAAAAACTTAGCCAAGGAGCTTGCCTACCACCTGAGCTGGGAATTCTGGATGACCGACCACGCCATCGCCGCCCAGGCCGCGCTCACAAAGATCTATCCGAAGGGAGTAATTTCCTATGGAACTTCATGCGCTCTGTTCCGCAATTATAGGGATGGAGACGAAATGTAGACGGGCAGCTTGCTATTATCTTCGGCCCTCTCTTTGCCACTCTTCCAAATCTGCTTCTCCGGGTATCCCTCGGTGCAATAAAGAAATCATGTAGTGGCGTTTTAGGACATCTACCACCGCGTTCGGGGTTCTTGGCGGTGGTGGTCTCTTGGATAGAGTCAATATTCACAGGTATATTCCTTTTTGGACCTATTATTGGAGGTGCCTATCTACTTTATTATTGCGCCGTCATTGCTGGCTCTCTTGTCTCGCTAACGCTATTAATTCGTCGTAATCGCCACTATTCTTCAGCATGCCCCAAAAAGCACCCTCTCTATTAATCAACTCGGCGGGGGAGCCGGTCCTATGGAAATGGTTAGCATCGAAAAGACGATAAGAAACCGTCAGAAATCATGGGATGAATTGAACATACTCGAGGACCTTGCCTTCTTCCATAACGATGACCTGGTCATAATCGATGATCGTCTGGAGCCGGTGGGCTATGGTGATGATTGTGGACCCTGAAAACTCGGAGCGAATGAGCTGCTGCATGCGCACGTCCATCTCGTGGTCGACCGAAGCCGTCGCCTCGTCTAAAATGACGACTTTCGAACGTCGGCACATGGCGCGCGCGAGTCCCAGGACCTGTCTCTGCCCGTTGCTGAAGTTCTTGCCGCCGCCCGCCACTTGGGTATGGGCCGAAAGTCCGGGGCCGGCTGCTCGGCTGCCGGTGTCGCCGGCCTGGATTAAGTTGCAGGCCGTAAGGACTGACTGTAGCTCGGTCTCGTCTAGCTTGTTTAAGGGATCTAGGTTCGACCGGATGTCCCCAGAGAAAATCACCGAGTCCTGCGGCACGAAACTGATACTCTCTCGGAGACGCTTGAGAGGGATGCTGTTGACATCTATGCCATCGATCGTGATATTGCCCGATACAATATCGGTGGAGCGTAGCAGGGAGCGAATAGTACTACTCTTCCCACTACCCGTCCGGCCTATGATAGCCACCCGCTGGCCTGGTCTCGCACAGAATGTTACGTCCTGCAAGACATCCGGGCTGTCCTGCGAGTATCTGGCTGTCACGCCACGGAATTCGATCTTCCCGGACGCCGGCCAGGCCGCGGGAACGGACTCCGCCTTCGACGCCTCCTCCGCCGGATCGGCCTCGGGCTCGATATCCGTATATTCGGTGACGCGCTGGAACGAGTTCAGCTCCACCTCGAGCTCGTTGACGTTCCGCACCAGCGTGAGGATCGTCTGGCTGAGACCGATGGCGTTGGTCAGCGAGAAGCCGACGAGACCGGGCGAGCCGGACTTGTAGTAGGCGATGCAGCCGGCCGAGACGGCGACGGCGGCGGCACAGAAGTCGGAGCGGACGGACACCCAGCGGTTGCAGTTGTACTGGGCCTCGAGCGCGCGCAGGTAGATGGCCAGCTTTCCGGCGAGCAGCCGCTCGAAGACGGCGTCCCCGGACCGCCGCGCGCGGATGACGGCCAGCCCGCCGGCCGTGTCGCCGAAGTGCGAGAAGACGGGCGAGGCCTGGACGGCGCACAAGCGCTTGACGGACAACTGGGCGCGCGTGTACGCGGCTCCCGCCGCGGCGCCGACCAGGCAGGCGAGGGCCGCCGGGATCGCGAACGCGGGCATGATGGAGGCGATGCTGGCAAGCCGCAGCGCGAGCCGGACGCCGTTGTCGAGGCTCATGCGCAACCAGTCAACGAGGAAGGAGTCGAGCGACTGCACGTCCACGCCGAACCGGTTGACGACGCGGCCCGCGGGCGTGCGGTCGTACCACCGCACCGGCGCGCCGAAGACGGACGCGACGAGCCGCTCGTGCATCGTCCGGGCCGCCCTCCACCCGCCGAGCTGGTACATGTAGTTGTTGAGGAACTGCAGCGAGATGAAGGCGGTCACGGTGCCGACGTAGATCAGCAGGTAGGATGTCGCCTTCGCGGGGTAGTCGTCCCGGGAAGACAGGCCCGTCCAAATCGACAGCCAGAGCGTGATCGAGAAATAGGCCACCTGCACCAGCAAAGTGTTGAGAATCGCTAGAGCGGCGGCGGTGTTGCCGCCGAAGAGGTACATGTATCTGAGGACTTGTTTCTGTTGTCAGTTCGTAGTCCCCTAGGTATACACAGGGGTTAAGGACTTACTAAACCGGCGCGGCACTCTCCCGGACGCACGTTTCTCATCCGTTTCTGTAGCGTCGGGGTTGATCTCGTATACCGCCAAGTCTACCGGCTCGCTACGCTCCGGTGGATTTTCTGATTGAAGGGTTGCCGTTAACTGCGACGCAACGTCGACGTCAATCTCCTCCTGGTGGGTTATCCAATGCGCCTTCACATCGTTCGATAGGTTCCTGGGACCTATCTTCGAGGACGACACTTTCCCCTGAGCTAACGAGACGACCAGTGCCGCGTCTTCCGCGGCTGCTGTTAGGTGTGTTATCAAAATAGTGGTCCGATCGTTCAAGAGGCCACTCCGGAAGCATCGCTCATAAACCCTTGACGTGGTGTGCGCGTCGAGCGCCGAGAAGATATCGTCTAGAAGAAGGGTGGAAGACGGCGAGTATAAGGCTCTCGCTAACGATATACGTTGCTTCTGGCCGCCCGAAAGGCTGGCGCCCTGCTCTCCAACGTGGGTTAAATCCTTTAGCGGCATTTGAGCCAGGTCCTCTGCAAGGTCGCAGGCATAGATGATCTGCTTGTACCGCTGTTCATCGTACGGGCTATAAAACAGAATATTCTGGCGGATGGTGCTGTTCTGCAGATAGGCTGTCTGGGGCACGTACGCTACGTCCGAGGGGCAAGTAGCTTTGCCTGATTCCAGGGTAGTCTCGCCTAACAGCGACAGTAACAAGGATGACTTGCCACTAGAAGTCGGCCCTGTCACGACATTCAGCGCCTTCTCGTGAAAGGAGATGGAAATGTCCCTGAGGCGGAAGTTCGACGACGATGTTAGGCTGAAAGTGGCATTCTGGAACCCCGGTGGTCCGGCCGCATGCCGTTTCCTCTCTACGGCGGATTCGAAGAATCTGTCAACCCGCTGCAACGATTCGTGGCCTTGTGCTACCCACTGAGCCACCTTGGACAGCCATACAAATTGCGTGCGAAGAGTTTCCGTGAGCGCCAGCGCAGTAAAAGCCGTCGGGGCCCGAAGCGGCATATCGGTGAAGAGGACGAGCGACGCAAACATAGAGAGGAGGCTGACGAGCGAAAGCATGTCACCGGTCATGGCAATGAGCATGGACGTGATGTTTCTCTTCCAGATGCGTTGCTGCTCTGTGGCTCGAATGGCATTGATCGTCTCAGATGCTACAACTTCCCATGCGAAGAATTTCAAAGTCCGGATCGACTGTAGATATTCAGATATTCTCGAGAGTCGCGCATCAGTCGCCTCCATTACGAATCGATGCAGCCGGGATTGACGCCCGGAGAGCATGGCAGGAGTTGGGCTCAGGGATAGCAGAACCGCAACACCGACAAGCGATGGCCACCCTAATAATTGATAGAGAAATGTCATTGCGATTGCCGCAGAAACTACACTGGCTGTCAAAGCATAGAAGATGTCGGCTGCGTTGGCTATTGCGTCGGCGTCGTAAGAGAGCAAACTTTCGATCTTGACCGAGGTTGGCTCTACACTATTTCCCCGAGTATCATCAGATTTATCTCGTGTCTGGTTTAGCCGCAAGGTGTCTTCAGACTGCGACCGCATAACGACTTGATATATCTCGGTTATCATTGTCGACTTGACTCGAACGAGAAGCCTTGTTCCCGTGAAGATCGACCGCTGATAACATACAGAACGGGTCATGGGTCCTATGAATAGAAGCGCAATCCACACAAATGGATGTACGACGACGGTGTTCGAGTCAGGGTTTTCCAGGTAGCTTAGGAGGTGGTACATTGCGCACGGCGCAAGGTACTCGGCCATCGCTGTGGTGACCGACCAAACCATTATGGTCTTGATATCATTTCGAAATGTGAGACAAAGGGTCTTAAGTGTCTTTCCGCCTTTCAAGCGAGCTTCGCGCATACGCTGTAGCCATACTGTTGGTGCATCGTATGATGGCAGAGGGGGGAGATCGTCGATGGCCAGGTCTCGAAAAAAGCCTCTTATCGTAAGGTACGTGAGCCATCCGTACGAAATGTAATACGAAAACCACGAGCAAGTCTCCTCGGGGGATAACTTCTCGTTAGTGCCTCTTGAGGCCGGGTTCTCGAGATTGGTCTCTTTCATCCGCAGCTGGCGAGGCGCGACAAATGCAACCATGAGCGCACATACTAGACAAGCGAGTTTGACACACTCGACGACAGATGGCTTGCTGTGAGAACCGATAATCGTAACAGGTACTAGTATTCCCACGCTTTCCAAGAAAGTGATCGCTGCTGCCAACCAATTCATGTGGCGGCTCAGGAGTATGCCGACAACGCTTGGCTTCCACACGAACTGTGAAACACCAAGGAGAAGGACATAACCCAGAGCAAGCGGCTGCATCCAATATCCATCTTGAACTGTAGTATACACTGCCAGTGACAGAACTGCGGCAAAGACGACTACTTGTGTAACTGCGTACTTGAGGGGCGTGTGTGGCCTTCGAGTCTCTTGGGACGAGTCTGTGGAAACACGAGACTTGCTTTTCGTGCCGTAGAATCCGTAGGATAGTATGACGGACCCCAGGAGAAAGAGAAGAGACAGCGCAACACATGCGATATACAGATGCCCAGTTGCTATAAAATCGGATAGCCTAGCTGTGCGGTGTTGCCAAATTTCTCTAGGAAGATGTTAGAATACTCCAAGGCCGAAATTATGGATTCACATACCTTCTTGACCATTCTTCGCTTAACAGGCTCCCAAGGCCTACGACGGGTACTGGTGTCGTCGCATTGTAGTCAATAGTATGCTGAAGGGGAACTTGCTGCATGTCCATATTCTTGGCCGTTGAGCAGGCGAGTTCAGGTCAGACGCTGCTCGCAGAGATCAGGTTTTTCCGCATATGAGACAGCAGATATACGGTCGCCCTTCGGCTTCGAGCTGCCGACACAGAGGACTAAATTGCATGGCTGCTTCGAGATGTTTATTCCTTCTGGCGGGTTAGCCCACGACCGTGCGAAGAAGAAGGCAAATTGCTAAGAGGTTGCTATAATAGGAAAGCAGCCGCACTAGGCTTCTCCTCCCCTCTAAGTTTAGCAGTCCAGCCGTCGGGAGGTGGTGCTATTGGCCGCGAAAGGCGTGGAGAGTCGCAGCGGATTCCACTAGGAATTAAGGAGGCGAGAAATTGCCCGATTCGGAAGGAATCAGACCGAGGAGATAGGCACTGCGGAGGCAATCCCTATAGGTTAGGTAACTCGTGTAAATCATTCTCATGCGAGCAAGGCATCATGAGGTCTAGTATTTACCACTAAGACCGAAGTTATTGCCGTCGCTTGGTTACTAGACGAGATGTTGGTTCTCCCAGGTATCTCATCATATGAGAATTCTAGCAGTACCGGATTATGGCGAATTGCGGTGGGCCAAAACCTTTGAAAATTGATGACATAACATTCTACATGCCCTATAATACAGGGACCTTGATTGAATATTGGCTATAGCGGCTCAGGGCTTAGTTGCTCAACAATGGCTCAACAACGGCTTTTATAACGGCCTAACAGCAACTTCAAAATAAGCTGTAATAATGCTACGAATAATTACATTTATTATATAAGAGCCTGGTATAGGTAACTTATATAAGACTGTATATATTTGATTGTTAGGTTATGAAGTATTTCTGAATCAGGGGTTATATCCTGACCAGGGGCTAAGACCTACCTAAGTTTTTGGCTTCTGCTATAAATGCTCTATAAATACAGGGAGCCCAGTGCCGAGGGCCGCTATAATTACAGTGAGTTACAGCGCATACCTTCTGTAATTCAAGATTATGTCATCAATTTTTTCAGAGATTTGGCCGGGTTGGCTGTTTTCTGAATTCCAGCATTTGGCCATCATAGAACTACTACTCGTATAATAACGACAAGTAAAGTCTGGAACATTGGTATAAAATTTTATCGATTCTAGAGCGGTATCGCCTTTCAAGCAAGTAGACAGCAACTACTAAACCGCCTACCCAAACCCGAATACCTGCAAGTAGAGATTCACATGTCCTCCCAGCCGTCAAAGTTGCGAATCAAATCTGTTAGAAGATTAGTGTCTTGCAGCAAGGTTCATCATGCCATGCGATAACTTACCATAGTATAACCTCATCCCCTCCAAATGAGCAGTCATCCCCATCCGCTCATCTATCCCATGCTGGTTCAACCTTGTTCCGTCTCTGGAGGGAGTAAATCTGTAAATATTCCTGGTCAGATCCCAGTAATGTACCGTATCGGTGTTGCCCGTCATGATGTTCCCAACTGGGACGACGGTCTTGCCTTGCCCGCTCTCGGTAGTCTCGAACACGTGTCGTAGGGTGCCGCTAAAGACCGACCACACACCGTTGTCGGTGGGTGAAATAGGGGCTGGATCTAGCGTCTGCAGAGACTGCGCCGCCAGGGTTCCAGACGACATCGCTTTCAGGCCGAAATCCTTCGCGTTCGAACTGTTAAAACCTTCGAAGCGAAGGTCGTACTTCTCTACGACGGGGGCCAAGACTTCTCGGATGTGGTCGTTAATATGCTGGGTAGATTCGTGCAGTGCTACACGATGGTTTACCTGGAGCTGAACAGTCTCGGGCAGAGCATTGACCTTGACGCCTCCCGTGATGACGTCGATAGCCTGGCTGGTTTGCATCAACCACTCCTCCTCTGTCTCTTCTCTGGCGAGCTTCTCGGCAATTTTTCTCTCGCCCCCGCTAAGAAGCGCGTCACGCAGCCAAGGCTGGACTTCTTTGGCTGAGTATTTTGCCCTACATTCCAGGACCCTTCTAAAGGGGCTAGACTGAGTAAGCCTTGCGGAATACGGATTGTTCTCCAACGCAACGATTGCATCTGCCATGATACCGATGCCGGTATGTTTCGGGGGTCTCGAGCTATGTCCGCCGTTCACGTCAAGTGTCAGCTGCACATCATAGTACCCCTTCTCGCCAACGCCCGGATAGGCATAGAGGACATCGTCCCCTTGCCCCTGTATACCCATGCCGCCTTCGTCTAGAATAAACAAAAATGAATCTGAACCCCATTCTTCAACTATGGACTGATTCAGGGCGGCTGCGCCCCGGAAGCCGCTTGTCTCTTCATCAAAGCCGAAGGCGAGCACGATGGTACGGCGCGGTACGAATGATTGTGAGAGTAGATCCTCGATAGCCGAAAGGATCCCGATGAGGACATTCTTGCAGTCAGCCGACCCCCGTCCCCATAGAAACGTCCCGTCAAAATGTCCTTCATACGGCAGATACGTCCAACGGGATGCCGTGCAGGCAGCTTAAAAATGTATCATTAGATACTTTTACTAATAAGTTATAACACGAGAAGACTTACGAACGACATCCTGGTGAGCCGTTAAGAGAATGGGCTTCTTAGATGCGTCTGTGCCCCTGAACGTATACTGAAGGCCGTAGCGGTTGACCTTGCGAAGCTCAAGCTGTGAATGCCTAAGATAAATGAATCAGGATATGAATGGGAAAAACACAGTCGACTAGGTACTTACACGAGCGGGAACAGTTGCTCCAACACTTGGTGGAAGTCCTGAAACGTTGCCCAGCGAGGATCCTCATCGACGTCGCCATTGTCATCGTAGCTCTCGGTCGGGACACGCACAGCGGCAGAAAGACGTTCAACCTGCAGTTCTAACTGTCGAGAGCTGATAAAGTGTTCACTTGTCTTGAGGCCATCGTCGCCGGGGACAGTGACGTCCGGCAGGGGACACCATTTCTCTGGATCGTCACGATATGCTCGGCCACCGGGCGCTAGGTTCTGAACTCGCGAGCGCAACGTCTGGCCAAAGTATAAGGGTATCAAGCAAAGACAACCCAAGCAACAAAGCAACAGGTTTCTTTTCCTGTTACACGGCCGTTTGCGCTCATACAGGGTATTACTTTGGTGCTTCTCCATCTTCGAAGTCATCGAGGATGTTCTGGGGGTGAAGCCAGGATGGTTACGGGCAGTTGTAATGGTTGTATGGTGTAGTGCCGGGATTTTTTATTGGTAGAAGGAAGATAGGGTGGAAGTATACTCCCCACATAGCACGACGGACTTGCCTGTAATGGGAAGAAATAGCCGATTGGATGACGACTTGACTGCTCTAGACTCCTCGAGCACACGACAGCAGATATGTACTTGTCAAATCTTATGCGCATGTATCGTCACTTCGCTGATAAGACTCCTACTGTTTATCAGGGCTTCTCTTGTTCTTGTTATCCTTCTTCCTCTTCAATAATGGAGAACAAGAGACTCTGCGGTAGATAATGCCTTGGAGGAGTGGCGGTGGGTGATGTTGGAGTGGTAGACTGCATGCCTTAGCTTACGAGACAAACTCTGCTTCACTTAACGCGAGTAATTTTGCTACAATATGCGTCGCAATGGTGTAGATTCCGGCTGTCATATAATAAACATATCTCCGGTTTCTCGCATGACATCGAGATAGTCAACCCGGACTCCCTCGGTACTCTGAATCTTAATCACCCGCTCGAGCAGTAGACGGGTCTTGCGGAAATTGGCTCCCCAAACCTCCGCCTCGCTGAGCGTCTTTATTACCCAGTCTTGAGCAGTGATATCCGTAGTCTCGATCCCAGCCAAAAAGAGGAGCCTGGGCCAGAGGTTCTGCGGCGATGGTGGGCGGAACCGGCACACCCAAGACGCCAGACGAATGATGTAGGTTGCCGCATCTTCGGCGGATGTGAGTTTGCTCGGCATATTCATTGCCGCGGGGGCGGGTAGCATCCTGTGGAAGGTTATCACAACGCTGTAGAAACTCGCCAGGAGTAGCAAGCAGTTGAAGCGCCTTGTAGTAATTCTGCTAGTAAGTGAGCGCGTCGGTTTAGTAATGAACGCTATGATGGGAGCGACTGAAGGATCGCTCTCGAGACGTGCACTGATGGCTTCGAGGCCAGATTGAACAGTGGACCATATGGCGACGGGAACAGTGCTCGATCTTCGGTGTAGCTGGACGATGCGGGACTCCAAAAGATCAAGCTCGAGGGAAAGCCGTAGACAAGGCTTGAGATCCTCCGTTTTACCTTTAGAAGGTACACTTGGGAATGCAGCGTCTATAAAGTCGTATTCTGAGCAGAACGACGAAAGACTTGATAAAAGACGACTTTGGCCTCCGATGCAGGACGCTCGAGCATCGTACGCGCCCAGCCAAACTAGCATTCGACAGCCGATATGCCCGAGAGGAGTCGCCTCCCCACCGGCTCTCTGATGGAGGCGATGAGCGTCAACAAGGTCCGCGGCGAATTCCAGGTGTCGACAAAAGGATTCGATCCCTTGCGCCGAGAGCAGCTCGAACTGCAAAGCAAACCAAATCGTGACTATTGAAAGCTCAAAATGCAAGGCTACATTTTGGTCCCGGTACGTCAGTGAGATGGCGTGTAAGTATCGCTCCTCTGCTTTTCGAACTAGCTCGGGTTCGGACCTCGTCTGACCGAGATGGAGAGCTGTCCAGGCCATTATTGCGTTGTATAGTGGCGCATAAAATAGCGCCATGTTGCTGAATATGTGGCTGTAGATATTGTCGTCACCCGAGCAGCGTATCTTGGCGTAGTTGGTCATGACATTCAGATAGTGCTGGATAAGCCTGTGGTCTTCGGGGCCAATGACGACTGTAGCATCCTGGGTGTTCGCAGCCGAGAATTCATTCTGACAGGCTGCCGACTCCGACACTGATGCGTTCCCTGGTGTTTGTGGAGACCAGGAATCTTCACCGTTTAATAAGTCGAAATTCATATTTAAGTCGAAGAAAGCAGGCACATAGCCATTGTCTATAGGGGCTGCGTAAACATTCATATGGGAGTTGGGGCTAAATTCGTAAGGCTCTGGTACTGCCTTGGCCGAGGCTCCAGCTGAGGTCCCAACTGAGGCCTGGACAGGTGAGCTATGCGGCATGGCCGAGCTTTCTGAACTAGTCTCACACTGCTGGATACTGGGAGGGTTAGGTGCTTCCGAAGTATCCTTTGGTCCCTCAGTATTGCGCTCTATCTCTGCGGCTGCTTGTTGTTGCGGTGACGAAGCCTCGGATTCGCTACGCTTGGTCCCCGACTGTAGTTCCGTATATCGAGAATTGACGAAACGCACACGATACCGGAGTGTCTCTGCAGAGTTGGCCACACGCCCAGGCTCGTAGGAACAGCACAAACCGAGGCGTTTGCATGCTTGACACAATGGCTTCGCTTCGTCGCAACGAACTTTACGACGGCGACACGAAGAGCATCCGGTTTTGGACCTCGCCGGCCGGGTTCGATTCATATTACTGATTGGTGACTTTCCTATGTTATCTGGGCCGTTGTAGCGAGCTGTTGCGTAGAAAGCACTAGTACCACAGTATACGTGAAGACGGGGGGAATAGCGACGATATGGACTTAGAATTGTCGTCGGGTTAGGTTCTCGCTGTCTTCTCCCCGGCCGTACAATCGATAAGATAAAGGTCCTGGGGGATGGTGATAGACATGTGGGGTCGTAGGTACTTCGGCCGAGATGATGTCCTAATTTGGAAGTCATCTCGGCAAGGACAGGGACGATTAGGGCGGAGACGAACGACCCTAGAGATAACAAACTACCTAAGCCAGAATGCTGATTTACCCCGTAGTTCCAATGTAGGTAATTGAGAGGTGGTTCAGAGATAAGGCACAGGGTTATTTTGAACTTAAAGACGATGAGAGCCTGCGAGATGCAATGTAACGTCGACGCGACAACTTCCTGTACTGCTCTTGCTCACTGTCTGCCGCGAATCTGAGTGTCTCAATCCAGACGGTTTAGAATCCAACATGGAGAAGAACGCCAACACCACGACCGACTCGTCGTCCATTCGGGATGGCAGGCAGGACGATGTTGACAAGGCATACGAGTTCGCCAAGCAGCACGAGGTCGGCCCCTTGAGCGCCGACGACAACAAGCGCATCTTGAAGAAGATCGACCGCAATTTGTTACCTCTGGTAATTACGAACCACCCTTACCCCTATGACTCGGCTTTGCTGACTAACAATTCATAAAGATGATCATCACTTACACCCTCAACTTCATGGATAAGAATGCTCTATCATACTCGGCCAACTTCGGGCTTACCACAGACAACGTACGTGTCTATCATCTTCCTATCCGTAGTAGTGCTAACCTCATGCTCTTCAGCACCTCGTCGGAAACCAGTACAGCTGGGCCTCCGGCTCCATCTTCTACCTTGCATATATGGTCTCTCAGCCATTCGTTGCTCGCCTGATCGTCAGGTTTCCAATAGGAAGGTTTGTTGCGATCGCTACCATACTATGGGGCGCGGTTCTCATGACGATTGCGGCTTCGCGTTCCTTCGCTAGCTTAATGGCCATTCGTGCCATTTTGGGGTGTCTTGAGTCCTGTATCAACCCGGCCTTCATCGTCATCTCGTCACAATGGTGGACGCGTGAAGAGCAGCCGTTGCGCATTTCGTATTGGTATTTAGGCAATTCAATTGGACAGGTTAAACTCCCCTTGTCACCAGTCTTGCTATAATAACGGGTGGCTAACTTCGGGATAGGTCTGCGGTGGACTTCTCGGGTAGGTGCTATCGGATTCAACCACTTACACTGAAAGGGAACTCTTAATTGCAAAAGTCTAACCGTTTATCATATTTTACAGCTATGGTATTGCTCATATAACGAATGCCAATGTTCCGAACTGGGCCTGGTTCTTCCTGATCTTCGGCGCAATTACCATTTTCTACGGCGGTTTCTTGCTATACTATCTTCCTGACTCTCCGTTGAATGCTCGCTGGCTTTCCGAAGAGGATAGAGCTTTGGCTATCGAGCGTGTTCGAAGCAATCGTACCGGCATCGAGGCATGTCTTCCATGTGGTCCTTACCATTCTCCGCACACACGCTAACAGACCTTAGAACCATGTTTGGAAATGGTCTCAGTTCAAGGAATGTATGCTCGACATTCAATGCTGGATCCTCGTGGCCACCTTTTTCCTCGACGACATGGTACGTACCTAAAAACATATGTCATTCTAGTTCTGAACCCCTATCCCTTGAATTCGATGTTCGCCTTTGACCATAACTAACTCTTCTATAGTATGTTAAACCGTTCCCTGGACTCTTCAGGTATCTTGTCTAGCTGGATAAGTTACTAACGGAGATGTCTTCATTTTAGACCCGCAGGTGGAGTCGCCTCTTTTGGGTCTATCGTTGTTAAGGGGTTTGGCTTCAGCACCCTTTACTCGGTAAGACCTCCCAGCTTCGGGTCTAACTTTAAACACTAACTCTTTTCAACCCAGACTCTCCTTTTGGTGCCACTTGGTGTGATTCAAGCCATATGTATCCTGTTCGGCGGCTTTATGACGAAGCGCTTCAAGAATATCCGCACCTGGCTCATCGCTGGTACGTTTTCTGATACACCCCTTTTGCCTATCTCTCCTAACCGTGTGCTAGGCTGTCAAATTCCGGCACTTATTGGGGCCGTTCTGCTCTACACATTGCCCCGAGAAAACCAACGCGGTCTTCTGGGAAGCTATTATATTGTCCAAACTGTTCGTTGCCTCGCTGTCTCATAGACTGATGAAGTACGCTAACGTAATAATAAAAAGCACGGAATAGTCGGGACACTCACTATGTCTCTAGTCGCGAGTAATTTCGCAGGCTATACGAAAAAAGCTACCGCATCGTAAGTAATATCAGGGGTTCTCATTTTCCATTTCCAACATGCTTCAGGAGAAGTTATTGCTGACTCCCGTCATTGTAGTGCCATGATGTACGTAGCCTTCTGTGTAGGGCAGGTTGTCGCACCTCAGCTCTTCCTAACGCGCGAAGCACCGGGGTACAAGTCTGCCTTCCTCGCTGCTTTCGTCTGTTTCGCTTTGTGTATCTTGTTCAGCATCGCCCTGCGGTTCTACCTTATTTGGGAGAACAAGAGGCGCGACAGGATGAGCCTAGCAGCAGGCGAAGCTAGCAGCTCCGGCGACGAGTTCCTCGACCTCACAGACAAACAGCAGAAGGACGTCTTCCGTTATGTGTTGTAGGCAAGGCAGCACACATGGACTGGTGTATCTAAGCGCTTTCTAAGTTCTGGGAAGATCTTTCTAAGAGTATCACGTCTCTAGCCTTATAGCCTTTGACCCCTTGGGCGAGGGGACGGGCAGTCCGTGGTTGACCTGTTGGTCCAGATAGGGGGCTAGACTCGGGAAACAAAGGGATATCCCCTCCTTAGTTTTGCGTCGTGACAGAAATAAGAAAGATTTCTTAAAGGGGCATTTATAATTCAGGGGCTACGTTTCCATGCTATTTTATCCCACCGCTGCAGAGAGAAGCTTGCTTGGTCTTCCCGTCCTAATAGAACAACTAATAAAGTACCTGCTGCGAGTAGATCACCCAGTAATGTGGTCAATATAACGTCACGGTCTCTACCTACTCAATGCAGAATCTCATGGATTGCTAAGATCGTAAAGCGATGAGGTCTGTAGCGACATAGCGGAAACGGGATCCTAATGATCAGCGGTCGGTCTACCCACTCCCCCGAGAAACTCAGGGGGTGCCTCGTTTTGGACATTCACCGATTTCTTCAGGATTTGGAGAATTTCGTCACGCATCTGAAGCTACAGAAATTGAATGCAGTTGAATTCATGCGGTTCTCCTTAAGCCTACCTAGATACCTAAACTATTGACGGAGCTATCGATATATGAGCCATATACCCGATCACTTAGGCATCTAGCAATGGCAGATTATCGAAAGGATCTGCGAAGAGGTCGGTCGTTACACTATATTATAACGCTAGGAGATGAATCCCTTCTCGTAGCCCGCACAAGCCGAGAGAGCTGATGTTGACAAGCGCATCGCGTTAAGCAGAGCGGAGCTTAAGTCGTAAGCTAGAGAGAGCATGCCATGTATTCTTCCCGCATGGGAGCCCACAGTGCCCCAGAAAGTCCAGAGCGCTCTTTACCGGCGGGATGGATCGATGGGTCCGTATCTATAGCCCTACCGGTAGACTCGGTATTCGGATTGCCTAATCAGGCAGGAATTGAGGCGACGTCGTATCTTGAATGACGATCCTACATAGTGGACATGCAGACTCAATGATCTTACCAATTTGGGGTCTGCAATCGTGCCTTGAAGGCGTTTAATTGGGTCTCTCGTGCTGTATGGTATGAATTGTTAAATATTGCGAAAGAAAACCTTGCTGCCGAATAGAGCTCGGTGCTCTCGTATCTGGGATAGCTGAGCACGTACGGTAGCCCCAAGAACATGGAAAAGGCTCAGTTGCAGGAAGGGCCTCGTCGCCCCGGCATATATCATAGAGATGGTGGGATTCTTCTTGGCATTAAGAACAACGTCGTCTTAACAGTCGTCGTTGCTGTCATTACGACATATCTTCTTTCCAGCCAATGGCATGCGCCTCGCCCCCAAGAACATCACAGATACACAAACCAGCTCGATGCGACGGATCTAGAATACGGCATTGCACAATGCGCTCTGAACCAGCGACGTCCGGTGGTGGACAAGAACCTAGCATCTTCCCGTCTAGCCGCACGGTCAAGCGTAGGCCCACGGACTATCCTACACAACGCAACGCTTATCGACGGAGACGGCACTATCACTCTCGAGTCTACCATAGTGATACAAGATGGTATCTTTACGAAGGTCTCAAAGGCTCCAGTTGACGACCTACTAGAACCAGCCTCCCCTGACGATAGGGTGATAAACTTACAGGGTCGGATCGTCACGCCGGGTCTGGTAGACGCGCACTCCCACGCCGGCGTGAGGGAAACCCCGCAGCTCTGGGCGACCGAAGACGTCACCGAGATATCGGCCCCGGTGACCCCCTGGGCGCGCGCGGTCGACGCCCTGAAGCCGCACGACCGGGCGATCCCGGTCATCGCCAGCGGCGGCGTGACGACCTCGCTCGTGTTGACCGGCGCCAAGAACCAGATCTCGGGGGAGGGCGTCGTCATCAAGATGAAGTGGGCCAACTCGGTCCGCGACATGCTCGTGAACACGACCGGGAGCGGCGGCGGCAAGCCGCAGAGATACCTCAAGATGGCCATGGGCGAGAACCAGAAGAGACAGTTCGAGAACTCGGCTAGCGGACCTTCGACTAGGCTCGGGGAATCGTACTGGTTCCGCAAGGCGTACGACGAGGCAGCGCGGCTCAAGCGCCGACAAGACAGGTGGTGCGAGGCGGCGTCAACGGCGCAAGGGCTTACATCCATAACACAGGAGTACCCCCGCTCCCTAGAATGGCAGACGCTAGTCGACGTCCTGCGCGGCGACGTGCGTGTCAACGTGCACGGCTACGAGACCGAAGACATCCTCGCCATGTTCGACCACGCGGACGAGTTCGGCTTCAACATCACGGCGCTGCACCACGCCCTGCACGCCGACTTGGTGATGGACCAGATCAAAACTAGGAACATCGCCGTCGTCGGATTCTCGGATTCCTGGGGCGACAAGAAGGAGCTCTACAACGTGAGCAGCTACCTGCCCCGGCGGATCGCCGAGAACGGTATCCCTTTCGTGCTCACCCGCGACCACCCGGCGCTGCATGGCCAGTGGCTGATATACGAAGCCCAAATCGCGCACCATTTTGGCCTCGACGCGGAAAGCACTATTTCGTCTGTTATCTCGCTGCCCGCTCGCCTTCTTGGTCTCGACAATCGGTACGTAAATAAACGCGAGTTTGCTAGCCTCATGATTCTGCATTGTTTGTCCTTTGAGATGCCGTTACTAATACGCTGCGTAGGATTGGATTCGTACGACCTGGTTACGACGGAGATCTTGTGGTTTGGGACCGGCACCCGTTACAAGTAGGCGCGCATCCTCTCGAAGTATATATCGATGGAAAAAGTGTGACGCGCGCCTCCGACAGTCTGTGGAAGACTTCAGAATCATTGTCCTATACGAGGGAAGCCCCTATTTCGAGGCCCAGTGATGAGCCTGAGACCACATGCAGGTCAGGCCAGTCAAACATCGTTATCCGCGGCTTGAAGATGAGCTTCGTCGGCGTCGACGGGCTACGGATTAAGGAACCCGAGACAGGGAATATGACAGTCGTAGTTCGCGCAGGCCGCATTGTGTGCGTCGGTGGAAACAAATGTGATGATGTAGCGAGGCAAGCTGCTGAAGACAATGTGCCCTCAATGGACCTGCCAAAAAATGGCTACATGCTTCCCGTGAGTCAATATTGCCCCTGAGTGCTATTCAAGATTTCTAACAATAGCGCGCTGTTAGGGCCTTACTGTCGTCACACGCCAACACGGCCTGACAGAAATGCGCCAAGAACCGTCGACGGCGGACGGCTTCTCGGCAGGCGAGGATTATGCATCACCTCTTTCGAGTAGGTTCGGTATCAAATTTGACGGCATACACCTTGGAAGAGCTTACCGCAGCGGCGTTGCTCGGATTGTAACGCCGCCGCTAACGGAGGGTTTCTTTCATGGTACCAGCACGCTCTTTCGTGCAGGAGCAAAGAGTGGTACGTTGTCATTTGCCTTGTTAGTTTTAGTTGCCTCAGAGGGAGAGATGTACTGACTGCTTCTAGTACTTGACGATGGCGCGATTGCTAAACCGAAAGTTGCTCTTCACTTCACCATCGGACACTCGGCGAAATGTAAGTCTTTGCCGCCCTGCTGATTCGTCTATGACGGGTAGAATCTGAGCTAACAAGGCTTCCAGCATCTCTAACACCATCTATCACATCGCAAATCAGTAAGTTGCGCGAGCTTCTCACTGTAGATAAGTACATCAATCCTGTCTACCAAAGCGCGGCAAGGGGTGAGATTCCTGTTGTGGTCCATACCAACAATAAAGATGTCATCGCACACATGGTGGCCCTGAAAAAAGAAACGGGTACTCACATCGTTATTATGGGTGGTTCGGAAGCACATCTCGTAGCCGCCGAGCTCGCAGAGGCCGCTGTGCCTGTCATCGTGGCACCATTTTGGGGATGTGAGCCTCTCTTCTGGGATTCCCGCAACTGTCTTCCCGGTCCGCCTCTGACCGACAGGCTGGGACCCCAGGTACTGATAGACGCGGGTGTCAAGGTCGGCATCTCGAATTGGGACGACACCAACAACCACGTTCGAAATAGTATTTGGGAAGCCAGCTGGGTCGCAGGCCCGGGAAATCGAAGCCTCGCCCTCGACCTGGTGTCTAAGAACATTGAGGACATTCTGCAGCTTCCCCGCAGCAGAGATTTTGTGGTCTACGAGGGAGACCCCTTCAATTTCGGGGCAAAGGTTGCCTTGATATTTGAGGAGGGTAAGGTGCAGAGTTGCTATCCGGACGTCGACGAGAACTAGCGGGACCCTCCATGTAAGTAGAATTGGTTTATCTCGATGTATGATTCCACAGGGGAGGCGCAAGAGATGAGAGATGTTGAGGGACCTGGGAGGTACGTAACTTTGGTATGTGCCCTTACGGAGGTCGCTTTCAAAGGGGGGTTTTCCAAGGGGTTTTTTCAGCTGGCATGTCAGCTGTACAGCAGCGACTAGGACCCTTATCCACTAACTCCCTTATAATTATAGCGCAGTATCTCCACTAAGCTCCTTATAAATATAATTATTACAGCACACTTGTCCACTAAATATTAACTCCCCTGTGTTTACAGCGCATTCTTCTTGCCAGGTCGCACAGGTGAGGAGCCCAATTTTTCAGCTGACAAGGGCCATTTTCCCTACATGGATGGAAAACACCTTTGAAAGGGACCTCCGTGATTAGAATCTAGATCTTAGGTACATCCTACCTACCTGGTAGGTAGACATCTATCATTTCGTCTTTTCTATTGTTGACTCACTACCCAGGTAGATCTTTAGCTACGCCGCATTACAGCTGATATATCAATATCCAAAGATCTTACGAAGTACGGCAGGGCGTAGATCAGCGTAGGATTCCTAACCGGATATGGCAACATAGCGTAGCATCGTAAATCGGAACTTGGGCTTGGCACTTTGGCTCGTAAGTCGTAAATCGTAAACTTCCCAAAAGGGTAATGAGAATACGACTCCTGCAGCGGCGTGACGATGCCGCCTTATAAGGGTTGGCGAATATTCTCTACATCTAGAATAAGATATTTGGGCGCTCTTGTACTTAAATGTCTTCTGCCTTTCTGTTGACAGGTTTTGTTTTGTTTTAATTCCTTCAATATTCCGCTTCTCGTCCCTCCTTGATCGTCACCCTTTAGGTACCTCCTATCAGAATCCGAGAATAACTTCATAAACTTACCTACCGTACCTATATTAATTTTCGATTCACTACAGTTGTCTTTAAATAGTCAAATAAGACCTGTCCTAGGATCTTATCCCTTCCTAAAGAATTTCGGTGCTGTCTAGGGAATTATCTCCCACCACAACCGGTTGAATCGACCCCTATTCGCACCATGGCCGACGACGGGGCAGCACCAACCCACGATCGCTCGTCAGAACCAGACACGACGCCGCCGCAACGAACACCAACCTTTTCCGACTACCTACGAATATTCAGCTACGCAACGAGATGGGACTTCTTCGTGTACGCCGTAGCAGCCGTGGCGTCGGTTGGCGCCGGCATCGCCCTGCCGCTCATGAATATCGTCTTCGGCCAGCTCGTGGGCCAGTTCACCGACTACTTCAGGGACGCGGCGGCCCTGTCCCGCGAGGACTTCGACCGGATCCTGGACCGGCAGGCCCTGTACATCATGGGCCTCTTCCTCGCCCGCTGGGGCCTGAGCTCCGTCAACAAGTTCTGCTTCCGGATGATCGGCATCCGCATGTCGGCGGCCGTGCGCCGGCACTACCTGCAGTCCCTGCTCGCGCAGTCCATCCACGCCATCGACTCCATGCCCGCCGGCGCGCCCGCGACGGCGATTACCGCCACGTCGGCGACGCTGCAGATCGGAATTTCCGAGCGTCTGGGCACCTTCTTGCAATTCACCGCCACCATCTTCGCCGCCATAATCGTCGCGTTCATTTGGAGCTGGGACCTCACGCTGGTGACGTCCTCGTTGCTGCTGTACATCCTAGTCGTCTTGTCGCTCGCCGTGCCGTCGATAGTCAAAGGCCAGACCGAAACTGTCCAAGCGGACGCTCAGGGAACAGCTATCGCTAGCGAGGCGCTGCAGGGGATTCGACTGGTCATGGCTTGCGGTGCCCAGAGCCGAATTCTCTCTCGTTACGAAAAATGGGTGCAGGAGGCACTGAAGAAAGCTCAAAGAATAGCTCCGGTGGTTGGAATTCAACTTGGGTGCGTGTTCTTCGGCGTATTCGGGGCGTTCGGCCTGGTAAGCCAACTTCAAACTAAAGACACAAATACGAACAAATATTAACTTTTTGAAGGCCTTTTGGTACGGAATCCAACGGTATATTGCCGGTGCCATCGATAACGCCGGCGTGGTCATCATAGTGCTTATGAGTGTAATGATGATTCTCACCTCCTTAGAGCGCATATCGACGCCGCTCATAGCCGTCAGCAAGGCAATGGTTGCCGCATGCGAGCTATTCACCGTCATCGATGCCCCTTTGCCTCCATCTGGCTCCCTCAAACCAGACATTGCTGGGGAGGACTTGGTTTTCACGGATTTATCATTTGCATATCCTAGCCGACCCGGCGTAAAGGTCCTAGACAGGCTAAATGCGCGGATTCGGCATGGCCAGAATACTGCTCTCGTGGGGCCATCTGGTTCTGGAAAGAGTACTTTAGTTGCTTTGCTAGAGCGATGGTATTCCCTTAGCACTGCCAAGCTGCCGGACCAGTCGAATGACCAGAACGACCAACTTGACGAGGAGTCGAAAGTGCCCGTGGAACTAGAGCCATCCGGTTCAATCGTTGTCGGGGGCCACAATATAGAAGATATTGATCTCCATTGGTGGAGAACCCAGATCGGCCTTGTTCAACAGGTAAATCACCTTGTCGCGGTGAACGATACTTTGAGTTAGTACTAACCATTTGTAGGAACCTTTTCTCTTCAATGATACCATCTTTGGTAATGTCGCAAACGGCCTCATCGGAACCGAATTAGCAGACGAATCTGAAGAGCGAAAGCGACAACTGGTTCAGGAGGCATGTCAAGAAGCCTATGCCCACGAGTTTATTGATCTTTTACCCGATAAATATGACACCAAAGTAGGCGATGGGGGAATGAAGCTATCCGGTGGGCAAAAGCAACGTATCGCCATTGCAAGGAGCATCATTAAAAAGCCACGCATCCTCATTTTAGACGAGGCGACATCAGCGATAGACGTCCGAGGAGAACGTATCGTCCAGGCCGCCCTCGACAAGGTCTCGCAGGGCCGGACAACAATTACCATCGCGCACCGACTCGCCACCATCAAAAAGGCTGATCATATCATTGTGCTGCAGAAAGGGCAGGTGGTTGAAGAGGGAACCCATTCAGGCCTCCTTGCCAATAAAGACGGAGTGTATAAAAATTTGGTCCAGGCGCAGTCGTTACACCTAGAAAATGATGAAGAGCAGCCTGATACATTGGTACAGGCATACGATACTAAATCAGAGAAGGCAACTAGTAACTCTGAGGCCGCAGCCCACACCAGCACCGGTCAGCCAACCAAGACTAAGAAATCTCGAAGTCTAGCTAGCACCTTTCCGAAACTTCTATACGACCAACGAGTATATTGGCCACTGTACCTAGTCATCGTGGCTTCTTCTATGGCGACCGCCGCTGGCACCCCGATCCAGGCTTGGCTTTTTGCGAAAGTTATCGATACCTTCCTGCTCCAGGGTGACGAACTCAAGAAAGAATCAGACTTTTGGGGGCTGATGTGGTTGGCCCTAGCTGGCGGCGTCGGTCTCTCCTACCTCGCCCTGGGTTGGGTTAGTCTGAGAGCCCAGTATTTCATCAGCGCGGCGTATAAGATGCGGTATCTAACCGACATGCTGTACCAAAAGCCTCGCTTTTTCGATGAGGATAGCAATTCCCACGGCGCGTTGACTTCCCAGATCGCGGGCGACGCCAAGCAGCTGGAGGAACTGTTTGGCATCAACCTGGCATCGTGGCTTTCTGGGGTTTGGACTGTCGTGGGTTGCGTCATCATCTCGCTTGTTTTTGGCTGGAAGCTCGGCTTAGTTGCCATGTTCGTCACCATGCCGATCATGTTGGCCTGTGGGTTTTGGAAATATAGGCATGAGGTACAATTCGATCAGATGAATTCAGCCGTCTTCATGGAAAGCTCGCAGTTCGCCACCGAAGCCATAAATGCTATCAGAACGGTATCTTCCCTCACAATGGAATCCACGATAAACAATCGGTATCAGAGGCTCCTCCAGGGGCACGTGGAAGCGGCTCGACGCAAGGCCCAATGGACAGCTGCACTTTACGGCTTCGCAGATAGCGCCAGCCTGGGATGTCAGGCCTTGGTCTTCTATTACGGGGGCAGACTCCTGGCTAGTGGCGAGTACACCTTGGAAGCGTTTTTCGTCTGTTTCATGGCCATCATCCAAGGTGCAGAGAACGCAGCAAGCGTGTTAGCCAACGCACCTAGTGCCGCACAAGCAGCGACAGCCGCGAATAGGATATTCGATATGCAGGAGTCCGCAGACGTTGACCAAGGCGGGACAGAGAGCGATGGAGATATACCTAAATCTGACGGCGGCATCCAAATTGAGCTTCGGGATGTTCATTTCAAGTACCCAACGCGTGATGTATCTGTTTTGGAAGGTCTGAACCTTCGAATTGAAAAAGGTCAATACGCAGCCCTTGTTGGCCCATCTGGCTCGGGGAAGACGACTGTGATCTCGCTTTTGGAGAGATTCTACGAGCTAGAATCGAACCAAGGCGCGATTCTCTGCAACGGTACCAATATCAACGAACTTCGAGTCTTCAATTATCGGCAAAATCTATCACTCGTAGCTCAAGAACCGACAATGTTTCGAGGGACCGTGCGTGACAACATCCTTTTCGGTATTGCCGATCCTAGTTCTGTGTCGGAAGAGAGGCTTCATGAGGTATGTCGTGATGCTTTCATCCACGATTTCATCATCTCTTTGCCTGAAGGCTACGACACGGACGTCGGCCAAAAAGAAATATCCGGAGGGCAGAAACAGCGAATCGCCATCGCGCGTGCTTTGATTCGGAATCCCAAGATTATCCTGTTGGACGAAGCGACCTCGGCGCTCGACTCTGAGTCCGAAAAGATCATACAAGCGGCCATAGAGAAGGCACGTGCCGGGCGAACCATCGTTGCTGTAGCTCATCGTTTATCGACTATTCAAAGTGCCGATGTTATTTTCGTATTGGATCAAGGAACGATTGTGGAGAAGGGCTCTCATAGCGATCTTGTCAAGAAGCAGGGTGTATATTGGGAGATGGTAAGTTTCTGCATCGTCTGCCTTCTCCTCCACGCTAACAAAATGACAGTGCCAGAGCCAAGCGTTGGATCAATAGAATGTTTGATATTGAGGGCAAACCGTAAGTAAATTGGTGTAAGCGGAACAAAGATGTAGATATTTCTTTGCATTTTGCGATAATTTTTCTTTTCGACGCGTTGCAGGTATGGTAGATATTCCCAACCTGGATATTTCGACTCAATATTAGATGCATTTTTCTTTTAGCTGGCGCATGATCGAACATACCTATACCTAACGCTGCAAGAGCATCTTGTATTGCCGCACGTATCCGTTTACACATGTGTTTCGACAATTCTCACGAGTACGGGGCGTGCGCTTACGTGACGTACAAATCTACCATGAGGAGACCGCCAGATCCCGTCAGAGGTTGGCGCTTCCAATGTACGTCTTCGGAATCCCCTTGGACCTCGGCCACCTCCTCTACCAACTTCCATTCGCCCTCGTCCTTGTCAAAGTAGCGGAACAAGATGCGATTGCCGCTATCTTCGAAGACGAACTCACGCCGCCAGAGCCGCTCCCATTGCTCCGTAGGAGTGCCTTCGGTTGCATTGATTTGCTCCACATCCCGATTCCTAAGGGCCAAGAGGTAGAGAGAACGCGTGTCCCATAACCCGTCTTGGCCGGGGTAATCTTTCAACTGCTTGATGTCAGCACCGCCTTAAACCTACGAAGAAGCTAGGTTACTTACCATCCACATAGCTTCGTCGCGTGCGAGAGGGTCACGACAGAAGAAAGACGTGATCATAAGAGTCCATGCAAGTCCGCACTGTAGTGAGAGTTGATGAGCCGGGTTTTTAATTTCTTGCTTGGCTATGCGCAACGCAACATCGGCGAGGGATAGATATTCGCGAAATAAAGGTGTTCGCGATTGTAATATCGCAACATCTAAAAGCTGCGGAGGGTTGTCGAAAATGTAGACGCCTAGGTACTCCAAACGTAGATGAATTGCCCTTAGATATGCCGGCGATTCGGCGTCGGACATGATGATTCTGTTAAAAAGAGGCATAAAGGCTGCATCCAGTTTCTGCATCACCTTCCCCGAATTCTCGCAGAATTCTGTGATCCGACCGTCGCCAAGGAGGGCAGTGTAAAACTTCTTAACGATGTCTTCGTCTTTTGAGGCGAAAGCGCCAGAGCTTCGCATAACTTCGACCATGACTGAAGCCATTATAATCTGAGCACGCTGAGCAGCAGCCCAGTACTCCTCGAATTCGCCGAGGTCATTAAAGACAGCCGGAATACGATCCATGCTTGCCGTGGAGCGAGTCAACTGGCTCAGTAGGATCATAAACGATTCCATCGTCTGCTTCCTGCTTCGAAGTCCTCTCGCAAGAGATGGCAGCGGCGGGCCGTTGCCGACCCTGTCGTGAAGAACAGTACGAGCTTGCATTGCCAGGGGAACAAAGATGTTTGTAACTGCTTCAAGGAGAGGCGTAGGACTTGGCGCCAAATCGGCTATACGGCGATCCGCGTCTTCACCTGTGAGGAGGTCAAGCAGCATCGCTAACCCGTGGTTAACATGGCTTAAAGCGGCTCTCTTTCCTCCCCTGAGCGTTTCGAACATTAACCCCAACAGCGAGAGGAACATTGCGTCCCGGGCGGAAGCTTGCTGACCCTGCAATTTTAGAGAGCGGCAGTAGTAAGCGACGGCATAGAAGTAATGCGTATCTCTTTCAACTTTCGGAAGGGTCGGCACGGTTATGGTGCGAAGCGACTCGTGAGTGGATTGACGATGCCATAAGCTCAGTGCGCCGACAGCGATGGCGGCGGAGCGGATCGTGCCATCGGTAAAAGCGAGTTGCGGCAATAGAGACCACAAGTCGCCGCATCCGACGGAGGTGATCCAGCGGCCTTGTACTAATTTTATAAACTCTTGGAAGTAAAGCATCCCTTTGGCATCCTGGAAATCAAGAGAGTCGGGATCAAGTTGAAGCTGCATTGGAGGAGATGCGCTACGAACTAGTTGCCTGGTATCCCAACGAACTTGGACTGGGCTGGAGGGCCTCTTTCTTGGTACGATGACATATCCCTCGCATAGCCCCCGGCTCTTCAGACAATTATTGCAAAAAGGTCCTAAATAATTATATTATAATCTTAAAGGTAGTTCATCATTTTGTTTTGAAGAAATTTCGGATCTTACTTGTCTCATCACACTTAATGTGTCTTTTCTTGCAAGTGACGCAGCCCGATCGTACTTTGTGTGTACTCGTACGAGAGAGCTTTGGTTTGCTATGAGTCAATTGCTCCATTCGTAACCCCTTACTTTAGAATAAATCTAGTGACACATTAGCTTTAGTGATCTCATCCCGGCGAACAGACCCTACTACAGAATGAATTAAAGAGTTATTAAGTCGCAATTCCGTACCTGGGTAAATTATAGACTCGATTTCAATTCCCTAGCCTAGCTCGAGATGATTGAGGCAGAAGATTAGTGGAAATAATGACACCAGTTTTCGATGGGGCTGAGGTATGTCTTTATCCCTGACCACGTGCGATAGTGTCCCTTCTACCGGTCTGAGGTGGCCTGGGTGGCACATAATCCTTGCTGATATCGCTGACACCTATCTGGCCGCCAAGCACTGATCGTCTAGGGGGCTTACATCTTGCAGTCCTCATCCCTCTACTTTGGTATGTTCTGTTACCAACGAGATATATATTCGTCTATTTCTCTTTAAGATGGTCGAGTCACTTTCCCGAAAAAGGAACTCTTACTTGTAGTTCGAGGAGACGGCTCTGTCGTTTTAACTACCTTAGCGGCAAAAAGTGGTTTTAAGAAATAGTTATATGTAACTGTAAATAATAATTCGCAGCTATAATTATTTACTTAAAATAAATTCTTTTTTCTTTAATTACTATTATATATATAAAAATTATTTTTTATTTTATAAATAAAAATTATTTAATTAATTAAATTATTTTATTAATATATAATAATTAATAATATAATTAGTTTATATATATAATATAATTTTATATAATTTAATAATAAAATATAATAACTTATAATATAAAATATTATTAAATAATAAAAAATTATTTTAAAAGATTTATTTAAATTTTATATATAAATTAATAATTAAAGCTATAATAATTTTATTATAAAGTTATTTTAAAAAATTATAAAAATATATATAATTAAAAAATATATATTTAATATATATAATTAATTTTTTAATTAAATATATATATTATTTAATAATTAAAAGTTTTATTTATTTAAAAATTAAAAAGTTATATATAAATAATAATATATAATTTTTAATTAATTAAAAATTATAAAATTATAAAACAGTTATATTAATAAATTTTTTTATAATTTAAATTTAATTAATAATAAAAAAAATAATATATTAAAAATAATAAAAAAAAAGGTTTTTTATAATAACTTAATTAATTAAAAATAATAAAATAAAAAGTTTTAAATAAAAATTATTAACTTAAAATTTTAAAAATATATTAATTTTATAAAAATATTAAAATAACTAAAAAAGTTATTTTAATTAAATATTAGTAATTATTTAAAAAAAGTTTAATAAATAATATAAAATTTATTAAATAATAATTTTTAAATTATGATAAATAAAAATTAAAAAAAATAATTTAAAATAAATAAAAGATTTATAAATTTAATAAAAATAATAAAAAAAAGTAAAGTTATTTATAAAAAAGATTAGATTTTTTATAATTATAATTATAAAATTTATTAAACTTATTAATAAGTAATTAAAAAACTAAAAAACTAAGTTATTAATTTTATATTTTTAAATTATTAAAATATATATTTTAATTTAATAAACATTTTATATAAATAATATAAAAAACTATTTATTATTAATAAAATATATAATAATTAATTAAAATTATAAGTTTAAAAATAATATTAAAAAATAATATAATAACTAATAAAAATGTTTAAAAATTTCGAAATATAAATAATTAAATAAGAATTAATTATTATAAATATAAAAATAAAAAGTTTTATAAATATTATTAATAATTAATTATTAATAAAAAACTTTAAAGTTATATTTAATAATATTTTAAATAACTAAGTAATTAATTATAAATTATTAAATATTAATAAAATTAAAAATAATATATTTAGTTATTTAAATATAATAATTATTTTATATAAATATATATTTTTATAATTAATTTTTATATAACCTTGTTTTATAAAAAAAACATTTATTATTTAATTTAATAATATAGAATTTAATTATAATAAAAACTTAAATATTAAACCGGGAAAAAAAAATGTTATTTTTAAACCTTTTAATTAATTAAAATAAAATAAAAGTGGTAAAAGTTATAGTAAATTATAAGGTTAAAATAGTTTAAATAAACAAGTTAAATTAATTAAAAAAAAAAAAATTAATATATTTATTAATTATTTATAAAAAACTAACATTTTATATTTAATTTATTATAATTATTATAAGATTTTTAATTATTAGTATATTATTAAAAATAAAGCTTTAAAAAACTAAACTTTAAACTTTATTATAAAAAAAATAATTAAATATAAAATAACTAAAAATAATATATTTATTAAGCTAGTTAAAAAAATAAAAAAAAGGTTATTTATATAAAATAAAGATTAATTAATTTAAGTAATTAAAAGAATAAAAAAAACGTTTTTAACTTTATAAATTATATTTAAAATTAATATTTATTTTTTAAAAAATTTAATAATTTTAAATTTAAAAACTATTATTTATATTTTTAATTAATTTAACTAATTTTTATTATATTAAATAATATATATTAAAAATATAATTTTTATAAAAAACTTAATTATATTTATATAAAAATATAAAAAAATAAATATATGTTTAAAAAATTTAAAAAAAGTAAAACTTTTATAATTATAAAACGTAATATATTATAAAAAATTTATATATAATATAATATTATTAAGGCTTTTAAAAAAAATAAAATATTAATAAAACTATAAAAATATAAATAATTATTTATAAAAAAAAAAAAAATTTATTTTATATATTATTATTAATAAATAAAACTAATATATTTTAAAAAATCTTTTTAAGAATTTTATAAATTACTTATTTTATATAAAAAGTGTTAAATTTAATAACTAAATAAAATAACTTTTAAATATAATAATTAATAAATTATAATATTTATAATTTAGTTATTTAAAATTAAAAACTTTTAATTATATAATTAATTACTTTTAAAAAGTAAAAATTAAAAAGTTTAATTTAATTAAAAAAACTAATTAAATTATTATAATAAAATATAATATATATAACTATAAAAATATTAAAAAACTTAATTATTATAAACGTTATAAATAACTAAATAAGCTAAATAAACATTTAATTATTAATTTTTATAACTTAAAAATAAACTTTTAAAAATATTAATATATAATATTAATTACTAATAAATATATAGGATAAACCTAGAACTTTTATTTTAAAAATCGTATTTTAAACTTAATTATTAAAATTTTAAATTAAATATTTAAAATTATTTAAAAATAATATTAACTTAATATTAAAACTATTAAATATAATAATAAACTAATAATAAAAAAGTATATTATATAAAATTATATTTAATAAATATATTATATTAAACTTAAGTTTTTAATATTAAATATATAAAATTAAAATAAAAACGTTAAACGTTTAAAAAATATAATTAAATAAAAAACTTAAACAATAAAAATAAAATTAAAACTTTTAAATTTCTTATAAATAAAAATTTTTAAAGTTATTACTTATTTTTATAATTATACTTTTAAGTATAACTTTAATTAATAATTTTTATATAAACATTTTTATATTTATTTAATATTTAAAAACGGTGTAATTATTAATAAAAAATTATATTAAATTTATTTAAAAATATATAAATATAAAATATTTATATTTATTATAAAAATAAAATGAAAATAAAACTAATATTAATATTTTAATTTAAAAATATAAATAAGTTATTTAATAAGTTATAACTTTATAAATATTTATAATATTTAAGTTTTTATATTAAAATAAGTTATTAAAATATAAAATATTATATTTAATAAAAATACTATATTTAATAAAAATATTTTATCTTTAAAAAATAACTTATTATATATAATAAAAAAAAATATTTAAAACTTAGTTAACTAGATTGTTATTTTATAAAATATAAAAAAAAAGGTTAATTTAAAATTATCGGCTTTTAAAAAAAATAAAATAAAAATAAAAATACCAGTAAAAAATAAAAACGAGTAAAACTATAAAATAAATAATAATAATAAAAAATATAATAATAAAAAAGTTAAAAAGTTTAATTATTTTTATATTAAAATTATATTTATATTATATTTTACTTTTAATATTATTTTTTTACCAGTTATTTTATTATTTATTATAATAATAATAAAAAAATTAAACATTATAAATTATATTTTTTTAAATATAAATATAAAAAAAAAATTAAATATTATAAATTACACTTTTTTAAATATAATTAAAAAACTAAAATTAAATATTATAAATTACGTTTTTTATAATAAAATAAAAAAAATAAAATTAAGCGTTATAAATTATATTTTTTAAAATAAAAATATAAAAAATATTATTTTAATAAATTAAGTTACAGCTTTTAACGCGCTTTTAAAATAAACTAAAAAAAATTTACCTATTTTTTATTTTAAAACTATAAATTATATAATAAGTTAAAAAGTTATATTTAATATAAAACATTTAATTTTAATAATAAACTTAATATATAAAAAACTAGTAAATAAAATATAAATAATATAAATAATATATTATTTATAATATTATTTTATAAATTAAATAAATTTAAATTTAATATTATACTTAAAATTATATAAATTTAAAAAATTCTAAAAACTTTTATAAAAAAAATAAAAAATCTATAAAAAAAATTTACCACTTTTTTTAAAAACTTATAAAAAGTTATAAAATTATAATTTAAAATAAGGATTTAAAAAAGCTAAAAAATCATATTTAAATAATTATAAAAAAATAAACTTTTAAATTAAATATAAATAATAAATTATTAATAATAAATAAATTTTAAATTATATATTATAATAAGATATAACGATTAATACCTTATAAGAAATTATATAATTATTTTATAATTAGATTTTTTTTATTTTTTTTTTTTAAAAAAGCTTGTAAAGTTTTTTATATAATTAAATAGTTAAATATTATAAGAATATATACTTTTTTATAAGATATTTTAAATATATTAATTAAAATGTTTTTTAAGTTATTTTTTAAGTTAAATATAATTTAAAGTAAATAATAATATAATTATTATTTAAATTAAAAGTTATTAATATAAAAATAAAGTTTTATTATAATTAATAATTATTATAAAACTTAAACTTATAATTTTAATTTTAAAAAAATTATATTAATTTTAACTTAATTAATAAAAAATTTTAAAACTTTTATTTTATATTTTATTAAAAAATTATTATTAATTTTAAAAAGTTTTATTATAAATTAAAACTTATATATTTAATAAAGTTTAATATTTTAAAAAAAGTTTTAAGCTTAAAATTTTAATATAGATTAAATTATTTTATATTAATTATTATAAATTTACGTTAGTTAAATTATTAAATTAATAAATAAGTTTTTTTAATGTTATAAAATAGTTAAAATTTATAAAACTTATTAAATATAAAAAATTTAATTAAACGTTATTTTAAATAAAATTATAATTAAAAACTTTAAGTTAAGGTATTTATTTTAATTGCTAAGATATTATAACTAAAAATTTAAAAATTAAAAACCTAAAAATTAAAAACTTAAAAATTAAAATTATAAAATTTAATAATAAAATTTAATAATAAGATTTAATAATAAGATTTAATAATAAGATTTAATAATAAGATTTAATAATAAAACCTAGTAATAAAATTTAATAATAAAATTTAATAATAAAATTTAATAATAAAATTTAATAATAAAACTTAAAATTTAAAAACCTAGTAAATTAAAATTTAAATATTTAATAATAAAACTAAGATATTAAAATCCTTAAAAATTTAAACTTATATTTAAAATAATTACTTAAATAATTATATATTATAAAATATAAAATTAAAAGATTTTAATTAATATTATAAATATTAACATAAAAATATATATTAGTATATTTTAAAAAAAAAAACTTATTTAAAATACTAGGAATTTTAATTTTATAAATTAGATTATTTTTAGTTTAATTAAATATTAAGTGAAGTTAATAAAAAAATTTTATATTTTAAAAAAATAAATTTTTTAAAAATATTTATAAAACTTATTTTATTAGTTTAATTTATTATTTTAATAATAAGATTTTTATTTAAACTAATAATAATACTTTTATAAAAAATATAATTGTTTATTAGTAACTTAATTAATAATTTAGCTAGTGTTTTAAAAGATATAAATTTTAAAAATAATATATTATATTTTTAAAAAAATTTATTAAAAAGCGTGAAAATAAAATTAAAAAAAGTTATTTAAAAGATTTTATATATGTTTTTAAAATAAGACTTTTTATTTAATAGTTTTTTTTTATAATTAATAGATTATTTATTATTTATTTTTTTATTTATTTTTTTTAAAAAAAGTTTTTTTAAATATTTATTAAATATTTTAAAATTAAATATAAACTTTATTAATTTTATTATTATTAATATAAAAGGTTCAAGTTTTAAAAATATTTTTAAGAAATTAATTAAAGTTAGTTATAATATTAATTTTATTTAAAAATAATTTTTATTTAATATTTTTTTTTTATTATATTTTAAAATAGTTTTATTTTAATAATTATATTAATTCTTAGTTTTATTATTTTAAATAATATAAATTTAATTATAATTGTTAATATAGTTATTAATAACTTAAAAACTATAAGTTAAAAAAAAAATTATATAAAAATATATTTATATTTATTTCTTTTTATTATAAACTTAAAATAATAAAAAGATATTTAATTTAATAAGTTTTATATATTTTAATAGTTATTTAGTTTTAATTAATATTTTATTTAATTTAAATATACTGATTAATTTAGGATTTTTAAAACTTTTAAGTTTATATTTTTTTTAAAAATTAAATGTAAAATTAAAATTTTAATTTTTAAATATGTTATTTAAAAAAAGGTAAAAAATAAACTTAAGAAAGTTTTTAATATTATTAACTTAAAATAATATTTAATAATTTAAAATTAAATTAATATTTTAAAAAAGAAAATAAAAAATATAAACTTTTTTAAAGTAGTTAATAGTTTAATTTTTAATTATAAAGTTATTATATTTAAAGTTAAATTATAAAATAAACTAATTAATAATAACGTTTATTTTTATATACTATAAAAACTTTTATTTTTAACTGTTAAAAAACAGTTGGTTATTTATATTAAAAAAAGCTTTAATAATTTAAAAGTTATAAATTTTAAGAATTTTAAAAAAACGGTATTTAAATAAATAAATTTTTACTTATAAATTTTTAATATAAATAAAAATAAGATTATTATTAATTATATTAAATATAATTTATATAATAAAAATAATAATAATATTATTAATTAAAAAACTTGGAAAGTTAAAATTAATATTTAAATTTTATTAAAATTTATTATAAAAAAAAATTTATTTTTATCACTTTTAGTTAATAAAATTAAAAAGTTTATTAAATAGTTTTTTAAAATAAAAATTTAAAGTGTTAATTTAAAAAAAAAGATTAAAAATATAAAAAATAAGTTTTATAGTTTTAACTTTTATTTTAATAATTAAAATTTATATTAAATTAAAATTATTATATTAATTAATATATTAAATATAAAAGGTTTTTTTTTTAATTTATAAATTAATTAAACTAGGTTATTAATTAATTAATTTTTATTTAATTATTAATAAACGTTTAATTTAAAATATATAAACTTAAAATCGGATTATAATTTTTAAAATTATTATTTTTATAAAAATACTTTTTATTTTATAGTAAATTATAAAATAGTTAAATATTTAAATAATAATAATATTTTATATTATAATTATATAAATAAAAAGTATATTTTAAAAAAAATAATAAAAAATATAAAATTTTTAAATATTTTAATTTTTAAATATATTATTATTAAAATATATTATTAAAAAGTTTTTATTAAAAAAAACATTTTTAATTATATCGAAAAATGTAATTTAAATGGTGATTTAATTATTTATTATATAAAATATTATTAAATATAAATTAAAATTTTTTATAAAATATAAATAAATAAAAAAATAAAAAAATTATAAAAGCTTTATTTATAAAAAAAACCAAACCAAATTAATATTTTTTATTTAAATGTTAATTTTATTTTAAACTTAAATAATAATTTAACCCTTAATAATTTAAATATATATATTTATTATTATAAAAAATAAATATAAAAAATTTTTAATTAAATTAAAATATATATAATTTTTTAAATAAAAAACCTTAACCAAATTTTTAATATTAAATAAAAAATAAGTTTTAAAAATAACTTTATTAATATTAATATTAAAAATAAAAATAATAATATTAAAAAATTTTATAAAAACTTTTAGGAGTTATTAATTTTATTAAAAACTTTAAACTTATTAAAACTAACACTTTTTTTAATTATAAAATTTAAAAATTTTAACTTAAAAAAATTATAATTAACTTAAATAAATAATTCCTAATTATTTAAAAAAAAATAATTTAAATAATATTAAAATTTATAAACTTACTTAAAAATATATTAAATAAATTATAAGTATATTTTATTTTTATATATATTATTAAACTTACTATTAAAAAATATAAAAAAAACTTTATTAATATAAATAAAATAAACTTAAAATTTAAAACTTAAAAAATTTTTATTTAAATTAATTTAATTAATAAAAAAAAGTTTTTATTATCGCTTTTTTATATAAGTTTTTTTTATATATAAAAAAATCTTACTTATTATAACCTAGCTACGTATATTTAATTTTTACCTTAACTTTTAATTAAAATAAAACCATATAAAAATAAAAATAAAATAATTATAATAATTAATATAAAAACGTAGTTTAATTTAATTACTAAGTTTTATATAATAAAATTTAAACTTTTAATATTTAAAACTTATTTAATATAATTAAAATTTAGATTTTATATTTTTATAAAAACTATAAAAGTTATAAAAAATCTTATTTAAATTAAAAGTTAATCCTTATAATATTTAATTTATATTATAAAAAACACCTTTATGTTATTTAAATTATTATTAAAATTAAATTTTATTTTTTTTATAAAAATAAACTTTTATTATAAAAACTTTAAAATAATAAGTAGTTTAATTTTTAAAAAAACATTAATAAAAATACTATTAATATTTAATTAATTAAATAAAAAATAAATAAAAAAATTAATATAATTAAAACTTATTTTAAAAAATTATTAATTATTAATAATTAAAATTATATTAATAATTATAAAAAACTTATAATAAAAAAAATAAATAATAATAAAATAAAAAACATTTTATTTTATAAAATAAATTTATAAATATTATTAATATAAATTAATAAAATGGATTTTTTTAACTTTTTTAATAATTCTTATAATAATATATAAACTAGTTTAATAAATACTTTTAAATATAGTTTTAATAAAAATAAAATAATTTTTTATATATTAATAAATAATAATTTCTTTAAAATTATAAAGATTATTATTTAAAAAAGTATTAAAAAAATAAAAAAAAAAAAAACTAAAGTTAATATAAAATAAAAGTTAATTTTAATTTAATTTTTATTAATATTATATATAAACTTAAAGTTTTAAAAGTTAATTTTATTAATAATATTTTTATTAATAAATTTATATTACCAGAATTATTTAACTAAAAAAAGAAGTTTTTTTAATTAATATAAAACTAAGTTAAAAACCTTTTAATATTTTATAAAAAAAATTTTTATAAAAATATTTATTTTAAATTTATAACCTAGTTTTATAATAAATATTTAAAACTTAATAAACTTAAAGTAATTAAAAAAAAGTTAAAGATTTTTAAAATAACTAATACCGAAAAAAATATCCTTATTAAAATATTTTATAAAAAAAAAATAACTTTAATTTAAGATTTTAATAAAATTAATTATATAAAAAAAAACATAACGCTTAATTATATAATTAAAATTATTTTATATTTTATATAATAAGCTAAAAATATTTTAATTTTTATTTCTTTTAAAAATAAAGTTATTTAAATTTTAAAAAAGTGCTTAAAAAATAATATTTTATAAAAAAACCACAGCTTATATCAAAATATTTAATTTATTATTAAAAAAAAAAAAAAATCTTTTAAATTAATTAACTTTTATATTAAATTTAATAAAAAAATATTTTAAAATATTTTTTTATTAAAAAGTTATAAGGAATTTTTTATAAAATTTATAATATATTAAGTTTTATTTATAATAAACTGGTTCTTAAAATATAATTAAATAAAATTAAACTTTTTTAATAAATAATTAATAGCTTTTATTATATTAATTAAATTAATAGAAATAATAATATTATTATAAAAAATAATAAATTTAATTACTTATTTTTTAAAAATTATCACTTAAATATTTTATAATTTTATACCAAATAAATACAAGTTTTTTTTTAATAATATAAAAGTTAAAAAATTAATTATTTAATATAAAAATTAAAAAGTTTATTTTAAAATATAACGCTTTATTTTTAAATATATAAAAAATATTAATGTTATTTTATTAAATTTTAAATTTACTAGTGTAATAATAAGTGGAGAAAAGTTAAAATTTTATTATTTAATAATAAAAATTATAAAATATATTTATAGTATTTATAAAAGAAAACTAACCTTATTAAAAACCTTTAAAATATAAAAATAAAGTTTTTATAAAAATATAAAAAATATTAAGTTTTTTATTAATATTATTATTTATTTTAAGCTTTAAATTAAATTATACGTTTTAATTATTAAGTTTTTAATAAAACTACTTTAAAAAAACACTTTATAAAAATAAATAAAAAATTAAAAGTAAGTTATATAAATATTAAAAAATACATTAAATAATGTTTTATATTTTATTAATTTTAATTATATTTATAAAAAGTTAATTATCCTATAAATAAATACTTTAAAAAATAATTAAAATTATATATTAAAGTAGTTTAATAATTAAAGTATTTTTTATTTTTTAAGATATAAATTAAGTATATAATATAAAGTAAAAAAGAATTATAATATTTTAAAACTTAAAGTATTAGTTATTATAAAGTTTTTTTATTAGTTGTAAATTTATTTTTATAACATTTATTTTTTATTATAAATAAATATAAAAATATTAATTACTTAATTAAATAATAAATTTATAAGTTTATTAAAAGTAAAATTAACTTAATAAATTATTTATATTAAATTATTTAATTTTAAAATTAAATATATACCTGGTAAATTTAATATAATAACTAACTTTTTATTTTATAAAAAAAAAAACCTTTTAAATAAAAAGGATAATAAATAAAAAGGCGATATTAATAAATATATTAATAGTTAAATTTATTTTATTTAAATTGCTTTAATTTTTCCAGCTTTTTTTAATATTAAGTATTTTTTATTATAATTATTAAAAAATTAAAGCAACGAATCTTAAAAAATTATAAAATATTTAAATATTTTTATTTATTTTTTTTTTTAAAGAATAAAAAAATAATAAAAAATTAATATATTAAAATAAGATTTTAAAATAAAGTATTTTAATATATAATAACTAAAACTGTTTTATAAAAAAAACTTAAAAAAAAGTTTTATTAATAATAAATTATTAATTTATTTTTATAAAAAAAGTTAATTATTTAGAAAAGTTATATTAAATATAATTATAAAATATGTAATTTTATAATTAATAAAATAAAAAGTATATATTATTAAAAAGAAATAAATTTAAATATAACTTAAATTATTTTTATATATTTTAACTATTAAAAGTTTTAAATTATTAAGTTTTATAAACTAAGTTTATATAATAAACTAAATAATTTTTTTATTATATAAATTATTAATATATAATATATATTTTATAATTAAAAGAAAAAAGTTATTATAAAAATAAAAAAAAAGGTTAATAATTAATTTAAAATAAAAGTTATTTTTAATATTAAAATAAAAACCATGGTTAATTTTATTTAAAGAAAAATTATTTTTAATTATAAAACCTTTTTATTAATAAAATATAATAAAAGCTTAGAATTTAAAAAGGCTTTTAAAAATATTTATTTAAAAATAAGAATAAAAAAAAAATAGGTTTTTTATTATTTTAAAATATAAGGTTAAATAGAAATTAATTATAAAATAATTATTAAAAAACTTTTTTAAATTTTAAATAAAAATAATAAAAATTAAATATTATACTTATTTAAAATTATTTAAGTTAATTAAATGTTAATTAAACTTAATAAAGTTTTTTTATATAAAGTTATATATAAATAAAAAGTTATAATATTTATTAAAATTATAATTTTTATATAATAAATATTTAAATAAAATAAAGTAAAAAATTATAAAAAGCTTTTAATAATCTAAATAAAACTTTTATAAAAAAAGAAGAAAAATTTTTAAAAATTAATTACTACTTTTATAAGGAAAAAAAGGGAGGTAATTAAATAAAAAAATAAAAAATATATAAGATAAATTAAAAATATAATATTATAAAAGAAAATTTTATATTTTTATTTAATATTTTTTATTATATTAATATTTTAAATAAAAATAAGCTTTATTATAATTAATTAAAATTTTATTTAATTAATTAAGTTTATAAAAAAAGTAAATATAATATTTATAAATTAAACGGTATTATTTTTAAATTTATATTTTTAGGAAATTAATTTAAATTTTTTATAAAAAACAAGTAAAAATACTAAAAATTTAATAACTTTTTTAATAACCTTTAAATTATAAAACTAAATAATGAATAATTTAATTAAAATAAAAATAATATTTTTTATAATAAAAAGAAAAACATTAAAACGTTTAATTATTTTATAAATTAAAAAGTAATAAATTTAACTATTAAAAATAATAATATAAAAACTTATTAAAATAATTTATATTAAAATAAATATACTTTAATTAATAATAAAATAAAATAATAAACTATTAAAATTATTTTAAAAAATAAAATTATTTTTAAAGATAAAACCTTTTAATTATAATAAATTAAAATTTATTTTTTTAAAAGAATAAAAAAAAAATATATTATTATATTAAACCTTAAAATATTTACTAGCTTTAAATTATATTAATTAATATAAAAGTAAGATAATTATTAGTTTAAAAAAATAAAAAAAAATAATTATATTTATATTTAATATTATAACTAGAAATTTATAAATATATAATATATAATTAATATATAACTAAAAAATTTTATTTAAAATATTTTATTTATTTTTTTTTTTATAAACTTTAAATTTTTATTATTTAAAATTAATTTATTTATTTAATTTTTATTTTATTTTTTATTTATTTTAAAATTAAATTAATTTTATTAATAAAATAAAAAAATATAATATTTAATATAAAAATTTCACTTTTTATTTTATTTAATTTAAAATTTTAGTATTAAACCATTAAAATTAAATTAGTAAATTTTTTAATATAAAATTTTTATTTAAAAAAAGATTTTAATACTTTTAAATTTAAAGATTTTTAAATTAGTAATTTCGAAATTTATATTTTTTATTAAATATTAAAATAATATAAATATTATAAAATTTTTTTTATAACGTTAAAAATAAACTTATAACTAAAAAAAAGTTATATTTTAATATAATTAATAAAATTAAATATTTTTATATAATATTAATAATATTAATAAGTTATTTTATTTAAAAAACTATATATTTAAATAAAAAAATTAAAAATATAATAATTATTTTATATAAACTTATTAAAATAATTATTTAAAAAACCTGTGTATTTAATATTAATAAATAAAAATAATAATTATTTTAAAGGTAACTATTTAAAAAAAAGGTAATAATTTTATAAAAAGCTAGTTATTTATTAAAAGCTTTTATTAAATATTTTTTAAAAAATATACTAGTTAATAATAAAATTATTAAATATATAAAAATTTATATTATAAATTATTTAATAAACTATATTAATTAAGCTTTTTTATAAAATTACTAAGCTTTATTAACTTATAAATATTTATTATTAATATAAAACCTAAAAGTTAAAAATAAAGATTTTAACTAAAAATTTATTAGGTTATTTATTAAAAGTAATAAAAATAATAAAACTAAAAGTTTTACTATTATATAAAACCTTAAAAAGCTATAAAAATTAATAACTTAAAAAAATATAAATTATAATGGTTTTTTCGGCCTAGAATTTATTTTAGTTAATAAAAGTTATAATATAAATTTAAAATTAATTTTTATATTTAAAATAACTTAATTAAAAATAATAAGTTATTTATTTATTTATAATTATTTATATATTAAAAATAATATTTAACTGGAAATAAATATAATATTAAAAGTTTAATTTATTTATTAAATGTTAATTTAAATATTAAAATCTTAAAAAAACTAATTATAATATATCTTATTTATAATAAAATACGATTTTTTAAATAACTTTAATAAAAACTTAATACCAAACTGGTTTTAAAAAAATAAATTAAGATTATAATTATAAAAAATAAATAATATATTTATAAAAACGTTTTAAATTTAAAAACAAGTTTTAATATTTATATTAAATTCTTTTTAAAATATATATTTAAATATAAAAATAATATTATTAAAATTAAAAAATAATAGTAAAAATAATATGTTAAACTTAAAGTTTTTATAGTATTTTTAAATATACTATATAATAATAAATTTTATAATATTATTATTATTATTAAATATTTTAAATTTTTTTAAACAAATAAAAAAAAATATAATCACCGTAACTTAAATATTTTCTACTGTTTTAAAAAATAATTTAAAGTATTTTAAAAAAATTAAAAAATTAAAAAAAAAAAAAAATATAAAAAATAAAAACTATTATAAAATTCTTAATTTTTTATTATTTTAAAAAAAGCGGGTACTGTTAATTAAAAACTAATTTATATATTATATTAACATTTTATTAATTTATAATTAAAATTAATAAAAGTTTATTTATATAATAAGCTATTTAATAAAATATTTATATAAAATTATATAAATATAAAAAATATTTAATACCTTTTTTTTATTTTAATTAATATAATTTATTTTATATTTTTTATTTTTTTCTTTTAAAAAACTTAAAATTATAATATTTTATAATTATAATAATAATATATAAAAAAATAAAAGTAATATTTATTAATATTATAAACCTTTTAAAAAATATTTATTATATTAATAATATTATTAATTAATAAAAATATTAATTAAAACTTTTAAAATTTATAATAATAACATCCTTTTTTTCTACTTAATTAAAATTAAATTTATATATTATAACTATATTATAAAATATTTTATTTTTATTAAAAATAGATTTTAAATTTTAATATAAAAAACTTATATTTATAATTGCAAACTTCTTAGTTTTATATAAAAATAAAAAATATAATAAATTATTAAAAATTAAAAAACTTTAATTACTTATTATAAGAAATATACCATTTATTAAACTAATCTATAAAATTAAAATACTATAAGCTTTAAAAAACTATAAAATAAATAATTTTAATAATATTATATTTATTTTAATTAAATAATATAACTTATAATTTATTTTTTTAATAGCTTATTATAGTTTTATAATATTAAATAAAAATCTTAATAATTATATAACTTTTTATTTTTATATAATATTAATTAATATAATAAAAAAATAAATATATACTTTTAATATTTTTATAAATAAAATAAACCTTTTTTTTATTAAAATATAAATATTATTTATAAACTTAAATAAAATATATAATAATAATAAATAAAAAACAATAATTAAAAACTTTAAAAATTTATATTAAATTTAAATTATTTTTTAAAATAACAAATAAATATATAGTTATTAAATAATATATATTCCTTATTTATTATTTAAAAAACTAATTATTTTATTTTAATTATTAAAAAATAAAAACTTTAATTAAATTTTAATTTTAAATATTTTTATAAAAATAATATTTAAATATATTAAAATTAAAATAATTACCAGGAAATTTTTACTTATTAAACGGCTTATAATTTTAATTAAACTAGTATATAATTTTATATTTAAAATAAGTTCGGTAGGATTATAATTTATAGTAATTAATATAATTAAAAATATTAAAAATAATTTTTTAAATAATAATTTATCCGATTTTTTAAATAGCTTTTTAAACTTTAAGCTTATAAAAAAAAAAAAAAACAAAGTTAAAAATAATTTAAAAAAAAACGTTACTGTTATAATTACTTTTAATAAAACTATATAAAAAACTAAGATTTAATATTTTTTTAAAAATAAAATAAACTTTAAAAAATAATTTAAATATTTATTAAATTTTAATCGTAACTTAATTTTTTAAATAAATCTAGCTTAAAAAATTAAATATAAATAAAAATTATTTATATTAATTAATAAATAAGTAATTAATATATAAAAAGTTATAATAAATAAACTATAATTTATTAATTTTTATAATTAAATAAGTTAAAATTAATATATTATTTTAATTAATATAATTAATAAATTACTTAAAATTAAAAAGTTATTTATAAAAAAAATACATTTTATATTAACTAAAAAATAAAAAAAAACCGGTAATTTTATAAAGTTAAATAATAAAAATAAGTTTATAATATAATTTATAAAAAGGGTTTTAAAATAAATTAATCGGTTTAATATAAAAAAAAGTAAATAAAAAGTTTTTTTTTATAAATTTAAATTAAAATAAAATTTTATTTAAATTTAAAAAAAGGTTATAATAAAATATAGTAATTAATATTTTATAAAAAGTTATATAATTATTTTATAATTAAATTCTTTTTATTTTTTTTTAAAAAAACTTATAAAATCTTTTATATAATTAAATAGTTATATATTATAAAAATATATACTTTTTTATAAGATATTTTAAATATATTAATTAAAATATTTTTTAAGTTATTTTTTAAGTTAAATATAATTTAAAATAAATAATAATATAATTATTATTTAAATTAAAAGTTATTGGTATAAAAATAAAGTTTTATTATAATATAAATATATATATATAAATTTAATAAATATAAATAATTTATAAAATATAAAATAAAATTAATAATTTAAGGAAATTAATAAACTAAAAATAAGTATTTAAATATTTATATTTTAATATTAACTAGAAAATTATTTTAAATTTTTATTATAATTATAATAAAATTTAATTTTAAATTAATTTAATATAATATAATTAATATATTTATAAATATAAATTTAAATAAAGAAATTTATATAAAGATATTTTTAAGATATTAAAAACGTTAGATTATTTTATATTTATTAAAAATGTTATATAAATTAAAAAAAAGAATTTTATTTTAATAAAAAAAACTAATTAAGATATTTATAAAATTAAACTTTTTAATTATTTTTTATAAGTTTTATTATTTTTTTAAAAATAAAATATTAATTTTTTTTTATATTAATAATATTATTTTTATATATTAAAATTATAAATAATAAATAATAAATATAATAATATTATAATTATAAAAAAAATATTAACTTATAAATGAAAATAATTTATAATAATTTCTTAAAATTAAAATAATTAAAAATTAAAATAAGAAATTAATCTAGCTTTTTTAATTTTTATATATAAATAAATTAAATAAACTATTAATAAATAAGAAATTAAAAATTATTTTTTTAACTTTTATAAAAAACAAAGAATTATTATTTTTATTAAAATTAACTTTTTTATAATTTATTTAATAATATTAATAAAAAATTAAATTAATATTATATATAATAATAAATATATGTTTTAATATTATTTTTATAACTTTTTAACTAGCTAGATTTAATATAAATTTTAATAATAAATATTACTTTAAAATTAATTAATTAATTTAATATTTTTTTATTATTTAATATTTATTTTTATAATATAAATATATTAATATATTTAAAATAACTAATAACGTTTTACTTATTAATAATATTTTTAATTAAAAAAGTTTATAAATATATATAATAAAGTTATTTAAAAAAATAATTAAATAACGTATAAATAAATAAAATATAATAATTATTTTTATAATAAAAACAAAGTTATTATTTTTTATATAAATTATAAAAAAAACCATATTTATATTATATTTAATTATAAAGTTTAATATAAGTTTAAATAATTTAAAAATTATAATATATTATAATAATAAATAAATAATTAAATTAATATATATAAATATTATATTATTTTAAATTAAATTATAATATATAAATATTTATAATTATTAATTATAATAAAAAACACTTATAAATTAAATTAAAATCATTTATATTTTTATAAAAAATATAATAATAAACGGTTTTATTAAAGTATTTATTATAAAGAAATTTATTATATTTATTTAATAATTAAATTTAATAAATATATAAAAAAGAATTAAATTTAAATAAATTTATAAACTTATAAAAAAAGATTTTAATAAAATAAAAAAAAAACTTTTAATAAAAAAAGCGATATATATATAATTAACAATTAAAAGATATTAAAAAATAAATTTTAATTATTTAAGTTTTTTTATTAAAAATAAATAAGCTTAAAAAAATATATTAAATAATAAAAAATTATTTTAAAAAACTTATTTAAATTTTATATATAAATTAATAATTAAAGTTATAATAATTTTATTATAAAGTTATTTTAAGAAATTATAAAAACATATATAATTAAAAAATATATATTTAATATATATAATTAATTTTTTAATTAAATATATATATTACTAGTTTTTAAAGTTACTTGTTTCGCGAGTAACCGATATGTTTTTTTAAAAAAGAATTTTTATTTAATAATATTTTTAAATAAATATTTATAAATATTTATTAATTTCATTTTTAAAAGAAAGTTATTTTATTATTATTATTATATTTTTATTTTATATTATTTATATTATATATATTTATTATTTATTTTTTGTATTTAATATTTAATTTTGTTTTATTTAATATTATTCATAAATTTAAATTTAAAATAGGTTTTTTTTTTAAATTTTAAATATTTTTAAATTTAATATTTTATAAAAGTTTTATATAATTTTATAAAACTTTAAAACTTTATTTATAAATAAATTTAAAATATATATATAAAATAAATATATATAATATTATTATTAAAATATATAGTTTTTAAAAAATTAATTTTTAAATTTTTAATATTTTATAAGTTAAATTTAAATTAAAATATTTATTATTATTTTTATAAATATATAATTTATTAATAAACGATTTTTAATATATTTATATATTTTTATAAATATTAATATTTAAACTTTTTATAAAATAAAAAAAAAAGTTTTTAATTTATATAATATAATAAATTATTTTATAAAGTTTTTTATTTTTATTTATTTTTAAAATTATATATTAATTATATATTTATTTATAAATTAATATTTTAAGGTTTAAAAAATATATAAAAGTTTTATAAAAATATAAATTAAAATTTATATTAAATTTAAATATATAAATAATATTAATATTAATTATATTTTATATTATTTATTTTTATATAATTATTTTATATATTTATAAATATTTATATAATTTTAAACTTTTATTATTTATTTTTTATTATTATTTTATAAAATATTAAATTAAAGGTTAAAAGTTAAAATATAAAGAAATTTATTTTTAAATTTTACTATTTTTTTAAATTAAATTTTAATTAATATAAATATTATAATATTATTTTTTTAAATTTTAAGATTTTATTTATAAATATATATTTTAATTTTATTTTAATTTTTTAAAGTTATTTTATTTATATAAAATTATACATTTAATTATAACTTTTTATATTTATTTTAAATAATAAATTATTAAAATTTAAAAATTAATATTTTAACACTTTTAATTTTAACTTTAAGTTTTTATATTTAAAATATTTTATAATAAACTTTTATATATTTTTTATAGTATTATATATTAATTTTAATTTAATATAAATTTAAATTTAATTTAAAAATTTATATTTAAAGTTTTAAAAAATTTCAAAATTTTAATCTTATAAATGTTTTATATTAATTTAAAAAAAAAGTATTTTATTTTTATATAATTTAATTAATAAATAATTAAAACTATTATATTTTATATTTTATATATATATTATATATATATTTATATATTTATATTTTTTATTATAAAATATTTAAATTCTTTTAATATAAAATTTATATAATTTATTTTATAATATATTATTTTTATTACTTTTATTTATTTTATATTATAATATATTTTATATTTTATATATTCTTAATGTTTTTATAATTTAATTTTATATATATTTATATTTTAATATTTATTATTTTTAATATTATTATTTTTTGTTTTTTTATTTTTATTATATGTTGTATTTTTTTTTAAATTTTTTTTTTATATATTAATTCTTTATTTTTTTATATTTATATATATTTTATATATTATTATTTTTAGTTTTATTTTTTTTATATATATTAGTTTATTTTAATTTATATTAAATTTATTTTTATTTTTATTATAATTTATTTTATATTTATTTATATTTTATATATTATATTTTATATTATTATTTATATTTTATATATTTTTATTTTTATTATAATTTATTTTATATATATATATAATTTTTATAATTATTAACTTTATTCTTTATTAAAATATTTAATATATATTAAATATAAAATTAATTATATTAATTATTATATAATATATATATAATTAACTTTTTTTTATAATTTAATATTAATTTAAAAATATTAAAAAAATCTTAATAATTTATATTATTTAAAAAACTTATTTTATATAATTATTTAATTTTAATTATATTATTATTAAAATAAAAATTAAATTATAAAAATAAAAAAATAAAAAAAATATAATATAATTTTAAATATTTAATTAACTTATAAATTTATTATTTAATTAATTATTTATATTATATTAAATATTTAAAGAATTTTTATTTTAATATTTATATATTTTAATTTATATTATATATATATTTATATATTTATATTTTTAATTATAAAATATTTATTATTATAAATATATAAAATTATATTAAAATTTTAAAAATTATTAATCTTAAAATATTTAAGTTTATTTTTATTATTATTTATATTATATTAAATACTTAAACTTTTTTATTTTAAAATTTATATATTTTATTTTATAATATATTTTTATTTTTATTTTAATTTATTTTTTATTATTATATATTTTAAATATTTTATATTTTATTTATTTTTAATGTTTTTATAATTTAATTTTTATATATATTTATATTTTTATTTTATATTATATTTTTATTTTTATTTTATTTTATTATTTATTTTATATATTTAAATATAATTTTTATTATTATTTAATAATTCTTATATTTTATTTTTATAAATTATTAGTTTATTTTATTTTAAGTTTATATTTTATATATTTATTTATATTTTCTTATTATTTTTTATATTATTAATAATTTATATTATTTAAAAAAACATGTTTTATATATAGTTTTTTATTTTTTATTATATAATAATTAAAAAAAAAATTAAAATATAAAAACAAAAAAAAATTTAATAATATAAAATAATTTTAAATATTTAATTAACTTATAAATTTATAAGTTAATTAATTATATATATTATATTAAAAATTTAAATCCTTTTTTTTTAATTTATATATTTTATTTTATATTATATTTTTATTTTTATTTTAATTTATTTTATATTTTTTAATTTTTTTTTTATTTTTTAATTTTTTTAAATTGTTTTATATTATATTTTATTTTTAATATATATATATTATTTTTTATAACTTACTTTTTATATATATTTATATTATATTATATTTTTAATATATATATATTATTTTTTATAATTTATCTTTTATATATATTTATATTTTATTTTTTTAATTGTTTTTATTATTATTTATTATTATTATTTTTATTATTTATTATATTATTTTTTATTAAATTTGTTTATTTTTTTATTTTTATTTAATTTTTATTTATATTTATATATATTTAATATATTATATATTTTATTTTATATTATTTTATATATTTTTATTTTTATATTTAAAGTTTTATTATTATTTATATTATTATTTTTTATTTTTTATTAAATTTTATATTATTTTATATTATATTTTTTATTTTAAAATTTATATATATATTATTTTATATTATTTTATATTATATTTTTATTTTTATTATAATTTATTTTTTATTTATATATATTTTTTATTTATATATATTTTATATATTTTATATATTTTATATATTTTATATATTTTATTATTTTTTAATTTTTTTAAAAACTTTAATTTTATATAATTAAAAATATCAACGATATTAATTATATTAATAATATTAATAATACCGGTATTATTAAACTTATATAAATTATTAAAAGTTATTATAATTATTAAAATTATTTATAATTATTTATAATTATTTATAATTTTTATAATTATTTATAGCTTTTATAATTATTAGTTTTATTTTTTATTAAAGTTTTTTATAATTATCGGTTTTATTTTTTATTAAAACTTTTAATATATATTAAATATATAATTAATTATATTAATTATTATATAATACACGTTTAATTTATTTATTTTTTAAAGCGTAATATTAATTTAAATTTTTTATAAAAACCTTAATAATTTATATTATTTAATAAAATATATTTTATATAGTTTTTTAATATTAATTATATTATAATTAAAATAAAAATTAAAATATAAAAATAAAAAAAATATAAAAATATAAAAGGATTTTAAGTATTTAATTAGTTTATAAATTTATAGTTTAATTAATAAAATAATAAAAACTTAATTTAATAAATATATATAAAAGTTTAAAATTTAAATTTTATATAAAATAATAAAAAGATTTTATTTTATTTAAATAAAAAAAATAAAAATAATAAAAAATTAAAAGAAAAAAAAAGGCTATTTTTTTAATTTTATTGTTATATAAAAAATAATTATTCTTAAGGTTATATTATATATTTAATAAACGGTATTTATATAACTTATTATAATACCGTTTTATAACCGTTTCTTAAAACCACATTTTGCCGTTAAAGTACCTAGGTACCTGTCGGGTTCGGTTATGATTCGTAGTGGTTTTTATATTAAGTAAGTATAAAAACCGAGTGCTTAGGAAACTGCAGTTATATTAACTTTTATAAATATAGATTATACTAATATTAAAAATAGGTTGATTAACTGAGAATTTTGTTAAATTCCCTTTTTAAAACCTGAGTATATTTGATTCACGCTGGTAAGAAAAGTGAGGTCGAAATAAGAGTGGCCCGCGAAAGCTACAAAACGGCAGAAAGAAACCTAGGCAGGTTGTGATGAGTTGGCAGTCGCACCCGCGCCCCAAGACAAGGCCAATTGCAAGTAACAGTTATCGTCTTCGGGTATTGGAAGATAATTTAGTAACGAGCTCCTCGATCATAAGGGGATGTGAGTGTTCTTGATAGGAGAAATGGCATAGAGAGGTATTTTACTGTATGTTTAACTCTTGCTATTGTCAGATAACGTGTGTATTCAATTAGGGGGTTAATTGTGTGTATTAAGTGTGTGTCTCCTAATTGTACGTGTTCTCGCGATTCCTTAGAATAGCCTCGTAATAAGGTTATTGCGGCTCCGGCCGTTGGCCTGTGCGCAGGACCTGAATAGGTCCTCCAGAATAACCTCTTATTATCTAACACACCCCCCCAGGCTTGTCTATCCTTAATAGAGAAGCCTGAGCAATTAGGACTTATTCTCTGATGTCTCTTAATTGTCAATCATGTACGTATCGCTTTCTCCGCCAGGCAAGGAGTCCTCTATCCTGTCGAAGTCCTCCTCTGTGAGCTCGCGAATCCGTCTGGATTCGATTCTCTCCTGTACATCCACTAGGTTTAATTGTCGAGTGAATGCGGCGAATTCCTTTGCAGCAAGTGCCTTGGTGAGACCATCTGCCATCATATCCTTCGTAGGGACATAGGTGACTTTAATCCGATTTGCGAGTGCCTCCTGCCGTAGCCAGTGGTTGTGAATATCCACGTGCCGCAGCTTGGTTTGAAGTAACGCAATGTCTGCGTGTACCAGCCTGATCGTTTGCTTATTGTCACAGTGTATTGTAATCCTCGAGTCATCCAGACTCACACCGAGCTCTGTGATTAGACGCGATACGAACATGGCTTCCTTTGCAGCCTGCGCAAGAGACAACAACTCCGCTTCTGTTGTAGAAGTAGTCACTGTGTCTTGCTTGTTCGCACGCCATCCAATCACTCCTCCAAACAGCTTCATTACGTATGCTTGTGAACTCTTTCGATCGAGGGTGTTGTCGGCAAACGAGGCGTCGCTGGCTACTTCGAATGTATCGGCATGTCCGTATTGTAAGGACAGGTATTGGGTGGCAAGGAGGTATCGAATTAGTCGGTCGGCTTCAGAATGGTGCTCGTTGCTGGGATTCATATTGAATCTGGCCAGTCGGGAGGCTGCGAAAGCAATATCGGGACGTGTGATCACTGCTGCGTACAGTATCGATCCGATCTTTTGTTGGTATCGTTGAATAGACTGTAGGGAAGCCAATTCTGACGAAGGTAACAGTTCCTTGTTTCTCATAGGAGTTGAAGGGATAATTCCTGGTTTCTCATTTGTTAACAGTTTGCTTAACTTGTCCACGTATGAGGATTGAGAAAGCCAGATCAGTCTCTTATCTCGGTCTCTGATCACTTCGATTCCGAGAAACCACTGCAAGTCATCTCCGCCTGTAAGTTGGTACTTCTCTCGTAGCTGTGATACCACTGCGTCTACTGCTTGTTGCCTGTGGCCTTGGTATGCGAGGACGATATCGTCAACATAGAAGAAGATTAGCACTCCGTCTTTGGAGAAGCAGCAAGGCTCGTGGGGAACGGCTGAGAAGCCTAATTCCGTGAGTGTCTTGGTCAGCTCCTTTTGCCAAAGTAGGGGAGATTCTCTCAATCCGTATAACGCTTTCAGCAGACGTAGAATGGTCTGGCGTTTCCGGTACCCTGGAGGCATCCTCATATAGATTTCCTTGTCTAGATTTGCGTTCACGAATGCGTTAACTGCATCGTACTGGATTAGCTCGAGGTCGAATCTTGCTGCAATTGCAATAAGGGTTCGGAATGATCTTCCGGCTAATGTTGAGGCGTAGGTGTTTAGGTGCTCGTCTTTGGTCTGCTGGTCTCCTCGGACCACCAGCCTTGCTTTGCACTTTATAAACCATCCGTGTTTATCGAATTTATACACGTATACCCACATGCAGTCTAGAATCTGCTTGCCATTAGCGGTCTGTTGTTCACATTCAACCCAGGAGTTCATCTCCTTGTGGCTATCCAGGTGTGATTTCTCAGCTTCTCTGAATCCTTGCCCTAGGGCATGGTCCCGTAACTCCTTGTGAGTTTTCGGGGGAGGTGGTAGATCCCTCCTATGGATTCTCTGCTTTCTTTGCAGGAGTCTCTGCAGCCTCTCAGGTTCATATGATCCCGGGCGTGGTACTGAATTTGGATTTGCTTGGCTTGTAGGATAGCGTCGCGGATGATGTGTCATCCGTGCTACTTGTGCCTTGCTCACTGGCTTTCCGTGCATTGATCCCATCGCCGAGGTTAGGCGTCCTGCATTGAACGTGGCCTCCCAACTCGTTGCGTGGTCCGTGGCTCCGGAATAAGAGGTGGGTGAATCCCTCTTGGTCTGCTTCGGGAGCGCGCTGAGAGCTGCAGCTCGACCTACTGGGACAGCGTCTCTCATATTTTTGTTTCGGGAGGCGTGATTCACGGCGCTCAACCTTGTTTTCTCTATTTTGTTGCGGGAGGCGTGATTCACGGCGCTCAACCTTGGTTTCTTGATCATATCCGGGGAGGCGTGATTCACGGCGCTCAACCCTTCTTCTATGTCGGTATCCGGGGAGGCGTGATTCACGGCGCTCAACCCTTCTCTTATTGTTGCAGTGAATAACGAAGCAGCCGGTGGAGGAGTAGCATCGGGAGTAGGGTATGGCATGAATACAGCTTCAGTGTAGGGGTGATCAAGCCCTTCAGCTTCTTCGTTGTCACATTCTCCGTTATCGCCATCCACTTCACGGTCTTGCTCGCCTTCATCTTCTGCTGGCATTTCTGCCTCTGTCTCGTCTTCTTCAGGAGCCGATGGCCCTGGGTCAGCCTCTCTTTCTGCGTTTTGCAGGGTGGCGACCTGGTTAACTAGGTCTCGGATATTCTCCTCTGTTGTGTGCAACAGGTCATCCTTCAAGGATGAGATATCTCCGTTGAACGTAGTGTCTTCGTCAAATGTGACGTCTCGTGTTTTGATGACTCGTCCTAACGTAGGGACCCAGATATTGTAAATATTCGTGGAGCTGTAGCCTACTAGGTAGCCTATCCATGCTTTCGGATTGAGACGTTGGCGTCGGTTCTGTTTTCGCTTTGCCTCTGCAGTGAGCGCAAACGCCTTACATCCATACACCCTTAGGTGAGCTTGATGTGGTCTCTTGTCGGTGACTACACCGTCTCTGAAAGCCAAATAAGTGTAGAAGCGCTCGTATGGAGATTGCCAGTTGAGGTTATACTTAGGAGTGCGATTGTAGAGGTAGGTAGCAGCTTTGAAAACCTCTACCCATAGGAAACTCGGAAGCTTTGATCCTATTCTCATCGTTCGAGCTTTCTGCTTAATTACACCCCCCGAGCGTTCGGCGCCTCCATTCTGATCTTGCGTATCTGGTGCCGAGGGCTCGAGTTTAATATGGTGTGTCTGTTGAATGTGATCTCGTACGGCGTGCTTTCTTGTCACTAGCTCGTTGTCACACTCGATAGCTTCAATATTGAGTTGGTGCTGTTTCCGAATGATTCCGAATATCCAGTCTAGGACTTCGATAATTGAGTCTGAAGTACGATCTTTGAGATAGAAGTCCCAGGCCCATCCCGTACATCTATCAGTGATCAGCATTATACACCAATATCCTTGAGAGTCTGTTTCCAAGTCGTGGAAATCAATAGCTAAACGTTCACCTGGCTTGCTTGGTCGTTCGCGACGCTTGCGATAATTGAGCTTCTTGGCCTTTCCACAGCCACACGCGTCGCACTTCACTGTAGTGATTCGATCGGTCTTCTTGGTTGGGCCAGACTCCTTAATCTTCACCCCCCGAGAGTGACCAGTCGCGTGATTAAGGGCTTCTGGTCCTGGGTGGCCGAATCGTAGGTGCCATAGTTCGCTAGTTGCCGTGCTTGGAGGTCGCTCCGTCCAGCTGTTAAACTTGACGCTTCTTGTGTGGAATGAGTAATTGGTGAAGTTCTCAGGAAGATCCTCCAAGACGTATTGGTCCTGTCTGTCAATAATGGTGCACAGGACGGAATCATCCTTTCTTCGTAGGCAGTTATTCGTGCCTTTGTGGTCCCACCAGTATCCCATTCTTCTTAGGAGCCTCAATGACACCACATTGCATGCGAATCCTTCACAGTATGCTACGTCTCGCAATCGTAGGAGCCTTGCTCCTTCTGGACTCTTTAGACGTACATCCACTTCTCCATATCCTTGTACAGGCACAACTGAGTCTCCTGCGAAGATCGCGTCTCCAGTGTGTGCTGTTCGGTATGACAGGAATCGGCTGAGTCGATTGAAGATGTGAATAGTGGTCCCTGAGTCCAGAATTGCTGAGTTCTTCAAGGGATAGGTATTGACTCCGAATGCGGCCTGTAGAGTTGAGAACGTTCCTTTTGTTCTCCCAATTACTCGAACTAGTCAATCCCCACTTTGCGCAGATGACCTCTTCTTTGTCTTCTTGACTAGCTCAGCAAACGTATTGTCTTCAGTTATCTTGTGTTCGATCATTCTCTTTGCGGTGAAGTTTGGGGTCCAGTCTTCTGGAGCCTTGTCTTCAACAATATACCAGCAGTCGAGAATCTCGTGGTAGCCGTAGCAGGCTGGGCATGGAGTGTTGGTTTCTCGTGGGCGATCGGCAGATGTGTCGGCTCGTTTTCTCTTGGTTGACTCAGCTCGTCTATCTAGACTGCTTCGGCCTCGTGATCTGCCGCGGCTCCTACCACCTCTGCCTCGTTTTGATCGATCAGAGGGTCCAGGAGTGGCGTCCTTTTCTCTTCCCGGCTCGGTATCTGAGTCTCTGTCGTGATCAGATTCCGTGTTGCCGAATTGAGCAGCGAATGCTCCCTTCGCAGGGCGGGGCCGTGCAAGAGTTAGTTGTAAGGATGTGTGTTCGCGTAAGGCAGCTGCTACATCTAAGTAGCTGAGCGTGTCGCTTCTGATCTTGTCAGTGCTCAGCAGTCTATAACTGGTCACCCAGTTGCTTAGAATGCCGCCAAGTGCAACTTCAAGATCCTTCATTAGTAGTCGGCTGTCGGTGATATCTGTAAGGCCCTTTGCCTTTGCATTTGCGATGGCTGATTCCCATTCAGTTATCCATGCCTCGAAGTTCTTAGGCATCTTTGTCAGTCGTTGCACTGCTTTCTTATATCGTTCTTGAGCCTGTGGCTTCAATTGATTGTTGTACACTTTGCCAGTGGCAGACAGTTTCTTGTACCACTCGTACAAGGTGTCTGTTGGGCCAAAGCACGTGTCTCGGTAATTCAAGGATACAGAGTTGGTGACCCAGTTCCTCAGTTCCTTGACTGCTTGTCGATGAGTCTGATAGATCTTGTGATCGTGACTATAGAAGGTCCAATCTTCCTTGTAGATGGCTCTGCCTTCCTTCGTCATCTCTACTAGACTTGTAGGTCTTCCACCTATTTCGACTTGTTCCTCTTGACTTTCATTTATCGCAGTTTGGGAACTGTTGTTCGATGAATTTCGCGTTATCCGTTGAGCTTTCTTTGGATAGTCGCCAACGTCTGGCTGGAATGGCTCCTCTGGCCATTCTAACGTTTCTGTAGGATTGATGTACTTCCAAAGTTCTAGGTCAATAGCCTTTGTTTGGAACTCTCTATCCCATCGTTCCCAGTCAATTGGGCCGTTGTAAAAGACCTTCTCTTCTACTGCTTTCGACATGCCGTCTTCTTTGCTATTGGTCGGATTCGGGTTGTGGAAGGTTTCGTTGATGTAACCGTTTCGTAATTTTGTGGTTTTCGGCTAATTGAAGGTCACGTATCGTTATTCGTATATAGCTCTTTGATTCTTGAGCGAATGAGACTCTTAATTGTCAGATAACGTGTGTATTCAATTAGGGGGTTAATTGTGTGTATTAAGTGTGTGTCTCCTAATTGTACGTGTTCTCGCGATTCCTTAGAATAGCCTCGTAATAAGGTTATTGCGGCTCCGGCCGTTGGCCTGTGCGCAGGACCTGAATAGGTCCTCCAGAATAACCTCTTATTATCTAACAGCTATCTATTTTCTCGTGTTAATAACTAAGAACTGGTTGGGAGAATTCTACTTATAAAAAGGGGAATAACCTGCGCCTTTAAAACTAAGCCTAAAACCACTGTAACTATAACGTACCTAGGTAGGTACCTAGAAAGCTCTAATCCGCTATAACTTACCCGTTATAATTGTAACCTACTTATTATATAATAATACGTTATAAATCGCTTGCTAGAATATGTTATAATTCATTTACTTATATATTTTAAAAAGTAACTTATAATACGTAATAAAAATTAAGTTACAACGTATTATAACAAGTAAATAAACTATAACTCCTTATAATTAAAAGGGGATTTTAAAAGTTTATATTACGTTATTTTTATCTTATAGCTTTTGTTAATTATATAAGATTATTTATTAGTTATTTAGTTATTATATAATTAATTATAATATTTTTTTCGTATTTTTAATAAATAAAAACTAAATTTTAAGATATTATATTTTACATTAGTATATTATTTATAAGTAAAATAAAGTTAATTTTTTTATATTATATATATTTAGCTTTTTAAGTTTTAAATTTTTTATATTTTTTAAAAACTTTTTTATTATTTATTTTTAACTAGTAAAAATAACTTATTAATAAACTTGTAAAATTAATTAAAACCTATTTATTTTATTTATATATATTTTAATTAATTTTATTTTATATAATATAAAATTAAAAATTCGAAGTAAATATTAATTAATTTATTTAGATATAAAGTTTAAAATTAATTAATTATATAATTATTAAAAACTAAAATATAACTTTTAATATAAAATATTAATTTTTAGCTTTTTATAAAAGCATTATTTTTTAAATATAAACTTAAATAACTTTATTAAAATTTAATATAACACCTTATAATAAAAAAATAATAACTAAAATTATTTTAAATATTATTTAAAATAATATTTTTATTTATATAGTATTTTTTAAATATATAATTTTTTAATTTATTATATATTATTAATTTTATAAACGATTATTTATAAAAGCTTTTTAAAACGCTTAAATATTAACTTATAAATAAAAAAAAAAACTTACTAAATAAATTATTTATTAGAATTTAATAAAATATATTTTTAATTATAATACCGTATATTTAATTATAAAAAACCTAGTAAATTTAAAGAAGCTTTTAAATAAAAATTAATTTAAGGTTTTTACTCGCCGAAATTTATTTATACACATAAAAATAAATCGTAAAATTAAAGCTATTAAATTTAATAATTTTAATTTTAAAACCGTAAAATAGTATTTTAACGTTAAATAAAATAAATATAAATAAATAAAACTTAAATTAATTTTTAATATAAATAAAAAAGATATTATAATTAAATATAATAAAAAAGCTATATTTTTTTTATATATTTAACTTAATTAATTAACTGTAATATTAAAAATTAATAAACTAGTTTTAAAAAGCTTAATATTTAAAAAATCTTTTATAAAAAGCCTGTAAAACCGTTTTTAAACATTTTTTATTAAATATATAAATATTATAAACCAGCTTTTTAAACTAAATATAATTTTTAAAGGAAAAAACATATAAATAAATTGGTTTAAAAAGCAATTTAAAGCTATAGTTAATTAGTATTATATAATATTTAAAAACAACTAAATAAATAATAAAATCGCCGTTAAATAATTAAAAAACATATTTATTATTAAAACTAAGCCCTTATTAAAATTCTTTTATAAGGTACGCTTATTAATATTTAATAACTATAAAAGTTATATATTAATTAATATATTAATTTCTTTAGCTTTAAGTGTTATTTTTTTAATTTTTTTATTTTTTTTTAATTTTTTATATACTAATAAAAATAAGCCTTAAAATAAATTTATATTTATCTACTTTTTTAATAATATTTACTTATGTTTTTTACCGGCATACATTTTTTATAAACTCCAGCCACTAAATAACAATTCTTATAACGCTTTGAAATTTACCTATCGTTAAATCTTAAATAAATTATTTATAATAACCGATTCTAATTTTATAAACAAGCTTAATTTTCTACATTATTATTTAAAAGCCAGGACAGTTACTTTAACTGCAAAAAATAACAAATCCGGCTTCAGGACGATAGGGAATTAACCAATTAATCGTTCCAAAGCGTTACGGCATCCTGAAATTCAATTAGACAGGGAAGATATCAAAAAATTAACTCAACAGGACTTAAATATCCACAATCTCACGATATCAACTTTAACGCCACATACAAAACGCTATATTTAAAATTTATTTAAAATATCGGACCCAAGCATCTATAGGACACTCAAAAATATAACAAAACTATTCAACCGCCAGACAACCAAGCTAACCCTCAGAAATCGAGAGGTATCTGCGCTCAGAGCCCAAATCGAGCGTGACCAAGTTAAGAAGCACAAGAAGGTCCCCAACCCTAATAGGAAATTTATTACTATTGCCAAAATACTCGCAATTAGCGATAATATCAATAAGCAAACTAAAACAGCTCAATTACCCATTGTTGTTGAGAATGAAGAAGAAAAGCAAGATTCCGAGGATACAGACGAGGAGGATTATATCACTGCATATATACCCCCCCAAAATACGCGTTCTGGCAAGGCAATTCGAGCTCCGGCTAGATATACCAATTAATCAATCAATTCTATTTCTATCTACAGTAATTATATATTTCTACAATTTTTCATGGATTAATTAAAGCCTTGAGAAATAAATGGGTTTTGGTCAATTTTGCGGGTTCGCCGGTGGGTCGTTCTCGCTGGTCAGGGACAGATGGTACCCGATACCTCATTTTAGGTCAATATCCTCGCCTTCCTTCTTAGGTGCGATCTCGACTACGACCTGAGTCGTGCGGAGAATCCCAGTCTCTAAATCCCCTCTATGTAGCTGCTCGATGGACTCCGATATAGAATGTCGCGACGATCGTACCTGCGTCAGAGAAATTCCATGCTCGCCGACTTTAGTAAACATATTCCTGGGCAACTTGCCATCACTTCCAGAACGAGGCTCGCTAGGAGCGAATCTCACTGCCGGTTTGGTCCGCGGCACCAGCATTGCCACCAACCTCCTCCGTCTTGGTCCAGTGGCCATAAACGCTCTTGGAGCAGCGGGCGCGCAGAAGACAATAAACAAGCTCGTTTGCTCCGCCAGAATCCAGAGATACATGCCGGATGCGGTGTATAGGCTGTCCTGTGATTCGAGGAATCGAACAGACTCTTCTATGCGGAACGCAGCTGCGACGCAAGCACTGAGAAAAGTTAATTAGCGTCACTAACGGTAATCCTTTCTTGACCTTTACTTACAGAATGCCTATCGCAAAGATGAGCGAGATGCCAATTTTATTCTTGGATGACGTTTGCAGTCCCCAAATCACGCGCTGCGGAAGCACGAGGATAATGATGTTGGATACAAGATTGATGACGGCGGCCGGAATGTACAGAAATTTGACGTCAATACAGGAGCCATTGGACATCGTCACATCCCATATTTTGCGATGTGGTGTGCAGGAAATATTTTCAACAATGATCCAACTGCTGTGAAAAAGTAGATGAGTCCTGGCAATTAGAATTAGCATATGGTTGGTCTTCTGTAAGGGGTAGGTAGTAGATCTGTGTACCATAAAACAACCCGACAAATCCAGAAAAAATAATTTCGAGTTCCCGGAGCAACAAACAGCCTCTGCCATTCGAGTAGGATTGATGTTTTGAGGATCATAATGGTAACTGCGCAGAGGTTGGCGCCTATATGGAAGATCTGTTATCTATAGTTAGCCAGCTGACCTCCTTGAAGAGGCATATCCCCAAGCTTACATATAAAAGTAACGATATGTCTTTTATCTGAACATCCCATTGATGCACAAAGAGACCGCCGACCTCCATAGTCCAATAATTGCAAGCGATGCATCCAAGAAAAGTGCCGAAGACTCCGAGTGCTAACACTATTATTGAAAGGTTTCGTCAGTAAATGTAAACGGTGGACTGAATTAGTTGACGACTCACCATCTTCTATCTCAATCTTTTTCACGCAAACTATCCGAGAATACACACGGGTAAGAACAGCCGCAGTAGTTAATATCAGGCATAAGGCAGTGACAGAATGAGCGATGCCGTTTCGATTCGGTGGATGTTCGAAGTTTGGTATGACACCCTCCGGTGACTGTAATGCTGGGGAATTTAAAATAATATCCTGTTCTTCTTTAGACAGAGATTGGAAGTTTTCTAGAGACATTCTGTTAATAGGCATCTCCGTTCTTCGGGTTGATGAATCTTGAGCCGTTGTACGTGGGTTGGAGCACCTTTGTTGTCCAAGGATCCACGGTCAAGGCTGCCGAGGTAGTTTATGTGAGCTGAGAAAGTGATGACTGAAGGAAGGGTATATATCACTTAGCAGCTACAGATTCTTTCGCAACACTTGTTACCTACCTCCTAGATACCCGGGGGCCGGGATTGCGCGTACCATGGTATTGTTGTAGCCCGCACATTCGCAAATTACCCGCAAACTATCGAGATGTAGGTACCTAGACCTGGAGTTACGCTCTTAATAAAATAGATGAGCAAACAGATATACCACAATAATGAGACTCGAGGGAGGTAGGCAGATACTTGCTAACTCCCTAACCAAGTCGCCTAGTCTAACCCAAAGAGTTGAATATAAGGTCAAACAGGACACAGATACACACCGTGAATTAGGTGCGGACAACTTCAAGATAAAAACAGGGAATAAATATGTCAACCTCGATATACCATTAACTTACTCGCATCTCCTCTGCAAATAATTTTTTCCGGTTACATTTAGCCTTACCGTAGGTATCTCATAAGATCCAAAATGCGCAGGAGGGAAAAGTTTATCGAATTTTCGTGTAGTTTGTTATAACCCCTGGTAAGACTATCTACCTCAAACTACTACGGTGTCTGAGCGTTCCAAGATTATCACAAGGTTCGGCCACAAACTTACCAAATCTCTCTTCAATGTAGATCTCTGCCCAAAGTAGAAGTCTCGTTTCTTCTAACATCCCTAGATATATATGCCTACCTAGGGAATGGCTCTTCAAGCTCGGTTTAGAGTAAACATTGTCTGTCGGGTACTGCTTTGATATTTCGGTCCCTGAATGGCGTTTCTTTAATCAATGCGATTAGCTTCTTCATCATCTCAGATGATTAGCAAGTTTGATTTTTAAATTAGCACAGGAGACTAGGTTAATTGTCTTACTCAAGTGGCTTAGGCTTCGCTATCTCTTGGTACTTCCGCGTTATGAACAGACTTACAGTACATACGGTTGTTGAGAAATATGATTTATTCTTGTTTCCAAAAGAGTCATATCAACTGAAATCTACCCAGGTTGGGAGGTAGGTATATACTGTTACTGCGAACTCTATAAGCCCAGACTGTGGTGAAAGCGCCCCCGTGGATGAAGTCTGGTCTGAAACGACATTCCTCGTGCCAGCAGGGAGTGAAAGGTCTTCAACAGGTTATGTGCCTTGTTCTTCTACTTGTCTAAGAGCAAAGAAAGCTACTCTCGACTTGCTGAGGAGATCCGATTTACATTCAACAGCGTCTCCGAGATTCGGGACGGACCTCAGCTTAGAAGCTGCCGGTTCCTCCGTTCTCGTATCGACGAGGCGTTGAGATTATCCCCGTCGATTTGCGGTACGTTCTGGAAAGAAGCTGCGCACAACGATAGCGGCCCGCCGACTGTGGTCGAAGGATTCAATATCCCAAGGAACTCAGGTCGGTGTCAATATATACTTGTTTCATCGTAACGAAAAATATTTCCCGGGTCCATTTACCTACAAACCAGAGCGGTGGTTACCATCCGAAACCAACGAAGCCTAGAGGAAGGTCATGCGAGATACTTTCGTGGAATTTTCTATTGGGAGCCGGCGCTGTCCCAGTGCACTGGTCTACTTGCAAATGAGCTTTGTGATAGCCAAAACACTGTGATATTTCGACTTCGAAACGGCTTCGGGAAAGCAGGGAGAGGTAGGCGGCGAAAAAAAGGGCGGAATGAATGGAAGGGGCCGATGTAGCGAATACCAGCTATACGATATTCTCTCGGCGACTCATGATGGGCTCAATCTAGTATTCTACCCTCGTGAAATGGATGAAAGGCTATATGCGAGGAATACTTTCTGCTAATAGAACCAAATTGGGTTGGTATGCGTCAAGTTTGACCAAATGCTGTAGATATTCTAGTTAAGCGCTCATGAGCGAGGCTTCATAGTCAATAAAATACCAATCCTCACCAATTCTTTGCAAAAACTGTTTCTATATAGGATTTTTTCCGTGCAGGCTCGTGCACTTTTACGTCGGAGGCAAGCCTCGGAGCGTAAACGTTGACGTTTTGGTGACGATCTCCGAGACAGGGGTCTTCGATTTCTAGGCCCCCTAAAATACCTGTCTTTCCAGTTTATGACAGAATACTGGCAACGGTTCTTCAATGCTCTATACTTGATAAATCATATAGGTACCCTAAAGAGTGGATATAGCTGTGCTGGTAATAAAATCCGACACAGAGGCCAGAGTTCCATGGTTTTACGCGTGGCTGAATGATTACAGCCCAAACTCTGCATGGGCGAGGGACAGACGAAAGCGAGAGCGACGGCGAGGTGGACGAATCGGAAGCTGCACAAGACCGGGGCTCTTCAGCTCCAATCCTACCTAAAGCTGGCATCTTCCGTCCTTCCCCCCCTTGTCGAGTATAGGCAAGCCACACCACGGTTAGGTACATAGCTGAAAATTGCAGATCGTGACGCTGAGGGAGCCGACGCCTCATCATTCAGTAAACCAACGATCTCGGATATCTTCTCGGATATCTCATCCCTACTATACTTGAACTAACATAAGACTACGCGTGCGGCGCAGCGTAGCATTAATTCGTTGGCGACAGGCATAATTGTATACACAATTATAATACACTAACATATAAGTACCGTTCACACTCACGCGTCGTAAGTTCAGCACGGCTAGCACATTAGCCTCACTCATTCACACCTCGTTCAATAGCGCCATGCTAACTACACAGAGGCTTCTCCTCGCTCTCGCGCCCCTCGTCGCCTACGGCAATGCCTTCTCAGGGCAGGAGCCAAGGGCAGACAGCGGGGAGGCAGCGTGCAGAGCCTTTCCAGGGTCCGTCGGATGGCCTTCCGACGAGACGTGGGCGCAGTTCAACCAGTCTACCGGAGGAAAACTTCTCCGATCGGTTCCTCCTGGAGCTGTCTGCCATCCCGGACAGCCGACCTACGACGCCGACGGGTGCGCCGCCGTCGTCGCAGGGTGGAGCACCTACGACTTTCACCAGAACGACCCCGTGTCGAACATGTGGCAGCAGTACAACAACGATTCCTGCCTTCCTGGCTTCCCAGATGGTCCATGCAGCGATTCTGGATATCCTTATTTCGTCGTGAACGCGACGACCGCTCAGGACATCAAGCTAAGCCTGGATTTTGGTGAGTTTTGTGTGAATCTAATGAGGCGCCGTGATGAAATGCGGGTGGCTGATCAACGCATGCAGCCCGCGCCCACAACGTCCGAATCGTAGTGAAGAGTAGTGGACATGACTACCAGGGCAGGAGTCAAGCTCCCGGGGCTCTCTCGATATGGGTCCACCACATGCAGGACTTGGAGACGCACACGTCATTTCAGCCGCGCGGCTGTAACTTCACCATCGACACCACGGCTGTGACGGCTGGGGGTGGCTCTCAAGTCGGGCATATACTCGACGAACTGCAAGAGATCAATCAAACGATCGTTGGCGGAAATAGCAAAACCGTCAGCCTCGGTGGTTACATCACCGGGGGTGGCCATTCGATCCTCGCGCCTCACTACGGACTTGGCGCAGATCAAGTATTGGAAATGGAGGTCGTGACGCCGATGGGAGACATCGTCGTAGCGAACGAGTGCCAAAATCAGGACTTATTCTGGGCCATGCGAGGTGTAAGTTAATCTATCTATCCAGAGATTTAACATAGATTGATTCCTAATGCATAAAATAGGGCGGGGGCTCGACGTTTGGGGTTGTTACCGAATTTACACTCGTTACGTACCCAACGCCTCCTGTAGTCGGGGTAGATGTGACGCTATTAACAGCCGATCTCAATGCCTCGTACGTATGGGATATGGCGGGATACATACTCTCCCAGTATCCTTACCTTGACTCCAAGGGACTATCGGGATATGCCATCTTCACCGACAATTTCACGTATCCCGGATTTACCGAAAGCGGCGCGGGATTTGCGGGATCTTTTATAATCACGAACACCCAAGACATTCAGGACATGGTGGACATATGGGCCCCGATCCTGGATCACGTCAACAAAACTTGGCCGGGCGTGTCGATAGGCTTAGGCCCCGTGCCGTACCCAACCTTCCAGGACTGGTTCAACTTGCACTTCGACAAGTACACCGCCGGTTACGACGGATGGCTTGGCTCTCACCTCCTAGACGCTCCCGCCTTGACCGGGAACACGACCGCGGTGAGCGAGGCTTTCAAAGTGTTAGGCGACAGTCAAGCCTTTCTCGTAGCCGGCCAGGGGGTCAGGGATGCCAAACCAAGAGGCGGCAGCAATAGCGTAAACCCTTCGTGGAGAAGAACAATTGCTCACGCAAGTAAGCTCCCCTATAGAACACCCCTCTATTATCTGAGACTGGGACTAACGTTGCATGTCAAAGCCAATGGCTTGCAATTTTCCCCGTTGAATCACACCGCCAAGATAGAGGCTCTAGCCAAAATCAACGAGAGGACGGAACCCATGCGGCAGCTATCGCCAAGCATGGGTTCTTATGTCAACGAGGTAAGCCGCACCCCTTTCTCCCACCTCTCTACACACAATGCGTACGATTAACTAACGGAGGATATAGAACAACCCTGCAGAGCCGGATTGGCAACGTAGCTTCTGGGGGGATAGCTACGACCGCCTCCTAAGCATTAAGCGAGAAGTAGATCCATTAGACGTTCTATGGTGTGATCCTTGCGTTGGAAACGACCGTTGGAAAGAAATTGAATACCGATTATGTCGGGTTTAATCTCGGAGTTCGGAATCATTTTCAGGGGTTGATGCTTACTTAAGGAGAATACCGAAGTCCGTCTTTGTCTTAGATTAGGTAATATTAGATAATACTACATTAATTCTGTACCACGTATTTCTACTTCTTCGGCGGAAGTTTCTCCAGCACGACCTGGTCTCCCGTAATCTCGAAATCCCAAACGCTCCGGTCGTCGATATCCAGCACAAGCTGGTACTTCCCCGGCCAGAGCGTCAAGCCGCCGTCCGAGTCGCTACGCGCAATGGCGCCTAGTTTGATGTCCAGCGTGGCCGTGCCGGTCTGGCCCGGCTCGACGTCGTGGAGGCGGGTGAACGCCACGAGGCTCTTGAGCGGATAGGGCGCGGGCCCGTACTCGCCTTTCAGGAACGCCAGCACGACGTAGTCGGACGTGACGTTCCCCGTGTTCGCTACGGATACCGGGACGGACAGGAAGGGCGCCAGGTCCGGATAGTTGCCAGAGGCCACGGGTCCGGGCTCGGCGAACGAGACGTTGGACGTCAGGTCCGCGGTCGAGAACGTGGCGGGTAGGTTCGCGGGCAGCGAGACGTTGAAGCTGGTGTAGTGCAGCCCGTGGCCGAACGGGAAGACCGGCGTCTTGGTGTACCATTTATACGTTCGCCTACATATCTTGTTAGCCAGAGTACCCCAACGAACGGTGGTAGGAGGTATAATTAGAGGACCGAAGTCACCTACCCGGGATTTCCAGTGCCAGACCGCAAGTTCATATCCGTCATCGGCACCTGGTTCACGTAGTCGCCGGGGTACTGCGTCACCGGCAATCTACCCGCAGGCGCCTTTTTCCCCGTGACGATGCTCACAACCGCCGCGCCTCCGTCTTGTCCTGGGTACCCCGCCCACAGCAGGGAGTCGACGCCCGCTTGAGCGACGATTTCGGAGCTGTCCAGCATGGTGCCCATCTGCACCACCACGAACGGTTTCGTGCCCTTGGCGGCCGCCAGCTGCTTGATCAGCGCTATCTGCGCGCCCGTCCAGGTGATCTGCTCGCGGTCGCGGTCCTCGGCCTCGATGCTCGTGTCGATGCCGCCGGCGAACACCACGGCGTCCGCCGCCGCAGCCGCGCTCAGAGCAGCCGCGAACCCAGATGTTGACGTCCCCGTAATAGCGCACCCTTGCGTGTTGGTGACATCGTACCCCGCGGCTTTGAACGCCGAGACCACCGTCGAGATGCTCTGCGCGGTCCCGTAGTAGTTTCCCTGCATCTGCGTCGTCGCCGTCCCGTGGGGCCCTATAACGGCAATCTTCTTGACCGTCGCGGCGAGCGGCAGCGGCGCGCTGCCGTTGTTCTTGAGGAGCACGATGCCCTCCTGCGCGGCCCGCAGCGCCAGCTCCTTGGCCGCGGGCACGGCGACGGCCTCCCAGCCCAGCTGCCGGTACGGCTGCTGGGCCGGCGGGTCGAACCAGCCGAGGCGCACCATGGACGCGTAGCGGCGGATGATGGAGCGGTCCAGCACGGTGTCGTTGAACATCCTGGAGTTGTACGCCGAGGGCAGGTTCTGGGGCCAGAACTGGCCGCAGTCCAGATCCGTGCCGGCGTTTATACTCGCAGCCGCGGCTCCGGCGGCGGATCCGCCGTACCGGTGGTCTGTCCACACGTTGCCCAGCGCGTCGCAATCGGCTGTGACCCAGCGGTCCTCGCTGCTGAAGCCGTACAAACCGCGCAGGACGTCTTCCAGGAGCCACGGGTCAGTGCACGTCGGTACGCCATTCACGGCGTTGTAGCTGCACATGGCGGACTGGGCGTTGGCGTCGCGTATGCATGCCCGGAATGGTCGTAGGTAGTAGTCTTGCAGGTCCTGGCTAGTTATTTTTGCATCGAACGCATATCTACGATTTCCCTTCCAGTTCTCCATGTCGTACCCCGCGTAATGTTTGCTATAGATAGTAAGCTACAAGATATAGTATACGTAAAAATGTCAGAAGGGCGGGCTTACCAAGTAGCAGCAAGCTTATAATAGGGGTCGGCTTGTAGTCCTCCTTGCAAACCGGGACTGTAATAACGGAAGTTAGTGATCACGTCTTAAGACACGTTGTTTAAGGAGTAGCTGGGTAAATGTTCCATAATCGGCATAGTTCAGGAACCATTACTCCTTAACAGGTTGAAAAAGGGGTTGCATAAGCTGCATAACGTATTCGCTCATGTGGTACGAGTCCTCGGACGGAACCTATGTGCTCTCATTAGTCTTATCACAGCCTAGTACGACATTGGGATCACAAACCTCCTGGCCCCGTCCCCAGCGCGGATCACGGAACGGGTTGATATTCGGTGTCCAAAAGTTCAGACCGCACCGCCCGGCGTTGCTAAAAGAGCGCGCTTCTGTGCTCGTGGTCTCAGCAACCGCTCGAATCAGCGGCATATCAAAGGCGGCTCCCATAGTAATCGGTTGCGGGAATGAGCTAGTATTTTATGAGAGGGTATCCGTTTAGTAATGTGAGGGTGTCTATACTTACGTCGCGTAGCTGAAATTTCCCGAGGCAGCGAACTGCACACCACGGCTCCTGGCGACCCCGTGTAACGCCTCATTCCACCACTCATATGCAGGTAGTCCCAGTCTCGAGACGCCGGGTGAGTTGTCCCATGAGTTAGAGATCTTCTCGTTGTAACTAAAAGCGGCTACGAGCTAGATGACAATTTTCAGCAACACGGCACAAGTTATTAGAGGAAGAGGAGTTCCTTACTGCGCTCGCCCTTTCCCATGGAGTTTTGGTCGTATTGCACACTTGGTTAGAAGCGAGAGCACCAGATTGACAGTTTGGGAAGTCCCTTGCAAACACTGCCTTTACACCCAGGAGCGCCACGACGCCCAATACTCCCTTGGAAGTCATCATTGTTGAGTTATGGACCAGTCCTTGGATAACACACGCGTCAAAACCATCAGGTGAGCGTTCCCATGTGGCTTATATAGTCTCCCAGTATAACTCGGCGGGAGATCTAGATCCTTGCGGTTAAGATGGCAAATGGCTAATGCGACCCCATTATGCAGATATTACCATTGCGGGGAGAGGCTATTTTTGTCAGTAATTGGGGATGAAGCCAGTAGCAAGCAAAGCTATTGTCTTTTAGCCTGAAGAGCCTCTTAAGCTTGCAACACTCATTCCACATCCAAAATACCAGTTCCTACCTAGTATATGGATATCTGCTTCGGGTTTACCAAGGAGGATGAGTGCATTTATCAAGGCTATCGAACTCTCCCTAGTAACTCAATCTCCTATTTCAACATGATTGTAGGTGATATATCAAACATAAGTCTTAGTATCTTTGTTCAACAAAGACATGTTTTTGTGTAGGTGCCTAAGCTAAAGCTGCTAGCAGTGATGTTGTGGGCATACAGGTATGGTAACAACAGCTGAATGTATGCATCTAGAGCCGGTTGCTTACCTCTTTCAAACAAGAAGCAGAGGTTTCTCCTTCAACGCTACAGCAGATACCAACTGCCAAACAGCCAGTACAATCCATGTGGTCAGAGCAGAGCATGCCTAAGCCTACTTCGTTTGACTCTTCCTTTACAAAAGTCCATGCCCTGCTCAATTCCAAAAGCTACCTCTTGTCCTAGCAAGGTTGAGTAAAGTCGACCATTCCAAAAACATCACGGAGTTCCTTACAATAAACAGGACGACTCCCCTCCAAATCCTGTGCTGCGAGGTAAGCATTTGCAGTAAACTCAAAACCATGTCCCGTTCCATACCAACTGGTAGACAGATACCTACCTAGCACTATCCTATGTTCAACAAGTCGTCGACCAGAACTCTGCAAGGCCACTCACTCGCTCGCTCACCCACCACCACCCATCATGTCTAGTAACAGAACCCTTAACTCGGAGGTCATCTCCGAAATTGCAGCCAAAGAGCGGGAGCTGACGGGCCAAGACCGACCTCTTAAGGCCGGTCCGACCGCTCAAGCCCAGAAGCACGCCAATCAGCTCATCACGGCCACCGTCGTCTCGGACATCACCCAGGGCGAGAAAAATGTCACCGGCCGCAACATCCCTATCTCAGGCGGCCCCGGGGCTCTCGCCCAGAGCATGGCGTCTTCTGTCAGTACCACCCCCAATTAAAGCCATCACTTCGACCGCGACACGAACATTCATCTCCTCCCTCCTTTCTGTTATCTCCAGAGATAATAAGACCAGACTGACCAAAGCACTTACCGTTCCAGAGATCGTACCCGGTCCCGGAGCGCACACACACGGGTATGTTCGACGCGCACATCATCTTAGCCATCGCGAAGGCGGAGTGGGAGCGGGCGGGTGCGAACGGGTCAGTTGCCGGCGGGCCCATCAGCACCAAGACCCTGCTCGACATCATCCAGGGCGAGAAGAAGCTGACGGGCGGAGGGCGACCGCGACCGCGCAGAGCGAGCTGGGGAAAAGCCGCCGCTCTTGACTGAGCTGTAGTGCGCTGCCCCTGCGAGATGGCTTGTACGATAGGGGGAGATGCGTAGTGTATCCGCGGAATGGGTAGAGAGAGAGGAGGTGTGACGATGTATCATAACCGGACAGGCAAAGGGGACATGATACGTTTATGACCCGGAAATCTGTATTGTTACTTCATCAAACCACGTATTGAACGGAATCAATCGACTTACTAGACCTTCACCTTTATCCTATTAGCTATATGTGATTTCCTAGGATAGGTACCTGGTTAACCAGCCCACGTGAAGAAAGTGAGACGGAGGAGCTCGGACTTATATGTCATTAATCTTTGAAGGGTTATACGGTAGGATGCGGTTTCACGCCTCCACGAACCGATATGATTTATCGTCGGATTTAAATTACATAGCCCTATGATACAGTGCCATGAGTCCCTCAAGCACCCCCCGAAAAGAAGCTCGAACCTTACGACTAGCTCGAAGACGTCGTCGTGTCAAGGTCGGTCAGCAGCACGGCGCTCGAGTACACGTCCGGCCGCCCCATCGTGTCATTCGTGCCGGTGCCGTTCTTGAGATAGCAAAACCCGGCGTCGAACTTCTCGAGGGTCACGCCTACGCAGTAGCCGCCGCCGACCCCCGCGTTGGCGTCCAGGTTCGCTCGGTACGCCGCGTTGTACTCCGCGCAGGTCATTATGCAGTTTTCCAGCGTCGGCATGAAGATCTTGAGGATATCGTGGGTCTGCGCGGCTGCAGACGACACGAAGTTCGTGTAGCAATGCTGTGCGAACTCCTGCGATGCGCCGCCCTGCTCTAGGGGGATCGGTTTCCCGTCCACGGCGTATGGCGTGTACGTCTGCCCTTCGATTTGAGGGCAGCCGCTATCAGAGGGCACAGCGGGATTTGCTGTGATTGTGGATGCTCCTCCATCTTGTGCGGATGTAGGCGACGCAGCCCCTCCTGGTGCTGATGATGCCGTCGTTGCCGGCTGTGCCGTATTCGCTGCATCACTTTTAAACAAGTTAGTAAGTCGAACGCTGAAGTCTTGAGTTCATACGGGAATACGAACCTCGACGTATTACTATTAGAAGTCTGCTGTGCCTTGAGGCCACCCCCTATCCCACCGCCAATAGCAGCTGCGAGAACGAGAACTATTATCACGACCACCGTCCAGAATATGGGAACGGTTAGTCCTAGTATCCGTCGCCTCTCTTCCTTGCGAGATCCTTCTGGTGCTGTTACCGCTGTCGCTGGCGTGTGGACGGGCCAGCCCCATTCCCTCGCATTAGATGCCCATTTCTCATCTCCTACCGCAGGAAGAGGGGCGGGTGGGAGCGAATACAAAGGGGATTCGTTGGGCACGACTTCAAGGCCTTCCCCGCTCGCATGGGGGTACTTTGGGGCGATGTTTTCGCTATAGTTAACGCGGTAGCGGAAATCGTCCTCCATCGAGAAACTCTTGGCTGCGCGCTTCCTGTGTATTACGTCTGTATCATATGGTATTGATTGCCGCACGAGCTATTATCCATAGTTCCACGTGAGAAAGATGCATTCGACGAAATCACACAGCTTCTAGATCCATCCTGTGGAGGTACGGCGTTCATTATAAACCTACCAGCGTACCCAATGCGCGCAGCGGGCGGTGCTGCACATCAATAACCAGCTGCGGCCCCTGCAGACGCCACCGCATCTCTCCATGTTTCTTGTGGGTAACACCAGAGTCCTTTTCGAGGCGAAAGTCCGAAAGTGATGCAGGGTGATCGCGTGTGTCTCCAGCCGAAAAGAGTCAAAGACAACGACGGTGCTGCGGTGGTGTCTTTGGGGGCCGCAGCCGAAACCTGCAGGGGCAGGACCGCCGAAGCCACGCAGATGTCAGCCTGCGGCGCGGGTTTGGTGGTGGCCGTGCTCTAGCAGTTCTAGCAGATCAATAGCCCAAAGTATGAGGTTCATCAACCGCCACGTTTCCTGTCAGCCTGTCTGCCTGTACCGCATCGCATCGCATCGACAGGACCAAGCCAGACAAGGGCGCAGGTATGATTCAAACCCGGTGTAACCACTACATCTTGGGAAATCTTGATTCAGTCTAGAATCCCCGGCGATCTTTTCTCTCCCTTGACGCGAAAGGATTCCAGCTCTTGGAGAACGACGACGCCACAGAACGTCGGCGTGCAACTGTTAGCGCATCGGTGAAACCCCACGCCCTACAGGTCAGACAGAATGCACCAATAGCGCCGAGACAGTCCATCACGAGTCTCGCTTTGCTCGGTAGGAGGATTCGAGCGAACCACGGGAGGAACTGATTGCCGGCAGTTTCTGAAACTTACAAGCATCGGGAATAATAGCGATTGGATAGAGAGAAATCGAAGAGATTAATACGACGTATTTTCTGTTAGTAAGAACGGACTAGCCACTCCAAAAAAACAACAACCTCAGTTTAACGTATTGACTGCCAAATAATAGGGGAACAAGGTACCTAGAATTCAGCTGGAAAGGGGCCAAAAAGAAGCCTAGTACCACCCCCACTATTAGGTCATCCCTTGATGACAACATATCGTGTACAACGCTTATTATTTCAGCTGGCCCGACTGACTGCTTACTGGTTTCAAAGGAAAAGGGGTCTAAATTATTCAGCTCTTACTTAGACTACTACGACCTCACCTCCACACGAACACGATCCATGCACAACTAGAAACAGACTGTTGAAAATATTCGTGGCTTTTGAAAAGGATAAACTTCTGTCGAATCTGCTGAAAAAAAAGGAATATAAACGGATTATAACCGTCGAAGATTGTAACCGGTGTTTAGGCACGTGTCTCATACTTGAAGGACAGTTGAATGCAACTTGAATGCAACTTGAATTCTTTATAGAGTGCTCTTTTACGAAGGCAGAGTTAAGGTATGGAATAGCTCCGAACCATTAAGAAACACCTACTGTCTAATATTTTCAAGGTGATATAGCGAATGGCAGGCTTACCACCAGGTATTACCGGCCGTCAACGAAGGCCGTAGAAATCAGATACGCTCCGGATTTAACTCGCGATATTCTTTTATAACTACGTCTATAAGCAGCATATTTTGTGCTCCCAGGGCACTCATCGATAATCCTGATGTAGTTGTTGTTGACATCATCGTTAACAAGGTCGTCATCGTCTACCCCTAACGGATCAGAGAACTCACGACGTTTCGCGATACGAATCAACTCGAAAAGGCAGTTGCCTAGAAGGAATAAGCAATGAAGAACCCATATTATCAGTGACGTAAGTGCGTGGCCGCGGCTATAAACAACATGCTATCCATCTTTATCTTATCCAGCCAAAGTACAGGACCGATATTGTTGTTATTATTATTATATTGTTTAATATCTAAGTGAGAGAGGCGTGAGCCTTTTACTATAACCTTTTTAAAGGTATAAAATATAATAAGCTTTATTTTATAAAATAAAATCTAATTTTAATACTAAATATAAGTTATTTTTTTTTTTTATAATATTAAACTATGTTTTTAAAAGTTTAATATTTCTTAATATATAATTATTATTTATTAATTATAATTATATTTTAATTTTATAAATTTTATAATTTATTATTAATTTCTTAGTTATAGTTTTTAAAAGATTAAAACTTTACTTTTTTTTATTTTTTTTTTAAATTTTATTTATTAAAGCTTAATTATATTTATATAAAGCTTAAATTTTTAAGTTATTTAAATAATATTTTTATGTTTTTAAGATTTTACTTTTTTTAAAATATATTTTTTTTAATATTTATATATATAAAATAATATTAATTTTAAATCTTTAAAAAAGTTATAATTTTTAACTTTTTTTTTAGCTTTTTTTTAACCTTTTTTTATTTTTATTTTATTTATATATCTTTTTTTTAGTAGTATTATTTTTTTTTTTTTTAAATAATAAATAAATTTTATTAAAAAATTTTATAATAATATAAAACTTTTTAAATTTTAATAATAATTTTATTAATTATTATTAGTAATTATTTAAATTATTTAAATTTTTAAAATCTAGTTTATATAATTTTATTAATTAATTTTTTTTATTTTATTTATTATTATTTAACTTATTTTTAAGTTTAAGTAATTTAAGTTATTTATTTTTTAAGGTTTTAATCTTTTTATAATAAATTATATATTATAGTTTTTTTTTTTTTTCTTTTTTTTAAATAAAAAATATAAATATAATATATTTTTATATTTTTATAATTAAATTTAATATAGTATTAATTATAATTTTTATAAATAAATATTAAGTTTATATATTATTTTAATATTTTTTTAAATAAATATAACGTTTTAAAGTATTTTTTTAATTTATAAAAAGTATTTAAATAAATTAATAATATTTTTATTTTTTTAAACTAGTTTATTATTTTAATTTTAATATATATTTTAATTTATATTTTAATTTTTATTATTATAAGTTTTAAATTTAAGTTTAATAAGTTTTTAATTATTTTTAATTTTATTAAATTGTTTATTTTTTTATTATTTTATATTTTATAATGTTTAAAATATTATTTTAAAAAAATATTTAACATTTTTATTATTTTATATATCTTTATAAATATATATTATAATATAATTAAAATATTTTTTTAAGTGTTTTATATAATCGCTATATTATTTATATATAAAATAATATTTTTTTATAAGTAAAATTTTACTGCTTTTTTTAGTTTTTTAAAAACTTTTAAAGTTTTAATATTAAATATTATATTATAAAGGTTTATTTTCCTTTTATTTTTTATTATTTTTTACTAGTTTTTATAAATTATATATTTATAATTTAATTCTTTTTTAAATTTTAAATTATTTAAAAACATTATAATATTTTAAAAGGCTAGTTTTTAAAATTATTTTTAAAATTCCTTAATTATTATTTCCTTATTTTTATTCTTTATTAAATTTTTTTTAAATTTTTTTTTAAAATAAAAAAAATAGAATTTTAATTTTTTAATTTTTAATAAAATCTTTATTATTAGTTATAAATTAGTAATTACCTTTTAAAACTATTTTATTATTTTATTTTTAATTATTTTTTTTAATTTTATTTTTATTATTAATAAATACCTTTTATAGATAATTTATAATTTATAAGTATATTTATATTTTCTTTATTTTAATGTTATTTTTATTATAAAAATTCTTACTATTATAAATAAAATATTTTTAAAAAAGATTTTTTATATTAATAAAACTTTTTTAATAACTTTTATTAATATTTTTTATATTAATATTATATATTTATTTAATTAAATATTTACTAATATTATATAATTTTTAATTATTTTTTTAAAAGGTTTTTTATATTTTTTATATTATATTTCGTGCTTATATAATAATATAAATAATAATATTATACTAATTATTTTATAAAAATTATTTATTAAAAGTTTTTTAATTATTATTAAAATACTTTTAATATAATTAAAAATCTTTAATATTTAAACGGTTTTAATTTTTATATATTTTTTAAACTTAAACTTCTTATTTAAATAAATATTTAACTATTATAAAATAAATATTATATTTTTTAATTTAAGCTTTAAAATCCGTATTAATTTAATTTAAATTCTTTTTTTTAACTTAATAAATAAATTCTTTTTATTTATTTAACAAATAAAATAAATAGCTTTTATTTTTTTAAAAATAAAAGTAATTTTATTGTTTTTTTTATATTTTAAAATATAATTAACTTTTTTTTTAATAATTTTTATACTTTTTTTTAATATTTTATTAAATATAAAAACCATTATATTATTTATATATTTTTAATAACTTAGGTTTTTTTTTAGTAGCTTATATAAATATAATATATATAATATAAATAACTATAAAAAGTTTTAAAAAATATTATATAATATTTTTTTAATTTTTATAATAATATTTTTTAACTTTATATTAACTTTTTTATTTATAAGGAAATTATTTATAAGTTATAATATTTGTTTTAATTATTTTTATTAGATTATTTTTTATAATAATTTATTTTTTAATATTATATTAAAAGCTTTTTATATATTTAATATAATTAATATAACTTTAAAACTATTTATTAATATTAATTTTATATTATATATAAAGTTTATTATTAGATTTATAACTAATTTTTTAAGAATTGTTTTTATATATTATAAACTTATTAACTTATATTATAATATTATTTATATTATTTTTTTAATTATAATTTTTTTTAAGTTTTTTTTTAAATAAAATAATAATATAATAAGTTTTTATATTTTATAAAAAATAAAGTTTATTTTATTAATCTTAAATATTATTACCACTTTAGTTTTTTTTTAAATGTTTAAATAAAAACTTTTTTTTAAATATTTTTTTAATAATCTTTTATAATATTTTTTTATAATAAGTTAAGTTATTTTAAGGTATTTTATTATTACTATATTTATTTTTAAAAAAATAAAAAATATTTTTACTGTATATTTTTTCACTTTTTTAAAAGTAATTTTTATAACTTAAAGTAAATATTTTAATTATTTTTTATAAATTATTTTTAAAATATTATTTCTAAAATTAAATTTAAAAAAAATAACTTTTATAAGATATTTTACTTTTTTTTATTACTTTTTTATTACCTTTTTTTTTATTATAATAAAAAGGGTTTTAACTGTTAAAATCTTTTTATATTAATTAATAACTTTAAATAAATTTTTATTTTAAGTGATTTTATTAATAATACTTTTTTAATATTATTTTTTAATTTTTTTATAAATAATAAAAAATATTTATTTAAATAAAATATTATTTTTTTTTTATTAATTATTATTTTTTAATTTTATTATAATTTTTAATAATTTTTAATTTATTATAAAATTAATTTACTTTTTATATAATAGGTTTTATTTATTATTTTAATATAATTTATTATTAATTTTATTAAGGTTTTTATTATTTTTTTTATATTTTATTTATTTATAATTTTATTTAAATTTAAGAAAGCTTATATTTTAACTTATATTAAGTTTTTTAAATATTTTAATTTATCTTTTAAAATCTTTTAAATTTTAACTTTTTTAAAAAAAGGTTTTATATTTTTATTTTATAAAACTACTTTTAATAATAAATAATTTAATTTTATTATAAGCTTTTTAATTATAACATTTTTTATAAATAATATATTAAAAAAAAATAAATTTAATATATAATTATTAGTATATATTACCTTATTTAATTATTTTATAAAACTTATTTTTATTTTTATTAATTATTTTATTAATTTTTATCCTTTAAAATTAAATTTTACATTTAATTCTTAATTTAAATAATAATAATTAATATTTTTTATAATAAAATAATTTTCTAATAATTTTAAAAAATTAAAATAATTTATAATTTTTAATATTTATAGTTACTTATAATAAATAAAAAAAAAATAGTTATTAACATTTATTTATATAAGGTTTTTATTATATATTAACTTTTATTTTTTTATTTATAAGTTTATTTTTATTTATATATATATTATTATTTTAAAATAATACTTTTTCTTTATATTTTAAATATTTATTAAATTATAATAATAATATTTAAAGTATATTTATATTTTATTTTTAATATTTAAAAATATTTAAAGCTTTATTATTATTATTATATTAATATTTTTTATTTAATATATTTATAAAAAAAATAAATATTTATTTAATAACCTTTAAATATTATATATTATAATATTTAAAACTTTTAATATTATTAATTTATAATATATATATTTTTTATTTATAAAAATATATAATTTAATTTATAACCTTTTTTTTAAACGTTAATTTATTATTGGTTAATTTTATTACCTTAAAAAAGTAAATAATATTTATTTTTAAAAACATTATCCTTAATATTATAAAAAATAAAATAAAAATTATTATAATTATATTTTTTTTTATTACTTTTTTTATATTCTTTTTAATTTTTATTATTTTTTTTAAACTAAAAATATTAATAATAATAATAATAATAAAAAATATAATAACTTTTAATTATATTTACTTATTAAATATAAATAATATTTATTTTTTAATTATTTCTTTTTATTTATCGATTAATAAAAGGTTTTTATTAAAAAATAAAATAAAAATAATTACTTTTATAAAAATATTTTTTATTATAAACATTTAGTTTTTAACTTTTTTAATAACTTTAAACTTAATTTAATTTATAATTATAATTATTTTATTAACTTTTTTTAATTTATAAAAGTAATTTTTATAATTTATTAAATATAAGTTATAATAATTAATATATTTAACTTTTTTTTAATATATATTATTTATTATTAATTTATAATTTTTTCCTAAAATATTATAATTTTTATAATATATTTACTTATTATAATATTATTAAATATAATAATTTTAATATTTTAAATTATATTATATTATATAAAATTACTTTTTTATTTTATATATAAAGTTATTTATTAAAAATAATTAAAACTTTTTAATATTTTTTTTAAAAGTTATTATTTAAATAGTTATATAAGTTATTAAATTTATATTATTCTTTAATATATAAGTTTTTATTAAAATAAAACTTATTTATATTTTTATTTTTTTTATAATTATTTTTATTAAAATATTTATAAGATTTTTTATATTAAAATTTATTATAATAATTAAAATTTTTAATATTATATATATTATTTATTCCTTAAAAACTTTAATTATTATAATATATAAAACTTTTTTAATAATTTTTTTTTTATTATTTTTTAATAATAAATCTTTAATATTAAAATTATTTAATTTAATTATTTAGTTTAAATTAATAAGTTATAAGTTTTTAATAATATTAAATAAAAGTTATAAAGTTTTAATTAAACTTTTTTTAATTATATATAACTATATTTTATTTTATAAATATTTTAAAAGTAATTTAATTAAAATATAATTATTTAATTTTTATATTAAAAAAATTTTTTTTATAGGTTTATTAGTTAATATTTTATTAAAATTAATTATAATTTTAAAAATTAAGGTAAATTAATTAATTTATACTTTATAATAATTATATAATTAAGTTTTTTAATTAATTATTTTAATTTAAAAAAACGTAAATAATATTATAAAAAATATTAATTTTAAGCTTAATATTTTTATTTTAATTTAAATATTAATTAATTATAATAATATTATTATAATATTATTTAATTTTATATATATTAATATATTTAAATATTAATTAAAAATTTTAATATATTTTTAAATTATTTTATAATATTTAAATTAATTATTATTATTAAAAGATTTAATAAATTTATTAAAAATAATAATTAATTAAATAATTATTTCTTTTTATATTTTATATTTTTTATTAATTTTAATATATTATTTATTAATAATATTTTTTAAAAAAAATTTAGTTTTTATTATTATAAGTTTTTTTTTAATTATTAAATTTAATTTTAAAAAAGTTATAATATTAATAATTTTAACTTTTTTCCATTAATTAAAATTAATTAATAAAAATATGTTTATTATTAACGTTACTATATATATAAGGTTTGGTGCCATGGTTAAATATAATAATATAAAAAGTAAATCTATAAATTACCAGATTTTTATTTTAATATTTTTATTTTTCCGCTAAGATTTTAGCGTTGTTAAGGTTTTTGCTGGTGCGCCCGCAGGGTTATTAATAGTAGCATGCGCACGGATAATAAATGCAAGGAAAGGTGTTACAGGACCGATGGGAAACCCGCAAGGAAAGATAACCTTCTAGGATGGTCCTAGATGGCTTCCTCGATATACGAGTAGTTTAGTCGGGTTCTGGTCAGTCTGCCGCACGCTAAGGTTCCATTCGGACGGTGAGTGTCCACCGTCGCAAATTGCGTCCAAGGCGGCTAAATAATCAACGTTGCTCCTAGCGCACCTTGGACTACGTCTGTTCCCCGCGCTCCCAATATACGAATAAACAACCCGTCTCTCGTACAGGACCCGCCTCTCTCGCTTGCTTCCGCTTGTCGTTGGCGGGTATATAAGGTACCTTAGGTAGGTAATTAACTTCCAGACTCCGTCCGTTATCTCGCGTTTGAGCATCGCCGTATTACTTGACCAAAAATGCGCTTCTCGCTACTCCTCTCCGTCGGTGCCCTAGTGCCCGCCATCGGCGTCGTCGCCGTCCCGCTTGGCGACGTCTCCAAGAGAGAAAACCTTTGCAACCTGAAAGCACCCCCTGCTCTCTGCCAGCCGGACCCGTCCGTGACCGTAGAAGAGACGGCGCAGCGAGCGTACAACTTCTACCGCGCGTTTGTAGTTGACGGGGATCCGAGAACGATGTTCTGTTAGTTTATAATAACTACCCTACCATCATAGCACTCGACCCGCTAACCGACCCCTAGCTCTCATCGACTCATCTTATATCGTCAGTCGTCATTTTGATTTGAGTCTAAACTACAGCCCTTAGAAAACATGATGGGTTACATATGTAGAACGACACTAAACCCTGACATAGCAACATCACCCGGGATACGCTTCAGGGGTAAGTTACTCTCGAGATTACCAACTATGAACATCTCTTGTACTAAATATCGCAAACAGCCGCAAACCATCTGGAGCATCTTCTGCAGCGGAAGCAAGCTCGGAAACGAGGCCAGCACGGCATGGTGCTTTGATGCCAGTACCAACATGTCGTACGCCCGGTACTCGACGATCGACAGATGGAAATGGGTTGACGGCTGTGTTCACGAAGTAAGTTGTCCCCGCTCTGTAAGCTACAGGCGCAAAGTAAACCTGCTAACCGCCATGTAGCATTGGGACCAAGGCGAAACGATACCTACGGGCAAGTGCTACCAGCTGAACACCACTACGCATAGTAGTGGATGCGCTTCGAAGCGTTCTGCGCGACTTTTTTGATCAGCGTTTCGGCTCTTGGTACGAAGCCAGGATAATTGCGCAGCCACTGAAGAGGTGGTTCGGTAGCTGCTAGTTATATGAACTTTCACGTTCGATGCTATAAATAGTATATATTGTGCTTGTCGACCAATACCCGAACTGTGGAACTGCTGTGAGGCTCTTCACGCAAGGCAACGGGAACTAGGTACCCCTTAGAGACAGCTCGGCTCTCAAGTCAACCTCCTTTTCCTATGTCAAATGTAACCACAGCCATCATCTGCAATATAACCAGGTAACCTAGGGCGTGAGAAACATCTGGCGCATCATCCCTTGGTAAAGTCTCGGATATATAACTCGAGGCGTAGTCCATACGAAGAAAGCGGAAACCCACACAAACCCTAGAACTATCTTTACCACAGCTTCCACCCTGGCACCGGTAGTTCCGATTCCCAGACGCCTTCGCAGGCCGATAGTATTCCGCGACCAGACCTTGGAGACCGCCACCTCGAAGCTGACGGCCGCGAAGTTGGACCAGTAGAACAGAACCTGTTTCATCGGACTGCCCCAACCAAGCATGTGGTCGATGAGCGCGTGGGCGAGCCCCGAAACCGAAAAAATAAAGAAGGCGACGAACGCGTTCCTAGCCAGCGGCGGCGTCCATCGACTCGTCAACCCCCCTTTCTCGGCGAGCGCCAGCCCCCACCGCCCCGCGGCAGGCGACAGGAGCCGGTGCCAGAAGCGACCCCAGAAACGCTTCAGCGTGTACGCGTCGCGGACGCTGCCGAACATCGGCGGCCACTGATGTGGCTCGTCAAGAGCCAGCACGCCGACGAACAGCACCCGTAGCACGGTGTGGCTGAGCTCGACCTCAGTGGCCGTGTCGACGATCCAGAACAGGGAAACGAACGTCCGCACGCCCAGCTCGCGGAGGCGCGGGGACGGGCCGGAGAGTCGTAGGAGGCGGCGGACGAGCGGTTCTCGAGACGGCGAAAAGTCCCACGGCGAGGAGCCCGAGAGCGCGGCGGCGATGAGAACCTTGAATCTCGACCGCAGCAGCACGATGGCCGCAGCTTTAGACACGTCCCGCAGGACGGAGAGCAAGCGGCGACGCCGCCGCAAGGCCGAGCCGTCCGGCCGGGACTCCCTCATGGTGGTCATCGCCGCCGCCAGCTGCAGCATCCTCGGGTTGATCATCCGCTTGTATGCGGCGACGACACCCCAGTCGCGAGAACCGTCGGGGCGCACCCGGACCGCGAGGGGCTCCCTCTCGGCGTGCAGCACCAGCGGGCTGTTGAGAGCGGTTATGACGGCCGTCATGGCGAACTGGAAGCCGAGCCCGGGAATCCTGCTGTTCAGGTGGCGGCACTGCCAGATGCTCCAGCCCAGCAGTCCCATTATCGGAGGCAGCAGGGCGTCCCGCTGGCGCTCCGGCAGGTAGAGGCCGCCGAATACGAGAGCGATGGCCGTGAAGTAGCAGGCCATCGGCATGAGGCACTCCATGGTTTGCTAGAAGCGTGTACGTGTGGTCGTCAGGTCGACAGCCAGACTCTTTACGTATCTTAGACAGGTAGGTGGTAGGTAAATCTACCACCGGGCATCGCATATTAACATGGTCTGAGAGGTCTGGACAATCGATATTATAAATCGGTGTTGCCGCAACGTACCCGGTATATGCCAAGAAACGTCGTAAACTTTTTGATAGGCCATGTCGGTTATCCATTGGTACGATACAGGGGAAGCCAGCTGAACAATCCCATTATTAAGGATTCTATATATAAATCTCGAGTTATCTTTCTGACAATGTGGTTGTCGACCTAGTCTATAGCAATTTTATGAACCCCCGTGAGCGCTTGCTTACCTCAGCACTAGACTGTTCTATAGACTATTCTATACCTGGGCTTCAGCTTATAGCCAATAGCCTATCAGCTCAGTTCATGAAGCTCAGCTCCAAGATTCGCAAGAACAGACGAGAACTTCATACGTTTACCGAGATGAGATGTCTTTGATTAGGAGGGTCGCTTCGTAGTCATGTTCGCCAGGCGTATATAAAGCAGAGCAGGTCTCCAAGATGTCGCACAGAAAAACCTAAAGATTTCGCAAGACCAAGCTACTAGGTGTCTCTCAAACATTGTCCTTTACCTCCATCAACATCTTTCTTCAGGACTAAACCTAGTCCTTCTACCAAACCCAGCAACATGCGTCCGCAAACCGCCAGAACCAGCCTCGCCCTCGCCGTCGGCCTGTTCGCCGCCGCCGGGCAGTGCGCCGACTTCGAGTTCGTAGCCGTCGCGGCGGCCGCCGCGTCCGCCGCCCTCGGCTTCAAGCTCGTCAACCACATCAAGTACCTCAAGCGGGAGGTGTCCCCCGACGGCGACTTCCACGTCGAGCTGGGCCTCGACGACATTCCTCAGGTCGAAGGGGGCAGGAACGCGGCGCGGGCCCAGAGATGTCTCAACGTGCCCGCGGACATCCCCACGTACCTGGTAGACAACTGCTGCAAGGCGCTGAGTGGCGCGACCATCACCGCGTCCGGGTCCAAGTCCAGTCAGAGTAAGTACTTCCCCAGCTGTCTTCAGTACCCTTTTTCAAGGCCTCGAGAGGTTGCTAGCCATCCCCCATCGACTCCAAAAGATTGGCCCCTCGCTTATCTCACCGCTGCGGCACAGAGATCCGGATTGATGGACTCCCATACGACTGCATTTCGCTGGCGCCTTGGTTCGACAACGTGGGCAACGTCCCGTACGCGTGCGGTGACGCTTGCTTGGAGTGGGCTGGCTTGTCGTCTTCCAGCTTTGATACCCTTGCCAATACCCTCGCTAAGCTTTGATCGGGATATATTCGGTTTGTTTGCTTCATCGGATTGGCCTAGATGCGAATGTCTAAGACCGGAGCAATTGGAGGAATTGGAACGGTTAGGATCGAGTTGCTAGTATTTCCCACGTGACTCTTATCGCTTATCGTATATCCCCCGATACTTATCGATATATCGTATTTGACAAAATATTTGTGACTACAAGTTGGTCGATCTAATAACCGATCCAATCCTTCTAGCCTATCTCATATACATGTTAGTTCAAAAATCAACGTTGTCTCGGAGGCGGGTAAAAGCCTTGACGGCCAGTTAGAGTCATGACCCAGCGAGTCAAGATGTCTACACCTCTTGAGAGCTGGGTGGAAAACATCACCTTACAAGCAAACCGCCAGGGAGCCTTGGAATAACCCTTTCGTTTCATTTATACTAAGCGATTGTAGTGTAATACCTACATTTGTGCAATCCCTTTTTTCGAATTAGGTACACGACTCGTACACCGGTTCTTATGGCCCATAACAACCGATCCCCCAATAGCCTATCCTCAGCAGCAAATTCTTGCAAAGGTCCTCGCCACTTCATCACCACGGTCCATAGGCCAATTGGAAATCTTCAAACCCGCACCTCCTAGCAGAGCCAAGCCAAGCAAACCCCAAGCAATGACTCCGCAACAGCACGGTTACAAGAACACTTCGCCCCCTTCGCCCCCTTCACCATCTTCACCACTTGCCATGCGCTTGCGTCTGCTGCTTAGGAAGAGGTCAACCATCTTCTTACTTCCCATGGCCTGAGGAGTTGCTTCGATCCCCGGGCCGAGAACACCAGATCCTTGTATGTCGTAAGGATCCTAATCAGCGCCAACTCCGGTTCGAGGACTGACGTTCTCGGTCTTCGCAGACGCCGTAATACCAAACTTGTCCCCCGAATCGGGGAGTCCACTAACGTTTCTAAACTGCTCATCAGTTCCCTCCATAACCCTCGGGCTCGACGTGGGTGTGACATAGCGCTTAGGACCCGGTTGTTTCTTGACGAGCTTCTTCGAAGTTGGATTGCCCGCGAGGGTGTTAAGAGAAGGCCTATGTGCTAAAGATCTTCGGCGGAGGGAATCGAATACCCCCTTTTTCGTTGGCTCCGTAAAAGCATTCGCTTCCTGGGTTGACCCCATACTCCCAACAGACGGTGTGCTGCATAGCACATTTCTGGGCTGAATGGCTGTCGACTCAGCTTCCTCGTTTCCCTTGCCATAATAAGTACCTAGCGATGTAATGTGCGAGGCTGGCCGAAAGACCTGTGGGGAAGCTCTTGCATTCTGCTCGATTGGCGCCAACACTCCATCCGCTCTCGTGGGTTTGTATACTTCCAACGGAGATTGGTCCTCCTCATCATGGATTTGAGCCTCTTCGCGAACGTGACCTGGAGATCGCGACGACGGAACAACGTACTCGAGGGCGCCCGTCTTTATACGGTTGGGTGGACTCTCGAGCTTCGAAACACTAGCAGATAACCATGTCTTCCAATCCACAGAACTCGCTGATGAAGTCACCCTGTGCTTCGGTACAGGAGGCGGCGCTGGACGGTAAACAGGTGGATCGAGGAATATTGTGGCGTTTCCGTGAGCGATCGGTGCCGTTGGGAAGTTGTCTACTGCAGCAGAGGTATTGCTCGCAGAGGCAGCAGCTGGTTCTTCCGTCGTGGAAGAGTATATGCTCTTGGCATACTGCATCTTCTTGTCCATCTCAGACTCGCACGCGCTGGGACGTCGAATGGGCAAGCTGGACAGTGAGCGCATCCAAGGATTGAATTCGGGTGACTTCAGTTGCGAGTCTTGCGATTCCGTTTTCATCGAATCTTGAATCGCGCGTCTGTATGGACTTTGGGTCCGGAATAGGTGGCATGTGGGACTGGCAAAGAAAGCCGAGCTGCGAGTCGACAATGCTCTGGGCGGAGGTGTTGGCGCCTCGATGCGCGGAGCAGGAAATGGCTGGTCGTTTTCATCTTTGACTCTCTCGGCCTCATATGCTATAGGCGCTGATGCCGACGGCGGAACTCCCTGCTGCTCCGAAAGGCTCGTTGAATCAAAAGAAGACTCGTGCACTTCTACATTTGGTCTTGCGGCGCTTGCAGTCGGCTTCCTCTGGGTCGATTTGGGTGGAGTCAATTGTAAGTTGCGAGGGACGTGGCGAATAGTCGGCGGCACGTTAGCCCCTCGAATTTCGCATGCCCGAGAGCTACGTCTCGGAGGTACAGCACCGGAATGGATGAAATCGTCAACACTTTTTTGCCTCTGTACTTCGTTTCTCTGCGCTTCGTTTCTCTGCGAATGTTGATTCGTGTTGTTGAGCTTCTTCATAAGCGCAGAGTAAATCCTCTGACTATCCACAGTTGCTGGCTGGGGCGGGATCGGGGGCGGCAAGTGGTGAAGATTGGCGTTCGAGTCCATAGCATGGGAATCGGCACGCATTTGTCTTGCGGATGAAGAAGAAATATGCACACCGTCTTCTTTGATAATCGATAAACGCTGTCGCTCCCTTTCTCCTTTGCGACTGGTCGTAGTATGGATCGTATTCGTGTCCGAGTTCGACCAGCTTGTGACTCGAGATCTTTCATTAGAGGCTCTTCTTTCGCTAGCCAAGCTCTCAAAACTGCCTTGGCGAGAGCGGAGTTGCTGATGGGAGGGAACAGCGTGAAGAGATGGAACTCCGGACGGAACTCGAGATATGGCTGCCTCATCGTAGGCTGACTGGAATGGAAAATCGTCTTCGTCGATGTATTCGTCATTATCTAGGTCTCTGTTATGTGAAGTGGAAGCTTCTATCTGCTGGGGAGGAAATGAAGCTTCATTAGAGTCTCCCTTGGTTAGGCTGAAGAAGCTCTTCAACTTGTGTTTGAAGTTGCTGGAGACCTTTCGAGCTCGGATTCTCAAACTGCCGTCTTTAGGTGCCCTCTCGTCCACAGGCATGGCATCATTACTCGAGTCTCTCATACTCTTTCTGATGAATTTATCGGCGCCTGTGGATTTTGGACGGAAGAAGGTAGATGGCTGAGACTTTAAAGGCTCTTCTCTGTTATTAGAAGTCCTAGCGCTTTCATCACTGGACAGCCCCTTTGGAACGCTACCACGGTTCTGGGAAAACAGACCGGAATGGTCGCGGCGGCTCCTCAAGAATGACATAGACTTCGGTGCTTTCAGTCTGGAAGGGGGTACATTCTCGTCCACCTTCAAAGTCGATGTGGCCGCAGAAGGAGGAGGCATTCCATTGCCGACCGTTGAAGTTGAGGCTTGGGTATAGTGCTTAGAGATTATGCTAGCCCCCGAACTAGTCATCATTGATCTAGACTTTCGGATTCTTCGATACGACGATGGGGCAGACGCAATATCGTCCTCGGGTGTATAGTACTCTTCGCCTGTAAAGAGAGTATTGATATAGTCGCCTGCGATACCTTTTGCGGCAGAAACCATTCCTGTAGCCGAAGCCCGACTCGTTGGTCGGGGCTCTCCGCTGTTCCTAGTAGACCTAGCTCTTGGAGTACTAGTGTTGGGATCCGGGGACGTGGTGTCGGTCGCGGTGTGGTTTTGTGTGCTTCGCGAGGTTCTTGAAGGGACAAAGCGAATACTTTGCTGGCGGTGAAGGGCAGGGTCATTGATACGTCGCTCATGGGTATCATCATGACTTGTGGTGTTGCTTGACTCGTTCCGGGATGGCGGCCACAATGTTGCATCCGTTGCAGAGCGTCCTCGGGCCCTTGCAAAGGCTTGCGTGGCTGCAGCCTGAGCATCACGTTCGGCCGTTGCAGGGTGGATGTGTTCTAGATGGACGCTTTGAACAGAAGAGGTTGATTTCTGACGGCTAAGCCGCTGGGATTTGGATCTAGTTCGGTGATGCATGGTGGAAAGAATTCGATAGACTGGGTTGAAACAATGGTTTGAGCAGTATTTCGAGAGACTGACTGACAGAGCCGATGAATTCGATGACAAGAGATCGCAGATGAGGTGATGCGAAAGGTCGAAAGGTGACGCGAAATTAAAAATGAATCTACCTCAGGAACTCACGCCAAACGCGATCTAACCAAAAGGCACGGTTTTCAACTTAGAAGATCTCGACTAGAGATGATAGAACTGTGGATGAATACGCGTGCTAAAGATGAGAATACGCGAGGACGGAAAACGGAAGAGAAGAGAGAAGGAATGTTTACATGGTAGAGTCCATGGAATATCCTTTGCACCTTTGCACCTTTGCAGTAAGGTAGGGGAACTGACAGGGAAACGGCGGGCAATAACTGCTTAGTACTTGGGAAGCGAACAATCACGACGGCAACAAGGTACATAATGTTGACAAAATTCACTAGCGTGCCTTCTGTATATAACCTTAGGTATTCACCTGAGGAAGCAACGAGGACGCGTATTGCACGGACCATATACATTATTGTTCCTCGTGCTTTCTACTTCTTTGCTAGGTCTCGAATGGCATTCAAATAGCGAAAGAGGAGGGGAAAGGGTAGAAGATATAACTAGGGATTTATTATTTGTCTCGTGATGGTCGTATATATATTTACTGCGAGTGCAGGCTCGGGTGAAAAGGGGGTTAAAAAGGGGAACTTTTAAGAATCGATACAGATGCATTGTCTGCCTAGCCTAGGTAGTGACTGTGATATCAATGCTACTTGCTAAGGCATAACTTCTCATAAGCTGCATTGGACATTGTACAGTGACTTGGTGTAGAGGGGAGTTGTATATGTGCATATGGGGAGGAAGAGTTGAAATAGGAAAGGCATGTGTGAGAGTATCTAAGGTATACTGTTGAGACAACCACAATATCATCCAGAAAATTAGCAAAGCATTAGACAGGCACACAACATGGTCCTTGGGCTGACATCACATCAAGATAAACACCAAAAGTGGACGGCAATGAAAATATTCCTATTTCAGCCATGGTTCTTAGGCCTAATAATACGTTACAATGCTACCAAAGGACCATTCCCTCGTGTACAATCAATATAGAAAGACCAGGCAACTGAATGCCTAAAAGAAATACACCTCAATGGTCTATGCACCACTAGAAAAACCATTTAATATTCCAGCATCTCAATTTCTGCAAGCTAAAAAAATACTCCAGTCCCTTATCTTACGCGTGGATCTCCTTCAAGAACTCTCGGAGTTCCTCATCAACGACCTCGTGGATCTTGTGAGAAAGCTCCTCGGCCTTGCCGGAGAAGGAAGATACACCCTTGACAACGGTACCAGAAACGACGTTGAAGTCGTGCTCAATAGCCTTCTCGAGCTCCTCAATCGACAACGAGTTGTCAACAGGGGCTTCAGCTACGTAGCCACCGGCCGCGACGATCTGCGAGTAGTTGGCATATCCACCACCGTTCCAGGCGAGCAGGTTGGGAGTGTCCGAAGGAATGTCAGAAAGAGAGTCCTTGGTGGCGATCGTAACCATGTTGGACTTCAGCTTCTCGGGGGTGATCTCAGCCATGCCGTATTCGGACTCCTTGCTAGGCTGAAGGGAGAGGAAGTAAGCAGTAAGACCGCAGATATGGGGGGAGGCCATAGAAGTGCCGGAGATGGTGTTGATGGCAGTCTTGCTACCAATCCAGGTCGACTGAATGCTGAGACCAGGGCCGAAGATGTCAACGCACTTGCCCCAGTTGGAGAAGTAGGCACGGCTGTCATCAATTGCACTGGCACCGACGGTGATAGCCTTCTCAGCAGCAGCCGGAGAGTACTTGCAGGCGTCGGCGTTGTCATTGCCAGCGGCAACAGCAAAGTGCAGACCGGCGGAGACAGCAGCGTTCACAGCCTGGTCCAAGGAAGGAGATTTACCTCCACCCAGAGACATGTTGGCAGTAGAGCCCTTGAAGCCCTTGCGCGAGCCCTTCTTGGCCTTGGCAACATTCTCCAAGTGCTGCTCAGCAGCCCACTCGACACCTTTCATGACATCGGACATAGAGCCGGATCCGTTAGATCGGAGGACCTTGACAGCATATACGTGAGCCTTCTTTGCGACACCATACTTCTTGCCAGCAATAGTGCCAGAGCAGTGGGTGCCGTGGCCATTGCCATCAACATCTTCATCGCCAGCAGGGATAGTCTTGCCCCAAGCAGCACGTCCTTCGAAGTCAACGTGCTCAATGTTGGTGCCAGTGTCAACAACATAGACGTCAACACCCTCGCCACCATCGGCGGCGTAGAGGTACTTATTGTAGGTGCCGAACGAGAGTTGTTTACGGTGAGAGACTCGGGCCAATCCCCAGGGGGCATTCTTCTCAAGCTCCGGCTCTTCATCCGCTAGGGCGTGGACGATGGAGTCCTTCTCAATGAACTCGACCTGTGGCGAATTTACGTTAGTAAGAGTAGGTTTCAAAGTAGTTCGCTGGGAGATGCCAGGAGCACTGCATGTTGTGGAACTAGGGCAGTTGTAGAAGTACTTACATCAGGATGTCTTCGGACCTCCTCAATGACAGAGTCATCGAAGTGGCCAGAGTAGCCGAGGAAGTCAGAGCCGATCTTTAGCGTGTGCTTGAGACCCTTGAAGGAGTCGACAACGTCGCCAACCAAGGGAATCTGGCCTCGCTTCCGAAGTTCTAACCGCTCATCTTCTCGGCCACTGTGGATCTTTTGAACCCACGAGTGATGGTCGGCAGCCGAAGATGGGCTTACGTGGCTCTTGAACTTGACGATGTAGGAGTTGGGGACCTCTTCAGCAGTAGAGGACGAGATGACGGGAGCGGCTCCATCGTGAATAGTCTCGTAGCTGAACGAGGGCGCTGCGGCAGCAGCATAGGCTAGCGAGAGAGCGATGAGGCCCCTCATGTTGATGGAGAAGTGATGGACGGATGGACGATAGCCGACTGATAACGAATAACAGGATGCAGTCGTCTGCACCAGTGGATGGCAAGTCTACCTGCGACTTATAAAAAGGATAGAGAAAAAACAGATGAAGAAAGGGAAAAAAATACCAGAGACCAACCGAATGATGCCTGGGAGATGATTCACGATGTTCCTTTGTGATGAGGGAGGAGATAGGATGAGTAGGAGATGGAAAAGGAAGAAGAGAAGGAGGAAGCTTTGTCGAGCGAAAGCGGGCAAAGATAAATGGCTTTCGGCTGCCACTGACGAGCGCTGGGCCAACCTGACGCACCGAGCTTCACCCCCCCGGTGCCCCAGTCAGACAAGTTACAAGGTACATAGCTGTAGGTTACGCTAGGGACGGTTGCCTTCCTGCCTTCCAACCTTCCCCAGCTCGGAAGTGGTGCAGGTGACGCACACAGCCGCCGGGCCAACCAGATAAGGACGGAAGTGCTAGCTCTCAACTAGGGCTAGCGTGGGAGGCTGACCTCTTTGCCAATCCCGAACCAGTTTAGATTGTTTGTGTTGGTGGGTCCTTGTTCGAGGCCGGGGGCTTACGTTGTCGTTATACATATGTACATTATGTAGCTAACGGTATCTTGGGGAGCCTTGAGACATTAGCACGGCAATCCGTCAAGCCAATCCCCTGCCGAGAGGGAATCTTTGCTTTGTTTTCGTCACTTGACTTTCACAAGTTCATGCCTTAAAGACCCTTCGAAAGACTAAAGCGATATTTTCATACCTAAGTTTAACATTATAGACATGCACTTTACGGTCTCATATCTACAATGCTTCTCATTCTCGATAACCTACATATCATTCATACTAGAACCGACCGGAAGGGGATTACTGTGTAAGTCAACTTCGGTATGTACATAGTAGTGGAGTGCCTGTCCCAATCGGATCCGGCTCACGCGGTTGCTGATGAACATCTAAATCACCTAAATAGGCCTAGACAGATGGAATCTGTTGAGTCGCCGAGGCAATTGGTTAGCGATAACGATGCGCCAGCAATGCTTCATATCTTATCAGCCTATCAACTCGTAAGTACGTGTTATGCATGCAGGCAGCTTTGGACCCTGAAAATGCTACAGACTTGCCACCATATTGTGTTGGAACATTGATCAATTCTTATTCTAAATAGAAAATATCTTTGCGCTTTGATAGGTATATTTTAAGGGCAAACTATCAGACTCTTAAACGCCTTTCTCTTTATCCTGGAGATATCGCGTGCTTACATAGTAGCTGTTTGCAACTCACAACTCACCTCAGATAAGGATGGTATGACACAATCGAGCTGGGGTCTGTTCCCGGATACGCTTGATTGGTTACAATGTGCTCTCATATTTGGAGCTCTGCTAACCACTCAACCCGCAGCCCTGCAGCTCAATTTACCAATGACCATGGACACCCTAAACTATCTCCTATTACATTGTAGATCAGCTGCACGCACTCGACTCAAGCTCGTGCTTAGCATTGTGAACACGTGCTCTCCTACGTTCCTCAACAACCATACTTTCTCTTCTCAAGCCACGTTAAGAACACTTCATACATAATAAGCCGAATTCGTTTAAATTGGACGCGCAGACGCGTGGGTTCCCGCATATATACGTGGACACGGTGTGGGGGTATTTCTTCACGTGAAAGACTGCCATATAAGATGACTTAAAGGACGGGCTGTTCCGTGTAGCCATACCCTCCACCATCTATGTTCACTTGACTCGATCGCATTAGACTTGTCTTACACTTTGCCAATATCATCACACCATCTCTTTCAGTGTGGTATCATTTATTGCAATATCTATGTGGGTTTAGATAGGCGGGTAAGTACTCGTAATACCTAGGCTAGCCGTAACTTGGACTCTGAACAATGCTAAAGTCCTAGCCTACCTTATACTTTATAAGAGAAACAACATGTCCAAGTTTATATAGGAAACATAGTCTAACATTGACCGAAATGAGAAGTAAGAGCTCAGCATCTATGCATCTGGGTATTACTGTATGGAATCTTCTTGAATGGTTGTGTCAAAGCCCGGGCCCCTACAACTACGGCAGATATCATAAATAACGTGTGCTCACCCTGCTTCCGATATTTCCTAGTGACCACCGCCTCCTTGTCTTTCCATCTAATGCCTGTATTAGCGTATAGAAAGGCTTCGCCGGAAACAAGTCTGCTTAGAAATTGGCACCGCAGCTCCCATTCGTCTTCAGCTGTCTACCTCTCTAGCAAATTGTCCTTTGGTATTATCAAGGTAAGCCCCGGATCGAATTATTATGTTCTACTTATATATTAGCAACGTACGGTGATATCAGACTCGGTAATAAGACAAGGGCGTCCATCTGCCTTGTGAATTCTACTCACCGCGATATACCCATTTTCCATTAGGTGTGGAAAATACCTGTCTGGATATTGCCGTTCAGGGCTCGAAACAATCCTGGCAACACGAAGCGCACATAGCAGAGCCAGGACCAAAAACAGTCTCGGGTGATGCGCAAAAACAATCAGAGCCCCCTGTTCTTATTTTCGAGGGCATGGGTATGATATTAACCATGCTATGATGCCAGGCTTCGATGTCCTTCCGGTAGTTCAGGACTTTAGCTTCGGGGTAAGCGGCGATGAGATCAGCCGCAAATACCGAGCCCGCCGCTTCCGTTACGGCCACGGCCAGCGTGCCCCAGCACAGTGTCAAATTCCTCCCCGCCTAGCTATGGCCCATGGGACACTTCCCGTCAGTCGGGCCGAGCTACCTACGAATTCACGGTGTAAGCTTGCAAGGAAACTTTCAACAATATGCAGAATTCACTTTCTACGGCAGAGTCAGACCTACTGGAGTGCGTAATTTAGTTTCTCGAAAACGACATCTTATCCGTGATAAGTGTAATCGTATCTGAGCTTTTGTACGGCCTGTTGCCTGTTGAAGAGATTCAGTTTCGCACCGTGGAAATCCGACACATAATACCGCCACGGGTTTTATGCGCTTCCGCGGCGGCGGCTCCGGCCTGACATAGACGTAACTCTCGAGAACTAACCCGTTTAGGTGCATCTCCTCTCTCCGGTAGCCGCGGAGTGCTTACTTGTTTGAACTCCGAAAATGAGAAGATATTTTTTACAGCACCTAAAGTCTGAGATGTTTTGGCAATCTACACTATGGTCAGGTTTGCTTCGTAAATTCAAAGGAAGGCTGTATTTAAGGACGTGTAGCTAGTCATGATTCTGAGGTATGTATTGCTCAGTATCAGTTGTAAGTCCAACTCCTATGTACGTAAGGGATTCTATATATAGATATGCCTTTATGAAGGTTATTTTATTAATGGGTGATTGATTGTAGGTAGGAAGCTCCAGCACCTACCGGATAGTGGAGTACGTACACCGCATCTTATCGGGGTCCGGGGCCATAGCCTTATTGTTACCTAGTAGCCTAGTAGCCAGTCACTAAGGCTGACTGGCGGCCGCAACTGACGTCGGCCTACCTGTTTAGAGCTGGTGATACTTGCAACACCTTAAACTACTCAATTTGTACTGGTCTTTGGGATTCGAAAAGGTTGCCTTCAAATTTGCTTTCCATAAACAGCTTCCAGTCAGAACTTATTGCTTATTGCCTAGAACCGTTGCTAAACCTGTTGCAGCTTAACGTGCCTGCTCGTTCCGAAACGCGCTGTAAAAGCTGAACCTCCAAATCTTCGATGCTCTTTAGTGTAAACGGCAGCCTAGACCCCAATAGGGTGCTAGCACGTTCAGTTTGTGTAATATGAAGAAAGCATCACTTTCTGTCCTTGCGAAAATATAGCTCCATTTTCTACCATCGCCATGTCTCTACGGGCCGGCCGCTACCGATCGTCCACGTCCGCGTCGACACCGCTAGCAACTACAAAAGCCACCGAGGTGCTCCAGACCCTCCTCGACGCCGTTTCCTCCGCTCTCTCGGCTACCCCAAGTAACGAATACCCGAAATTTGAAGTGTTACTAGGTCCGATCAAACAGACCCAGCAACATCTATCCGCGACTGCACCGCCCAGCTCCGTACAGGATGACTTTAGGCATCTCCGCGGCTTTCAACGAATATTTGATCTGCTGCGGTCCTTCTCCGGGTTTTACAATCCACAGAAACGAGACGAAAATGAGAAAAGGAGCTTCTTCGACCTCCTCAATGCCGTTTTTAGTGTCTTAGCGGCAGCGTTTCGAAGCCATCCCGGAAATCGACGGTACTTTCGTACGCGGGTCGAGGGCGGCGGATGGGATGCCTTGGAACAAATAATTGCAAGCATTGGTCTTGGAGGTAGTGACTCGGATCTATGGACTAGCTGTCAGCTTTTCGGGAAGCTTTTTGCCTTGTCGCTGAATGACGATGCGTTGGACCGTCTATGCTGCTCTGCTATATTAGAGGATTCCACGCCGTGGGTCCTAATAGCGCCGACCGAAAGTGGGATGGGAGAAGATGGCACGAGGAGTGAGGACCACGAAGTCGCCCGTGTAGGCGCCCAGATTGCGTCGATCGAGGCGGCTATTAAGAAGACTGTTGGCCCTGGATCGGCCCTACAGAACCCCGAGGCCATTCGCACAATCGTGGACTTTTGGGAATCCCTACCACGCGATAAGAGCATCCCAGAGAACACCGCGTCTTTGCTGGTGCTAAAAGTCTTATCAGCGATCGTGGGTGTTTCGAAAACCAACTTGTGCCTAGTCCACGAGACTGGTGTCCTTTCTCGCTTCTTAAAATTTGCTTTCGACGAAAATTCATACCTTAACGATGCAGAGCGAGAGATGGTCTTAGCTCTTTGCCGATCTCTTATGCCTTTTGGTGTGAACCGGCTAGTTGACGCTCAGGAGCTTTTGCTCAATCCCTCTATAAGCTCCTCGGATTTCTGCTTGGAGGTAATGCACAAGTATGGCAGCCCTCCATTCATACAATTCGACTTGTCCCAGCATGGACATTCTTCGATTGAGTTACCAAGCCTGGGCCGTCAATTTCCTCCTCAGTCGTCTTCTGGATATACATTTGCCGCCTGGGTGCGAGTTGATCAGTTTGATCCAAGATCGCACACTACAATTTTCGGTGCTTTTGACTCTACCCAGACCTGTTTTCTTCTCGCGTATCTCGAAAAAGATACCCGAAATTTCATTTTACAAACTTCAGTTACTTCACATCGGCCGAGCGTCCGGTTTAGAAACTTCACGTTCAAGGAAGGCAGATGGTATCACGTTGCAGTGGTCCATCGCCGGCCCAAGACGATGTCACCTAGCAAGGCCTCCTTATATGTAAATGGTGAATTTGTTGAACAAATACGAGCCTCGTATCCTACTCCTCCTCCAATTTCGAATGGTAGTACAGAAAGCTTTGCATCATTCACCTCCTCAAGCCACAAAACCATGCCGGTCCAAGCATTCTTAGGAACACCACGAGAGCTTTCTTCTCACCTGGGCTCTGGATTAATCAACTCCAAATGGTCCCTTGGTACGGCCCATCTTTTTGACGACGTACTGAGCGAGGATTTTCTTTCAGTGCCAAGCCGGCTGGGAACTCATTACCAGGGGAATTTTCAAGACTGCCTCGGTGGATTCCAGACTTACACGGCCTCTGCTGCTCTAGGACTTCGCAATGACCTCGTCAGCTCCGGGAAAGACGACTCTGATATTATGAAAGTGATTAGGGACAAAGCTAGTAACATAGTACCGGAGCAGAAGATCCTTCTTAGTGTGATGCCGTCTTCCATATTTCGCGAAAAGGAGCACTTTGGAGAGTCGCAGCTATTTCGAGCCTTGTCACGGGGACCTGCTCATACTCTTGTTCAAATGGTCCTTAAGAATGGGACCGGAATAGCTATTAACACGGCGCTGCCTTCGATTAATGACGCGCTAGTACGCTCAAACGGTGTCGCGGTTCTTACTGGAAACCCGATCGTTGCGGCTCCCCAGTTCTTCGACGATGCCCTTTGGCAGCTCTCAGGCTTCACGCCGCTTGCGTTGAAACTGGTCGAACGAGCTTCTTCCTCTGAAGCCCTAGTCCGTGCCGTTGAGATGGTGTTCTTATGCATCAATTCAAGCTGGCGTAATAGCGAGGCTATGGAAAAGGATGGAGGGTACGCGATCTTGGCAATCTTACTCAAAGCTAAGCTTGGGTTCAGCGGACCTGCAAATGAAGCTCTGACTGAGAAGCTGGCTCTTCAGGGTACCGAAAAGGACAGACTATGTCTGCAGCTTCTAAGTCTCGTATTGGGTTTTATTGGGTACAAGCACCAAGATGCTCTTGATTCCGTCATTATCAACCCCCTCGCATATCGCATTCTCCTTGTCGACTTCGATGGGTGGAGAAGATGCGGCGCACTCGTCCAGGAGTTGTATTACAAGCAGTTCGTGACCTTTGCTGTAATGAGCAAGCATCACCAATACAATAATCGCAGACTGCTTCGAATGCGTGAGTATCGTCGAAGCCGGGTAAGTATTGCAATCTATACTAACGCCGCGTAATGCAGGAATTGTGAAGAGGCTGCTCGATGCCGTGAAATCCGAACCGCTATCAGAGATCGTACTTCCCTTCTTCATAAGCGCTATCAAAAATCTCGTCAAATGTAATTATAACACGGAAGTACACCAGTCACTTGCCCTGTTCATTACCTACGCCTTTCATCCTCCGTCGAGGTCCCTCCCACGTACCCCGAAGCCAACAACCCGTCGTGCTTCGCAGAGTGTTCCATTGCGACAGTTGATCACCGCGAACGGAGCAGGCGGGACTGAAGCGCGATCGCTCACGAAGAAGGAAGTTGGTATACGTCTCTTAGAGATGTTTAGTCAGCTGCTGTGTGAAAAGGGGAACGTAACAATTATCCGAAAATTCGCTAAGACTGTGACAAATAAGGTACTTGATGCGTGGCCGTCGCGAGACAATTCCAAGCTGACGATGGTCCAGTGGCTCTTGTATCTTCTCACAGAGAACGATCCGGAAATTGTAGTGTACGGCTGCAAGATCCTTGCGAGGCTTCTAGTCACCCATGGCACAGCCTATATCAACAAATTTGCGGGCAGAACAGGCGGATTTCATATCATGGCTCACCGCCTTAAGAGATGGTGGGATATACCGACTCTTTGGCCCATCTGCTTCAGCATCCTCTTCGGGTATGATGTTGCGGACATCGACTTCGAGAAGGATTTTGACTTCTTCAGCTTACTTGAGACTTTCGGAAAGTGCAAAATCGTCAATCCGGATGCGTCGCGAATCATAACAGCCATGATTCAGCATGCGCTAAAAGATGTTCTGAAAGACCAAGAGGATCCAGCCTCGCCTTCAGCGGACGTCAAACGGGCAGAAGCCCCAACGACCATTTCTGAAACATTAGGGGGACGACCACGAGCAAGATCAATGTCACTTCGAAAAGAGCTCGAGGCGCGCCGTAAGTATATCGATTCTCCATGCAGAACTATACTAAAAGCCATCCCAGAAACCACCCAACCGCGCGTGGAACGCAATGCTGGCAATGCTTCTGTGCTCCAGGCCGTCATACGATTTATGGCCGACCTTCACGCTCGATCGGCCGACTTCCGAGATTTCGCCCTATTCTCAGACTACGTGAGGCTTCTATTGTCTGCTCTTTATCCTGCTCTGGTGAGCGCAGATCCAGTCAGTCCCGAGATAGAACTCAACTCTAGAGACTCGGCCCTTACTTTCGAAGGCGGCGATGTCATCATTCGCCCGGTTGGCGGCATATCAAGCACGGCTCCGGTTATTAGATCTTCTAGTGCGACTGACACATCGTTACCAGTCCATAGTGCTCCCCACCGAGGAACTCAACTGCGGAAAGCTTCATCTTTCATTCTGCTAACATCTCAAAAATCCTCTCAATCAAGTCCGGTTCGCCTTATTCACGTGGTATCTCCCAGGAAAGTCTCTGATCAGAGTGTCGGTCACGCACTAGTGGAAGGCATCCTAGAGCTCGTCATCAATGTCTTCATAGACCAGCTATTAGTTCGAAAAGAATTTCCTGGATTTGGATTATTCTTGAAAGTACCTCCTGGATTCCAAGAGCACCAGGCTTACTTCGAGTCTTACGTTCTAAAGAGCACCATTGTTCATATGTCTACGACTATCAAACTTGACTGGAAGACTCTTAATGAGCCAAAGGTGCTTACCAATATGGCTCGATTCAGTCTCCATATGGTCGAGGCGATTTTCGAGGGATGGTTCATGAACGGAACTGAATCGATGCTGGATTTTGCTGGGCTGTTACTGGAGTATCTCCAGAAGCCCGAAGTTGCGAAGATGAAGACGGTAAGGCTTTGTAGCCAAGCGGTATCGACTATCCGTGGGTCGTTTCTGAAATTGGTTCTCTTGAGGCTCTCGGAGATAGATGATCCCCAGACGACCGAGATGGAAGCAAACTTCTCAATGGAGAAGATACTCTATTGGCAAATGGTTGTGCTGGAGTCGTTATCAACGGATGATGACTACATGAAGCTATTTTGGTATCAACTGTATACCAAATTAGTAGGAACGGCACGGGCCGTACGGCTTGCTGCTGTCAATATTTGGCGCATCATGCTCGTGCAGAAACCTGAAGAATGCACGTCACTGTTTCGCCTATTCATGACTTCAGACCAGGCACAACTAGCAACAGATTTCCAAAAACTTACCGAGCTCGATACAGACGCCTTCATCGAATGGGTCGACCAGCATCAGCCTTCGCTAGACACACTATTCTTCGGAGGAATCTCGCGAACTTGGGAGGAATTTGCTATAGCGGAAAACCAGCGTACGTCTGAGACCGCGAAATCTCGACTAATGAAGCGAAAGGAAACGCTGAAGCGATGGCATGCTGAGACGATCGAGCGAGACAATATACTTCTGCGCCACGGCATGGCTAATTCTGCTTGGATGAAGTCTATATACGCTTCTGAACATTTCAAGCACCAGCGTCTCATGCAGGATCAACAGGATGATGTCACGTATTTTTCATATGCGTTTTCCAAGATGCAAAGAGACCTTAACCGGCCAGGGGCCGTGTTATACGAGCCCGGCTCTATCAAGTGGAAACTGGATAGAACGGAAGGTCGCAATCGTATGCGTCTTCGACTGTTGCCAGATCTTTCTACCAATCACGACCAGTACCAACCGAAACGCAAGACATCAGACCAACAGCCCTCTTCTACCATCAAGATAGATACTAAAATACCCCCTGCCGCGGCGCCTGCATCGATAAAGCCTACCCAGTCGTCCATGGCTCAGGGAAATATAAACAGTTTAGATGAGGGCGCCGAGGACGACCCTAGTGACCCTTCAACTGACACAAATCCTGGAGCTAAAAGCGTACAGTCGCTTGTGCCGGAAGATGATTTTGAACTGATTGATGATCCGAATGACCCTAACGAGGCTGACGACGGGTTCGAAGACAAGAATCGAAGGGTAATGAGACGTTTGCAGCAAGGGGACGCTGTGCAACAAGTCTATAACGTTTCTCGTGTCATCGGTCTAGAGGCATTCGAAGGCATTCTTCTGATTGGAAAGAACGCTCTTTACATCATGGACAACTTCTTCCAGTGTACAGATGGAGAAATAGTGAACGTATGGGAGGCGCCAGTCGAGGAGCGCGACCCTTTCTCCCAAATCATCACGGTTGCGAAGTCTAGCGAGGATCGCCAAACTTCAAGCCGCAGCGCACAAGACTCTCGCAGTTGGAAATGGCAAGATGTTATCAGTATATCAAAACGTCGGTTCCTATTTCGAGACGTGGCGATCGAAATATTCTTTACCGACGGCCGTAGTTACCTTTTGACGGCCAAGAACTCGGCGATGAGAGACGAAGTGTTTGCGAGGCTCAGCAACAAGACTCCGCATACCGCAGGAGCCAACTCGTTACCGAACCCAGAAGATGCGTGGCGTTTAGAATCACTCAAGGTCTTCGAGGAATCCCCTCAATCATTTGGATCGAAGTTTGGCAGCATTTTCAACTCGTCCCCCTGGAATCCTCTCATGCGCCGGTGGCAACGAGGTGAAATTTCCAACTTCCATTACTTGATGCTCGTCAATACAATGGCAGGCCGGACGTTTAACGATCTTACACAGTACCCAGTGTTTCCATGGGTTTTGGCAGACTACACCAGCGAAGAGCTCGACCTAGATGATCCCGCCACATTCAGAGATCTATCGAAACCCATGGGCGCGCAAACCGCGCGGCGTCAGTCTGACTATCAAACCAGATACACCAGTCTAGCAGAGATCGGAGAGACGCCGTTCCATTACGGCACACATTACTCTTCGGCTATGATTGTTGCGTCGTATCTCATTCGATTGCCTCCCTTTGTCCAGTCCTTCATTCTCCTGCAAGGTGGTTCGTTCGACCACGCGGATCGACTTTTCTTCTCGATCGAAGGCTCATGGAAATCTGCTTCTCAGGATAACGGATCCGATGTGCGAGAGCTTATACCTGAATTTTTCTGTCTCCCGGACTTCTTGGCAAACGTCAACGGTTACAACTTCGGCGATCGCCAGGGCTCTGGAGGGCGAGTGAATAATGTTGAACTACCTCCCTGGGCAAAAGGCGACCCGAAGATCTTCATTGCAAAACATCGCGAGGCCCTAGAGAGCCCATATGTCAGCCAAACCCTCCATCTTTGGATTGACCTGGTCTTTGGCCACAAACAGCGCGGCGAAGCAGCTGTGGAGAATCTGAACGTTTTTCATTATCTTTCGTACTACGGTGCTAAAGATCTCGATAATATCACAGACTCGAACGAACGGCATGCCACTACGAGTATCATCCACAATTTCGGGCAGACACCACACCAAGTCTTCAGCAAGCCCCATCCACCCCGGGAGAATGTCACATTTCCGGTGAAGAGACTCGATACAGCCAGCGAGGCTCTTGCAAGAATCCCTCACCCACTTCTGGAAAGCCGTGAGCGGGTAGCATCTTTGACCTATTCGCCCAAACTGGATCGCCTTCTATGCTCGTCTCCATTCCGCCTCAACCTTCCCCCTTCCTTTGACAAATATGCCGAGTGGGGCTTTGCGGATAACAGCGTGCGCTTCTTCCACACCGAAAATCGAAAAAGCGCCGGCGTCAGTGAAAACCTACATATTGGCCAAATATCCTCCATCATCATCGCGGATTCTAAGACGTTGATCACAGCAGGCGAGGATTGCGTCGTGTCCGTGTTTACCATACAGACGACGCCAGGCAAGCCTGTCGAACTGATACATCGGTCTTCGCTGTTCGGGCACAAGACGCCCGTCACGACGATTGCGGTATCTAAGGCATTTAGCACGCTAGTGACGGTTTCCGGAGACGGCCACGCGTTCCTCTGGGATATGAACCGGCTCGAGTTTGTGCGAAAGCTGCCAAGCGCTCGGGCCGTAGAGTGCGCTCGCATCAACGACGTCTCGGGCGAGATCATGCTGTGCTCGGGTCCGAACGTGGCCCTGTACACAATCAACGGCGACCTGATGCTGGATCAGAACGTCTGTTCCGAGCACGACGACTACGTGTACTCGTGTGCCTTCTACGAAGGATCCGGAAACGAGTGGCTGGAGAACTATCTCGTCTTTACCGGGCACAGGAGAGGGCGGGTGAATATCTGGAAGCGGGTGGTGAAGAACGGCAAGTGGGCGCTGGAGCTGGTGAGACGATTGGACCATATCGACACCCGTAGCGAGACGGGGACGAATACGGAGGCGGCCATTACCTGCATCACGCCGATGCCGCAGCTGGTATATACCGGGGATGACGACGGACGGGTTGTAAGTTTTATATCTCCTGCGACGGACTCATATCATAGGGGAAGCTAACAGAATCTAGTACGAATGGAACTTGATTCAACGGGAGAGGTAGAGCCTATCCCACACGAACCGATCGTCTCTACTAGTTTTCTGGAAGGCGAGGTCAAAAAGCATTAGCACATAGAAGGGCGTCTGGTTTTTTTTGCTTTAAGAATATAGGCTTCCTCGTATCCAAGAAAAGAAAGGATACGATAGGATACAACGATGGCGTGGAATTCATGCCATTTACTATTTATTTTGTTCTATCCGAGTCTCAGGATAGACAGACAGCCCACATGAGTTGGGCTATGAGAGCAGTGTGGCGTTGGTAGTTGCAAGATACGAAAATGAACTGATTACCCGAATTTTCTACGTTTTGGCGTTCATTTAACTTTGATTTCTCGATTCTTGACTCTTAGTGGTATACTACATTTTCCCCTTAGGCATTCCATAACCGCATTGGGTCCCGCTTAAGCTTCTATTGGCTTAACGTTCGTAGAGTCGCCCCCGTCATATATACATATACGGATCTCATCTTGCATGTCCTGATCCGTACCTGTCTCTAATTCCGCTCCGTCCTAGTAGCCTAGCAGGTTCAATCTTCGTAGCCGGTTATCGTCTTTCTCGGACCGGAGGGAACTATAACCAGTACCATGTTAGCATTGCGATATCACGCATTTCTCAGGAAGATCCTCTCTCTCCCATTCTCTCCCCCTTCTTCTCCTCCTCCTACTCCTCATCTTCTCCTCTCCACCTGCTCGGATCGGAGGCTCGAAATACAACGAACAAGATGGAACGTACCAGGGTATGTCATGGGGATCGGCGTCGCCCTCTCGTAGCCGAGGGCCTTCAGGGCGGGCGGGACGGTAAAGAGCATCAGGGGGCCGGTGCCGCCGACGATGCAGGACCAGAAGAAGGCGGGCTTCTCGCGCGCAGACCAGCGCCAGTACCGGAGGGGACCGGCCCAGAACTGCGGTGACGGGTTGGGCATTTTTTGGTTTCTGTCTCTCCGTTTGCTTATGGCAGCAATTGTAAGCTGGTATATCGTGGATGGGGTCGGCCGGGAGGTTTAAAGAGGTGGCTGTACTCAATTGAGCTGTCTGCGTTCTCGTATGACGAGGAGGATGGCTCGAAGGTGGCTAGCCTCTGCTGGTGGTGATGGTCTTGAAGGTGAGGTTTATGAGCTCTAAAAGCAATTGGACCTTGGCGATGACTATAGTGGTTCGTGCATATGCATAAGTACTACGCTAATCCTGATAAGTAAAAGTACTCGAAGGGTTGAATAAGTTATGCCGCTCTACCCTTGCATGTTTGATAAGGCAATAAGGACATATCTAAAGGCTTGGCAGGTACGGGCTACGTATACCAGACCTCCAAAAAGTTAAGCGGCCAATTTATTGAGACAAGTCCGACTTTGTCTACGTAAACCACAAAAAAAGGCGAGACGACCCTAAACACAATACGTACAGATCCCATGCGCGGCGATTCTCTTGCCGTCGCAGCCTTTTCTTCTTCCTTTGTTCTCTTTAAGACCCAATTGATCACAGAGACGCCGCCGAGATGAAGTCGTTAATCTCCTTCGTCGTGCTGCTGTTTGCGGCCCTCGTTCATGCGATCAGCTCTGGCGGGGATAGACTGCTGGTCGTCCTCGAGGATGTCGCCGAGAAGGATGGCTATTCCAAGTTCCTAGGTGATTTAGAAGGTATGCTCAAAGCTTCATTTCCTCGGCAACGCTATTGTCAACACCACCCAACACTAAAGCTAACTCTCTGTTATTTACCAGGCCGAGGATTTCAGATCGACTACGAAACCCCCAAGAGTGAGGGTCTTAGTCTATTCCACCTAGGCGAGAGATCTTATGATCACGTTCTATTCCTTCCTACAAAATCAAAAGGTAACTATCCATTCCTTTAATACCCAGACCGGAGGAGAGCTGACAGTGCGACAGGCCTCGGCCCCAACTTGACGCCCAAGCTCCTGCTTGACTTCATCAATGCAGACGGCAATATCCTCCTCGCTCTCTCCGCCGCCCAATCAGCCCCAACATCACTCGTATCCCTACTCCTCGAGTTAGATATCCACCTGCCTCCCGACCGGCAAGGCCTCGTGGTCGACCACTTCAACTACGACGTCTCGTCCGCCCCCGAGAAGCATGATGTGCTGCTACTCCCCGCCCCAGGAGCTCTCCGACCAGACATCAAGGACTTCTTCAGCCCCGTCTCCACAGACGGAGGACTCATCGCATTCCCTAACGGGATGGGCCAGACCCTTGGCCCAGGTGCCCTCCTCACCCCGATCTTGCGCGCTCCCTCCACGGCTTACAGCTACAATCCGAAAGAGCAGGCCGAGTCCCTCGACGACCTCTTCGCCAGCGGGTCCCAGCTCTCCCTTGTGACCGCCATACAGGCCCGCAACTCGGCCCGCTTCACTGTCGTCGGCTCCGCGGACATGCTGAGCGACAAGTGGTTCGATGCAAAGGTCAAGAAGGTGGGCGAGAAAAAGGAGGTCAGCACTCTTAACCGCGAGTTCGCCAAACTCTTGTCCGGCTGGACATTCAAGGAGACCGGTGTTCTGAGGGTAAACTGGATCGAGCACCACCTGAATGAGCCCGCTCAAGGCAACGCAAGCAACCCCAAGCTTTACCGTATCAAAAACGACGTGGTAGGTTCAATTATTTATTTCAATGCTACGTATCGAAGCTAACATTAACTAGACATACTCCATTTCCCTCTCCGAATACTCATGGGACAAGTACATCCCCTTCACCGTCCCCGAGTCGGACGACCTGCAGCTGGAATTCAGCATGCTCTCGCCCTTCCACCGACTCAACCTCCAGCCCACCATCTCGTCCCCGGACAGCACGACGTACTCGGTGTCCTTCAAGCTGCCGGACCAGCACGGCATCTTCAACTTCAAGGTCAACTACAAGCGGCCGTTCTACAGCAACGTCGAGGAGAAGGACACGGTCTCCGTCCGGCACTTCGCCCACGACGAGTGGCCCCGCAGCTTCGTCATCAGCGGCGCCTGGCCCTGGATCGCCGGCATCGCCGCTACGGTCACGGGGTGGGTGGCCTTCTGTGCCCTCTGGTTGTATAGTAAACCCGCGGCGAGCGGGGAGACCAAGAAGACGCAGTAGAGAACTTGTAATTTTGCCGGATGAAAAAGGACGTAGGGTCGGATGGGAAGCAGGATTCCCAGCAAACCCCTCAAAATTATCCACGTATCCACAGCAGGGGCAGATAGATACAAAGATGAAGGTGAAGGTTTTTGCCTACTAATGTACAAATGTCTATGTTTGTTCTCGTCACCATTTTTTCATAAATGACGAGTTTAGACTGATGGTAGTTTGCGCGATTAAAAAAACAAAAAGGGAAGGAAGGGTCCCTAAATTCGATTTTCCAACTCAGGCGTTTTCTATGAATAGGTAGACGACGTAGCTAGGAAAAATTTTCAATACATGAATGAAATCGACATGCTAGAAGTGACTTTCTAATGATTGTGAGTGAGTTGTGTAAGTGCTAAGAGTAGAGTAGATGATGAATAGGGGTTGGATGGATACCTCGTCATAACTGACTGGCTTTGCAAAGCATTCATGGCTCATACCACACAGCTATCCGCTGTCTACCTAAAAGGGGAGAAGCCTCGTTTATGCGTGGAGTTAAGCCTTGGGACCGAAAGATGAGTCGTGTTCGGGAGGCACAAACATGAGCTGGAGGATATCCTACTAGCTTACAGCTCTCATCTGACTACCTCGTCACACAAATACGTTTGCTATTGCTAACTCCTAGTCAGGCTTAATAATTAAATCAAAAACTCATCATCCAGGGCTGCAATATGATCAGCAGATGGTATTTCTCAGATATATACCATCCGCTGAAGGAAAACTAGTATATAAACCCTTCCCCCATACGCCTCTGAATCTCCTTTTACGTGAGACATCACGCAGTTTTCTGACCCTTCTTTTTCAACAGGCGCAAATCAGGAAACGTTGCACAATATCAGCCACACTTATTTGATACTGTTCTAATAGATCAGATAGCTTTACCAGAAAATCCAGCCAAGAACCTCAACAGCCACGACCATGTGCTGGCCGTACACTCTCATGTACGGCTGCATGGACTGTTTCGCGGAGGGACGGACCCCGGTCGAGGCGTGTATCGTTGTAGAGCCTGATGCCGAGGACCCTGTAGTCGGTGGCTACAACCGGGAAGGTGCTCTTTGCCCGCTGCGATACGTCGGACCACAACAGAGTGGTCGCCTTGTTACGCCCATGAGCTGTCCGAGCTTTCTCGTGACACCATTCCACGGGCCCGTCGATGCTAGCACCGCCAATAGAAGCCCTTCGGGTAGCCGAAGCACCAGCTACGGCAATAATTCTCATCTGTACGGCTCTACGCAGCTCCGTTTCTGGATATGTCCCCTTCATCGTCCAAAGTACATACAGTTGGGCCCTAGCTTCGCCGGGTACGAGCTTGCGCGGCGGATCGAGTTTGTCGAAGTCCAGAAAAGGGCTAGTACACTAGCCCTAGAGACAGCAAAGGGGAAACAGAAACAGGAAAGATGGGATGAAGTCTTCAATGTTGGATCGGGTCCTCAATCACATACGAACCAAAAGCGAAAACGAGAAGCAGGAGTGAAAGGAGGTGAAGCTGATGCGACAGTCGATATAGCTGCGGCAGCTTGCTCATTGTTAGAAGCGGCAGACAGTAGTCGATATCAGGAACAGAAAAGGCGTCGGGGATATACCGCTGGTGCGGATATCCCTGGGCTTTAAGTGATATCCTATGCCAAGATAGGATACAAAGAGCAATTTTGTTAGCTACCTTCTGGAAAGGATGGCAATTTGAGATGAACTCTTGGATAATGCCTATCTTCATCACCTATATAGTAGAAAAAGATACAGCAACAAAATATGGAAGAGTGTAGGCTTGGTTGATGACCTCACCGGGCATGCCCTCAACGTCAGCCACACTATACGGAGTATACCTAGGTAGGTAAGATAATGAAGCGTATTGAATAAGGGGACAGGCTCCCACTAGGAGCTTCCAACTATTTGGATAAGATGTAACGAAATCAACGACGATATAAGCGGTAAGCAGCTCAAACACAAGATATACCCTCAGATTAGCTCTCAGGTTCTCACTGACAACCATTCCCTCACCCAAATCCCGCAAGGCGAGACGAGGATTCGTTCAGGCTGTCTGCAAATTTGGCTTTTTGGATACTTGGTCATCACTGGGCATTCTTGTGTTGTGCCGCTATTACCGCAGCCAACAAAAAAAGGAGAACCTACTAGCATCGGCCATTACGAACAGTCTCATAACGGCGAGACCAAGCAGCTCCACACACATCCCGCGCAGCTCCGATTGAAAACTATTAAGAGCCGTCATCGAATGCTTCGCATTCTTCGGCATGTGCTATTTGTCGTCATTGCCGGCGATTGGATGGTGTGGGAAAACTGGATGGCCCCGGAAATGAGAGAAGTCTAGGCCGTGCCAAAGAGTGTGTCTCCTAGCTCAGATCTCTGTTCTTTGGATGTTGTCATGCACCGCGGACCCAATCCTAGAAAAGGGTCTTGCGGCTCCAACAGTTTCCATGTCTCATCACAGCTAGGTAAGGCGCGAAGTGCATATCAAGGCACTAGCCAAGAGGGCAAGGTAGGCCAGTCGATGCCTGAGTAGGCAGATATAAGTAATGTTTTGTAAAAGATATAGGTATGATGAGTTGCTGAAGAGCTGGTAGCTCCTAGGTAAGTAGCTTTGCTGTGTTTGCATGCAGGATGCTTGTAGCTCAAGTTGAGAGTTAAGAGAACTGAGTCTCGACGAGTTAGATGATCAGTCTGTAAAGAAGCATAGTAGCCAGATATCTGAAATGTTGATCAGGTTTAAGTATTTCTGTGACACGAGAGAGGATTGACCCCGAGTAGATTATTTGAAAGACCGAGCACGGCTTGTATAGTAGCCCAAGATTGTGCGTCAGTGCAAGTTGTATAATTGATGAGTTGACGATAAGACGTCGTTGTTATTTTATCAGCTTAGTTGTCGCTGGTTTTTTTTTAAATGCTGCTCTAGTGGCAGATCAAGTCAGATTGTAGGTTGTTGGGTACGGGTAATGTTTGATTAAGAAGCCATGTTCAATAGAAACTGTTCAAGAAACTGTTCAAGATAAATTGTTCAAGAGAAATGTGTTCAAATGGTCTGTTGGATGTTGGGTGTTGCAGTGATGTTGTAGTGCTGTTGTAAAAGTTGAGAGGAAATGGAAAGATGAGAAGTAGGGAAGAATCGCCTTGACAGCTGCAACCAGTGATGCCCTGGAAACTGCCCTGGCAGCCTGGGTACCTGGCTGGGAATTAGGCGCAAAAGTCGCGTCGCGCTATCATGTTTCGTGATTGGTCATTAGCCAGTTTAGCCCCGCTTTATTTCTTCCCCTCAGCCGCAACAGAAAACGAGGCTGAGAATTTGTTTTCCTTCGACTTGGATACCCAACATCAGGCTTCTCTCTCAGCAGCCAATACCTCCATTCACCCTAATAAAATCTTCCAAGATAACCAGAAGCTTAGGAGCAGTCATTCATAATGGTAAGAAAAGGCTATCCCGTATCTCCTATCCCATATCTAAGAGACCCCTCCATTAACTGTCAATCAGGCGCGAAATTCGGAGAAAGCCCAATCGATGCTCTTTCGCTTCCGCGAAGCCCAAGCTGCCGACTTAGGTATCATCGACGCCGGTCGCTCAAGACGCCCCAAGGTCATCACCGAGGTAGACTCGATTCCTTCTTGCGAAAAATGGCGAGGCCAGACATTGAAAGAAATCAGCCGGAAAGTGTCGCGCATCCAAGATTCGGCACTCAGCGACTATCAGATCCGAGATCTCAATGACGAAATCAATAAACTTATGCGCGAGAAGCACATGTGGGAGGTACAAATACGCAATTTGGGAGGTCCTAATTATATGCGTGGCGGTGGCAAAGTCTACGACGAGTCGGGCAGGGAGATACCGGGAGGGGGTAAGGGTTATAGGTACTTTGGGCGTGCAAAAGAACTGCCCGGAGTGAAAGAGTTATTCGAAGCTGCTGCGCAGAAGAAACTGCAAGATTCTGAGAAGCCACTAGAATCTCGAGAGGACCTGAGAAAGGCGGTCGATGCCAAGTACTATGGTTATGCTCCCGACGAGGAAGACGAGGCCCTATTGCAGTACGAGGCTGAGAAGGAACGGGAAGCATTTGAGATGTTGCTGAAGCAAGGGAAGGCCGATCCTCCACCCGGTTGGGAACCACTACCCGGCGACGCAGGTGATGGCAAGGGCTGGGAGCTCCCTACTCTCCCGGAAGTGCAGCAAGAGCTCATAGAGAGGAGAAGGCGCAAGTTACTCGATCAGATCCAGTAGGAATTCTATCCAATTATTTTTCTACGCCGTCCACGTTATTTCTCACTTCCCGAAAAGAGGCGTCAGCTATATTCTCGCCGTCTTGCGAGTTCGGACATTGCATTCGTTTAATCGACATATCATTCGTTAATATACCTTCGTTATGTATGCTATCCGCCAGGATAGTTTTACCTGAACCCAAAAGGTCGCTCATCTGGTCTCCAAAGATTGAAAGATGTCGCCCCGAGATCGGCCTCCCACGCCAGAGCCTACCCAAGGCACACCGCACCGTACTCACTATTCTATCGAGGTTGAAATCACACCTGTTATCCGCACCAGACGCGCTATGGGCTCGACTGTATTACAACAACGGCCTCGTAGTCAAGGTCAGACTTCCATCCATCACTTTTGCAGATCCCATCACTGCAACGATACCTCCTACCCAGTTCCAATCCCCTAGAAATGCATTTATTGACCGGAATAGACCTTTCAATAGACCTTTCCGAGTTTTTGAGGAGACGTGTCCAGCAAGGCGCCAGCACTCCTCCCCGGAGTCCCAAAGGCTATGTCTCAAGTTCGTTGGATGGGATTCAAGAGGAGGAGGAATATCTGCTCAGCCAGACTATGTCTAACGACGAGTCAAGCGAGCGTTCCAGCCAGGTTACCACAAGGTCAGTCTATACCGTGTTCTCCGGCTTCTCCAGTCATCGCCTTCTAGGAAGAATCGCGCCGACAAATAATCATTATCGTAGCACTGAAAGAGGGATGAACAAATTCGTTCGACGAGATTTCGCTTCTCTTCCCAGTCGGAAGATCACTTTCAGCATTAATGATGCGGACCTCCCTTCGACTTCGGTCACGACCAAACATAACCATTATAAGCGACTTTCGGCCCCCCCTGTGTTGACTGGTGCTACATCCACCGAGGGTCCGATTACGGGTGTTGACTAGGACAGCGACCCCGATGATGCGAGCGACATTATACCTTCGTATATGCGCGGCTTGGTGAGAGACTCTGAGACGGGTAAATAGAGGCTCCCCCTCCTCGAACCACTTCCTATTCGAACCGCCAATGCTCCTCCTAAAGAATGCAGCAACACCAGCATTAACAGCGATGGCGACAATGGGAAGAAGACCGTGGAAGCTCCCGCCTTTACCACTGTCACAAACTGCTATCATGCTGCTGTCGCTGATTCTATTGCTAAGACTATGTCTTCAATTGCTGCGGCACGTGAGACGCAAGATCAACCACCAAGGCCGGCTGCTCCCCATAGGACGGCTGCTCTCGCTGGGACAACTGCTCATCCTAGAACAGCTGCTCTTCCTAGAACAGTTACTTCCCATAGGACACCAGCTACAGCTAGGACATCCGCTACAGCTAGGACACCCGCTCCTGCTAGAACGGACGGACCCTCTAGGTTGGATGTTCCTCTTATGACACCTGCTCTTCCTAGGGCCTCTGCTCCCCCTAGAGCTTATTTCCCCCCTGAGGCTCCCCCTAGGGCTGCTATTCTCCCTAGGTCACCCTCCTATGGAAAATCCAAAGGGAAACAAAAAGCCAGAGCTGGGCCTGCTTTACCTTTAATTCCAGAAGAAACCACTGTTTCCCATACTGTTATTCATAGCAGCGAACGTCTAAGTCGTTATGTTCGTATCAGTTCCAGGGAGTCGTCCCGTAGAATAAGGACGCAAGGGGACCCTTACCCTTCCCATGTAGCCGGGAATCGCGCAGGACGCCTAGGAGATTTCAACGCCCGCCGTGCCACCCAGCCGTCGTACGACTCGATACGTATAAGTGCGGGAGGTCAACGCGACGCGGCCTACGCCGACGTCGAAGCCCAGCTGCAGCAGGACCGAGAAGCACAATTACACCAAGAGCTGCAGCGACAGTGGCGACGGGGCCGATGGCGGCGACGCCTCAAGAAATTCATCATGGAAACTCTGGGGCCGTGCTTCGGGGAACGCGTGGCGACGGCGGTATCGGATTTTTTCTGCGCGCCCATGGACCGCAACAAGAGGATCAGATGCATCGTGTGGTACTTCCTTTTCTTTGCGGTCATCGCGATACTCATCGGTATATGCGTTGCTTACTCGAAAGGTCTTATACGCGGTCCGCCAACTAACACACCCTCCGCCAAATAAACCCTCGCGTATGAGGTTAGCGGGTTCGAGGCTATTTGTTTTGCTATATTGTTAGGTCATGTGTAGAGATAATCACCGACAAGCGTTTTTGTGGTTTCAGAGATTTCGAGTTCTGGCATTGCTAGAGAAAGCGAAGAGGAAATATCTAGAGTTAGAAAAGAACCCATTGGCTTGATGGAATAGCTTCTTCTGTAAGGTACAATACAAGGCGGTAACGCGGGTTTCCGTATATTGTCTAACTCCTACGGTTTACAATAAGGCTCATCCGCGAGAGTATATCAGCTTCGTGGCAACGAGTCGCATACAGACCTCTATTCGTATACTAGCACTAAGCCAAGTAGCATGGAGCCCTCTAGACCCAGACCACCAGGCATGATCTGTATGACTTCACTCTGCGTAGTTTCCGGGCCGTGTAACCAATAGACCTCAGCCCCTAATTCCAATTCTGAAATAGAAGCTTTCTAAGCCCGTAGCGGCTCGTAATGCAGCGCCAAGTCAACTGACTTTCCCAATTAAGGCACGGCGGTGTAATTTGATTGGTTGAGACACATGCGTCAGTTAATGTGGCGGAGGTCGAAGGTCTTCACCAGTTGGTATTCTTCTAACAATATAATTTTTTACAGCCTAGGTAGGATTTTAAATATATATCCTCAGTGAGTCCTCCTATCTCATGTACCTAGGTACCTAGGTAGGGGAAAGTACCAACAAGTGCCAGGATCGAAATCTCGACAAGCTCTTCTCGTTCACTTCCCCAGCGGCAGCGGCGACCCATCCGCCGCCTCGAACTCGATGTCGATCTGGGTATTCTTCATGATGACGAGCTTCTGATGGTTCGGGACGTCGCCGTCGCCGTCGCTGCCCTCTTCCTCGTCGAACATCTGGCGGTCCCACGACCCCCGGCGCTCCTGCATGCCGCCCTGGCACGTCGTCGTCAGCGAGTTGCCGTGGCTTCTGCTACCGCCGGCCTTCTTCTTTATGCTGGCGAGCCGGACGGAAGTGTGGTTGTGGTGATGGGGGGAGTCGGTGGCGAGGACGGAGGCGCGGCTCTTCCGCTTCGAGACACCCGCGCTGTCGCCGTTTTCTCCCTGTCGCCCCGCCGCCAGTTGCGGGTCCTCGTACGTCAGCTTCAGCCGCCTCGTCGCGCCGAACCCGAATCCGATCCGGCGGAAGAGCGGCCGGAGCGGCGGCAGCGAGCCCGCGATGATGCCGATGCCGGTCTCGACGATGGACCAGACGATTATGCTGGCTGTCTTGCCTGTATGGAAGGGAATATGGCGCATCAGTTCTTGTTCTATAGGTAGGAAGTACATATCACGCAATGTCTTGAAGAAGTTACTTACGGAGAGTGTGGGCGGGCTCAAAGAAGTACTGGATGATATACGGCAACTTCACGATTGTGGAAACGCTAGCTCTATACGTGACTTTGTCAGTCTGATGTAGGTAGCAAGCATTCGAGGGGAAAATGACATACAAAGCACCGAGGGCAAGGATGAAAGCGAGCGACGCCTTCACCTTCGTCTTCATATTCAGATTCCAGAGGATGAATACGGGGATGGCGGCGTACATCCAATCGGTCAGCATGGAGAAGCCGGAGATGGTGATTGTCACCCAGCCGAGCCGAGTCCCGCTCCCGCCCGAGCACTTATCCGGCGTCGGGTTAAAGCTGGCGGATAGAGGTTTGCATTGGGTCATCAAGGTCACGAGCCCTACGCCCGACATCCTGTAGCATTGTAAGTCAATAATTTCTCTTTTTAGTTTAGCATTTGCTCGAGTTCAGGCTCGCGTCGAGAGTGAAGACCCTCAAATGGGTTCGGGTTCGATTAGGGGATCACGGCCCCAAGATAGGGCTAAAGGGGCCAAAGTGACTTCAGAAGTTACGTACAAGACAGTTAGACCCAAGACGAGCCATAACGGGACGACATAGCGCTTCGCGTCTGTAATTCGCAACAGAGCGAAGCAGATGCTCAGCTTGATGAACGGGAGGCAGCCCAGATATGCTATCTGGAAGATGAAAAAGTCTATGGGGGGAAGAAATATGGTAAGTTACAGTGCAACGAGGTTGGACAAGCGAGTCTTACATTTTCTCCCGTCCCTATACAATCCACCTGAAGGGTCCGTTTTCTGGATGGCCTCTTCCGTCGCGCCAAAGCCGGAGAGGCAGCCGAGGACGCTTATGACGCAGCAGGGGATGAAGAAAGCCTATGGCGGCATTAGCAAGTTAGTTGCTGCCGGGAAAGTAGTTGCTCGTGGCTTATGAATACGGCCGAGACTTACCAGGGCTATGATCATCGTGTAGTCATCACGGCCGAGCGCCCCGATTCTGACCCTGACACACAATCGTAGGATGACGGTGACAATAGCTATGACGCATAGTATAATGCTAGCGGCCAACGTCTCTGCCCCGATCCCCTCTGGTGCCGAGAGGATAGAACCCGTCATGGTGTTGAGCTTATTCGATCAGGTACAGGTTAGAAGATTGGAGTTAGGTAGCAAAGTAAAGAACCCAAGATGAAACCTCGAGGAGTCTTATGGCGTTAGCCGTGTCCTAAGTAGACGTTAGAGAGCACAGCGATAGATCTCTTTGCGCTGAGGTCATTACCTTTCGAGAACTTCACAACCAGCTGTTTATGACGGCACTTGCTCGATCGGCGGGAGTATTCCTAGTTGGTTGCCTTTAACATCGCATCATGAAGCAAGATCTACGACATATCGTAGGGCGAAGAATGAGACGAGTCGTATCTAATCTCGTTGGAATGGCTCCTGGCCGGTCATATTTTAGAAGTTTTTCACCGGCCCACTGTACAGTTCGCTGAAGAACGCATATCGTAGCCTTCGCTGGGAAGTGTGCTACCGTCCTTCCAAGCTCTCGGGTCGAGGTCCGTGGCGGCAATCATGCCCCGTTGTCGCACCTAGTTGGAATACGGAGAGTCGTGGCCCCCCAAGTGCAGGGTAAGAGTGCAGGGTAAGTAGTTGCGTGTATGCGAGATCACCCATGCTCTCTCTGGGTCGAGGTAGATTAGAGGTTGCCGGCATCGGGCCGTGTGTGATGTGATCTATACGGGGCATTCCGGTTCGGTGGTTAGCTTCCCGTTATGCAAGAGATTTGGCCGCACACTTCTCGTTCGGTTCTCATGCAGTTGTACAGGACAAGGGCCATGCTGGGAAGTATGTCCACTTCACGCTCCGCGGAGGTTATCCGGGTGAGATCCAGTACGTGCTGTCACACCTCCGGGAGCTAAAATTTTGTTCGTATAAAGCACCTCTAACGACTATTCTCGGTTTGGGTTGCGAAGAAAGATCTGTTGGTAATCCCCATAAGTCAAGCAAAGGCAGGGGAGCGTTCCGGTGCATATAACTTGCCTAAAACAAGCCATTAATCCTTGACACTTAGCATAGATTGGTGATCCGGTTAGCAACCGTTCCCAATCCGGTGGAGTGGTAACACGTTGGCGGATGTCTATCCCGGTCTCCCGTCCATGTCCAAAGGAATAGCTGGGATAGGCAGTGTCACGTTCTGATCAATTAGTCCCAGGCTTAGATAATGCTCCTGGACGCCGGCATTTTTATCGAGCTATTCTGTTCAGTCATGACTATTCCCTTTGCCACAGCTAAAATTAGTAAACTGTAACAAACTCGATGCTCTACCAGTTGTGGTGCATGAGTGCTTTACATCGTTTGTGTGTCATTGGCAAAGATCGAAATCGAAATATTTGGTAGTTCGATCGAAGCAAACAACACTTTTAAGGGTCTATCATGGAGCCTCTCCTTATTTTGGAATTCGAGGGGCCATCAATTATCGTCTGATTTTGAACTGAGACGACCGAATTAAGTATAGCTGTGCAGCAGTTCCTAAGTACCCAGAAAAAATTGCAATTTAATATTTCCAAGTTCAAGTTGATACTATTACCTAGAGTACCTCGTCTCTATCTCTGTTCGTGGGTCAGACTCTGTTCGCAGAATAATATATCCCGAAACACAACTTGTCATCTATTAGACCTGATACTAAATTTCATCAAGTTAGTTGAAAGATTATCATATGAATCAGACAACGGAAATCTGTATCTGGACGTATAATGCCCTAGCTGTAACGAAAGACTAGGGAAGACTGTAAGAAACCTGAGAAACTGTTATGTCACTTGTGTAACACCGACAGTTCGGGGGATAATAAGGGTAAGACATTGAGGTCGTCTCCCCAATTCTAGAGAAATTTCTGCAAGTTGTGTATTTATAGTATGTAAAAATAATTAAATTGGAAACATTACCTGGCGCGCTTTCATGGATATCCTTACTGTTAGTAATGTAAAACAGCTCCTCAATACATAGTAGAGCCGGACGTTCCTGGATTTCTTGCACCATAAATTTACGTGGCAATCAAGTCACCAAATGGCTAGGTGTCTTACAATAGTGTTATGCGATTTATGTCGGAGAGCCAGCGCCTTGATTTAATACTATAATACCCCTTTTTATTTTACTTCTAGGCGTGAAGTTGAATACAAGCAATGGTGTGTTGAGGTGGATTATACTCTACTCGTTAATGGAAATCAATTCCACCTCGGAAGGTTGGTTTGAGGGGAGCCTTCGTGGTAATCCTAGGAGGAAGGTATCTATCCGGTTTGAACCAGATATATATGTTCATTTAATCCAATACTGTGAGGTCAGATTTAAGAAAATGATTGTTTCTTGTTAAGTATAAACCGTAACTGTAATAGAAAGACGAGGAGCCTACCCCTATTGTACCCCCTATTTGCAATAATTAATTTTCTTATCTTACCTATCGATAAGACCCCGATAAGGAGCTCAATTGAAAGTTTAAGCTGCAGCAACGCAACTATAGAATTTGAAGCTTCCTTTTTTTTCGCGTCGCGTCGCAATAAACTCCACCCACGCAAAGCCAGCTGGCTCAACCTGAAACCTACACCTAGTTCCGACCAAAACCCTTTCTTTTCGCCATGTCCAAAGACACCCACCGCGCCGACGAGCGGCGGTTCCTCGACGAGCGCGGCTCCTCGGCGGCGCTCGCGCCGAACGGCCTGAACCCGGCGACCATCATGGAGAAGGCGGTGCGGGAGCGCATCGTGGACAGCTACTTCTGGAAGGAGCAGTGCTTCGGCGTGAACGAGGCCGACGTCGTCGACCGCGTCGTCGACCACGTGTCGTTCGTCGGCGGCACGTACGGCGCGACCCAGAAGCCGACCCCGTTCCTGTGCCTGGCCTTCAAGCTGCTGCAGCTGGCGCCCGACGACGCCGTGCTGGCCGAGTACCTGCGGTACGGCGGCGACCGCTTCAAGTACCTGCGCGCCCTCGCCTGCTTCTACGTCCGCCTCACGCGCCGCCCCGAGCGCGTGCACGCCGTGCTCGAGCCCTTCCTCGAGGACCGCCGCAAGCTGCGGCGCAAGGGGCGCGCCGGCACGAGCCTGACGTTCGTCGACCAGTTCGTCGACGACCTGCTCACCAAGGACCGCGTCTGCGCCACGAGCCTCTGGCAGATGCCCAAGCGCGAGATCCTCGAGGACCTCGAGCTCCTGGAGCCTAGGGTCAGCCCGCTCGGCGACATCGAGGACCTGCTGGAGGAGGACGAAGAGGGGGAGGGGGATTTGGAGAGGAATGGGGACGGCGCGGATGGGGATGGGGATGCGGGGGCGGATAGCGAGGACGAAGGGTTGGTTGACGAGGATCGGTCGGATAGAGGAAGGAGAAGGTCGAGTTCGCGTTCAAGCGGGAGGGGAGGCTCGACTTCGAGGCATCGTACTCGCAGCCGCTCACGAGACGATATGGACGTGGATCGGAGTGAAGCTTCGAGTGGGGATGAGAGGTGAAAGTACGATTATATGCTTGACCAAGCTATCGGGCCGTATTAGGCTCACCACGGAATATAAGATCTCACGATTAAGGAGGTAACAGACCGAATCAACTGTACGGTACGAATGTGAAAGGTGAGATGCCAATGACACCCCGATTTATTTATAAATCTATTGGGTATTATATTATATAAATCTTTTCTAATCTCATGTCAGGTACTTAGAGTGGACGAGCTTCCCCGCCAAAGGCGATCTCCAGCACCAGGGCGTTTACAAAGCTTTAAAAGAGTCTCTGTTGTAGGATGTGGGGCGACAATGAATCGGCTACAGACAATAGTCTGGCATCGTCCCAGTATTGACCTATAACCTGCAAGCTTCCGAAGCTTAGCAGCTTTTCCTCCTCATTAGTAGGATCGACGGGTATGTCCATGGGGATGCTGATAGCAGGGAGTCCGGCAAGGCTAGCTGGGACTGTGAACACATCGTTCATGTAGGAATCTAGAGGCGTCTGTTTCATGACGTCCTCCAGCAAGGGGGGAGTCGTCGGTGCGGTAGGGCAGAGAAGGAAATCGACTTGCGCAGGACCGAGCTTGTTCTCCAGCTGTACCGTCTCTTCCATTTCGCTCAGGTCGAAGGCCTGTTGGTCTTGGAGCGGATTCGATAACTTGAATACCCGATCGAAGTCTTTCTTGACGAGGCGACGGACCTTTTGGGCTTGTATGAAGTAGTTGTCCATAGCTTCGGAGCTGAGAGTGTATGAGCCTAGTACAATACGACGCTTCACCTCACTTCCAAAACCTGATTCTCTCGTCTTTGCGTACAAGATTCCGTTGTATGAATCGCTGGCGTGCTTGCTGTCTCGTTGCCCGTAGCGAATACCGTCGTATTTGGATAGATTGGATGCTGCCTCAGCAGGGGCAATCACATAGTATGCGGACAGTGCATTTTTCGTAGAAGGGAGCGAAACTGGTACTACGCGACCCCCAAGTTGTTGAATCTTTTCGGCGGCCGTCAGCCACCCCCGCCGTATTCGCGAGTCAAGCTCCTCGATATTGTATTCTATGGGGATGCCGAAGGTCAAGCCTTGTATTGCGCTCTCCTTGACCGGGTTCCAGGACCTGTAACCTCTTCTCTCGGCGGTGCATCTCCTACGCGCTTGTGATGGCAGAGACGTTGGGTCATTATTGTCGGGCTCTAGGTACAGGCCTTGGTCTACGATTGCTCTGCCAATCGGCTCCACGGTCCGAGCAATGAGACCAACAGTATCCAGTGAGTTTGCGTAAGGAACGACACCCCAGCGAGACAGCATACCATACGACGGCTTGAATCCAACGGTGCAGGTGTAGGCAGCGGGCATGCGAACCGACCCTCCCGTGTCTGTTCCAAGTGCCAGTTCCGCCTCCCCTTTCCGCACAGCAACAGCGCTGCCTCCTGAACTTCCTCCAGCCGAGTATTTCTCGAGGCCGAGTACGTTATGAACGGTCTCGAACGCGGAGGTAGTGGAGTGGGTGCCCATGCCGAACTCGTCCATGCCCGCTTTTCCCATCACCACTGCGCCCCTTTCTCTCAATTGCCTGACGATGGTCGCATCGAAGGGAATTGTGTTTCCGGTAAGGATGTTGGATGCGCATGTTGTCGTGAATCCCGTCGCCGCGATATTGTCCTTTACTGCTAGGCGGGTGGTCTGCCCGCCATTTCGGGCCAGCACATCGTCCCCTACGGTAGCTTGGTGAAGAGACCGGCGCGGGGAGATACTAGCTCGCCATTGGGCTTGGGAAGAGATCACCCTATGGGCGGCTCTGACGTTGGAATGCCTGACATATGCAGACATGTGGTCCCGGCACTGTTCGGCATAGGTAATTTCTCGTTACTTTTACAAGTCGAAGCTCATATCGTACCTATCCAACATTTTTGGATTTGCATCTTTTGCTAATGGGTATCGTACATAGTCCCTTATCGATTAACCCCGGTATATCGCATGAGGAATCCACTGCGGCGTGTTATCAGCGGCATAAAAGCGGGACTATATAGCTTTATCGGTGACGCAAGGGTAATGCTTGGCAGGTACCCGTCCGGCCAAATAGCCAACGAGACGACCAGTTAAGCTGTAGCCTTGACAACTCATAACTTACCTATCGCATACCTACCTCACCGACCTCGTCTTAGAGTTACCTCATACATATGTCTGAGTCCCTCGCTCGATGGCGGAAATTACACCTTGAATAACTTCGACATCATATAACCCAAAATGATTCCAAGGATTACCCTCGTCGCCGCGTCCCTGGCCACGGCCGCCAGCGCCGCACAGCCTGGAGCTCCTGCGCCGGTCGCTGCTCCGATGCGAGAGCTAGAATGGGGCCAGATCAACTTCATACACACCACAGATATACACGGATGGTTGGGAGGGCACCTCCAGGAGTAAGTGTCATTTAGTCCTTAGACGTGCGAGCTTCAATCACTAATAATGTTTCCTTAGGCCGCAGTACTCAGCCGACTACGGTGATTACATCTCATTTACGAGCCACATGCGAAAGAAGGCAGATGAGAAAGGGGTAGATCTATTAGTCATCGATACCGGCGACAGAATAGAGGGAAACGGTCTCTACGATGCTTCCGATCCAAAAGGCAAATATACGTACGACATCTTCCGCGAGCAGTCCATAGACGCCCTTTGCACCGGGAATCACGAACTATATCAAGAAGCTTCCGTCGACCGCGAACACAATACGACCGTTCCCAACTTCAAGCACTCTTACATCGCTTCCAACCTTGACTACATCGAGCCCGAGACTGGGAACCAGATTCCCCAGGCCCAGCGCTACCTCAAGCTCAAGACCAAGAACCAAGGCTTGAACGTCGTCGCATTGGGATTCCTATTCAACTTCGACCGGAATGCGAACAACAGCGTCGTACAACCCGTAGAGGATGCCATGAAAGAGGAATGGTTCCAGAACGCCATCAGAGAGAAACCCGATCTCTTCCTTGTTGTTGGCCATGTTGGTTTGCGGATGAAAGAATACGAGCAGATATTCAAGGTCATCCGAGACCAGAATTGGTACACTCCCATCGCTTTCCTGGGCGGGCACGCACACGTGCGTGATGCTAGGAAGTTCGATGATAATGCTTTTGCGATTGCGAGCGGTCGATACTTCGAGACAATCGGATGGATGTCCGTTGACGGCATCAAGAAAAAGAGTCAAAACCAAGCCTCGATCGAAGCTGCAGTCACGTTCAGGAGACGTTACATTGACAATAACCTTTTCGGTCTACACTACCATACGGGCTTGAACGAAACAACGTTCCCTACTGATCACGGCCGCAACGTCAGTAACATGATCACCGAGGGACGCAAAGCCTTGAAGCTCGACAACTCGTTTGGCTGCGCACCGCAGGATCTATGGATGAGCCGGGCCCCATACCCCAACGAAAACAGCATATTTAGCTGGCTCGAAACCCAGGTCATTCCCGATTCTATCGTCAACGAGGAGAGGAAAGATGTTCCGAGGCTAGCTATCGTTAATACGGGCGCCATTCGTTTCGACATCTTCCAGGGTGCATTCACTAGAGATTCCACGTACCTCATCTCGCCATTCGTCAGCAAGTTCAACTACATAGCCGACGTCCCTCACGCCGTCGCCAGCAAGGTACTCGAATTACTAAATAGCGGAGGCCAAGTCTTCGGAGCTGGCGAGCTCGACACAAAGCACCTGACGATCCCCGAGCAGGTTGCCCCGAGTCCATTCCTCTATACGTCTATGACAGAACCGGGAACTGATAACGCGACCCCACTTTTCGTGGAAGGAGACGTGCAGCAGAAGCCGCTAGGCGGCAAGGGCGACGGCGGCGATCCGGAGCTAATCGGCGGCTATACCACGCACGACGATCTTGGCGACGACGGCGATGACGCCGTGCACTCCCCGATCAAGTTCTACGCGGTGCCTAACTGCATCCAGTCCCAGATCGCCTTCCCTCCTCCCGAGGAGGGCCAGGACAAGGCCAAGGATCCCGAGACGGTGGACCTAGTGTTTATAGATTACGTCCAGCCGTGGATCATCACGGCCCTGAAGTTTAGCGGCGGTGATTTTGGCACCGACGACGTGAAGGTGTATTCCAACAGCACCCTGACGGACATTATTGCCAGCTGGGTCAAGAGTAATTGGAAGAATGACTGCTAAAGGCGAAATTTCATTTTTGGGTCAAGTTCAAATTGTTGTACTGTACTTGGGATTAGGCATGGCTGGGATTGATATGTATGGGTTCTGGTTTTGAATAGCAAGACTACATGACAGCGAACATCAAATGAAATATCATTGAGTAACAGATAGTTTGGGATTGGATTAGGATTTATTTGTTATTTGGTTAGAACATATAAGGCGTATCTAGACAGCCCAATCGGCTAGTATTCATGGTCTTCAAGCCTCCCATTTTTCAACTCCCACCTTCGCTTGGTAATGTTGGGCCTTCCGAGTGATTATTGAAGAAAATATGTCTGCTTTCAACCAAGCATAGTGTTTAGATTGGGTTGTCACATGTTTTAGCCAATGTTAGGAATTAGTATGCATCTTATATATGATAAGTAATATTCGTGGGCTCCAAGATACGAGAAGTCATATGTGATATATTCTAAACTTGCCACTGGAATTAAGGCGGTTTTATCACAAATGACGATATAACAGGCCGACGATGAAACACGTGGTTGCCATCTAACCTGCCGATTTTTATATTGGCCAAACCGCGAGATGTCTAAGCCTACTATGTGAGTTCCCGACGTTGTACAATACTACCGTTAACATGCAAACAGTGGTAAGTACTTTGTATTAAATCCGTCTACACATTTAATCGGGATCCAAGTTTGGCGTCGTACGGTTGAAGAAAAACTGGTACCTCCTTACGAGAATACCGCCGACATGGGAGAAGGACAAGAAGCGATGAAAGCCATCCCAGTGACACCGACGGTGTGTGCTAACTGGAAAGATGAAGATAACATCTGCCCTCGCCAGGGCAAACTTGCCTGTAGCAGCTGTAAGCTAGTCTTGGTAGGTGTAAAGACAATCCCAGCTTATGTGGCCAGAGCCTAACCAGCAACTCTTCAGTACTGCGGCCGCGAATGCCAGGTGAAGCACTGGAGCGAGCACAAGAAGTCCTGCAAGTCTCCGCTGATGAAATCCCACTGGCTCCCGGCTTGGGATCTGGAAGTCCGGCCGCCGGCTTGGTCTCACGGAGCAGCTGCCACCAACCCTCATAACCCGTTTGGGATGGATAAGCACCTCTGGGGCAACACGCCCGCGATGGACTTGCTTCAGCTGCATCGTAACGAGGGAACGGATTACGACAAAGATATTACTATGTTATTCGCAGGTAGGTGATCGGTAGCACTCCTCATTCCGTATAGAGATGTTGATAGGATACAGCGTCCGGGGACTTAAGAAACGTGGTCAAGACGATCCAAAGCCTACCCGATGAGTTCGGCCATCGGATCACTACGACTATCAACGACAGGGAGCCATCGATCACGGCAAGGAACGCAATATTACTTCTGTTGGCAATGAGTACGTTAGAGGAGGAATCTGATCAGACCAGCGTTGAGGTTTTGGCCGAATCTCTCATCCACGTTTGGTATTCTGCCATGATCACGGGAGACATACTATCTCGGCTACAGTCAAAAGTGATGCCGCTCATTGAAAAAGTGTGGCAGCAGATCGCCAGCAGGAAGCCAGGCACCATGCTAGGAAAGACGTGGCATTTCAAGTCAGGGGCTAGTCTCCGCCTGGTACTGAAGAAGGAGGACTGGGCTCGTGCATTGACACTTCTCGACGTCCCCGAACATCTAACGGCTTCGAACGCCCGCAAGATACGCCATGCTATTGTGCTAGCACCTGAAAGAGAAGACTACAGGGATCGGTGGTATTTCAAAGACGCCACACCTTCGATGCGCGTCGCGAAAGAGCGGTTCAGAGAGGACGGCTTAGCCTTACCTTTCGGGCACCCACGTCTCGGTTTCGACTACCCGAATCCGTAAGATGCCACCATATACTACCTTTACTTCTTCACCAGTGATCTTGATTCTAACTCGTGGCAGGACTATATTCCGAGCCGCCAAGTCCTGGCCTATAAACGATAAAGGGGACCCCTTGGGAGGCTGGCCTGACGACGAGGTTAGAGCAACACCATATCGAGCCGCGGAAGATTTATATGGGAGATTGTTCTTCTATCTTCGCGGGATAATGACTTCTTTCATCCAAAAAATCGCTACGGGGAAAATACACTTCCAGCTGTTCAATGTTGACGCTACAGAGCTGGGCCAGCACCTAGAGAAGGGTTCATATGATAGAATCGAAGTAAGAACACTCCTGATAATGTAGAATTATATAAATACTAATCGAACAGACATCCAACATTCCAGACCTCCACTATCTCGGAACACGCGAGACTCTGCGTTGCCTATCGCCCCTGCTCAAGCCGCCCCCGCAAAACCAGCACGCCACCATCGTCCTTATATATCTAAACGCGGTCCTAGACACCATCAATTCCGGCAGCGAGCAGGACGTGCCGCCCGGGATCGACCGCATCTTCCAGTACATGCCCAAGGTGGACCCCGTCGCCTTCGTGAGGAACCCCCAAGGCGCGGAGATGTATCGCGTCTGGGACGCGCGGAACCTAGTCCTGGATGCGGAACCGTTCTTTCGCAGGTGAGCAAAAGTCCCTTCCCTTCCACACTGATTGAAGACATACGTCTCGTCTCGAGTCAACGTTACCAAGACTGACCCTACGCGGCTAGATACATGGCCATGGTTAAGTTTGACCGTATTGCGGAAGAGCTGGGTGTTGCCATGAAGGAAGATAATACGATTGTGGATCCGTGGCCTACTCGTCTCAAGCTTCGTCAAGGACAGCCAGGCGCTCAGGAGGAATTTGCTACTCTTCTGTCCTCATCCTTCAGTGGACTCGAGCGGTATGTTGAGTGGAAGAGAGTATAGAATAGTTGTTTAATAGGGGCTAGTCTGCCATATGGCGTACCTGCCTACCTGGTAAGGACGATGAGTTTTCATGGATCTCGAGTGTGTTTCTATACGATTCTAAAATGTCTTATAATGAAGTTTGTACCCCGAATGAAGATGATCGTTCGACCGTGGCTCTCTATTACCTAAGGGAAGTATTAGGGTATTTCTTTTTGAAGCACTAGCAGCTACTCTTCAAAGCAAAACACAGGCTTGGAACCCCTACTTCAAACCTATCTACGTGTTATTGTTATACTATAGGAAAAGGAAGGAAGGAACTAGTATAATGGGCATGCAAGAAGCGTTGGTAATATGGCTCGAGAGGAATACGAGCTGGAAACAAAATTGAAAAAAAGGAAAACGTACAACACCAAGGATTCGCTGGTCGTCACCGACCCAACTACTAGTTCGGCTGTATCTGGTTTGTCGATGGGAGAGCGGACGGGATCCCGAATTTTCCAGATCATATGGTCGTACGTGAAGGTTCATGGAGTTAATGTCGTATATATTCAGCATCAACAGGATTGAGACTTGAAGCTGTACGTGGGGTGTTGTCGAAGTACGCGCACACCAAAACACCGGACCCCGGCTACCGCGATATATCGATAGAAGTCCGAAACATAGACCCTAGCCTGGTATAATACTTATATAATCCCATTACCTATTCTATACAGACCTGCAGGGCCTGCTGCTCTGTAGATGTAAATCATGCTATTACTCGGCAATAGCGGCAACTCGCTGTCACTATCTATTGTACCTGTGTAATATTTCCCTGACGTGAATCACTGGCCCGGGAAATAGAAATGTTAGCGCCGGATATTCGGCACCTAAGACGTGCTACTTGGTGCTTTTAGGTAGCTATATTAAGCATAGCTGAGCTGTTGCGCAACCTAGAGGTAGGCGAGTTGAAGGGACAGTACAGCGACGAGGCTGCGACGAGACTAGTAGAAAACTGTACAACGTAAAGCTGTAGCTTCAGTAAGCGAATTATTTTTGAGAGAAGAAGGCAAAAGCTCAATGAGTATGAAATATCAACGGTATTTCTAGATTGTTTGTCGAATCCATGCACTAGTTAGGGGGTACCGTGTGACACGACGGCGAACTAAGAGAGAATTAGGTAAATTGGAGCGGCCTACTTAGAGAGCTTTAGAATTACTTCTCTGTCCAGATAGGTTAATTTTGCGTAAACCACAGGAATTCTACATGAGATTGTTGCATTGGTTTCACCAAAGATCTTGGATCGGATCGGGGATCGGATCGCCAAGCCGGACCCCGGCCGATAATGTTACTTTTGGTTGCCGGGGAGATACGAGAGTCGGGACAAAACAGGAAATAACCTTAGAAGCCTGCGTTTTAAACCCAGGCTTACGCCACCACGATCTTTAAGCTATCTGGTTGTTTAGATCACTGAATTGCATTCTTCAAAAGCTATTTTGGATTTTTAAATTTTATATATGCATTTTTAATCTCTATCGATATATACTGTTACCTTATCATCGGAGAAAAGCATGTTATTGACGTCGTCGCAAGTCTCGATTCTGATAACGTCAGGAACCGGTACGGTGAAAAGAAACCCCTGCAGAAGATAAACATGGAGATCAACCGGCTAATATCGAGGTCTTCTGGAATGCGCAGTTGTCTTATGTACCGCGGCGCTATTCCTCAGCGGCTATGTGATCCAGCAGCGGACGCTCCGCGACCTGCGGGCCGCCATCACATACAACAGAGAGCCCCGGCCGAGCCCCAAGATCTACCTGCCGGACCGCTTCAAGACGTCGACCACCGAGCTCGAGGACGGGACAGTAGTCGCGCTCGACGACCCGCGGCTCGGATCGAGGCGCAGGGTAGACGCGGCGAAGGAGGACGACATCATCATCGTGCGGCCCACGTTTCCGGACGAGAAGCTGCCGGCGCAACAACAACGACAACAACAAAGACCGGGCATGTTCAAGAAAGCTGCTGCGGCGGCGGCGGCCGTTGCTGGATCCCTTGGGGAAACGCAGGAGGATGGAGACAGTACCGCGAACACGCAGAAGCCGGTCAGCCGGGCCGAGAGGAGGCGCCAGATCAAAGAAGAGATCCGAAAGTTGTCAGAGGGCCAGGAGCCGGTGTACTACCAGCGTCGGCTGTGGTAGCCAGATCGCCCTCCCCTGGCATGATGCATGAAGTTGGGTTTCTGCTGTAATATTGATATATCATTGGGTTTTTGTTTACGGCTAACGTACACACACACACACACACATACACACTGGGACATGTGGGAAGGGGTCGTCTGGTAAAAATTTGGGGGTCGACTTGCAGATGAGATCTTCCCTACGCTAATGTACATTCGGTATTTTGGGACATGACGCACATGACAACGGCAGTTTGTACAGTTAATTTATGAGGTTACGGGTTACAGGTTGGGTTTTTTTTACTAGAATGGCAAAAGGAGATTATACCTTGTACCTTGGGAACGAAGATAATGCCATAAGGGAAGCTTTTTAGAGCTGACCTGTCGATGATCGATGATCAATAGCTTGCAATGTCTTATCCTTATCCCAACTCACCTAGTCCGTCTAGGTCATGCGCTGAAGACTTATCATGGAGGATTGTCATATGAAGTCGCTGAAGGTTGCGGGTTAGGTCTCACGCGAGAGATGCAGGTGATTGATTGCCTGATAAGGAAATACCCGGGCATCGGGTATCCACGACGAGTCTATCGTTGGCTAACAGAGCCTACGGTTACTGCCGAGCTGCAGAAGTCGTTCATCGATTCAGGAACAAAGAAACCCGAGGCGTCTACGATCTAGACCTGAAGTATCTAGCGTAGTTTCTGAGGCTGTGTTCTGATGGATGCACGGTTCGATTGGAGATAATTCGTAGGAAGCCGGGACAAGTTCTTGGCCCGAAAAAGCGTAGGAGTTGGAGTTGTACATACGCGTGTACTGCGGGTCATGTATGTAGGTAGATTCGGATGTGATTTGGCTCCTATCTTGCACCGAATACGTGTCTGGCTATCTCATTTCCCTCACTTATATAGACGGAAGGACAAGATGATGAGGAGCCACTAGCTAGGAGCTCTCTGTCTTCTACACCGACATATCAGAGACACTCAAATAGGGGGTCGGGCTTAAGAGCGTAATATCAGGTACAAGTAGTTGAGTGATGAGTTGTCTCGTTTCTCAAACAAGCTTGAGCAGGTTTCTACTTACCTATGTAGGCGGGCCGCAGTACATCACTAGGATATGCAGAGGTAAGGTACCTTAAGAGGCATTGTACATGAGCGTTTAGCCAGGAACGCCAGGGCAGCCAACCATCAAACATTGGCATACATTGCGTTATAATGTATGGACCTACAGTATACACATGCATTACATTAGGTGGTGTATGCCCAAGCACGCGACAAGAAGCGACACCATTGGCAAATAAATATGACCATTACGAGTTCTTGTTTACCTCTGAAGTCATTGATGCTGTCACCTTTGAAAGCCTCAACAGAAATGCGGTATTATTTGTGCTTCAGCCCATCGTCGAAACAATGTAAGATAATGTTCACGATACGTGTAAAATGTAGGAAGCATCCTTGTCTATAGGCAAAATTAACCCCGCTAACATCGTCATAATCTATGTCCGATAAGCCCCGCCGTGTATAAAAAAGGATTCCTTTAACCCTGCGGCTAGTCTTCTTATTACAAGTCCCAGAATGTAACTCTTGGCACTGTTTGCGACAAATCGAACATAGTGCCATCGCTGCTTTTATATACCTCTCACTGTAAAAGCCTCTCCTCTCAGGATACAACCTTACCGAATTGTGGTGCCTTGAGTGGAACTAGACCGCAATCTACCAGTCTACCAAAGGAGTGGGGAATACCTACCCCCGCACTTCTTTTTGGAGACCAAAGCAAGAAAGCGGGCAACCACGACCCAGGACTAATATATGGACTAATCTTGCACGAGGAAAGAGCAACCAGCCCAGTAGGGTCGCACCTTCTGAGAGATATGGCTCACAAGCGGGGATAGCTCAGTTGGGAGAGCGTCAGACTGAAGTCAAACTTCAAGTCTCATGACATCTGAAGGTCGTGCGTTCGATCCGCACTCACCGCATTACTTTTTCATTTTTGTTCATATTCCTGTTAGATTCAAGTCTTTTAGCGTCTAACGATTAGGTTAAGAGATCTAGACAAGCGGACTCGCATTGAAGGATGGACTTAGACCTCAATCCTTAAAGAGGTTACTCAAATTTAACAGGTACATAAGTCTTGCACCTATACTCAAGTCTTGAGCATGAGTAAAACTAAGTGCTGCGGAGGACCCGAGTTTATACAAGCCACTTCTCTGTAATATTCATGACCTCCAAACATTTACACTATCCTCACCCAACTTCGACTAACTTCACTTTTCTTTAGGAAGTCATACTTCAGCCTCCCATACTCTGTCAATTGCGTCTGAACGAAGTAGGGAGACCCGTTCTAATCATAACCTGACGGTGGACTATAGTCGCTGCCATTACTAATAGACAGCCCACCAACTAGACGATATTGCTCCTAACGGCGCACGAAGCTGCTCTCGGAGAGAAGGGCTGATAGCTTAGAGGATTTGCGCGATAAGCTGACGGCATGGTGCTGTAAAGGGCTTCCTCATCCCCGGCGCCTTGTGCAGTTCCACGTGGCAACTACATACAGTTGGGAGTCAGCAGAATTTGTCTCGAGCGAACGCTAACATATCACATCCCCAAGGAGCATCAGGGCCTCAGGTAATGTCACTAGTCACCGGTGTGGTAACCAACCGGCGTCGTTGGCGTGTCCTTCCGACGGTACCGGCGCCGGGGGTCAGCACGCAGATAGTAATGCGATGACGGCCGGCACTAGACCGGAACCAAACCGGAACCTAAAGGGCAGCAACTGTGGCTGGGCGTAAATATGTGACAGGTAAGATGTCGTGTGCGTCGCTTCGTAGGCAAGATGTGATACTCGGCCACGACACTTCCGTTTCAAGGAACCTCTAATTCAATATCAAGAGTTGTGTATCATACTCTGTAAGTGTTGAAGAGCCGCATCGACACGACCTGCTGGGTATGCTTGGTCAAAGGCCCGTTCCTACCAACTCATTGATTTGTTACGACGTAACCATCAGGTAACATACATTATAAGCAGCAGAGAAAAAGGAAAGAAAAGCTGTGTGGTTAAAGCAGCGAGGCATTTAATACGTCGGTACATTCAAGTACGGATATTCAAACTCAGGGGTCTCTTCACAGCAAGTCAGCTTCTGCGGTACCTATCCATCAGCCCATTCGCTGTAACACAACCCCGATTAGTACTATAGTAGGGCTCTCCAGGCCAAGTCACAATACGATACCTTTTATCCATTTTATCCAATCGTAGTTTATACACTGGTAGTAGTGGGTTTGAAGACGGACGGATCTCCGTTTAAACAAAGTATAGTGGAGTAGCTGAGTTGTCGTAATGTATTAGGTACGAATTTATCATTCTGTTCCTCTTTTCGTCTTTGTCCCCAACCCACCTCCACCTCCACCTCCATCTCCATCTGCTCCCCCTCACCACACATGTACCTAACCAACTACTAATCGGGTATCGGCAAAGATGTAGACATTCTCCAGAGTTCAAGATGGAAATACTCCTCCTATGCACAAACTGTTGCAGTAGTCGAACCTGTGTTACGAAAGACCACGGCCAGGGCTCTCACGGGTCCCACGGCTGGCTATCGTGACGCAGGTCGCAGGTCGCAGGTCGAACCTGGAGAGAAGGTAGCACGGCAGCAGAGAACACCGAGGCCAATAAGACCGGACCAGTCTACCAAGTACCTATAGAGAACTTGTGCATACATATACATATGTAACCCCCCCATCCGCCATCGTGGGTGGTAGCAGGGTGGGATGTATGGTGTTCATCGTGTTCCCTCCCTTTCGCTCCTCGTTCCCGTTCTTGTCCTCCCAGACCTTCCCTATCCTAGCAGCCCTCTTCTGCAACCCTCACGTGTGCCCTACATAGTGCACCACACACTACCTCTCTTCAAGGTTTATCTAGCCTATAACCTGGAGGTGTGCCTATGTGTTGAAGTAGTGGTGTGCTCGCCTCTTCATCGTGACTAGCGTCTCGTCCGTTGTGAACCCTACTTACATGCGCTCTTCTGAGTAGGGCTACCACTCCAGACCTACCTTGGCAGCTCAGGCGCCTCCTTGGGCCAAGTTATCTAGTGCTGATCTGTCGTCGTGCTTGACTACATGATTACGACGTACTGATCTACTTTCTTTCCAACCACCTTACCGCCGCCCTCCTTCTGTGCGCGACGGGCTTTGAATGATAAGGGAGCTGTTGGACTAGATGCGCAAAGTCTTCTCACCAAATCTTCCTCCCTAACACTACCTACCTCACCGTATTTGGTTCGAAAGATTTACACTTCCCACTTAACATCAACACGATGGCTACCGAAACAGCTATCCAAAACGGCTTGCCCCGTCTGGACCGTTTGAGCGCCGAGGATTTCGAGACGGCCTCTATCCGCTCGGTCGCTCCATCTTATAGTATGGCACCTGCTTCACCAATCCTAGGGGCACGGTGGGCAGTAGTACTAACTGAGGGACTTATTCTAGTCTCCGAGGCGCCATCGTACCACTCGATGCTGCTAACGAACGAGAGCGTGCCCGAATACACGCCCCCGGAGCCGCGAGGCTCGTCGCTGGCCTCACCGCCACGCTACGCGGCATCGCCCTCCATGCTCAACGTCTCGTCCGCGCCGACGCCGACGCCGATGACCTCGACGTTTGCGCCGGGTGCGGGCCTGCCGCGCATACCCTCGCCGCGCCGCCGCCACGACGTGCCGCACCTCCACCACTTCTCGATCCCCACGTGGTCCTCCATGAACAGCAACCCGACCGCGCGCCACTACCAGAGAGTGGCCCACCGCCGCGTGTCTGCGGCCACCGGGGGAAGACAGGGCTGGTCGGGCGTCGAGAACGCCCTGCGCTCTGCGGTGGATCGCATCAACGCTGCTGCTGCTGCCGCTGCCGCCGAGGCGGAGGACGCAGGTAAGATCCGACCTCTGGAAGACCCGTACCTGGTTGGCGAGGAGGCGGCTGCGAGGGCAAGGCAGGAGAGGCTGGCTAGGCAGAATGGCGAGGATGTCCTGATCCGCGAGGAGAGACGGTGGGATTGGTTTCTGGGTGAGTTTCTCCTTTTATCTTTTATCGCCTCTTCCATGATGCGCTGCCTCTGTGCGTAAATGGCGTACTATGGAGCCCCTTAATAGCCTGAGAGCTGTTCGGCCAATTTGGTATTTGAATGCCATGTGCTGACGATAAGCCGAAACGAACAGGCCAATCCAAGGACTGGGACGAACGAGACCGCAGTTGGAACGCCTTCAGTAGTAACATCAGCAACATCGATAACCGTGGGAGGTTTGCTCGACGCTTTGGCCGATAACTTGACTATTGGTCAATACCTGACCCGCGTCAGCCCCTTTATTTATGAAACAGCATCCTCGAATTTGCCCGGTCCACTTCGGCTGGAGGTGACCTGAGAGATCATGACCGATGGCATCCACTCCTTTTATGAATCGCTTCATTTCCTATTACTCATCATCATTCGCATTTGGGCGGCGCTATTTTGGCGTCAATCGGGCAGCTAGACTGGTTCAGGTGACATATTCCACTTCTGACTCTGGGTTCCAACACGTGAGGTGTTCATATAGATGAATGGATGAAGGTCACGAGATATGCCGGATAGGGACACCCCTTTTATTTTTATTTACCATTCCTTTAGGCTACCATAGCTAGCCAGCTCCTATTTAGTAACAATTCAACACAATTTCGATGTTAACCTGTCTGTAATGGTAATATGACGATGACATCAAAATTTTGATATTTCGAGTTGTCCTGTCCCCTACTATAAGACCAAGTCAAACCGACCAAATCTTGACCTGCCGAGCATCAATGGTTCTATTAGCCATCCGTAGTTCTACATACCCACAAAAACGCCATCGACCATGCAGCTATTGATTACACTTTGCCCCTTATAGGCTGGCTTTTGTTTTATGCCCTTTCATAAGAAGATCAGGTGATAATTGTGAATGAGGTGACCATTCGAGTTTGAGTAGCTTAGCCTCTGCTCTTGGTGTTGAGGATAAGGGCAACGATGAGACTAGATGCAATTAGCAGTCATATCCATTAGTATACGGGACCTAGGGGACTTACCCATAAAGTCCGAGAACTTCTCCGAAAATGAGGATTAGGACCATGCCAACGAATACTCTCGACTGTTCCATGTATGCGCGAACACCCATGTCGCCAACGACGCCGATACAGTATCCGGCTGCAAGACCCGTCATTCCGACTGCGATTCCGCATCCTAGGTGCAAGAAGCCGCTATTCCACGGATGTTAGCTCCCATGTTCCATGCTTCCAATCTTATTATTCGATGGTAAAACGACAGGACGCACCTAAATAAACTGTAGCTTTGTTGCGAGGGTGGTGCCATATCCTCAGCAATCAGGACGGCGATGACGAGGGAGTAGACGGCGATAATTCCGGACATGACGACGGGAATCAAGCACTGTAACGATTTCGCCGGATTAGAAAACGTTGTTGGGTATGTATATAGCCTGGGAAATAACGAACCTTCATGATCAGGTCCGGTCTGAAGGTGCCCACGCCTGCAATACCGATTCCCGACTTCGCCGTTCCGTACGCTGCGCCGATGCCTATAGTTGAGTTTCCATCTTAGTACGAAATGTTTGTAGAGTATGTAGTTCGGGGTGATCGAAAGGGAATGCTACGTACTGCCAAAGATCATGGCAGCCGCAATACCGGCCTATAATTGAGAGCAGCGTCAGTTTGTGGTTTGAGAACTTGGAGGTCTCTTCCCGGGGGAGCTTACCATGCCGATAAAGGGAGCGAACTTGGGCGCGATCAACGATTCGTCGGCCATTGCGGATATGGTTCTTGTATGGTGATCTCTGAGTGAGGTTAGAGAAGAAGGAGAAAGACTGGCGCTCCCGGTAAGTAAAATGGGGGTTTGTCGTCGAGCCTGTCGAGCAAGAGATCGAGTATGGAGCGTTGCGAAAGCGTTATGGAAACTAAGCTTAGCTGCCTTGCATCGCGAATAACCATACAGGACAACACGTGACCAGAATGATTATATAATGCATTGGCATATTTCGTTAAGCCAATAATGCCTATTCCTTCGTCTCAAAACCCCCACATATTGTTATCTGAACTGCATCATCATTTGAGTTATGCATTGAGTTACGAAGCTTGTGAGCTGTAAGCTATGAGCTATTCTTGTTTTTGAATTTCAATATCTGCGTAACAATCGCAACATAAGTCTTCATACGTACATGGACTGACTCTGGAATCTATAAAATTAGAACAATTGAATCGTATTTTGAAGGATCTGACGAAGAAGCTGTTGTATTCCTTCGACTGCAAATAATTTTGAAACTCGCAAAGAGAGACATAGCGTTGTATATTCGTGGTGTATATTCGTGACAGTAAATATTAAAGTCGTCATCTCCAGTATGTCACTAACACATGGGATGCATTGAGTTGATATCCGTCTTGATATCCGTACCCGAGCGTAGATTCGCTTTCCGCTAATGCCGAGAAGGGATTAATTCTTCAACTAAAGTTTTTTTTCTCCTTTTCTTTCTTCCAAGTATCACTAACTGCCCATTGCACTTGCGACCACGAAAACGTTGGTAAGTGACAGGTGATACTATTAGAAATAGAAAGTACCTCCTTAGCATAGTTCCATATAATCATACCTAAAATTGGAGTAAGAGAATACATACATGTATTCATTAGTTCCATGTCTCCTTTTACCTATGTAGGGATTCCGAACCCGATAATGACCCGAACTTGCTAGTGTCCACTTATAGGCACTTACAGGCACCTACAGGCAAGACCAAAGCCGGGGACGCCAATGAGATCTCCCTGTAACCCGTGGACCTTGGACCTTAGCAGACTGGCCCAGTCGATGTACTCTTCTAATCCTTGGTCCTTGGTCCTTGGCTGCTTGGTATCAATCAGACGGCAGAGAACTGTGCAGTGCAGATTACCGTACATTGTATTATTCCGTACAGCGCCCATCAAGTCTTCCATACCCATACCCGACCTCTCCCTTCCTATCCTTCAACCCGCCCTCATTCGATTCGATGCCGACGTCGCTATCATTACTTCCTGCTGAATTACTTGTCATCTCGAATCATTGGCGACTTGCAATCAATTATTAATCCCGCCCGAGGCCTGACGATTAAGGCGAGGAAAGGGGAGGAGAAGAAAAAAAAACCTGGGGGGGAACACCAAAGACAAGAAATCGGGAGCAGGATATCGCTCGCAACATCTCTCGGCCGTCCACCACGGCGGTGAGTCCGTCGTCAGTGTCGGCAACCACCTCTTCATTTTCATCTGCGGTCGACGCCGGTCTCTGTCTAGGTCCCCGGCCGCCTAGGCTATTGCAAAGAGTAAGTTACCTTCCGTCGCACCCCCTGGATCCTGTCATATTGATACGAAGATGCACTTGCGTGTGTGTGCGTGTGCGTGTGTGGGTATGCGGGTGTGATGTTTTTGTGCAACCTTGACGGCACAGCCATGCCATTCGACAATTTTTTAATCGCTTATAAGACTTGGGCCGGCGTATTTGCTCTGCTGACCACGTAACCTCTTCTTCTTTAGGACCGCGAGAATGGCCGATTACCAGTACGACCAACGCCGATACGGTTCGTCGTCCGGCAACCAGCGAGATGCCGCCTTCTCCAACATTTTCGGTTCTCACCCTCCTCCAGGCCGAACTGGGACCTCGACTTCTTCGCCGCCTATGCAGCCGCAAGACGGAAGGACACAGACCATGTCGTCCATGTCTAGCAACCAACCCGACATGCAGCGCCGACCCCCTCCGCGGCCCCAGCGGACAGGAGGCTACGACGAAAGCGTAGCGCCGCGAACTCGAACTATGGATACGAGTATGGCCAATGGTTACTATCAGAGTCAGCGGAATCCCTCTGGAGGCTACCCCCCTCAGAGTCAAGGGCAGTATGGGAGGGCGCCGCCTCCTGGTCCGAATCAGAGGCCGTATCCTGGCCCCCCGCCACAAGGACCTCCCCAAGGACCTCCCCGATTCGATTCGAGAGGACCGCCTCAGTCGGGATACCCCCCGCGAAACCCAGTCCCAAGATTTTATCAAGGCGGGCCCGGTTCTGCTCCCGGTTCTGCTCCTTCTATGCGTGACGATCCTTATCGCTCTCAGTCTCTCGCGAGTGTACCACGGCAGCCCGTATATCAGCCGCCGCCCGGCTCGTATCAACAACCTCAGAATAACTTTAGGCAGTCCCCGAACAATGCCATGTCCTCGAGGACAACGGCGCAAGGTCGAATAGTGCCCGATCGCCACGACGATAGATCAATGTCTATGACCGGCTACCCCCCAGACCGCGACGCACACCAGATGATGAGTGGCCGAGTGATCCCCAACCGCACGAGAGCTCCCTCGAGCGAGACTCCCACGATGAACGGCAATTCAGGTGGATTCCCTAGTGCAAACGGGTACCCTGCTGCGCCAGGAACTGCGACGAGGACGATGAGCATGGCTTCGTCGACTGTGGCCGGTGATCATAGTCGTACTATGTCTATGGCTAGTACCATTGTTCCTGAAACCTCCGAGCAGGCCCGACAGCAGCTGGTGCACCGACCGTCGATATCGTCGAGATCGATTGAGGGCGAACGACCTCCTACTGCCAAGATCCGACCGCCCTTGGTTTACCCTGCGCTTCTCTCGAGGGTTGCTGAATGCTTCCGGCAAAAAATAATCACGGGAGAGCGGACGAAGAACGAGTTGACGTACAAGAATGCTTTTAGCGGTTCCGAAGCCGTTGATGTGCTATCATACATTATTAGGACTACGGACAGGAACTTAGCTTTGCTCTTAGGTCGAGCTCTAGATGCGCAGAAGTTCTTTCACGATGTCACCTACGAACACCGATTACGAGACTCTACGGCAGAAATGTATCAGTTCAGGGAGACGCTCATGGACGAACCGGAAGAGAAGCATCCTGTGAATGGTGTATTCGTCTTGCTCTCCGAATGCTACTCGCCGACATGTACAAGGGACCAGCTCTGCTACTCCATCGCGTGCCCTCGAAGATTGGAACAGGTGTCGCGACTGAACCTCAAGCCACAGGTGGGATTGAAGAAAGATCAGGACGCTACGCTGAACGATGATGCGGACCAGACGGACGAGCAGAAACTCTGGATCAACACAGTTCCTAAGGAGATTGCCGAAAGCGTCGGCGACAGGGAAAAGAAGAGGCAAGAAGTTATTAGCGAAATTTGCTACACCGAGAGAGACTTCGTCAAGGACCTCGAATACCTCCGAGATTTCTGGATATTGCCGCTCCGGTCGAAGGGCTCGCCTATTCCCGCCGCGAGGAGGGAACGTGTCGTGCAGAATATCTTCAGCAATATCATCGACCACCCCAGCATCCATTCGGTCAGTTCTAGGTTTGCCAAAGCTTTGACAGACAGGCAGCAAAAGAACCCCGTTGTAAGGAACGTGGGTGATATTTTCTTAGAGATTGCTCCCCAGTTTGAGCCATTTATATTGTATGGTTCGAAACAGTTAGAGGCCAAGTTCGAATTCGAAAATGAGCGGTCAAGCAACCCGTACTTTTCCAAGTTCGTCGAGGAGATCGAAAGGAGGAAAGAGTCGAGAAAGCTGGAGTTGAACGGTTATCTCACCAAACCGACGACAAGATTAGCACGATATCCCCTACTTCTAGAGAACGTACTGAAATACACGGAAGACGGCAATCCCGACAGGGAGGATATTCCGAAAGTCCTGGTCATGATCCGCGACTTGCTAAGCAGAGTCAATGCTGAGTCCGGCAAGGCTGAGAATCGTTTCAACCTACGCCGGTTGCATGAGCAACTGAAATTCCGCCCGGCCGATCGAGTCGACCTCAAATTGACAGAGGACGGGCGTGAGCTTGTTTTCAAGACTCAGTTCAAGAAGTCACCTGCGGATCCTACTGATATCACGGCCTTCTTGTTCGACCACGCTGTTCTTTTAGTACGGATAAAACAAGCTGGCAAGGGAGAAGAAGTAAAAGCGTATAGGAGAGTAAGTTGTGGTATAAGTTTCACGTGCCCAGATTTAATGGCTAACTTGAGTTTTTCAGCCTATACCGCTAGAGCTACTCTCTATCAAGGAAATGGACGAAGTCATCCCGCAATCGGGCGTCAAGCGAGCATCGTCGAATTTACCTTTCCGCGGCAAAGATTCTGACAAGAAAGGTGTGGAAGGCTGGCCGATAACCTTCAGGCATCTAGGTAAAAACTACTACGAGCAGGTGTTATACGCGTCGAATCAGACGGCCAGGAAAAAGTGGCTCGAGTTCATAGATACAGCTCAGCAGCGCCTTCGATCACGGGCTGATTTCTTTAACGTCAATACCCTCTCTTCCAATTTCTTCCAAGCTGGGAATCTTGTCAACGCCGTTACACCTTTCGGTATGGTTACAAGCTATCCTAGATGCCGCACAGCGCTAACTGCATTACAGATGGCGGTCGCAAACTCATATATGGTACAGATCATGGTATCTACGTTTCTGATCGTAAGGTGAAGGACCAGGTGCCGAAGCGTGTCATCGAAGCCCAACATGTCACCCAAGTGGATGTGTTGGAAGAATACGGCTTGCTACTAGTGCTGTCGAACAAGACACTCTTGTCATACTCACTCTCGGCCTTAGACCCGAATGAGCCAACACTCGCAAAGAGACCTAAGAAGATTCAGAGCAACTGTAATTTCTTCAAGACGGGTATTTGTCTAGGTAGACATCTCGTCTGCTGCGTCAAATCTAGTGCGCTTTCGACGACGATCAAGGTGTACGAACCCAACGATTCGATGAGTAAGGGCAAGAAGCAAAAAGGGTTCGGCAAGATGTTCAATGCTGGACAGGACGAGCTGAAAGCATTCAAAGAATTCTACATCCCCACCGAGTCGTCGTCTGTGCACTTCCTCAAGAGCAAGCTCTGTGTGGCGTGTGCTCGAGGTTTCGAAGTCGTCTCGCTTGAGACTCTTGAGACGCAATCGCTACTTGACCAGGCCGACACTTCGCTCGACTTCGTTGCGAGAAAGGAGGGTGTGAAACCGGTCCATATAGAACGCCTTAATGGGGAGTTCCTTCTCAACTACACCGAATTCTCTTTCTTTGTCAATAGGAACGGCTGGAGAGCGAGACCAGAATGGCGTATCGATTGGGAAGGAATGCCGCAGGCTTTTGCGTTATCGTACCCGTGGATTCTGGCATTCGAACCGAACTTCATCGAGCTTAGGAATATTGAAAGTGGCGCGGTTCATATTGTTCCGCACAAGAATATCCGGATGCTGCACAGTAGTACACATGAGGTATGTTACATCTCGATCTTCAACCTTATAGGAGAACTGAGTACTAATCCCTTGCAGATCCTGTTCGCGTACGAAGATGAATCTGGCAGTGACGTCGTCGCTGCACTTGACTTTTGGAAGAACAACCGAAAGTCGGAGATGCAATGATTCAACTCAGCTCTACTTTTTTGTCAATCAAAACCTAGGCCGGGCACTTTGCTCGTTCCTAACCCTTGCGTGGCTTTCACTCATCTGGGAGATTTCAATGCGGCCCACGACCGTTGTAGGACCAGGGAATACTGGATAAAGCATGCGAATCATCGTGATATGCGGGCTAGCACGTATGTCTTGTTGTCTATCCGGCCAGCATATTTCAATTTTCATTCTTTTCTTTTTCCTTTTCCGCCCTCATTGTTTTGAGAATGTCTTCAGTAGCGAGGAAATCGTTATCCTTTTAATAGCCTTTAAAGCTTTTCCGGATTTGAAAAGGTCGGCTACGAGACATCAACTTGGATCGTGCTGGAGCCTCTTTAGCAGCAAGTCTGACTTCTTTGTGACTTCAAGAAGGAGGAGGGGGGGACGATACGGAGAAGTAAAGTCGTAACGGTAATGCCAGCCTGCAGCGAGCTGTGAGTGAGATGAGATGAGTGTAGACGGGGGGTCGTGTTTGCGGACAAGCGATATCAGGCGCGCATGGCCATAAGAGGAGGGCAGAAGGAAGTGAGAGAATATGAAATAGATGAGTGAGTGAGCGAGAGAATGAGTAAGGCGAATCAGGTCATTTCGTGCCTCGAAAGGAAGGGTGTCGGTGAAGAGAGAGGGGAGGATGTGTCTACAACTACCTAGCCCGCGTAATCACAACAAAGAAGCCCGAAGCCCAATGTTCGTGTCTCTTTTTCCTTTTTCTTTGTGCTGCCTTGTTGATCTTGCTGTAGGTAAGAGGTGATGGATGATGTGATTAGTCCTTGATTCTATTCATGTCTCGAGCTGAGGCTTGATCTAGATCGTCCTGCGAGGTACTTCTCACTACTACTACTATTACTTCCTTCGCTATCCGCCATCCGAGTTTCTATCTATGTTGACTGATTCAGTCGTGATAAGCCTCCTCGCCAATTGCCCAAACTCAGATGGCTCCCGGCTGCCGGGTACAGTAAACAAGCTTCGTCTACTCCTTGGCTCTGCCTGATAGTTGGGACCGTGGGGGGTATATCTTGAAGGCCGAAACATTGCTTAGACTTACCCGGCAGGCTAAGCATACATAGGTGAGTTTGGTCTTTGATCGGAGGCTTTTCTCTAGCTGAACAATGGCGTTTGGTGGGATTATTGGTCTTCACATGCTTATCTACATCTCTTACGTACTAAGAAGCCAAGCTCCAGAGCAGAGAGAGAGTCATACACTATAGCCACACGCACGTTCTTCCTAACATGGCTCTTCCCCTCTCGGCGACGCAGATTGTTTTTCGGATGCAAGCTGAGTGCGTGCTGGGAAGTCGGAGCTACTTTGTTTAACTTTTGAACGTCTGGATGGGACATGGATGGATATCAACCAGCCAGCCACCTTTAGACAGCTCCTATCCCTGGCAGCTAAGCTAACCCGCAAAGCGTTGGTAGGGCAGCACCGCAAAGCTATGCAATGCATACATACCTCTTATGTATGCATAGCTTCATCGCAGCTTACCTACTTGCATACCTACTTACTTACCTACCTAGGTACATATCTGCACAGTAACTCACGCGTGGCTAACTGTGTGGTTCGACGGGAGATGTTCCTGCTAAGAGAGGACTAGGAAGTTCCAGAACGAGCTTCGGGGAATTTCCCGCCTTAGCTAGTAACCACCCTGGGGGACACGCGGATCATTTGTGCTGCTGAGTCTGTATGTCTTGTGTGTCTTGTGTGCGTGCGTGTGTATGTGTTGTGAGATCCCACGCTCGGGCCCACCTGTGTGTATGGTACTATGAGAGAAAAAAGCTCCGAGAGCTCGCGTGGTGAAACGGTTCGAAACAAGATGAGTGACGGTTCCGGTACTTTAACACCTGGGCATGTAGTAGGTAAGGGGAGAAGAAATAGAGCCATGTGGGAATCTGAAGAAACAGATGCACGTTTCTCATGTCTAGTATGTCTACTTAATTAATCTACCTACTCATGTCTTGCTCCCGCATCCCTTGCGTATAGGGGTAGTGGACGCTCCGTATCTAGATGACAATACTGCATGTAGTACGACCGCAGCTTGTTAGAGAGAACTGCATAATATATAATGTAATAGATGCAAACAGCCAGCGGTTCCAGGCAGTCGGTGCTGCATCGTGCGAGTCCAGAAAACCGGGAACGGGACCTTGGTCTCGGTGGAGTCCGCGCGCTTCTCATCTTTCTCATATTCCTCTCACCCTCCCCAGATTTTTTGAGTTTTAGCGGGATGAGGTCCGCCTGGATCGTCGCGCTACGATTTTTGTGGTCTCTTTTGGATATGCGGTGGAACAGAAAAATAGATCACGATCGGGACGGTCGGGGTGGTAGTGTCGAGCTAGCAGGTAGCTTAACTTTAGCTATGTATATGGGAGAGCCGCTATCCAACGCTATGGGAGCTATCATCCGACTTTCGTATACGGTACTATGTGATTCATTGTCAGCTCCTGGTTACCTCATGATTCAGTAGCTCTTATATAAACAGAGGGTTTTCTCTCTCTCTAACCTCTATCTTCGGACCTCGTACCTGTCTGTTAAAGTTTATATAAATCTCTTGGTACCTTCAAGCTATACATTGTCTCATCTAGACTGATCTTAAGATCCCATTATATAACGTCTCACGTCGAGCTCTTCCTCTTCCACCAACTCAGCTCTGTCTTCAACTCAACTCTTCGCCTCGGGGCTTCCAATCCTGAACATACCAAGTCATAATGCATTGCTACTGTGCCAACTACTATGTAAATTACTCCCTGATACCCCTTTCATGCCGAAGGTCCTACGTCATTATCGGTAGCTAACCGAGCGAAACAGGGAGCAACCCATTGCCAGAACAAGGTTACAGAATTCGGACAGCGGTGCAAGCTGTGCACAGTACGTTACGTCTCGTAACCTACCTACCTACCTAGCCCATCTTTGTTTCTGTCCAGCTACACTTCTCTACCGAAGCGAACGAATGCTGACGGCGAGGTCGAAATAAATAGGTCATGAACGAAGGCAGGCCGGCGAAGCACGACCTGTTCAAGATAACGTCCAACGACTACGCCTACGACAGCGAGGCCGTGGAGGCGGACGAGGACGATTCGAGCCGGGAAGACAGCAACAGCAGCCGCGGCCACTCGAGGGAACACAGCAAGGGCTCTTCCAAGTGAAGAAATGTGTATTTTTTGGAGGTAAGGGGGCACCACGTATGACGACAGTCGCACGTAACTATTACCTACCATCGGATGTTCGTCATAGACCGGAAGAGAGCAAGAAAAAGACACCGATCCTAGGAGGAGCGGTGGTAATCTCGGTTCCCCAGACGTGTGGATTGGGAGCGAGTAATGTGGCTTTCTTTGATGAAGAAATAGGAAGGAGTGGGGTGGAGGCTGAAGGGACGAACGAGGCTAATCGCCTCGAGGATGTAATAGAAGATCTCTTATGTCTCGAATCCTTCGCTAAATATTTCCCCGGGTCTGGAGGCGTTTAATGGCTATGGGTTGGGCTGGGTTAGGAAACTGGACTAGGTACGGATCGGGATGGATCTCACGAGGGACGTGGGTAAAATCGGGCTCTAGGGACATGGAAAAAGGGAAGGGGGGGACTTTTTCACATCTCGATATCTCCTTACTGTACCTGAGGTACCAAGACTAAGACTCTATTTCGCCTCCGCTTCCAACCGACGTATAGCAAATTCTTGTGATCTGTATACACCCGTGTGACGTGAAGTCACGAAGGCAAAGTCGCGAATTACACCGGAGACGCCACGATCGCGAAATCGTCATATCACAGGGTGTGTAGCACAGCTTCTGTAGCAAGTCCTGAGTAAGCATCGGTAAGCGCTTGTGAGATGTGCGCGCTAGATATGTCTCGCCTGTAGGTAGTTTCGTGGGGTTTCGGATGACGGGCTTGCTTGGCTTCTGTGATCTGTGATATCGCGGCTCTGTCTCGTCGAATCCGACCGCGTATCACGAGGCTGAAGGAGAAGAAGAAAAAAAAGAGACCGGCGAGACTTGATAGTGTGATGTAATTCGCATGACAAACAAGAAAACGAACAGAAAAAATGCACATTAGTATCTTGGTATCATTCTCTCTCTCTCTCTCACCGCAATTAACGCCATGATAGACCGCTCCCAACACTTTCTCCGCTTCCTCGACAGCAGCAAGCGAATCACGAGCCTTGCTAACTCCAGCCTGCTTTCAGCTCAGATCGACTGAGACTTGCTTGCTTTTGCACCGGAAGCTGTATATATACACATGAGCTCATAAACATATGTATACCCCACGATCCAACTCGTCACCTGCCACTTGTCACTACCTTTACTTGTGGCCCTGCAGGTGCCACTCGAACGCCTTCCGGAACAGGTCCTTGCCGCCCCCCACGACGGTCTCGCCGTGGCACGGGATGATCGTGTCGAAGTCCCAGGCGTCGACGCGGCGGACGCTCTCGTTGAAGGCGGCGCGGTCCCCCCTGCTGATGACGTACCAGAGGAAGCGCCGGAGGCCCTTGGCGTCGCCGGCCGTGCTGTTGGCGCCCTCGAACACCCGGTTCAGCAGGCCGTGCGCCGTCTTGTCGGCGGCGGGGACCCGCGAGTACTGCTCGACGGCGGGGAGGTTGAACATTAAATCGGCCTCGATCAGGACGCGGTCGGGCTTGAAGAGCAGGACGACCTCCTTGTTGGGGTGGGCGCCGACGAACTCGACCTCGAAGTCGGCGGCGAAGTCGGCGTCGACCTCGTTCGAGCGCGCGTTGGACGCGTCCCACTCGAACGCGAACGGCTCCGACCCGATCCGGGGGTCGTCCTTCACGGCCGCGCGCTTCGCGTGCAGGCCCTTGGGCCCGACGAGCTTGGCCCCGGGGTACGCTTTTGCCCAGTCCGAAAGGAAGATGTGGTGCTCCATGTCCCCCGCGACGAGGTACCGTACGTTGCCGCCCAGCTCGGCGACCTTGGCCTGGACCTCGGGTGTCAGCGCGACGGGCGAGTAGACGGCTATGGCGCCCGACGTGAGACGTACTGGTGTTGGATTAGCATGTGACACATAAGGGAGTTGAGGAGGATGAAGTTCGCTTACTTATGGTGCCGCGGCCGCCGACCCGGAGGATGCCGAATCGCGCGAACGGGACGGAGACGGTGACGACGTTGGGCGTGATGTTCCGAATGACGGCCACCTCGGCCGGGTTCGAAGGAATGAGTTTGGACGACATGGCGAGACCACGACTCTGTTGTTGTTGTTTCAGTCCGAAAAAGAATGCAGCTCCTAGTGACAGACTCCCGAAGGTGAGGAACAGCTTAGTACTGCTTGACCTTAGGGTCTTTGAATGAAGTGTGTGATGGTGATGATTTCTGTTATCTGCCGGTTTCAGATAGCCCCTGAAGATCGGTGCGCGGCGGTAATGCGAAAGTTGCGAGACACGTGTATGTCTGAAAGATGATGTGCTTGCAATGCTAGATTCGAAAGTAGAAGCAACTCGTAGTGACAGAGGTCGATATATACGCATTCTCATGAGGTTACAAATACGAAATCTATTTCGGGATGGCGTGAACGGCGCTGCCGAGGATGCTGGCGACACCGAGGCTGTAGTGTATAGTGGGTATTACCATCGTATTTGTAATTCTCTCTACCTACCTAGGCTGCTGGGTACCCTAGAGTTGAAGATTTGGAATTGAACCCAGTCTCTGGCCCTTACGAGAGAATAGCTTCGAAGATGTCAACTCTTCTTAGTCACGATGGTTGAAATCACAGTACCTGATGTCGAAAACGTGCTGCTTTTGGTCATAGGGGTCATAGGAATCGTAGGAATGCTGCTTTATCGACAAATCAAATGACATTGCGGTTGACCGTTCGTACATCTTAGCCAAAATCAAAAAATTAAATTTAAAAAATACCATAAAAGGAAAAGCGTTACACAGCCATATATATATTATATTAAAAAAATACTTTATAAATAAGGAAATAAAATTATTATATAAATTAATATTTATTATTATTATCAGTTATAATTTTTTATTTAAAACTTTTTTAATATTTTTAATTATTATTAAATAAAATTTTAATTATTATAAAAAAAAAACCTATTAATTTTAAGTTTTTTAAAAATAATATTATTATTTAATTTTTTATAAGTTTTATTAACAATAATATTTTAACTAAATTTAAAATAAAATTCCATTAAAAATTTATTAAAAAAATTTTTATTTATATATTTAAATAATAAAAGCTTTAAAAATAAGCTTATATATAACGTTTTAAAATGTTATTAAAAATAAAAAAATAGATTTTAACTTTATATTTTAAATTTCACACTTTTAATTTTAAACTATTAATAATATTACATTAAAAAAGATTTAATATAACTTAAAAATAACTTTAAAAAACACGGTTAAAATATAATTTTAAATATTATTAATAAACATTTATTAATAAATAATAACAAATAGATTTTTTATAAAACGTTATAATAAAAAAATTTTTTAAATCTAAGCGTTTTAATAAATTTAATTAATAATATATTTATAATAATTTAATAAATAAAAATAAAAACTTTTTTCTTTAATTTATTTAAAAATTATTACTATTATATAAATCCTTTTTATATATTAATATATAATAAAAAAATGGTGATAAAAATTTATAAAAAATTTTTTTTAATATAGTTATTTATTACTAATAATATTTATAAAAAAAAAAAAACAAATTTATTTATAATAAACTAAATTAAATTTAATATATTAATAATTATAATAAGTTTTCTCGATAAAAAATTTATATATATATAAAAATAAATATATTTTTAAAATATTTAATTTAACATTATATTAGTTAATTTAAAAATATAATAATTTTTATTTTAATTTAATATTTTTATATAATATATATTTTAAGTTATATACCTTATATAATTTAAATAAATAAAAATAAAAAAGTGTTTTTATTTTCTATTATTTATTAAACTTTTATATAAACTATATATATTAATATAAATAAATTTATTATAAAATTTAATAATTATATTTATTATAATTATAATATAAATAATATTTAAATTAAAAAATAATAAATATAACTATAAACTTTTTATTTATTATATTAAAAAATATATTTATATTTAAATATAAAAAAAATATAATTAAATACTAATATATTTTTAAATTTTATTTATATAACTAAAAAATCAAAGATTTTAAATATTATATAACTTCGTTTTTAAGATTACTTTTTTTATAATATATATACTAGTTATATAAAAAATAGTTAAAAATTATATTTCGTTTTAAAATTATTATAAAATCCGTTTTTAATATAAGGTAAATAATATATTAAAACGCTTAATTAAAAATTACTATTATTTTAATTTAAATATTATTAAATAATACGGTTTTACTGTTAATATTAACATTTTTATTAATATTAAAATAATAGTTACTAGTAATAATATTAATAAATACCTTTTTAAAAACATTTTATTATAATATAAAAACTTTTTTATAAGCGTTAAGTTAAATTATAAAATAAAGAATAATTATAAAAAGTTATTTATTAATATTTATTTTAGGTTTTAAAAAGTAATTTAAATAAAACTAAATAATAAAAATCGCTTTAATTTATTATTAGTTTTAAAACTTTTAATAAATAATTTAATAAAAGTTATATAAAAACTAGTATAACTTTTAAAATAAAATCTTTTAAAAAATCTAGCGATAATTTTAAGAAAATTAAAAAAAAATAAATAAAAAAAAAAAAGTTATAACATATTTAAATAGGTACTTAAATACTTAAAAAACTTATAAATAAAACTTATTTATTTATAAATAACTATAAAATTATATATTAAATTAACTATAAATTAAAAAAACTTAATATTAAAATTATTATAAATATAAAAGCGTTTTACTTTTTATAAAACTTATATTTAATTTTAATTAAACTTATATTTAATTTTAATTAAACTTATATTTAATTTTAATTAAACTTATATTTAATTTTAGTTAAATTTATATTTAATTTTTATATTTAACTTTTATTAAATTTATTTAAATACCTTAATAAAAATATAATATTTATAATATTTATAATTTTTTAAAACCTTTATAATTACTTAAAATCTTTAAACTTATTAATTATTAATCTTATTAATTCTTAGTATTTATAGTTATTTAAAACATTTAAAACCTATTAAATATTAATAAACTAATAATATTATTAACAGTATATTATAATATAAAAAATTAATTTAAAAAATAATATAACAGTTAATTTTAAGGTTTAACACGTTAATAAATTTATAAATAAACATAGTATATTTTATTTTTATTTATTTATTTAAAGTAAATAAAAATATAAATTAAATATAAATTAAATATAAATTAAATATAAGTTAAATATAAGTTAAATATAAATTAAATATAAATTAAATATAAATTAAATATAAATTAAATATAAGTTAAATATAAATTAAATATAAATTAAATATAAGTTAAATATAAGTTAAATATAAGTTAAATATAAATTAAATATAAATAATTATTATTATTAGTTTATTATTTTTTTTTAAGCTTTTATATTATTAAACTTTAAATTTTATAAATAAGTATTAATAAATTTAAATAAAAATTAAAATAAAAGAAACTAATATTAATTTATAATTATTATAATAATATATAAACTTATATTTAATAAGGATTTAATATATATTTAATAAAAAGTAAATAAAAGTTAAATAAATGTTAAATAAAAACTATATAAATAATCTTAATATTTTTTTTAATTTTATAAAAGATATTTATTTTTACTAAAAGCGCTTTAAGCGTTTATTTTTACTTGGTTTTTAATTATACGTTTTTTATTATAAAATCCTAGTAAATTAATTTTTTTTTTTTTAAGTTATTATTAAATAATTACGTTTTATTTTAATTATTATATAATATTTATTAAATTATTTTTTTTACTATTATTAAACTTATTATTTTTAATAATCTTACTTTTTATATTATTAGTAGCTTTAACCGGAAAAACATTTATAAAATAATTATTATTATTATTATTTTTAGTTTAATTATCTATAATATTATCTGGAAACTTTAATAAAAACGACGAATTTTTATTTAAACTTTTATTATTATATTTTAACTTATTATAAAATTTATTAAACTTATTAAAATTAACTGATTCTTAAAGTAATAATAATAATAAATTAATAAAATTATTATTAACTTTAAATTTATTATTATTTAACTAATAATTATTAAATAACATTTTAATATAAGTTAAAGCTAGGTTTTATAAATAAAAAAAAAAGTTTATTATACAAGAAAAATTAAAAATATTATTAGATTTAAATATATAAAAATTATAATTAATTAATATTTTTAGTTAGTTTATTAACTCGGTTAAATTAACTTTTAATAAACTATTATTTAACATTTATTAAACCTAAGTATAAAATATTAAAGCTTAAATAAATAACATTATAATTTTTTTTATTTTTATTTCTTTTTTATTGTTTTTAAAATACCGGGCTAATTAACTTTTTTTATTTTATAATTAACTAATATACCACTTTTAATTTATTTATATAAATTATTATAAAATTTTATAAAAAATTAAACTTATTTATTAATAAAATTACTTTTTTTAGTAAACTGTAAAATTAATATTTTATTATCTAATAAATTAACTTATAAAATTATAAATTAATAAAGTAATAAACTTATATTTTTATTTTATATTAATTTATAATTAAACTAATTTTTATAATCTTAAAATTAATTAGGTTATATTTAAATTTATAATAATTAATTTAGTTAAACCTAAACTTATTAATTAAAAATAATATTAACTATAACTAAATATAGGTTTAAAATAATAGAAAATAATAAAATATATATTTATTTTAACTTATTAATAAACTCCGTTTCTTATTAAACTTCTATAAGTATAAATTAATATATTACACTATAAAATCAAATTAATATAATATTTTTTAGTAATATAACTTAATATTTTATATGTTTTTAATAATAACTTTTTATAAGTTAATAAATCTTATAATAAAAAACTTAATTATTTTAATATAAAAGTTATATTAATGTTATTAATATTAATATATTATTATAAATAAAGTTTATTAAAATTAATTATTATATATATACTTTTATTTTTTTTAAAATAAACTTTATATATAATATTAAATTTAAATATAATTTTAATTATATATTTAATATTAATAAGTTACTAATAAATATTAATAAATATAAGCTTAATATATACACTATTATTAAATTTAAAAATTAAAATATAAAGGTTTAATAAAATTATAATTTTTAATATATTTATTATTATTTTAATATAATTTTAAATATATTATTATTTTAAGTTTTAATTATATTATAAAACTAATAATTATTCTTAATATATTTTATTTATTTTAAATAAAAAGTTAATTAATATAAAGTAAAAATTATATTATAAACTTACTTAAAAAAACTTAACTATTAAAATTTTAATTAAAAATTAAACTTAATTTTATTAATTATAAATAACAATTAAATAAAAACTTAATATAAGTTAAATATAAGTTTAATATAAACTAAATATAAATTAAATAATAACTAAATAATAATTTAATAATAAAATAAAATACTATAGAAATATCTAAAAATAAAATATAAATTTTAAACAATTAAAATAACTATAACATTTAATAAATAAATTAACATTATTTTTATAATTTATTATTACTTATTTACTTGTTAAAAATAAACGTTATATTAAAATTTCTTTATAAAATATTCTTTAAATTAAACTTATTAATAACAGTTTAATTATTAATATTAATAACCTTTATATTTTATATATATATATAATATTAAAAAAATTATTAATATTGGTTTTATAAGTTTAATTATTAAGGAATATAATTATAAAATTAAAAAATTTAAAAATTAAAATACTTTTATTATAATAAAATTTTTTATTATATATAACATATAAACTGTTATTTATTTATTATTTAATTATTATAAAATATATATATATATTTAATTTTAATATATATTTTCTATACCTTTATTTCTTTAGTATATTTATATATATTAACTTTTATATTTATTTTTTTTATAAATCACTTTATTATAAAAATAATATTATTTATAATTAAAATATACTATAAAAACTTTAAAATAAAAAATATAACTTTATAAATATATATTTATTTAAATAATTTATATTTAACTTATATTTAATTTTAACATTTAGTTAATATTTAACTTATATTTAATTTACACTTAGTTTATATTTAGTTTATATTTAGTTTATATTTAACTTACGTTTAATTTATATTTAATTTATATTTAATTTATATTTAATTTAAATAAAAACTTATTTACTTATTAAATATAATAACCTATATTATTTTATTATTTAAATAATTTTAATCTAAAATACTATTTTTAAAATACCTAGTAATAATATATAATAAAAATATATATATATAAATATAAAAAATTATATAAAACATATAATATATTTTTATTAATTTTAATTAAAATATATAAAATAACATTTAATAATAGTAATTATAAGCTTTATTTTATATTTTAATTAAAATAACTTATTTAATAATTATATAATTAATAAAAATTAAACTATTAATATATAATAAAAAAATATAATTTTTAATTAATATTACTACGAATATATTTTATTATATTTTTAATTTTTATATTATTAATATATTTAACTATATTTTAATTTATACTATAAATAAAATAAAATAAAATATTATATTTAATTATAACATTTAATAAAAAGTTACTTTCCTAACTAATAAAAAATATTATAAATAAATTTAATAAGTTTAAATATAACTTATTATATTAAATTATTTTTTTAATCCTTATTATTACTTTTAATAAAATAAAATATAAAAAGTATAAATTTTATATTAATTTTAAAAAAAGGAATTAGTTGATATTATAATTTAAAGCTATAAAATTTTAAATTATAACCTTAAAAAAAGTAACAAAAAAATATAATTAAAAATAATATAAGTTTTATATTGTTTTTTAATAAAAAGGTTTATTATTTAAAATAAAATAAAAATTCTATTTTATTATTATTATTTTTATTTAATGTTAATTAAAACCGTTTTTTAAAATAATTAATATTTAAATTATTATCGTTATTATTACTATAATTATTTAAATTATTAAAATAATTAATAAAACGTTAATAATAAATATAATTAATAAAAATAATATTAAATTTATTTATATTAATATCTTAATTAAAATTATATAAAAACTTTAAATTATCTTAATTATAAAATCGTTTAATATTAATAAATAAATAAATTAAACTTAACTTTTTTACGATATTTAATTAGCGTTTTAACATTAAAATAAACGTAATAACATAAAAAATAACTACTTTTTTTTTTACCTTATAATCGGTATTTATTTTAATTTAAAAACAAACCATATAAAATAAATAAAAAAATACTTTAAAAAAACCTTAATAAAAAGAAAAATCAATTTCTTATAAAATAATTAATATATAAAAAAAGTGAAAGTTAATTAGATAATAAAAACACTAAATACCAATATAAAAAAAAAAACAATATAAAAATAATCTATAATTTTAAATCTTTTTAAAAATAAATAATATTAAAAAAATTATTAATCGCATTAATATTTTTCTTTTTAAAAGAAATCTTTTAATATTTACATATATAATTAAATAACTATTAATTAATTTCTTATAAAATAATATAATAAAACTTTAACTTTAAATAAAATTAATAATATAATAAACTTTATTATAAATAATAACGGTTTTTTAAGTTTATAAAAAATTTAAATAAATAATTAAATTATTCTTATTACGTAAAAAATAATTATTTAATATATTAGGATTTTCCTAATTATACGTGTTTAAATTTACGTTTAAAAATTTAGTTTTATTTTTATTAATTAAATAAAATAATAATTATTATTAAAATTTAAAAATTATTTTAAAAAAATCTTAATACTTATTAAGTATAAAATATAATAAAAAAAGGTGTTAAAAATCTTTTAAATAATATTAAGTTTGTAATTATTTATATGTTAAAAGATATAAAAGTAATTTAAGAAAAAAAAAAACTAAGTAAAATTAACTATTTTTTTCTTATTATTATATTAAACATTTCCCGTTATAATATAATAAGTAAAAAAAACATATTAATATAATTAAAATAGTAAAAATTAATACATTTAAATAAATATTTTTTTATATATTTATTTATATTTATAGTATAAGTTATATAAGTTATTTTATATATTTTTTATATAAATATATAAATAAATATTTTTTAGCTTAAAAAAATATTATATTTAAAAACTTTAAATATTTTACTTAAGTAACTTACTATTATTTAAATATGTTACTTTATTTTTATATTAATAATAATTAACTAACCTTTTTTTTAATTATTATTTTTTTAAATATATAATAACCATATAAAAAATATAACATTTTTTTAAGCTAATATTTCCTTTAACTAAAAAATATTAAAACTTTTAATATTATATTAATATTTATCATTTAAATTATTTTAATTTAAAACTATTACTTAATTTTAATATTTTTAATAATAACGGTATTTATTATATTATAACTTATTATATTATATATATTATAATTAAAAATATTTAAGCTTTTAATAAAAAAAAAAAAAATAAATATTTAGCTATTAAAATTTATTTTTTTAAAACTATAAATAAAAACTTTATTAATATATTTAATGATAATATCTTTTAAAAACACTATTATTTTTTTTATATTTTAAGTTATAAAAATAATAATTATAAATATTATTTAATTATTATTAAATATTTAACTAGTTTTTTAATATTTTATTTATAAATTACTAGTTTTTTTATTTAAATTTTAATTATTAGGTTTTTTTAAATAAAATATTAAAACCTTAAAAATATTTAATATAAAATAATCCTATTAATAATAAACCGATTATAAATAAATTAAAACCGTAACTATTATCACTTTAAAAACATTTAAATACCTATTTTATAACCGGCTTTATAATTTTTAAAACCCGTGAAACTTATTTTATAACTTATTATTATTAATAGCTTTTTCTTATTAAAGAACCTACCGATAAATATTATTATATTATTAAAATAATAATTATATTTAAAGCTAGTTATATTATTTTAATTTTAATTAAAAATTGGTTTAATTTAAATTTTATACGCTAGTATGTTTTTAAATTATCGTATAATAATTTTTTTAACGCTTTAATAAATCTGTTACCTTTTTATAAAAATATTTATATTTTTTTAAATTATAATTACTTTATTCTTATTTTAAAACCTATTATTAATAACTTATATATATTAATTACTTATATATTTTAAATATTAAAAAAAAATATTAAAACCTTATAAATTTATAATTAATTTTATAATATATAATATTTAGCTTTAAATAAAATTCTTATCTAATATTTTTTAGTTTATTTTATTTAATTTATTTTTAATAATATTATTATATTTATTTTTATTAATAAAACTATTAAAACTAAAAAATTTATAAAATATATTAGTAAAATCTACTTAAAAAAAAAGTTGGTTTATATTATATAAAAAATCCAAGGCACTAAATATAAACTATAAACTAAAACTTATAAAATATAAAATTATACCGGCTTTAAACGTAAAATAAATAAAATTAAAAATAAAAGTAATATATTTAATATTAATTTTAAGTTTTATAACTTATATTTAAAAAAAATATATTACCAGGATATATAACTTAATAATATTATATATAATAATAATTATAACCACTTATTAAAACATTTAAAAGTATATTTTTAATTATTTAATTATAAAATATTTAATTTTAACTATAAATTTAATCTTAATTATAATAATCCTAGTAATAATAAAAATAATAATTATAACAAGTATTTTAAAAATTAAAATATTAAGCTTAAGTTAAACTTATTATTAATAAAAAATAAAAAAAATACTTAAATAAATAATAATAATAAAAGTAAAAATAAAAATATTATAATTTAATATAATAAAAATAATAAGTTTTAAAGTAAGTTTATTTATAATTCTATTAGTAATATAAACCTTATTTTCCATTTTTCTTAATAATTTTAAATTATTAAAAATTTCTTTAGTTAAAATAATAATAATATATATTATAAAAAATTTCCTTAAAAAATAATAATAAATTATAAAAAATTTCCTTATATAAATAAAAGCCAGTAATTACTAAAAATAAATAAAATTTAAATTTAAAATTTAAGTTTTAAAACAAGCCCTTTAAATAATAATAAAAAAAATCTATAATTTCTTTATAATTTTTTTTTATGTTTTAATTATAACCTTATTTTTTTACACCTTATTAAACTAAATATAAATTAAAATCTTTATTATAATATAAAATTATTTTAAGGATTAATTATTAAATTTAATAATATTTACTTTAAGATTATATACTTTTAATTTTTTATTAATAAAATAAATCGCCTTTATAATCTATTACTTTCTAATTATTAACATTTAAAAAAAAATGTTTAAAATATAATAATAAAGTTTAATATATTTAAGTTATTTTTATAAAAGGAAATTATTAATAAGTTTAATAATAAAAATAAAACTAATATTTTTTTTCACCTCGCGTTATATTATATATAATTAAACTTTATTATTATTTATAATAAAATTAAAAACTATAATATTAAATAAAAAGTAACTTTCTTTTATTTTTAATTACAATTAATTATTTAACACCGTTATTATATTAAAACATATTATTAAACTTATAATAACCTGGTTTTTTATAATCTATAAAAACTTACTATAAATAACGTTATTAAACTTATATTTAATAAAAAAAAAGGGGTAATAAAAAACTTTATTAACTTTATTAAAAATATATTTTTTTAGTAGGTAAACATTATTATTTAAAAATAATATTAAATATTTATAAAATATATTAAATATTAAGTAAAAAAGCTTTAAAATACTTTTTAAAAAAGCTTTTAACGTAATAATTAATATAAAAACATACTAACTATAAATAAAAATTATAGAAATATATTTAATATAACCACGGCTAAAAATTATATTTTATATATTTAAAATTAACTAAAAAACCATTTAAATATTAATTTTAATAAACCTAGCTTTTATTATTTTACATGGTTTTAACATTAATTCCAACTTATTATTTAACTTTAACTTATTATTTTACTTTTTATTATCGAAATTTAAATCTAAAATTAAATTAATTTAAGTTACATTTAATATAATTAACTTTTTTTTTAAAACTTTTAACTAATTTATATTTTTTAATGGTTTTTATATTTTCTTTATAATATTATATTAAAATAATCTAAAAACCATATATTTTTAAGGTTTTAATATAAGTTAAATAAACATATTATCTTTTATTATTATATTAAAAATCTTTTAAATATTATAATAAACATTAAAAAGCTTATTATTAAAAAAGATTTTATTAAAATAAAATCTTAATATATAAAATAAATTATTTATAATTAAAAACTTATATATTATATAATCCGTTATTATTTTATTATTTATTTAAATTAAATTACTAAACTTAGGAAATAAATTTATTTTAAATATATTAAATAATAAAATAAAAAGTGTTTTAGTAATAAAAATAAATATTAATAAAATATCATTTTAATTAAATATAATTTTTTTTTAAAAAATAATATTATAAAATTCACCACCTTTAAATAAAGTTAATTAATTACTATTTTTCTTTTAATTTAAACTTAAAACCGATAATTAAATAAACATAAAAAAATATAGATTTTTTAAAATAATTTTTTAAAAACTAAAAATAAGATATTTTAAAAAAGATATATTTAATTATATAAATAAAATTAAAAATAACTTTTATTAAATAACTTATATAAAAAAACATATTAATATTTTATAAGAATTTTATAAAATTAAACCAGTTATACCTTAATTAAGTTTCCCGCCTTTTTAAAAAAAAAATCAATAAACTTAAAAATAGTTTTTATTAATTAAATTAACTAATATTTTTTTAAAAAAAATAAGTTATAATTATTTATAAAGTTTTATAATTTTTTTATAATATATAAATTAAAGTTAATAATTAAATAATATAATTATAATATAAAATATAAATCGCTTTTATATTATAATTAATACGATTTTTTTATAAAATATAAATTATTATTTTTTACTAAGCTAAAAAACCTTTTAAATAATATATACTAAATAAACTTTAAAAGAATATAAATACGTGTATTAAAAAAAATAAGATTTATATTTTTAAAACTAAATAAAATAATAAGAAATTAAAAAATATATTTTTTTATAGTAATTAGTGTTATTATAATATATTTAACTATATTTAAAAACTATAAAAAAGAAACTAATAAAATAAACGATTTTTCTTATAATATAAAAATATTATTAATAATTTTATTGGCCTTGTTATTATTAAAATAAAAGTAAATACTTAAAAAACTTACAGCGAAAAAATTTATTATAATATCCTATTAAATAAATTATAAGAATTTAAAAAAATAAAATAAAATATTAAATTAAAAATATAATAAAAAAAAAATAAACAATTATAAAATAATAATTCTATTAATAACATTAAATTAAAGCTTAATTACACTAAAAAAAAAATCAGTTTAAAAACCTTTATTAACCTATAAATAAAATCTTATAAATTATATTAAAACTAATAATATAATATATTAAACTTATATATATTTAAATAAAATTTAACTAATTAAAAAATATAAAGTTATAATAAGTTATTTATTTTAATAAAAAATACTTATTAAAATATATTAATCGTATAAAATATTATATAAAATTAAGTTACAATCCCCCGTAATATAATATAAATATAAAATATTTAAATATTAAACTACCTAGTTTAAAAATAGTTTAAAATAAGTATTAAATATATATTTAAGTATTTTTAAAAATCTAAAAATATCTTAAAAAACCTTATTTAAAAAATAACCGTTTAAACATTTATATTTATTTTTATTATAAAATTATATATATAAACTTCATGGTAAAAATTAAGGTATATACTATAAAAAAATACGCTTTAAGTAATTAACTTAATTTTAAAAATATAAAACACTAAACGTTTTATTAAAACACTTTTATTAATATAACTTATAGTTACTTTTAATTCTTATTATTTTAAATATAAAAAAATATAAAATAAATAATTTCATTTATTTTACCTAAATACTTATAACTATTATAAACATTTCTTATTAATAATTAATTTATTTTATTAATTAACATATTTATTAAACTATTTAAAATATATTTATTAAAAATTTATTTAACTTTTATAAATATTTAATAATTTAAACTTTTTAAACCTTATTATAAGTTATAAAACTATTAATATTATATAAACTAATAAGCTTATTTAGTGTTTAATTGGTTTTTTATTTTTAAGTTCTAGTAAAATTAAATGTTAATATTAATAAGAAACTAATAATAATAACTATAAAAAAAAAATTATTATTATTTATATATAATATTTTAACTAATAATTTATTTATATATAAAGCTAAAAAAAACGTTTAATTTAATAAATTAACCTAGTTATTTAACTTATAAATAATATTAATAAATATTAAATTTAGTTTTTATATTATTAATTAGTTATTATTTAAATATTTTACTTTAAAACATTTAAAAAAATATTTAATAAGCAGGTAAAAATCATAATTACTAAAAATTATACTATTAGATTTTATATTAAATAATATATTTATTTATATTTATATTAAATTAAAATTAAATATAAGTTATTTTAATATAAAACTAATTAATATTTTTATTATTTTATATTAATTAATATTATTTTATAATATTTAATTTTATAAAAAATAATTTAAAAAACTTAATATAATAATATTTATTAAAATTTTATATTATAATAATTAATAAATAAAACTATTTTTTAATATATATATTTAAAATATTATATAAAATATAAATAATAATAAATTATTTAACCTAGCACCATTATTTATATTTTTAAATATATTATATATAAATTATAATATAAATATATTAAAAGTAATTATTTAAATAAAAGTTATTTAAATAAAAAGTGCTTTAAAAAAATATTCTTAAATAAAAAATACCTTAAAAAAAAGTTTCTAAATAAAAAATATTTTAATAAAAAATACCTTAAAAAAAAGTTTTTAAATAAAAGATGTTTTAATAAAAGATACCTTAATAAAAAACACTTTAAAAAAAAAAAAAATGCCCTAAAAAATAATATTATAAATATTAATATAAATGTTAAAAAAAATAAGAAAAATTTAATTAAACCATTTTTATATATTATTATATAAATGTAAAAATAATATTTTATATTATTATTAAAACTAAATTTAGTTTAAAAAATTATATAAAAATTATATAAGTGGCCGATTATTAAAATATTATAATTAATAAAATTTTTTATAATAATATTACTAGGTATTTTTATAATATAATAAATAAATTTATAAAAATAAATATTTTAAATACGATATTATAAGTTATAAGGGAATTATAAGACGATTTTTTTAATAAGTTAAATATATAAGTTTATAAAATTACGTTTTTTAAAAATAAAAAAAAATATTAAAATTACTTGTTACTATTATATTATATAAATTAATTTTAAATTATTATATTTTTAAATATATTATATATTTACTATTACTTATACACCTTTATAATATTAATTTTTCCTTATTTCTACTAATAATATAAAAATTAAAATAAAACATTTAAATTTAAATATAATTAAAATAAATATAATTATATTTTAATAATATATTTATAAACTTTTAATAAGTTTTTATTTTTATTTTTATTATAACCCGCTTTTTTTTAAAAGTTATATTAATTTTACTTAAAATAAAAATTATTTTTTTAAGTTTATAAAAATCTTATATACGTTAAAAACATTTTAATAACTAATTAATAAACTTTATTTAATATATAAACTTAATTATATTAATAATAAATAAATCTTTTTATAGTTTAATATTTAATAAAATAATAAAACTAAATAACTTTAAATATATAAAATAAATAATTTAATAATTTTTATAAAATTCCTTATAAATCTATTTATATAATATTTTAATTTTAAAAAAACTATATAACTTAAATTTTATATAATATAAAACGTTTTATTAATATTTAATTATAATTATATAAAGGAAGAACTTAAAAGCTAAAAAGATAAAGAAAAAAAAAAGGTTACTAAAAAAAAAAAAGAAGAGAACTTAAAAAAAAAAAAAAAAAAAAAAAAAAAAAACTTAAAAAAAGCTAGAAATATAATAAAAAAAAAAGTAAAATACCTAATAAAAAACAATAATACAATTTAAATATATAATTAATTCTCTTTTTTTAAATAAGTAGCTAAAAAAAAAATTCATTTTTATTTTATTTATTAATTAAGCTAGTTAAATTTTACCTTAAAATTTATTTAAATAATAATAATATTATTTATTATTATTTATATTTAATTATATTAAAAGCTATTTTTTTTTTTAATAAACTATATATTATAAATATAAATAATATAAATATATATTATATATATACTTTATTTATATTAATATAAATAAACTTAAATTATAAATTAAATATAATATATTTTACACCTTTTAAAACTATTTTTTTAACTTATAAAACATTGGTTTATTAATTAATAAATACCCGCGTTATAATAATAAAATAAGAAATATAAAAAAAAATCACCACTTTTTTAACTTAAAAAATAAGTAACTTTTTCTTATTTTTAATTATAAAATCTTTTACTTTAAACATATAATTTATAATACACTTTAAAATAATTTAATATTATATTTATATATTTAATATTATATAATTATTAAAAACTTTAATTAAAATATAATAAAATTTACTATAAAATAAAAATTAAAACTAATTAAAGTAATATACTATATAAAAAATAAAAAACTTTTATTTAATATTAAATATAAAACACTTTATATTTTAAATATTTAATTATAATATCTTATATATATTTAGTTTTATAATTATATAATTAAATACTAGAAATATTATTAATAATAAAAAAATTATTAAATAAATAAGTTTAGTTTTAAATAATTATATATATAAATAAATAAATTAATATATATTAATATTAAATATTATATAATATTTTAATAATTTTATAAAAAAATATATAAATATATTAAACCTTTAATTTAATATAAAAAACGTTTAATAAATACTTAGATATTTATATAATTAATTAAAATATAACCAATTAAAATAAATTTAATAAAATATTACTTTTTATATTTTTAAATTTATTACCTCTTTTATATTTATATTTTTAATATATCTTAAAATATTATAATAAAAATAAACCTAGTTTATATATTTAATTATAAAAAGTAAATTATTAAGCGTTTTAAATCTTTTATAATATTAAAAATATAATATAAACTTAGTTTTTTCTTTTTATAATAATTTATAAAAGTATTTTATAACATTTTCTTTGTATTTTTATTTTACTTAAAATAAGCGAAACATTTTATTAAATATACTAAACTTTTTAAACTTATAATTAAATAACATCGCTATAAAATAATAATATATTTTTATTATAATAAAATAAAAACATTACTTACTATATAAAAAAGGTTTTTATAACTTTTTATTTTTTTAATTACACCGTTATTATACGTTTATTATATTAAAATAAAACTAATAAATAAATATTACTTTAAATTAATAAGAGAAAATTAATATATTTTTTATAAAATCAAGTAAATAAAACCATATTTAAAAGGTGTTAAATTTAACGTTATAAATAAGTAATTATTAATAATAACACATGTTAAATATAATAAAAATATATTATTTACTATTTTATAATTAAATAAAAAGTTAATAAATTTAAGGTTTTTATATATTTCACGTTTTTTTAAAAATATTATATATTATAATTTTTTTAATAGTTAAAAAAAATAAATACTATTATTTCTTTATATATTTTATATAAACCGTTATTAAAAAGTTTAATATATTAAGAAATTATTAATATATTAAATATAATATTTATTATATTTTAAAAAAAAAACATAATAAATAATAAAATATTTTACTTTTTTAAGAAATTTTTAATCTTATTTACAATTAAAATATATAACTATATATATAGCTATTAATTAATTAACTATTTATTTAATTTAAATATATATATAATATTTTATATAAATATTTAAGTATTTATTAATAACTAAAAATAATAACGTATTTAAATAGCGGTAAAATACCAAGTTATAACTTTTTATTATATTAAATATATATCTATTAAACTTAATAAAATATTAAAAAAATAAAAACAATTTAAAATATATAAATAAGTTAAAAAAAATCATTTAAATAAGTGATATAAAATTATAATAACTTCTTATTTTATTAAATATACACTAAATTTAATAAAATATTAAAATATTAAAAACCAAAAACAATTTAAGGTTTATTAAAAAAAAAAAAAACTAAACCTTTAATAATAAAACATATTATTTAAGTTACTTTTAAAAAATTTATAATAGTTATAATTATAAATAATATTTTATTAATTAACCATTTATAAAAAAAAACATAATTATAATAAAACTATATAAAAATAACAAAATAAAAATAAAACTTTAATATAAATATTTTATATATAAACTTAAGTTTTATATATTTTATATATATTATATTTTATATAATTAACCGTAACCTGGTTTACTTTAAAAATTATTAACGATTTTAATAATATATTTTATAATAAATTCTTTAAGTATCTAAATAAATATATTATAAAAGAAATATAAAAAATAAGGTTTTTTATTAAAAAAAAAATTAGGTTTTATATTAGTTATTTATATAATAAAATTTAAAAAATTAAAAAAAAATTATATTTATATTTAATTAACTTGTAATTAATTAATAAAAATAGTTTTTATAAAAATAAAAAAGCTAGTTACTATTAATTAAAATTATAAAAATAAAAAGTATATAATAAATTAATATCCTTATATTATTTCTTATTTAAATATTTAATAATATAAACAAATAAAATAAAAACCTTAAAATATTTTAATATTAAAATAAAAATAATAATTAATTAATTGTAAAATATATTAAATAATATAATAATAAAATTAAACTTTATTTATATTATAAAAATCTTTTATTATATTTAAAAAAAAAAGCTTATTATTATAAATAAATATTTCCTAGCTTTTTATTATATTTAATCCTTTATTATAACCACTTTTACCTGGAAATATAAATGCCTTAAAAACCTATATAACAATAAATTATTTATCGTAGCTTTAAATATATTTAAATATTTTACATTAAAATATAATTATAAAAAATTTCTTTTATATAATAAACCGGTAATAACTAAACTTTATATTTTAATATATAATAAAATAACGTTTTATATAAGTTAATAAACGGCAGAAATATTTTATATAAATTATATTATAACTTAATATATTAAAAGTTAAATTTTTTATATCTTTAAAAATATATTAAAAATAAAAGTAACGAAAATAATCCTTTATTTTATTTAACTAAAAATTAAATAATAAATAAGCTTTATTAAATTAATTAAATATTTTATCCTAGCTTTTTATTACTTTAATAAAAAAAACTAAATAAAAAATAATATATTTAAGGTTTTTTAAAACTTACTTATTTTTTTATAAAAGTTTATTAAAATATTATAATTGTTATTTTAAATTAACTACCTTTTTAATAAAATCTCTTAATATTAATTAATTTATAAATACAAGGAATATTTTTATATTATATTAAAAAATTTAAAATATAAAAATAAGCGTTAATAAATTTATATTAAAACCGTTAAAATCTTTAAGTAAATTAATTATAATTAATTTTAACTATTTATTAATTATATTTTATTTTATTTTATTTAGTAACTTATATTTATTAATATTTATAATAAAAACCGGTGCTTTTAAATTTATTTAAATAACAGGTATTATATTAAATAAAAACAAATAATTATAACTAAAAAACCCGTTTACTGTTATTTAAAAACTAAGTTTATTATAAGAAAATAAAATAACTAAAAAGATAAGGCTTATAAAAAATATAATAATAAATTAATATAAATAAAAAATAATAAAAAATAAAAGAATAAAAAGTTTTATTAAAAAAAATATTTTTACTTTTATAGAAAAAATAAATTTAATATATAAATATTTAATTATTTAATAATAATATCATTATAATAATATTAAAAAACATTACTAGGATTATAAAACCAGCCGTATAATAAAAAAACAATCTTATTATTATATAAAAAGCTATAAATTTAAAAAAATAAGGTATTAAATAATAAAAAACTAAAATAAAAAAACTAATAAACTAAAAAACCTATTTTATTTTTTATATTATTTTTTTTTTCGTATTATAAACTAATTAAAACTTTAATAAATAATATATAAATAATTTACTATAAAAAATATATTATTATATATATTTTATTTTATTAAAATTTAATGCTAGCTTTTAATAATATTAACTATAAAATAAATTAAAATATAAAAAAAAAAAAAAAATATAAATAAAATTAATAAACATTTATTTTAATATTTATATATAAATTATTTTATACTTTTAATATTTTATAACTTTACTATTAAATAACTAATAATAAACAAAAAATATAAAACCAATAAATTAAAAATAAAAAAAATAAAATTAATTAAATAAGATTAAATAAAATAAAATAAGATCTTAATAAATTTAACAGTTTTTAATATACCTAAATAAGCTATAAAAATTAAGTATTTTATTATTTTATAAAATATTATATACTTAGGTAAATAACCTTAAATTAATAAAATTAAAATATATTATTATATTAATATTAATAACTAATATTAATATTTAAAATATTAGAAAATATATTTAATAAAATATAAAATAAATAAATAATATTAATTTTTATTTTATAATTTTACTATTAATATAAAAAAGTTATAATAAACTAATAATATTTTTTTTTTTTTTTAATAATAAAATTTAAAATTATTTTTTATAATATAAAAAACTATAAACTTAAAAAGTTATTAAATTGTTTTAATTATAAAGTTTATATAATTTTTAAGCCTTAAAAATAACTAATAAATTATAGCTTAATCTAGGTAATAAAAACTATAATCCTTATATATATAATTTATATAACTTTTTTATTATTATTTTATACTAAGTTTATTTAATAAAAATTTTTTTATAAACTATTTTAATATATATACTTTCTTTTTATTTTTTTATTATAATAACCAGTAATAAAAACTAACAGTAAATTATTTATATGTTTAAAAAATTAAATTAAAATATTATAAAACTAATTATATAATAAAAAAATAACTATATTATTACACGAAAAGTTATAAACTTAAAAAACTATTAAATTAAATATATATATATAAAATAAAATTAAAATAAAAAAACTTATACACCGAGACTTAGTTTTTAAACTTATCTTTTTTTTTATATTTATAAACTAATAATTTTTATCTAGATTTTTTAACCTTTATTCTAGTTATAAAAATCTTAAGACTTTTATTTAAGCCTTAAAAATAACCAACAAATTTATAATTTTATTTAAATAATAAAAGTTAAAGTTTTAATATAAAAACTTTAAAAAAATATAAAAAACTAAGTATTATATACATTTTATATTTATTATATATAAACTTTTAATTAAAAGCTTTTTTTATTTTAATAATAAAACGTTAATTAAACTTAAAACCATAAGAAATATAATAATAAATTATCCTTTAAAACATTAAAAATTTAACTTTATAAAAAAAAGGTTTTAAATTATTTAAAATTAAAATTAAATATAAATATATATTATAAAATTACATTTTTTATTATAAAAATATTAAAACTTTTTAATAATATAATTTTATTTTTATATATATTTAAAAAATAAATATTATTATATATTAAAATAATATTATTAATAAAAATTAAATAAAAATTTATTATATTATTACTTATTATTTAATATTAATTATAATAATAATTTTTAATTATATTATATTTAATATTAAAAAATATAAATAAACCAAATTTTAATTAATTAAAATAAAAACAATAAAACCTTAAATATTATAATATAATATTACTTAGCTTAACTAATTTAAAAATAATATATAAAAATAATTTTAGTTTTATATAAAAAAACTTATTTTTTAAAACTTATAAACCGGTTAATATTAATAATAAGTTATTTCTTTTTATTTTTTTTATATTTATTATTATTATTATTATTATTATTATTTTTATCCTTACCACGCTTATTATTATTACCACTTTTAGTTTTTTTATTATTCACTTTTTTATTTATTGTTAATAACAAATTTAAAGTAATATTATAAAAAAATAAATTAATTATATTAAATATTAATAAATTTAATAAAATACTTAAGCCACGATAAATAATAAAATCCTTTTAATTAAGTTTAAAAACTTTAATTTAATAAAAAAAGAATGAAAAAAAATTATATAATATTAAAATAAAAACTTTACGTTTTTAATTACGCGATATTAAAATAAAAGTTATATATTTTTAGCTTTTAATTTTTACTGATACCTTATATTATTATCTGCTTTTTTTTAATAATAATTTACGTTATAGTTTTTTTTTAATTTTTACTAACATTTTACGTTATTATTTACTTTTTTTTTTTATTAATATTTTATATTATTACTTTTATTTAACCTTTATTAGTATTTTATACTTATTATTTTTATTTTTACTTTTTATATTATAATAACCCTTATATTTTATATTAAGATTAAATAAATACTTTAAAATTATAATTATTTTTTTATATATAATATAAACTAAATAATATTATATATTATTTTTAATAAAAACCTTAATATTAAAAAAAATCTTATAAATTATATAAATATCTTTAATTATATTTATTATAATGTTTATATTAATAAAGATTTTATTATTAAATAACTTAAAAAACTATAAAAAGTATAATATCTTAAGTTTTATATTATAAACATACTTTTTTTTAGCGATTTTATATTATTAATTTAATATATTAATAATTCTTTTATTTAATAAATAAATTTAATAAACCTTAATATATTTATAAAAATTAACTATATAAATTAATATTTAAATAATGTTATTTTAATTAATAATCTATTAAATCGTTAATATTTTAATTTAAAAAAAATAATATTTTTTAATTATTAAATTATTTAATAGTTTAATTTTTAATAATATTTTATAAGTAATATTAAAATTATATACTGTTTATATAAATTTATTGGTTTATTATATTTAAAATATAGTAATTAATATAATTAACAATAATATAATAAAAATTTATAACATTAAAACTAATAAAATTTAAGGTGTAAAATATTTAAAAAAATATTATTATAATATTTATATTAATTATTTTACTTTTATAGCTTGGTTTAAATCTAAGCGTTTATTATTATTAATAATAATAAGTTTTTTAGAATTATAACTTATAAAATAAAATAAAATAAAATATAATAAAAAAATATATTTAGTTTTATAAAATTAATAAAATTAAATAAATCGCTTGGTTATAAAATAATAAGAAACGTTATAAACCTAAAAATTAAAATAAATATTAATTATATTAATATAAAAGTAAAAAAAAATAAGGAGAAAAATAAAGAAAAAACTTAAAAAAAAAAAATTATAATAAAAAATAAAAAAGAATATATTATATTTAAATATATAAAACTTTATTTAAACATTAAATAATTAATAAATATAATATAATATAAATAAAATAAAACAAATTTAACTAGATAAATTTATTAATTTTTTATAAAATAATTTAAACAAAAATTTATTATATAAAATTATAACTAATACCTTTAAATATTTAAAATAATTAATAAATAAAAGGTATTTAAATATAAATTACGCTTCTGTTTATTATATAGATTTTAAATTTATTATATCTTGAAATTTTATTATAAAAACTAAAAAAGTATAAAAAAAAAAGAAAAGGATAAATATAAAAAAAAAATAAAAATAAAATATAATAAAAATATAGTTTTATATTAATTTATTTTCCTTTTAATTTTAAGTACTTATTTACCTACTTAAATATATAGCCCCGCTGAAAAACATTATAATTACCTGGTTTTAAAAAATAACTTTAAAAATATATATAATATATTTAAAATAAAAAAATAAAAATTACCTCTTTTAAAATTTAAAGTTTAAAGCTTTTTATATATTTAAATATCATTTATTCCTTTATACTAACTACGTTTATATTATATAAAAATATTTTTACTTTTTAATAATATATTAACTTTAAAAAATAAAAAAAACTTAAAAATAATATTTAAATTTAAAAAATATTTATTTTTTTTATAATATAACTTAAAAATATTTAAGTACCGTATTATAAAACTTTAGTTATATAAGCGGAAATATTTAAATCCTTAATTAAATAACTTAAATACCTCTTATTTATTTATTTTTTAACAGCCTTAAAAAAATATTAATAATTTTATAAATATTATTTTATATTTTATAATTAATTATTATAGTAAATTATTTTATTATTAGTTATTATAATAAGTATTTTTAATTTTAATAATAAGTTTAAAATTATTTACTTTTATTTTATTTTTTTAAAATAAGAAATAAACATGGTTATTTAAAATAATTAGTTTTTATTATTTTAGTTACTTTAATACCTTTTTAATTTTTATAATTTATACTTTTAATAATAAAAATATATGTTACGATTTTATTTATTATATTTATTATATTATAATAAAAAATATATAAAATAATAATAAAAAATAAACAAATAATATTAACACGTTTTATTTTTTATCTTTTTTTAATTTAATTAACCATATCTTAATTTTAACTAATAATATTTTATATAAAAATAAATATTAATTTTAAGTTTTTTAACATATAAATAATATAAAAATTAATATAATTAATAAAACTTTAAACTATATTATTTCCGTTTATATTATTTTTAATTTTAATATTTTTAACTTTAATTATTATAATAAACTATTATATTTAATTATATTTTTATTTAAATATTAAAACTTTTTTAAAATAATACCTAAGTTTTAAAAATAATTACGATTTTTTTTAGTTAATAATAATAAAGTTTTAAATATATTATTAACTTAATATACTTAAAATATTTAAATGATATTATATAATTATTTTTCTTGTTATTAAAATTTATTTATATAATAAATTTCCCTCGGTGAAAATAATTTAATTATTTATATAAATATATTAACAAGCTATAAAATAGTTATTATTTATAATAAAATTTATTATATTATAAATATTATTTAAAATATAAAACAAACTTACGTTATTTTATAAATTATTAATTAATAGTTTAATATAAACTATATAAAAATTTATTAAAAAAAGCTTTTAAAAAATAAAGATAATAATATAATTAATAATTTTTCTAATTTTATTTATATTTAAAAAAACCTATATTATATTATTAATTATAATTATTTTATTTTCTTTTTTTAACCACTTTTTGGTAATTTTATTATATATAGTTTATTTTACTATTCCTTCTATAGCGGTAATAAAAGTTTTAATATTATTTTTAAACTTTATTATTTATTTTATAAAAAACCATGTTTTTTATTTCTTAAAGTTTTTTTATAGTTTATATTTACTTGTTTTATATAGTTTATTCTTAGTTTAAAAAATATACCGATTATAAAACAAAAGAAAAAAAAAATACATTTCTATGTTACTTAAACCATTTTAAATATAAGTTATTATATTTATATTAATAAATTATCTTTTAAAAAATATTATAAAAAATAAAAAATTAATTTAAATACCGGCTTTATTAAACGTTCTTATATTAAAAAAAACCAGGTTAAAAATATTTACAATTTTATTAAATTAAAAGATACTATTAAATTATTATATAATTTTAATATTAATTTAAATATTACTTTTTATATTAATTTTAATATAAATATATTAAATGTTATTTTTATTAACTTTATTTATTATTAACCTGTTATTAACTATTATAATAACAATTAATATAATAATAATAACTTTAATATATATAAAAATAACTATTTAAAAAAACATTCTTAATTAATATTAAATAAAAATAAAAGTAATATTAAAATTAAACCTTTATTTTATTATAAACAGTTAATTTTTTTATTAAATAATAATATAAAGTTATTTATATTTATATTTTAAACCTATAGTATAAATTACTATATTTTTTTATTATAATATTAATTAAACTCTTTTTTAATAATTAATTCTAAGTTTATATTATTTATATTTTATTTAATTAATAATATAAAAAATAGTAATTTTAATATTATAATTTATAATAATAATAATATTTTAATTATAATTATATTAAAACTAATTAAATATTTTAATAAAAATTTAATTTAATTATTAAAAGAACTTTTTACTAAAAATAATAATTAAATAATTTTAATTAGTTTTTTTTTTTTTTTTTTTTAATATAGATTATATTTTAAATTAATTTAACTATAAGTTTAAAACTAAATAACATTAAATAAACTTATTTTTATTTTTTTTATTTTATATAATATTATATAATTATTTTCTTATTTATTAATATAAGTTTTTATAATAAAAGTTTCTCGGCTTTTTTTAAAATATATTAATACTTGATTTTTTCTTTTTATCCTTTTTAATAATATAAATTTATATTATTTATAACTTAAAGTTTAATTATAATTTAACTGTAGCTTAATTATAACTTAATAATAACTTTATAATAATTTAACGTTAATATTAAAACAAGTTATATTTATATTATAAATAATATATAAATTTAATAAAAAATCATATATTATTAATTTCTTAATTTATATATATATAATTTTAAATCTTAATAATATTTACTTATTAACTAAATAATTTAACTATATAAATATAAATAAAATAAAAAGCTTTTATTAATATTAACATTATAATTAATAAACAACCCTTTTTTTCTAATTATTATAGTAATATTTTTTCTAAGTAATTATAAAATAATATAACCGAAGCTATATTTAAATTTACTTAAATATAAATATTTTAATATTCTACGTATTTAATATATTAAATATTAAATTATAATTCTATAAATAATATATTTAGTTAAATATATTATATTTTTAGTTTTAAAGATAATAATAATATATATATTTTATAAGTTTTTATATAATATTAGTTTTCTTTTTATATTTTATAACTTATATATATTATATTATATGTTTTTTTATATACTATTTATATATAAAAAATAAACCCGAGAAAAATTTATATAAAATATAAGAAATAGATAAAAGATAGTTAAAATATATTTAATTAAATAAAGCTTTATATTTTAATTAAATAATTAATAAACATTTTTTTTATATTAATTATTTTTATTTTTATACTTTAACTTAGCTTTTTATTAAATTTATTTTATTATAAGTTTTATAGATTTTAACTTATTTTAACTTTTATAATATAAACGTTTAAATATCTTAAATATATTTTATAAACAAATAAACTAATTTTATATTAAAGATTTAACTTTTATTTTAATTAACTAAAAATACTTATTAATAAAACACAAGCGTAAGTTCTATGTATTACTATAAAAATATAATAATCTTAAAACTTTTAAAATTTTATTATATTAATTATCTTATTTTAATAGTTTATATTAATATTTAATCCGACTATATATTTTTATATATTATTTTTAAAAAAATGTTAATAATATATTTTTTATTTATTAATATATTACGGTAAAAATAGTTTATTATATTAAAGTAATTTATTTTAACTATAAATTTAAAGCTAAAAATATAAGGGATTTAATTTATTTATTTTAAGAAAAATAAAAATATTAAAATAACACTGTAAAATTTTTCTACGAATTATATAATTATAACTATAAAAAGTATATATAAATTTTTTTTAATTATATACGTTTTATTTATAAAAACTTTTATTTTAAGAAACTTTTTTTATTATTATATAAAATTCGGCAGGAACTATTTATTTATTATAATAAATTTTATATATTTAAATATATAAACATTAAACTTTTAAAACTTTTTAATAATATTATAAGTAATAATAAAATAAAAAAATAAACTAGGTAATAAAATTAAATAATAAAATTAAGTAATAAAAAAAATATAAACGAAAAGCGTGAATTTTAAACTAGGGTAATGGTTTTTATAATATAAGTTTAATTTAAAAAAGATAAATTATTAAAATAAATAATTTAATTATTATTTTTTTTATTTTTTTATAATTTCTTTTAAAATTTATATTTATTGTTTTTATTATAATAAATAGCTTAAAATATTTTAGTTACCTTATTATCTTTTATATTATTATTAGATAATTTAAAAAATACTATTTAATTTATTTTATATATATTAACCTTTAAAGGAATTTATTAAATTTAACTTTTTTAGTATTATAAAAATATTTTTATATTACTTATAAATATTATTATTATAAATATAAGAATTTATTTCTCTTTAAATATAATTAATATATTTATTTTTATATTATTTTTTAAAACTAATATATTTAAAAAATAATTATATAATAAAAATAAAAAAGTCTAAGTTTACCACCCTTTCCCCCCCCCTTTTCACCACACTATGATATTATTTATCACATTTTTAATATAAAATAATATTATAATTCTTTTTACTTATAATAAATAAACTTTAAAAACAATGAAAATTATAAAATAACTAATATATTTAATAACTAAAAAAATAACTATAAATTACTTTAATATAAATTTAACGTATTTATTTAAAATGTTTTAATAAAACATCTTATATTTTTAAAACTAAGTTAATCGCTTTTTAAAACACATTTTTTTAACTAGGGTTTATCTTTTATTTATAGTATATACCTTGATTTTTTTTATAAAATTTATATATATAAATAATATAATAACATTTTTTATTTAATAATAAATATAATTATAAAATTAGAAATATAAAAACTTATAATAGTTTAAATTATATTAAACTTAATTTTATAACCATTAAATTTTAAATATTTTTAATTTAATTAAACTAGAAACTGGCTTATTAACACGTTTTTTAATAGCTATTTTTATTAAAAAAATAAATACTTATCTCCTTATTTTAATAATTAAAATAATATTATATTAAAAAGAAAAATAATATATTAAATTAGTTTAATTTATTATAAAATATATAAGATAAATTTAAGCGAAATAATAATAATAAAAAATTATAATTATAATTATTTATAATATATATTAATTTCTATTTAATTTTTTTTCTTTTTAATATATAAATAAATATTTAATTTAATGGCGGTATAAACACACGCTAGATATTTTCCTTTTACTTTTTTATAAACCGATTACATTTTTTTAAATTTTATAATATTATATTATATTTACCACTTTTTATATAATATTAATTATAAGTTAATCGATATATATTAAATTAAATAAAAAAGTTATAAGCTTTATTAAAATAATATTTAGCGATAAAAAAAATATTAATAAAAAATAAAAACTTTAAGCTTTATTTATTTTAATAGTAATTTAAAATTAATTATATAATATTTATTATTTAATATTTTTTACACTTTTAAAAACGCTTCCTAGTAATTTAAAATAAAAGCTGGTTAAATAGTTAAATTATTTTATATATAAACGCCCGACGTTTTTTTTTATAAGGGATATTAGTTATATTAAAATAAAAAAACATTTTTTATAAACTATATTTAAACCGTATTAAAATATATATATAATAAAATAATAAAATCGTTTAATAACTTATTATAATATAATAAAAAAAATTAATAAAACAAATTATTTATTTAATTTTAATTTTTAGTTATTTCTTTAAATAATCTAAAAAAATATATAATATTATTATAACTTATTTTAAACTTTAAGTTATATTATATTTAATTAAAATATTATATCACTTTTATTTATAAAGAAAAAAATATAACATTATTAAACATAAAATTAATTATATATTTAATTTAATTTTTAAATAAAAATAACTATTTATAATTATAATTACTAACATTAGATTTTTATTAACTTATAGTTTTATAATCGTAAGATTTAGTTTAATTTAACTTTTTAATATTTATAATATTAATTAATAAAAAATAAAATAGTTTTATAAAAATTTAATAATATATATATTTAAAAACATGGCATTTTTTATTATATTATAAAATAATTAAACTTTTAAATTTACAGTTTAATAGTTATTAATTTTATTTAAACTTTTATAAAAAAAAATACAAAATAATAAAATAACATTAAAATTAAAATTAAAATATAAGTATTTTTTTAAATTACCCCACCTTAAATTATAATTTTATTTTAATTAAAAATTTATTATTATTATATATTTTTTTATTTTTTAAGTTATATAATTTATTAAAAAAAATATTTATTAACTTTTTTTAAATATATAAGTAAATATTAAAAATAATTATATAAAATTTTAATTAAATAAATTAAGTTATAAAAAAATAATTATTATTTTAATTTAAAAAAGTAATTAATAAATAAAAAGATTTATAAGTTATAATAATTATAAAAATAATATTTTTTTAATTATTTAACTTATATAAAAATACGATTTTAAAACTTTAAAACATAAAATTATTTTATATTATTATAACATATTAACTTTTTTTAAAATATGTTAACTTTTTATAATTTATTTTATTTTTTTATACTTTATTGTTCTTTAAATAAAAAGTACCTTTTAAAAACTTTTTAAATTATTTTAAAAATTTAAAATAAACTGTTACCATATTTTAAATTAATTTCTTTAAATTTAATAAATCTTTTAAATTTAATTGATTTTATAATAATAAATTTCCTATTACTTTTATATTATTATTTACATTTATTATTTTATTTATTTTTTTACTTTATTTTATCCTAGTTATAACTAAATGTAAAAAATACAATATAACTATAATATTTAATATATTTTTTTTCCTTTCCTTAATTTATAAAAATATATTAAGGATATATATATATAATTTTTTATATTATTCTCATTTTAATAATAAGAAAAAATCAATAAAATAAATAATAAAATATTTATTATAATTTTTATTTTAATTTTACTAGGATATATAAAACCACGTTTTAATATTATTTAATATAATATTAAATATAATAATAATAAATAATAAAATATATCTCTTTTTTTATAAATACTAACTAAGTTTTTAAGTAACATTAAAATAAATAATATACCTTATAATAACTTGATTTTAAATAATAATTAAAAACTAAAAAGTATTAATATTTAAATTTTTATATTTAATTATTAAAAATAAAAAGTTAAATATAATATAAACTTTAATTAACTTATTTATATATTTAAAATATTAAAATACTTTAAATTATATAAGTAAATTATTTTATAATATATTAAGTTTTAAATAAAAAAATTTCACATTTATTAAAAGTTTTAATAAAATAATCTTATAATAAATAAACTTATTATTAAAACATTTAAAATAAAAATTTATAAACTTCTTTATTATATTAAATAAATAATAATTAAAAGTTTCTTTTATTTTTATCTTTATAAATATAACGTTAAATTAAAACTTTTACGGTATTTCCACGGGTATCGGCCTTATTATATAGCTTTTATTTAATTTATTTACCTTATAAAACCATTATTCCTACACTTATAATTTTATATCCTTATATTTTTTATTTATATTTATATTCTTTATCTTAACTAATAATAACTAAATAAATTTAAACTATTTTAATATTAATAAAAAATATTTAATATAATATTTAATTTTATTAATAATTAAAATAATATTAGTTAAAGCGTTATAAAATTTATTATTAAAGAAAATATTATTAAGTTTAAAATAATAAATATAAAATTTTAAGTTAGTAATTAAAATTATATATTTTTTAATTTTTATTTATATTATAGTAAATTTAATAGATTTTTAAAACTTGCTAATTTTATTTATTTCATAGATAAAAAAAAAGGTTAAAACGTAAACTAAAAATATAAACGTTTTATAGATAAAATTTATAAATAATATTTTAAAGGCTTTATAATTATTTAAAGTTTTTTTAAACCTTTTAAATAAAAAAAATTTAAAATTTATTAATAAAATATTATTTATAAAAGTAATATAATTAATATTAAAGTTTTTAATTAATATTAATTAGTTATATAAATTCTTTTAATTTAAATTAAAACAAGTAATTTACGTAAAAATAGTTTTTTAAGTTAACTTAAAAAAAGATATATTATTAAAAATAAAGTTTCGTAAAAATAAAAAAAAAGAGTTATTAAAAAGAATTAAAATTAACTATTATTAAATAACTTAAATAAAAATATGTTAATATAAAATAAATAATTTATAATAATTAAATTATTTATATTTTAATTAATAACCTTATTTTTTAAAACTTAAATATAAAAATTTTATAATTAAAAATGTTATTTTTAATAATAAGCTATATTAACTTAAACTTAGTTAACTTAAACTTTTTTATAAAAGGTAATTTAATTTTATTAATTAAGTTAAATTGTTTTTTTAAAAATAAATATATTTTAAATAACAAAAAAACTAAAATTTAAAGATTTATTATAAAAATAATAAAAAACATTTTATAATTATTATTAAATTAAAATATATATTTAAATCCATATAAACTTATATGTTAAAAAAAGTAGGATTTTAATTTAAGTGGTTAAAAAAAAGGATAATAAAAAAAAAAAAACGTTACTTTTTAATAATAAATAAAGTTATTATAATATATTTAATAATATTTTCAAAAAACTAAAATAAAATATTACTTATTATATATAAATAATATATTATAAATAATATAATAAAATATTATTAATAATATCACGGATTTTATTATCGTTAAATAAAAATTTAATACTTTAAAAAGCTTTTTAAAGAATATTTCTTATATTACTAAACTAATTAAATAATAAGAATCTAATAAAAATAAAATAAAATAACCAGTTAAATATATAATAATAATAAAAAATAAAATAAAATATAATAACGTTATTTATAATATTAAATAATAAAACTTAAGATAAAATTAAGTAAATTAATTTAATTAATAGTTATATAAGTTATATAAAATTAATAAGAAATAAATAATAAGTTTTAACTTTTTTTTAAATTATATTATTAATTAATAACTATAAATCTTTAAATAATTATAAAAGTTATATAAATTATAAAACGTAATTTAAAGTATAATTATTTTTAACTCTTGTAAAATCTTTAATATTTAGGTATTTATATAAATAAAATTTAAGTAATAAAATATTATTAATTTATTAATAGTTTAATATAAAATATTAATTTATATTTAGATATATCCATTTTTTTAAAATACGTTATCCTTTAAAATTTTAATTAAATGAATTTATATTTTTTTTTACTATTAGAAAATTAATAATTAATTATATTATTTTAGTTTTTATATATCGAGGCGGGAAAATAATGTTATTTTTTCTTATAAATGTTTTATTTTTTACGTTATTTTATTCGGAAAGTTATATACCTAGCCTTTATATTTTATAAAAATTCTAATAAGAAAATAAATATATTTTAACTTAATATTATTCTTATTCTTATTAAATTTAATTTTAATTTATTATAAATAACTTTTTTTATTATTTTTATTATTATTATTATAATTATATTATTAATTTTTTAAAATAACTTAAAGTAATATTTAATTAAAAAGGTAAAAATAATAACTTTTATTAATTTTAATAATAATTTAATAATAATTTAATAATAATTTAATAACAGTTTAATAACAGTTTATATTTAATAATTAAAAAATTAAATCTATAAGTTTTATAATTATTTTTTTATAAAAAAAATCTAACAATTTAATAATCTAATAAACAAACTATTTATTTATAACTTTATAATTATATTATATATATTTTTAACATTAAAAACATATTTAAAATTAATATTATAATTTTTATTAAACTAAATTAATATTAAAGTAATATTATTAATAAAATAAATATATTAACTTTTTTTAATATATATAATAATATTTACTATCTTTTAAAAAAAATATTAATATAACAATTAAATTTAGTAGTTATTTTAATTATTTAAAACCCTTATTTATAATATAAATATTTTTATAATATATTAATCTTATTAAATTATTATTAAATTATTATTTAATAATAACTTAGTTTTAAACCTAATATAATTAATAAAAATAAGCCTTATTTTAAATTAAAATATTATTAAATAGGTTTTTATAAGTTAATCTTTATTTAATTATTATTTAATTATAATTAATATATTATTTAAAATAAAAAAAGTGTGTTAAAAAAAGTCGCAGGCTTTTAAATATAACTACGGATTAAAATACTAATAAATATCTTAAAAATATAATAATAAATAAAATATTAAATATTATAAAATTTTTTAATCTTTAAATCTTAATTTTTAAGTTTAATAATAATATATAAATAAATATATTATTTACCTAGCGTTTAATATTTAATGGATTATAAAATATATAATTAAAACTACGCTTAAATTTAATATTATATATAAAATTATCTTTAAAAAAAAAAAAAGTATTTATATATTATATATTTTTAATGGATTTTTAGTTAATAACTTTAATATTAAAAATATTAACACGTTTTTTATATTAAAATAAATATATAATAAATATTAAACCGTAACTTAATAACAGTTTAATAATAATTAATATTATTTAATAAACTTGTTTTATATGGTTTTTATTTAGCCTTAAGAAATTATTATTAAAAATTTATAAGTTATTATTTTAAAAACCAATAAATAAAATATTAATTAAATAATATAATATTATATATAAATTTATTTTTATTAAAGTTTAATATAATATATAATTTTTTTATAAATTTAAATAAAATATAATTAATTTATTATTAAACTTTTATTTAATTATTATTTAATATAATTAATTAATATTAAATATTTATATAGTTATAATCTATAAAATATTTTAATTTTTAAAATTAACTAGATTATAAACTAATATAAAACTAAAATATAAATTAATTTTTATTAATAATTTTATATTAAATAACTAACTAATTAAATTTATAAATAAGATTTTTATAAAGTAATAAAAATAAAACTTTTATTATAAAATAAGTTTAATATATTTAAAATATATAATATTTTATATATATTTAAAAAATTATAAACTTATTATTTAAATATTTAAAAAACGGCACTTATTACTTTATTTAAAAAAAAATAAAATAAAAGTTAATAAAAAAAAAAAAAAAAAAAAGGGTAAAAAAAATTTACTGGCGTTTATTTAAATATTAAAGTTTTAGATTTAAACTTAACTAATATTAAATAACTATTTAATTATAACTAACTAATATATTAATTTTATTAATTTAATATATAACTTAAAATTAATTTAAATAATAATTAATAATAAATTTTATTAATTTAAACCAACTAATTTTTTACTTTTATCTTTTATTTATTCACCGCTTTAAAAATTATTATTACTTTTATATATAAATCTAAGTAATATTAATTTATTTTATAATTATAACTATATATTTATAAAAAACTAAAATAAGTTTAACCCACTTATTTATTAATTAATTAAATATATAAAAACCTTTAAAAAACTTAATAATAAAAATAAAAATAATAAGCTTAAAAATTAATTAAAATATAATAATAATAATTAATCTTTTTTTAATTTATTATTTTTATTATTTTTATTAAAACTTAAAAATAATAATAAAATTAATAAAATTAAAACTTATATTAATAAAAATAAAAATAATAAACCTAATAATAACTTTTAAGTTAATATAAATAATAATACATTTATTAAAAGTATAAATAACAAGTTAATTATTATTTAATAACTGTTAAATAATAATTTAATAATAGTTTATTTATATTTAATAATTATTATTAAACCATTAAAAAGAAAAAAAAAATTATATTTTTATTACTTAACTAATAATAAATTACTAAAAATTAAACTATAAATATAAATATTATCACTTTTAATTTAAATATAAAATACATTTTATAAAAATAAAAATAAATAAAAAATTTATAAATATTTTATATAAATTTAACTTTATATTTATATTTTTTTAAACTAATAATTAATTTTAAATAATTTTTAAACTTATTTTTATAAGTTTTAATATTAATATATATTTATATTAAAAATATTTATAAATTTAAAAATTATAAAATATATTAAAATACTTAATTTTATATTATTTTTATTTATTAAATAATTTAAAGTATTTATTAATTAATATAATTATATTATAATTTCTTATTTATAGTTTAATATATTTAATTTTTTAATTTTAATTAAAATATATAAATAATTTATTTTAAATATCACTTATTTATAATTCGTGATTCGTAATTTATAATTAATAATCAGGTATTTAAACACTTATTAATAATATTATAACATTTATATAAAAACTGTTTAAATTAATGGTTATATTTTATATAATCTTAGTATTAAAGGCTGTGTTACTACCCGAAATTTTTAAGATTATTTAATATACGGTACGAAATATTTTACTATAAACTGTTAAACCGTATAATTCACTTGGTTATTTAACATAGTAGACTTTTTCCACATTATCACAAGAAGCCTCTAGATTAAAAAACGAATAATTATATTAGAGTAAAACAAAAACACACCGCTAGTATTTTATATAAATATTAGCTAGCATGCTGTACATATTCTTACACATATAAGCGACCGATGAAAAAAAAAAAAAGACAATCCGTCTCCCATCTCTAAACCACACACCTTGCTTATTGCTGTTGCTATCAAGCCCCAGAAGCCGCCGAAGCTGCCGAAGGGTTCCACCACCACCGCCTAAGGAGGCGCCTATATCATTATCGGCCGCCGGCTCCTGACCGACGTCCATATCCAATTTCCGGATAGGACCATGATGGCGAACTCCCAGAGGATCGGCCACGCCGGCTGCGGGGCGCACACGGCGTAGCGGTCCGGCGTGTTCGCCTGCGTGCCGCGCCTCTCGTCCGGGTTCCCGTTCAGGAAGATGGCGAACTCGCGCCCGTGCACGACGAACATGCAGACCACGACCAGCGTCTGGATCGGCTGGTACAGCAGCGCGAGCCGACGCCGCATCGCTGGGGACAGATGCGTGCCCACGTTCCAGCCGCCCGGCCCGGAATCGGGCATCCCGGGGATCCCCCAGCCGCCCAGCCAGCCGCGCCGCCCAGCCGGCCGAGGCGCCTGCCCCGGACCCGCGCCGTTCCTCTCCCGCCGGAGACGGGCGATCTCGACAATGGCACGGTCCATCGCGTCCCGGCCTCCTCCCAACGCCTCTCCCGCCGCGCCCGCTGCCGCGTTCACCCTCGCCGCCACGGCCGCCGTCGCGTCCCGCAGCGCGGCCTCGGTGCGCTCCTGCGCGTCCTGCGAGGCGCGCGCCAGGTCCTCGAACCAGCGGGACTCGCTCTGCAGGGACTGGATGCGGCGCACGAGCTTCTGGATCTCGGCCTCGAGGAAGGCGGCGCGGCGCCTCGCGACGCTGCCGGCCTCGCCCGGGTTCGCCGCGATGCGCGCGTTCGCGCTGTCCATCTGGCGCGCGGCCTGGTCCTGCTCGGCCTGGTAGGCGGCCACCTGCTCGGCGTGGCTCGCGATGGCCCGGCGCGCGTTCGCGCTCGTCTCCCGCATCTGCGTGTTGAAGTAGTCGGCGAGCTCGATGCGCGACTGCTGCAGCTGCGCGATCCGCGCCTCGTACTCGGCGATCCGCGCGTTGTTCGCCGTGGCGTCCATCGGCGTCTGCACCCCCTGCTCCTCGAGCTCCCGCTGCCGCGCCAGGGCCCTCTGGCGCGCGTCCGCCTCCTCCTGCAGGTCCTCCGTCACCTGGGCGAGCCGCCGCTCGAGGTCCGCGATCCGCTTCGCGCCGTCGCCGCCCTTGGCCTTCAGGGTCTCGACGAGCTGCCGTTCGAGCTCGGCGACCCGCTTCTTCAGGGCGGCGATCTCGTTGTCCTTCTCCTCGTCGTCGTTGTCGCTGCTGCTGCTCGCTTCCAGGTCGGCCTGGTGCTCTTTCTGCTCCTGCGTCAGCTCGTGGTTGAGCTGGACAATCCTGCCCACGAGATCCGCCTTCTCCCTTTCGCACTGCTTAAGCGCGGCTTCGACCTTCTCTACGTCCGCCGCCTTGCCCGTTGCTGGTGCTGCCTTGTCGCCCTTGGCGGGGCTGCTGCTCGCCTTCGCCTTCAGCTGGGCCTGCAGCTCCCTCTCGCGCTTCTCGAGGGCCGCCACCCTGTCCCGGAGAGCCCGGGCGTCGCGCGATTGCTTGGTGAGCTCCTCGACCCTTTTGTTTGCCTCCTCGAGTTTCTTTCGAAGATCGTCGCGTTCCTCCTTGACCTCGGCTGGAGTCGGCGCACCCGTCCCGAAATCGGGCCCGAGCGCTAATTCCAGTTCCGCGTTCCGTATGTCCACTGCATCGAGGGCTTTATCCCGATCCTCGACTGTCCTTTCGAGGTCCTTGATTTGCTGCCGGAGCTTCTTGATTTCCGTTTGGAGGGCATCGACGTCCGCGGGGTTCTTTATTTGATCCTGGAGGGTTTCGATTTCGGTCCGTAGCCCGGCAATCGTCTCTTCCAGCTCCTGCATTCTTCCGGCGGCTTCTAGCTCTTCTCCCAACGAACTTCCTTGTTTTATCTGGGCCTGCGAGATCGAACTGGACGGTGATCCCATGCCCTTTTCGCTGCCGCTCGGTAGGTCCGCCCGCGCCGCTTGCTCTTCCCGGAGGGCCTTGATTATATGGTCTCTTTCACCCATTTGGTCTTCGAGTTCCTTTATCCTGTATTTTCTGGAGGTATCCTCGTCTTGAAGATTGAGGTGCCGTTGGGAAAGCGCTTTGAACTCTTCGGCCAGCTTGTCTCCCTCCTTCACATCGTCATCGAAGCGGGCTAAAATCTCGCGGTGGTTTTCGAGAGAAAGACGGGCGTCATTGTACTCCCTCTGCAACCTGGAGACTTCCTGGTTTGAGTCGTTGATGTCCTCTTGCATGCCGTCTATTTTATCTTGAAGAGTTTTGATCTCTGTATGCAGATTTTCTACATATTCGGTATCACTTGCTTCCTTTGCTTCTGTTTTCTTTCTGTATTCCTGTGCCTCCTTTTTCAGAGTCGCCATCTCTTCGTCCTTTCCTGAGTTTTCTTGGTCTATTTTAACTAGTTGGCTATTGTGCTGCTGTCTCAACTCGGTCATCTTGTCGTCCCATATTTTCTCATTTGCCAGTAAATCAGCGATCTGGGCCTCTAATCGTCCACGTTCTCGCGCCGACTTGTTCTTGAGGTTTTCAATATCATTCGTGAGATTACGGTTTTCTCTCTGTAGGTTACTGTTTGTAGTCTGCAGAGCTCGAAGTCGGGTCTCGGCATGCGCAGGTATGAGTTTGTTTAACGATTCAGTTATACTGGTTAAGACTTGATTTTTAACTGCGTCACTGTCGGCCGATATCAGATTGCCGTCGCTTAGCTTGGTAAGTATATGTTGGCTGACTATTTTGAAAGGCGCTTCCCACGAGCCGCCCGAGCTCGGGGATAGCGGTGCCGCCGACGACGATGCCATGATGATGAGGCTACTGTAGTATGTTTACAATCGATATCAGGAGAAACTACGAAAGCATTTCGAGGGGGTAATATGCTGAATCGAGTCCGGCAGGATCTTTTGTTGGCATCGTGGCACAAAGAAGGCGACATTGTGAAGTCTGCGTTCGGTGGTGGTCGAGCGGCCGTCTTTGTCTACCCTTTCCTCACAATCCAAACTGCCTACCTCTGAAGAGCTTGCCCCAGCTACCAACCCACGAGCTTTGGGACCTATGTCCGCCTCTTTGAGCCGGTCTCAGCGTTCCTCTCGGACTCGGACTCTTTTCTTTTTGATTCGCATCACTGGGTTTCCGAAAACGGACGGCGAATCTGAGACTTAAGCGAGTCCGTCTTGTTGTCTCGCATCGAAGGGGTCTCATATCCAGAGAATGGGTCTCTCTAAAATAGCTAGGCGCCCCCCCTTTTTTTTTTTTTGCGAGGTACTACTAGTATATAAGTTATAATACAAACTTGGTAATTCATCGTCCAATGGCAACGTGCCAGAGTGGTTAATGGGTTAGACTCGAAATCTAATGACTTCGGTCGCACAGGTTCGAATCCTGTCGTTGTCGCGACTTTAAAATTCTTTTTTCTTTCTCCTTTCTCTTTTTTCATTTCATCTTTTTCTCTCTCTTTTAAATTAATTTTAATCTCTGCGTTTACACAATTTCGTCATGCTTTGGGCTCAAGTCTGAATCCCTTTTTTTTTCTCCCCCCCCCTCAGCCCCCCTTTTTTTGGGTTGAACAAGAGGAATTCTATATTATCGACACAGTCGGGGTGGTTACATGAGCCCCCGCTATTAGTTGAAATTCTGAAATTCTGGCCAGGAGTTTATTTTCTTCTCTCTTTCTTCTACATCAACGTGCCACCCTATTCTAAGAACACTTCTACCAATTCCATTACCCGGCCCGGCTTCGCATCTTAGATATAATTAGATACAAGCCCTATATATAGGTACTTATTTAGAAATACCCTTCTACTCATCTAGGTACATGTACGTAAGTAAGCATGTACGTACCTAGTAGTCTTGTTTAATTTCCTGCTTAAGCGCTATACAGGCAGTATAATAAAATCAATCGTCATCTGAACGCATAGTATATCGCTCAAACCTTGCACCAATGACTTGGGTCCAATAGCCTTCATACTGCCTAGAACCGTCGTTCGTCTCTTCATATGTGCGTAGGTATATCAGAAGATCATTGCTATTAGTGCGACAGATCAAAATCAGGCAATACTTAGTAATCAACATGTGGTTAGAGTGAAGACTTGGGCATATAGATGGTGGGATCGTGGGATCGTGGGATCGTGCTTCAGGTTTCTGCGCTTAGGTATTATCATAAGGTACATAGGTAGGTAACCAGTACGATTGCGATGGAATATGTGACTGGATATCCTGTTTACTTGAAAGTGGGAGCAGGTATATCAGTTACGTCATCTTCGTCATAGGGAACCAATCTTCCAACTAACTTACATACCTACCTAGTAGCTCAGTTCACGTCCCCAGTCATCAACTTGGTTATTCGACAATCTCGCGATCGAGTATGAGTACGATGGGATAAAACGTTGTGAATCACCAACTCTGGGCATTCTTCTAAACGGACTCAACTCGAGACCCACGAAAGTCTTGGCTTTCTATCCCTTCAGTCACCCCCTATTCCTATCGATCATTAACGGAAGACGTTCAAACCGTATACTCACCTACTCCTTATAACCCACTCCTTATAACGAACATACGAGTGCGAATATATCATGTCGTTGGCCCGCCATGTAGGTATATCTTTCCTTTCCCTGGGATACCTCTCGCTAATGAGTCTGCTTTCCAGATCGACCCGGAGGAGCTCATTGAGCGTCTCCATAACGCCAATCTCACCGAGAATGGTCTCGAACTGCGGCAGAAGATGACTACGTCGCATCTCACGCCGTATGGTACCAAGTACGCAAGCGAGGCAGACATACCCAAATACCAGCTTCCCAAAGAAGGGGCGCCGTCAGACACTGCCTATCAGCTCATCCGCGACGAGCTTGATCTCGACGGGAAGCCGAATCTGAATCTTGCTAGGTAAGACTACACTCTTCATTCACATCTAGTAAAAAGTGAAAGGGTGCTAAACTTTCATGCTAGCTTCGTGGGAACTTACATGGAGCCCAACGCAACGCAACTCATGGCAGAAAACCTGTCTAAAAACTTAGCCGACAATGATGAGTACCCGGCCATGATGTCTCTCCATGAACGCTGTGTAAGCATCCTTGCCCATCTTTGGGGGGCTAGGAAAGGTGAGAAGGCTATAGGCTCAGCCACCACCGGCTCCTCAGAGGCCATCCACTTAGGCGGTCTGTGTATGAAACGCCGCTGGCAGGAACACCGCAAGGCGAAGGGGCTAGACGCCTCCGCTCCCAACATCATCATGGGAGCCAACGCCCAGGTCGCCCTCGAGAAGTTCGCGCGCTACTTCGACGTCGAAGCGCGCATCCTTCCGGTCTCCGAGGCGAGCAACTACCGCCTGGACCCGGAGCTCGTCCGGAAGAACGTCGACGAGAACACCATCGGCGTCTTCGTCATCCTGGGCAGCACGTACACCGGCCACTACGAGCCCGTTGAGGAAATTTCTAAGATCCTCGACGAGTACCAGGAGAAGACGGGAATCGACATCCCGATCCACGTCGACGCCGCTTCGGGCGGCTTCGTCGCGCCGTTTACCCATGCCCAAGCCGGCGGACCAAAGTGGTGAGTTGACACCAAAAATTGCAGCCCCCTTATATTGATTTTCAAATCGTACTAAATGCTGCTTTAAGGAATTTCGAGCTGCCCCGAGTCAAGTCCATCAACACCTCGGGCCACAAGTACGGGCTCGTGTACGCGGGCGTCGGCTGGATCGTCTGGCGGGACGAGTCGTACCTGCCGCAGCACCTGATCTTCGAGCTGCACTACCTCGGCGGGACGGAGAAGTCGTTCACGCTCAACTTCTCGCGGCCGGGCGCCCAGGTCATCGTGCAGTACTACAACCTGATCCACCTCGGCTTCGACGGGTACCGGGAGATCATGGAGAACTGCCTGCGCAACGCGCGGCTGCTGTCCAAGAGCCTCGAGGCCACGGGGTGGTACACGTGCGTGTCGGACATCCACCGCCGTCCGCCGTCCGCCGCCGCGGGCGTCCTCGCGGGCGCCAGGCACGCGGTCCTCGGCGAGGAGGGCGAGACGAGCGCCGACTACGTGGCCGGGCTGCCCGTCGTGTCGTTCCGGCTCGCGGACGGCTTCCGCCGCGAGTTCCCGCACATCAGGCAGGAGTCGGTGTCGCTGCTGCTGCGGGCGCGCCAGTGGATCATCCCCAACTACGCGCTGCCGCCGGCCGAGGACGGGACCGAGATCCTGCGCGTCGTCATCCGCGAGTCCATGAGCCTGGACCTGCTCGACCGCCTCATCTCCGACATCGTCTCGGTCACGCAGACCCTCGTCGACAACGACGAGGTCGATTTGAGCATCTTGAAGAAGCAGAAGCCGGCCGGGGACAGCCGACCGCGCAGGCATGCGGGCGCGACGGAGGAGTCTATCAGGATGTTCGAGGGCGAGGCGGCGCGGCTGGCGGATGGCATTCACAGGACCGTCTGCTAAATACTCTACAGGGTCTGACCCCGCGTCTACGAGAGATGGGAGGGCTGATGGATCGCTAATATGCTCAGGGGGTCAGGGGGATATGAAGCTTACACCCATTATCTCTGGCACTGCTTCCACTCCAACCTCCGTGGTCGTATGGGTATACTAGACCGAAGTTGACATTTAGAATGACACATAACCTAATGAGGTACGTATTTTGGAGGATGAAGATATAATTAACGTCGTACCCAAATACTACGATGCACCAGGCTCCATGCATCCATAAGCGATGCCAGATCCGGGGGGCTTAAGTGGTACCTAGAAGATATGTAGTCTGCCTGTCCTGAACAGAGAATTCGTTCCAAATTGCCTAAAGCGTAGGATGGACAATTATCCGACGTCATTGTTACTTTCCTTCTGCCACATTCCACAGAAACGGGCAGCATGTCTCAATTGTCTTCTTCCGCGAAGAATATTCTTATTTTAGGCACCCACCCTACTTACGGAATCGATCTTGAATGTGCAACGTTTTTACGTGTTCTCGCACAATCCTTATTATCCCCGAACATTACCCTACGATCTGAGATTTTAGTGCCTAGTTCGGTGAGGCCGGAGAGTGGTGACCGGTGTACAGGAGAAGCGTCGCACAATAACCACCTCCTCATCGGGAGAATATGATAGGAAGAACTTACGTATTACGACGGGTCTGACCGATAAAAACATTTTGCGGTCTACATGCGAGTGACAGCGTGGTATTTGTAACATTATACCCATCATCCCGGTTAAACTGAATATATCCCCTATCTTTCCCCCCTCCAAAGCTGACCGACAACAAAGAAAATCTTCAGCGGGCGCTTCTCCCCTCCCCCTCCCGGTGAGTGTTAGATTGGGTGTTGGATGACATTGTGGAATGGTTGATTCTCTTCTTGTTTCCCGATCGAGATATTTCCCGGCGCGGCGCTCTCAATGTCAGACAGCGGATGGTAACGGGGAAAGAGTATATAGTAGTGTAGCGAGAGGACTATTACGTTGCCACTCCCTCCCCCCCCAAAAGGAGGCGATCGACCTCTCAATGGGATACGACAGCGACGATCTATTATTATGTTATTTAGAGCTGTATAAACTACCTGGGTAGGTAGATAGATAATTGTAGATACTTATATAATGCCAACCAGGGCTTCCCTCCCTGCACAAGACTGTTCTGTGTACCTCTTATAGCAAACTATATACACACGCGCTGAGCAAACCTACGAACTGCGGCTTTCCTACCTACATGATATAGAGTCAAAGCCAATAGCCACCAGCAAAATGAAGGTACCTACCCAGACCCTTCACCTCTGCCTCCTCCAGGTCCTTCTTAGGAGGCAACTAACACAACGCAGTACACACTCCCCCTCCTCCCCATCCTCCTCGCCGCCACCGCGTCCGCGCGCGCCTTCGACAGCATCTACCACTTCAGCAACGGAACCACCTCCTCCTCCTCTTCCTCGGCACTCCCCGGCGTCCCGACGCCGCCGCCCGTCAGCCACATGGCGTGCTCCGGCGGCCTCGACACGCCGTGCCAGAGCCTGTGCGCGTGCTCCGGCGGCACCGTCAACTGCCACGCCGACCCGACCAGCCGGTGCGTGCAGATGTGCACCTGCTAGGTACCTTCTAAAGCGGAAGATATGTTAGCAGACTGGGGAGATCGGAGAAAAGGGGGGGAAGGGGATAGGTTTGTCGTGTTTAGGTATCTATCTAGTTAATATGTGTGCTGTCGCTGTGGGTTGTGTCGTGGAGGATTTAATCCGTTCGGTATAAGAAAAGGGGTTAGTTAAAATGGTGGTGGTTCTTTGAGGGGGTATGTTAAAAGGGGTTGGATGAGCCAATAAGAGGACGTTCTAGGGGGAAAAGGGGAAGGAGACTAATTGGACACAGTCGAGCTAGGTTGACCGAAGAGTATGAAGAATGAGATGAAACTGTTTATCATGAATAATACTTCGAATTAAAACAAGGCAATTGAATAGCAATTTGAACAGTTCAAAGGAACGTTCAGTGACGTTTACTGCTAACAAGTGATCCATACTCTCGTTGCGATGCTCAAAGTCCCTTATGCAATCTCACTCATCCGCCATTCATTGTAGGCCGTATTATACGTCATACGCCAGGTACAAAACCACACTCGAGTCCGCAACTCCCGCTACCCAAATAAACATGATGATAGCCATCCATTCATACACTAAGCCCTTAGGGGCCTCGTATTGTTTTTACAATCCCCGAATCATACACATACACATACACACTCACCGTCGAGCCCCCGACCCCGAGCCGCCGCCCGATTTCTTGCGGAGAGACGTCGTGCTGCCCCAGGTGCCGGCCGACTTGCGCAACTTATTGCCAAGGCTGATCCTCGCGGCTGACAGCATCGGGCCCTGGGTCTGCGGCTGCTGGTCCAGGGGCATACCCTGCCCGTCCGAGTGCGGTATGTACGCGCCCGCGATCTTCTCCCAGTCGTACTTGTCGATCGACCCGCGCTTGTCGATGGCAGTTTTCACGGCGTCTTCAATATTAACGTCCGACTGCTTGCGGACTTTTCCTTGGCTGATTGCACCCATCATCACAGCCCACGACTCTACCTCGCCGCTACTGGCTTCTTCGACGCAGTTGCACTCGTCGCCGGCGGGGCACTCGGTCTCACCGGCCGCGTGCCATTCGGCTATGCAAGCGTCGTGGCTAGCGCAGCCGCACGACAGACAAGGGGGGTAGAGAGCGTCGATCGGCTCGTTGCAGAATACGCATAGCAGCTGCATCTGTGTACGCTTGCAGCGGTCGCACGTACCTATTGCACCCCCAAATGTCGAGTTGGCGTGCGTCTGCCGCACAGGGTCCAGATGGATCTCGTGTGTGCGACAAATACCGGTTACGTCAATCCCACGGTCAGACGTGATCAGTGACTGCAAGAGTTCCTTCTTGCCTAGTACTATAGGCGAGTTGGCCCCGTGGTGCGAGCGCGAGCTATGACTCAGATTCTCTGTGCTGTGGTACGAATCGTGATGGCTAGCAGCGCCCGAGCCTGCGAAGCTGGTAGCAGCATGAGGATCAGGGGTGTCTTCCTTGAAGACGTTAAATTTCAAGATCTCTAGGCGGGCTAGTGGCTGGTTCCACATCTGTAGCATTTCTGCGTACGCGTGGCGATAGCTCGCGTATATCGCATAGCGAGAAGGATCCAGGATAGGGACACCCAACCAACCGTCGTCGTCGAAAATTGTCTGATCCTCCATCTTCGTAGATATACCGTAGCACACTAGAGGTAGAGAATCGTCATTTCGAACATTGTCATCATCAGAATACGAGTTGCGCGCAGTGCCTGCCGGCTCTGATGTGGAACCTAGGATGGTCGAACTGCCCCAGGTGATATTGGCCGGAGCGAGATTGGCCAAGAATGTCTCTCCAGGACTGGGGCGCTTTCGTCCGGGGGGAGACGTCGATGCAACGCTCGCGAATGCCCTAGGGAAGCTGGCCAAGCCCGCAGACAAAGCAGTATTGGCACGAGTCAAAAGTCTATTATCAGGTGATGCAGCTAGACTTTGAGTAATGTCGCTGTCCGGTTCCCGTGGGGTCGTCGTCGTCGGGGGCGTCTCTCCACAGGAATAGGAGTTGGATTTCGGATCACCGCCCCACATCACCTCCTCGGACCCATAAGAACCTACGAGGTTGACGGGAGTGTGCAATGTCTTGGGTGTAGAGATGGCCGAGTTAGCTTGGCTTTTGTAATTACTGTGACTATTATGCCAAAGTGACGCATCTGTGGCGAAATAATCTAGTGAAAATGACGGTGCCTTCATGGGAAGCGGCGTTTCTGGCTGGGTGAGACGTGATTCTGCATAGGCGACGCTGTCCTCGGTTGACGACTCGCTGAATATGCACGAGAGCATAGCAAGCATCTGAACGTCGGCAATCCTCTCGAAATATTCCAAAAGATCATTAATGAGATCCTTTGCGAGGGGATGAAGGCCCCATTTGACCCGACCGGTAAGTGCCTTGCCCGAGTCGCTGGAGGATGGTCTATCACCGAAACGCGCAACCGCATTTCTGGCAATAACGAGTATGGACTCTTTGTTCTGACCATTTCCCAAGAGCTCGAGGGGAATATCCTTTCGAAGCAATAAAGCCGCATACTTCCAAACATCAACTAGATCAGGTCGACCGTACTTTTGTGCTACAGCCGCGTTGTGCTCGCACACGTCTGGTCCATCACCAAAGATGGAATATTCACGCGCAAATTCTTGCTTAGAAGGTAATTCGTTGGCGATGTTGTGGATGGATACAATATTTTTAGGCTTGGCTGGGCGGCGTCTGCTAGTGCCAGTACCCGTGCCGGTGCCAATCCCGGTTCCTCCGCCGCTCGAGTGCATCGAGTAGCTTCCACTAAATGTCTTTCTGAAGCGCCGACCTGGTAGATACCACATGGTGATCTTGTGCATATACGTGGTTTCCGAGTCGCTCGAGCTGGAAGATTCCTCTCCCTCATCCGAATCGGATTGGTCGTCCGTCGCGGAAACTCCGTCATCGGTATACCTATTTCTCGGTGCAGACGACTCTTGCTGGAGTCTACCGAACCCTGCGAAACTGGGCTCCCCTCTAGGACGTTCCCTATTAGATTCGCTGGTTGGAAAAAAGGAAGCGGCTCTAGCCTTCTCTTCCTTAGTAGGGAAAAAGCAGACTAGCCTTCCATCGTTTGAGAAACGGCATCCGCACAAGCGTGGCATTGGTGGTATAGTAGGCCGATTGGTCGGTGCAAGAGTGGCATCTAGCTCGGTGCTCGCCGTTAACTCTTGAGACATGGTTGCAGAGCCGCCAGCGGGAATGTCATTATCATCCTCCTCGCTTGAGCTTTCATCTGCGAGTCCACCAAGGTCGTCGTCTAAATCTTTGACATTCTTGAAGAGCGAGTCGCTACTGGAGAGATCGATTTCTCCAAGGAGATAACTAAAGGCCATCTCTAGGCAATTCTGTTTCTTCTTCGCGCACTGGCCGACGAGCTGATGAATTTCTTGGTCAAGTTTCTTATGCGTCTGATCCGCCATCAAAGCCGTCTTCTCAACGATAAACTTAGGGGCCTTCGACTTAGGGTAGTTTCTGGGAATATCAACTGTAACTTTAATATAGATGGTATCGCCGTCCGCACCCCAGGGGCCTTTGAGGGAAGCCTTGAGAGTTAGAGCATCCATATCAACGTGATCCCAAGTGACGTTTGGCAACTGCCGGTTGACACGAATGATCTCTTCTTGAAGCGTCTCGGGCTCTCCCCAATGGGCGTCGTGGAAATTATGCCCAAACATTGTAGAATCTTTAGACTCTTTCCTTTGGGGCGTTCCGATCATTCCTGACTTCTTGCTCATTGTGATGCCTTTCATCCAGCCAAGCTGATCTAAACTCCGATCGGTCGTTTTCCCTGTTGCAGATTTCGCTTTCATCGACGGGCCTTTCCAGCTTGCTAGCCCGCTGCCGGCACGATGGTAATGTGATGACATGGTCTGCATTCCCATGGTGAGAGCACTGCGGCGGAGTTGGCCTCCGCCGCTGCCAGGGCGAGGATCGCTCATGGTAGCCGACCTCTTCTCCTTATTTGCTTGGTCATCAACGGCTCGATACGTTTTATACGTAGCTCCCTTTCTGGTGAGGTTGATATTACGGGCTGGTCCGCCTTTTATATGACCAACAGACGCCAGGGTCTCCTGATCAACCCTCTGAAGACGCAACTCGTTATCCTCACCCCAAGACACAAGTTGGAACTCGCGGTTGTCCATCCCCTCATCGGAAATTGCCCCACGACTCCTCCATAAGAACTCCTTTACCTTGTGGTTTCCATGGCCGGGAAAGATATTACGAGGATTAATAACCTCGTCAAAACCTTCTCCTTCGGCACGGCGGACATCATACAAGTAAAGGTTTCCAGGGTCATTCTGGGGCATCGCTAATAGGCCCCATCCGAAGGGGGTATGGCGAGCGCGCCAAACAGGGAAGTCCGTTCGAACAATTCGTTCTGGTTCGCTAGACTCGGCATAATCCCAGAATTTGATGCTTTTGTCCAGAGAGCAGGTAATCAGGCTGGTTGATTTGGTGCGATTCCAATCAAGACCATAGATCTTGGACGTGTGCGCAATGATAGACTTGAGCGGCGTAGATGGCTTCCTTTCATCCCATATGTGTAGCCACCTGTCATGAGAGGAGGCAAGGACGTTGGGGTCTTGACGATTGTATTTAACTTGCGTAGCACCGGCGAACCAGTCACAGAAAGTTAAGACGGGTTGTTTGGGTCTTCGTAAGTCCCAACAGTGCACATAGCCATCGACGGCACATGTTGCGAGGATGTCTGGGTGATGCGCTGAAAAGTTGATATCGGTGATGGCCCTGCTGTGACCCTGAAGAGAATGCTCTATGGCGCCTGTTGCGGAATCCTCTCTCAGATTCAAATTCCAAACCAGACAGCGATGGTTTGCTGTCGAAGCTACCCAGTAGTCCCGGGCTGCAAAGGGCGACCATTGCACATCGACTACTAGCCAGGGAAGGCCATGGCTACTGAGTCTGCGAGGAGGACTATAGGGAGAATCTAGGTCGATTACGGCTAGACCCTCGGGACTTGAGTATCGTTAGTATATATGTATATATATATATATATATATATGTATTACAAGTGTGGGATTATAACAGCATGAACTTACGAAGCAAGGGCGACGTCGCGACCGCTAGGCGATATCGTGGCTGAGCCGACGAGGCCGTCGACATGGATGGTAACATCGACATCAAAGGTCTCACTATCGTAAGCGGACTTGATCGTCTTTCCCTTCTTGGCCGGGTCTAACATGTGATCGAATGTCGTCGGCATGGCTGTTTCGTTGCAAGAGCGTATCGACTTCTCCTGGGACGTGGAATCCTCGATGGATTTCACAATACACTGTAGCCCATCCTTCGTTCCCCTTCGCGCACGCTCTCTCTCTCTTTCGACAGAACTAACGAAGCTTCAAGACGTGTCCATCAGCCTACCGAGCGCACCGGCACTGTGATTGAAGAATGGGATTAGGTAACAAGTGGAATGATTAAGAAAGTATCTTGGAGATACATAAGTAGCTGAAACAATCCAAGGCAACAAAATCATAAGGCACTTGTACACTCCAATGAACGGTATCAAAAGATGATGCCTGTAGCTACACTGCACCTGTATGACCTATGATCATCTGCAGCCGCAACCACTCTAATGCAGGGACCTTGTTTATCGATACAGCTCGTTAATCTACAGCTCTAGTTGCCTGGTTGAGTGACCTCAGTGGGCACCTGGCATATCTTCGGTGTAGATATACCTACGCCCGGCTGGTGAGGGGCAAAGCTCCGCCCGGACCTCGACGTTACAAAAGGGGTTACGGCGGTTGCGGGGGTACTTGTATTGCGCTACCAGACTAGTACCTACGTACCTACGTACAGGGCGTCGCCTTATCGTTAGAAGGGCATCCCACCCTGAGGTCAGTGGTCAGTCCTTTGTCCGAAGCGCAACCTCGACAAAACTCGAAAAAGCCATCCCAAACTAGTTTAGAAATTCACGACTTTCCCACGTATCGGTTTCTTGAATTCTTTGTTTAGTTAGACATCGTTTGATACATGTACTTTGTTTTCTGCCATTTTTCTTCCCGTGCTGAAAGCGCTATCGATTTAGCAAAGGGCTTCCCTACCATTCTAGAAGCGCAAGGACCAACTGCGACTTCACGCTTCTCCGACCTGTATACCTGAGGCGATTACTACGATCAAGATTTCTAGCCCGTAAAAATACTAAATACTCCTGAAACCGATTCCAAACTCTGTGTCCTCCCTAGAGTTTTAAAAAATCTTCAGCATCTTCCGACCGATTATAGCTTGGTCTCTTTCCCCCCACCACGAGAATCAAGATGGCACTGCCGAAGCGTATTATAAAGGAAACGGAACGTCTCATGACTGAACCGTGAGCAAAGATAGCATGCCCGAAAACCCAATCTTCCCACTGACCAAGAGCGTTTCAGGGTTCCGGGTATCAGCGCCGTTCCCCACGAGGATAACCTCCGATATTTCGATGTGGAGATCTACGGCCCTTCGGGTTCGCCGTACGAAGGTGCGTTATGCCCTGCAACTCTAAACCTCCTGCTAGGATCCTGTCATCAACTGAACTGACAACCTGTCCGCTCGCAATAGGAGGTGTATTCAAGCTCGAGTTGTTCCTGACAGACGACTACCCGATGGTCCCGCCCAAAATCCGCTTTCTGACCAAGATCTACCACCCCAACGTCGACAAGCTGGGGCGAATCTGCTTGGACGTGCTTAAGAGTAAAGATCCTTTCTCTTCCTTCCCTCCTTCCAAATACACTCACTCTCGGTGACATCTCGTCCGCTAACACTTCCACCTAAAGACAACTGGTCCCCCGCCCTGCAAATCCGAACCATCCTGCTCTCCATCCAGGCGCTCCTCGGCGCCCCCAACCCGGACGACCCCCTCGCCGCCGACGTCGCCAAGAGCTGGAAGGACGACGAGAACAAGGCCATCGCGACGGCCAAGGAGTGGACCAAGACGTACGCCACGCCCGCCGCCGGCTCGTCGAACTAGAAGGGTAGGCTGGATCGTCGCCTTCAGAAGCTCCGGAACCGCGTGCGCCACGCGGCGAAAGTCGTCAATCCGTCGCTCGACCCGAGAACATATGCTTAGATGTTGGTGCTGGGAGGAGTGGGTAGCAAGACGAGACGTGCTGCTAATCGGCGGATATTTCCTTTCCCTTTTGCTTTTAACCTACCTAGCATGGATTACACCGGCGTTCTATGCGTTTCGAGATCGTGGCGGATGGTGGAACGAAGTTATGGTGGATATACACGGAGCACTACGCGAAACAGAATAAATCCAAGCGCCTTGGAATTATTATAGAAGCGATTCTAGCCCTTCTATTCTATGACTGTGTTCGAGACTAGCATGTTCATATCAATGAATAAGCGATAATTCCACACCAATCCCTATGCGGATCGTAACAGTCATGCCCATTCTACAAGATTAGTCTTGCGTAGGTAGGTAGGGAACATTAGACTTCTTCCAAGTCTGCCATATTCCTCATATCCCTCTATCACAGCCTCCCCCCCTCTTACCTACCTACGTATCCTTAAACGTAAAGATCCCCTTCCCCGCCCTAAACCCCTCCAGCGTACCCTGCACGGCATCCTTCAGCGTCTGCACCTCGGTATCCCACTCCCACGGCACCTCGACGGTCGGCACGTCGCGGAACTTACCCTGCCGGACCAGGTCCAGGATCTCCGCCACGGTCCGTTCCTTGGACCGGGGGTCGCGGTCGGCCCAGCGGCTGAGCCAGAACCCGACGAACCGGAGGTCCTTGAAGATCAGCAGGCCCGTCGGCAGCGCGACGGGCTGCCGCGCCATGCCGCCGTACGTCACGACGGTGCCGCCGACGCCCAGGCTCTTGGCCACCGCCGACGCCGACTTCCCGCCCACGCAGTTCAGCCCGAGCCGCACGCCGCCGGGGCTGCCGCGCGTCCACTCCGCCAGCGCGTCGCGGAACCCGCGCGCCTGGAACTCGTCCTCGGTGACGACGTGGGTCGCGCCCAGCGCCTGCAGCTCGTCCCTCAGCGCCTGCGTGGCGGCGTCCGACTCGCGCGCGCGCACGACGTTGATGCTGCGGTACCCCCACAGCCGGCCGAGCTGGATGGCGGCGCGGCCGACGCCGCTGTTGGCGCCGTTCTGCAGGAACCAGTCGCCCTCGCGCAGGGGCTCGCCCGCCGCGTAGTCCCGCAGCATGCGGTACGCCGAGCACGGGTTCACGGCCACGGTGCCGGCCTGCGCGGGCGTCAGCCCCTCCCTCTCGATCCTGATCACGCCGTCGGCGGCGGCGAGGGCGTGCGTCCGCCACGTGCCGAACTGCGTCTTCTTCGGGATCACCCAGTCGCCCCTGGCGAGGCCGCGGGCGGACGACGACGAGACGACTTCGAACACGCCCTCGTTTCCCGGGATGACGGAAGGTTCCGAGGTGCCGATGAGCGAGCTGAAGGACGGCTTCGCGCCGTAGGTGCCCTGGATTGTGTTCACGTCGGCCGGGTTGATGGGGGCGGCGAGGGTGCGCAGGAGCACGGATTCGGAGGGGAGGGTTGGGGAGATGGAGTGGGAGTGTAATCTAATAATCGCGGTACCGTTAGCTTGCTTATACGAATTCATAGGAGAAGAAAGAAGGTCGGTAATGTACTTTAGAACATCTTTCGGCTCTCCATATTCGCTGAATACCAGCGACTTCGCTTGCGTGTAGCCGTACGGCCCCGACTTATAGCGGACCTGTGTCTGCGACCCTGGCGATGATATCGTGCGGGATGTACACCGAATTGAGCCTCTAGCTAGGGAGCTAGCTATACTATGCGCTCTAAGCGGTCGGAGGCCAGCCATGTTGCCGCATATGTGTTGTTGAATTAGAAGTTGGGTGCATGTTCTTAGTCTGGATAAAAAGGTCCTGATAAAAAAGATCGGGGCTCTGGAAGCTGAGCTCGGCAATGACGTTAAGTTCCTATCATTGCCGAGCCCGAAGCTGTAAGTTTACGTAATTACACTCAATTCCTCCCCCCTTTTTTTCTACATAGATTAATTGCTAATAGAGGCCCAGCTTAATATTTTATCCTTCAGTCATTTGCAGATGCGACAGGTAGTAAGAGAACATCAGTGATTCAAAAGGCAACACAATATTCAATTCAAGTCCCTAATCAACCCGTTCGAATTCGGGCAGTAGGAAACATTGGGGGGTAGAGTAATATAAGAAACTGAATCATGCCCCTTTTCGCGCCAGAGATGCACTATTTTGACAACAATATGATGGCAACCCTCTCCAACCGAAAGTAGGTAGGGAGGTTATGAATTTCTCCCGCTATCGTGACCCATAAGCACATAGCCGTAAAATGTCTAAACCGTTCGTCGAAAAAATCGCCCCATGACTTCTTTGCATTACATACTTCCGCCGATCCTCTCTGCTGCAAACTTCTTCGGCGCTTCATCGTCTTCCAGAGCAATCGCTTTCTGGTCCGAGTAAAATACGAGTTTCTGGGGCCGCACCCTTCCTCCCCGAAAGTAACAGGGCAGAGATGTACATCTGAAGAAAAGGGGGGATGGGGAAGGGGTGCAAACACACAAGACATACACGAACCCTTTTCCAGGTTATCTTTTTGTAACACACATATATGCCGTGTGTAAAAGTCCAAAGAAAAAAAGAGGGAAAAATAAAAACGTCGAAAGAATAAAAATTGAAGAGAATTTTGACAAAGAATGTCGTCGAATGAGCTCGCGTGGGAGCTGGGTATCTAGTGTTCCACCTCTCAAAAGCTTTATTTAAAAAAGTTATGTCCCCTTTCTCCCGCCCTGGAAGAAACATAATATCCATGGCGAAATATTACTTTGCCGCAGAAGAATCGTGGCGGCAAATTCGAAGTCGGGGTATCCAAAGCCTACGTAACCCCAAGGGTAGGCAACCAAAACGCGTCCGTAGGCGGGATTTCGTTTTATCTCAGAAGGGACGGTTCCTCATTTGATACCCTTGAACAAGTCGTCACCCAAACGCGTGTCGACTTTGCTCTCAAGGGCACTCAGTTCTGGAATCATTGGCGGCGGCGGGCCCATCGGCTTCTTCACTTCCTCCAAGTTTTGGCTGACCCTCTTGGTGTTGTCGTTTGACCGTAACCGTTTAAACCATCCGCTGGCGCGTTTCGACTTTCTTTCATCCGCGATAGTACTCGCCGTCCGGCTCGGAGGCCGAGAGGTGCCTTGGCTAAGAATCGACCCTTGTTCATCGTAAGCATTGTTCAGTAATGTTCTGCTAAGCAGGCGTCTAAGGCTTCCGCGGTTTGACAGCGTAGGTGATGCGGGACCATCTTCCGCTGGGCGCTTTATACCGATATTGGTTGGGATGGTAAGGTCGGGCTTAGGGAATGTACCATGACCATTAGCGGTGCCATTTGCTTCCTGCTTCTCCTCGACTATTTCCGGGATCGGTGTCTTCGGCGGTGTCGGCACCTCCTCCTTGGGCGATGGTAGCGGCGGTGGGATATCCGTGCCGTCAGTTAGGGAACCAAATTTGAATTCCAGGGCCGGAAGCTCGAAACGCTTGGAAGTAGTAGCCGGTGCGGCGGCGGCAGTACCGTTGCTTGCTGCCTTGGCGGCCATGATGAAAGTTGGACGGTTTCGACAGTAAAACGGATTAGGGGTAGGGGCGGGATCGGACGCGCCTCGCTGCGAGCGTATATGAACTGTGTGCGGTTTCAGTTAGGTACAGTCCATCAACAAGATGACCGATCAAGAAAAACTCTAGCGCAAGAGCTTGATAGGAATATGAAGGGAGTTGGTACGAACCGTAACGCTCGGGGCTCGAAAGAAAGTGGCCCCTTAAAGTTCCGATCGGCTCGGAGACGATCTCGCTATTGTCAACGCTGCAAGATGGATTGCGTACAGTACGTTATGAGCGAGGGGAAAGCCAAAGCATCCCGGCGCAACGCGATTGATAAGACCTGGAAGCAGCCACGAATAGTCTAACCTAGGGCAAAAGAGAGCAGAAGACCCAAAAGCAAGGAGAAACAGAGTCAGTGGCGCGGTGGATTTTGGGTTTTCTGGTGTCTGGGTGACTGGGTGGAGAGTAAGAAGGAGGAGAGAGAGACCAGGCCAGGCCTAGGATTGCCGGGATCAAGGGTATTCAAGGGTCCGTCGAAGAGAAATGGGAAATGGTGGCTGGTGGCTGGGATGGGATTTTCTGTGAAATGAAATGATGTGCTTCGAAGGCCGTGCACGAGAACCTGGACCTTGGTATTTGGGATTTCCTGGAACTTGGGATTTCAAGATTAGAAATTGTAGCTTAACGACGATCAAACACCAACGTTGTTCTTCGAATTTATGTACGAATACTATGTCAAGTATTAGAACTCGAAAATCGCAACGCAACGCAAGAGTGAAGATATCGTATCGCGTCCGAACAAGGGTTGTAAAGAAGAAATGCTAGAATATGGACGATTGGTAGGGGTCGAGAATAGGTCCCTGAATTTTCTGGTAGGTACTTGGAAGGTCAGGAAGGTCTGAATGCTTTCGGCTTTTAGACCGAAACCAAAGCTAACGATTGGGGGACTTGGGAAGATCTAGTGAAAGTTTTACGGGCTAAAAAGGGTGGATGTGCCCTGATAAGGAAAGGTGGTATTGACTGGTACTGCTGGTATTGACCTTTTTGGGAATCATACAAGACTTTATTATAGTTCCTTACGTATTTTTTCTTAGGTCTAGGTACCTACATGTATTCTCACTTACAACTCGATACCAAGAACTTCCCACCGCATGTTCCAAGTCAGACAGACGCAACAGACGACACGATAAGAATAAAAATAAATATCCATCGTCCGCCTTGCTTGATAGATCGTGACAATGCACAAACTATATATCAAGGGAGCGTACGCGTGCCCAAGAAATCCGTAACCAACCCCGCCATATACTCGTAGTATATGCAACATCTACTGCAGGCGAACATATTCCGCATGTACAAACTTCGTATTAATCCCATTACGAATGGTCTGTTTATTATATAACCAGGTTAGTTGAGATATGTTATTCCCGTTGACTCCAGAATGCAACGTGTTGGATGCTGAAGAGGCCACATGTCTATGATATATCCTATATATATAAAACAATATATGTAGAAGTAGATTTTGCGGAAGAAATAGGGGCAAGAGGTAGCCACTGCAGACTGCAGTACCTTATGTAGTACCTAGTACATAGCTCCAAGACGGAGATGAACGATCAAAGACTCCACAGCCACGATGCCGATCTTCAAAACGGTAAGACGGTGACGGCACTAACGATGGCTTCTAGAAAACTTCAAGTACTACTATAAACATTCATCGATCCATGTCTACGGATAAGGTAGTTTCACAGAACAACCCGATCTCCGATGCAGAGGTAGTGTTGGTTTCATAGAGATTTACAAGTTCATTTAGTGACAGATCCATTAGGTATTCCCGTCCTCGGATGCAGGATGCCTTTAGCAAACAGAACGATTCTTTATCACGCTGTGGCAGCTGCACGGCTTGTCTCACTACCCTAGGAGGCTTGCATTAGCACCCGTTTGTATCCTCGTTCGCATTATAAGGTACATAACGTAGCAAGTACTTCGTATCTGTAACACCAATGCCGCTCGTAGCCTTTCAGCCTCTTTATGGTAACTGTCAGACAGGCGCTATGCAACATGTCTAGCATCAATCCGTTACCCCAGGGTATATCCCTTCATAACTCATTCAGCTGCCCTAGGGCCTAAACGCCTGGACCCAATCATGCAGTCGGTCAATAACGACAGGCATAATACCGTTGAGACTGTCTTCCATGATCCCGTCTAAGTGTCTAATTGCATCCTCCTCGTTCAGCTCCAGATGGAAGCGCTCCTTCACCTTGAACACCGCCTTGTCCGGCTCGATCTTGATGTCTGGGATGTTCGCATGCACCATGAGGCTGAACAGGTTCAAGATGAGGTTCGACGACTTGCGCAATGCCGCAAATGCGAGGAAGCAGTATTGCTTGAACTGCAGGTACTGTTCGCTCGGAGGGTTCGAACCCCCCATCGCGTCGGCCATCTCCTTACTGAGTTTGACGGCCGGCGCAAAAGGTTTGGGGTCCCGGCCAAGGATGAACCCGAAATCAGCGTGGAAAAAGTGGCCGTCTGGTGTTAGGAGGAGGTTATCGAGGTGTCGGTCACCTACTCCTAGAATATAGGTAATCACGCAGTATCCTGCGCACGACTTGGCAAACGTATCGAGGGTCTCCTTGCGTACCCCCAAATGCGCCCGTTCGTCGGGATTGTGTTGTTTGAGGTAGGCAAGAGCAGGGTTGTTGCGGTATTTAGACGATATCGCCGCAAAGGTCTGGGAAGGAATAAACTGAGAAGCACCAGCAGTCGTGCTAGTCGCGAGGATCTTGTATGGCGTCAGTTTAAGGTCTAGGTTCTCCTTCTGGAGTAGCTGGTCCATTAGGGTGATGATCTGAATAACCAGCTGGTCTTGACGTAGGTCGTCTCCGGTCTTGAACAGAATAGGATATTTGCTTCCAGAGGCTGTCTTGAACGTTACCATGATCGGCGACAGGGACGACTTGAAGACCCGTGTCTCTTCGGGAATAACCCCAATGACCATGACATCCGGGTCCAGTGGCAACGGGACGGGAGGATCGATGGATAAGACCTCGCTCTTAGGGTCAGCAAGGAAAGACTTGACCTTTTCAGCTTTGCGAGCTACAGACTCGTTTGAGGCCTGAATCTCCGCCGAGATCTTAGACAAGACCGTAATAAGTTCGGCTTGTCTTCTAATAGTTGCCCTTGTTTCTCGACCGCCGGGCCGATCCTCCAACTCTTTCATGAAATCGTACTGAACTTTAGCATACATGGTGCGGACTTCTTCACCCTGATCGTTACTCTTGTCGTCGTATTCAACACCAAGATACCAGTAAAAGTAGTTCCCGAGAGTGAAGTTTTGAACAGCTCGTGAAATTAGGAAGTTAGCTAAGGAAGATGCTTGGACCGTAGCTTGGTTCGAATCCGCGGAGATATGCTCGAATTTCAGGGCTTGGACTAGCTGGAGCAGGTAGAGGAGTAACTCGTGATCGTCGGCCTTCCTCAATCGTTCTACTGCATACGTCCTCACAGCCCGGTTGTCAAAGGTAGGACCAAGCAGCTCTAAAGCATCGTCCACATCAATGTCAGTCCATTTACTAAGGACCTGAATAGCCTGCTTAGATTCGCTCAAGTCTTGCCAATTGACAGATTTGACGAACTTGGTGAGGGCTCGCTTGTCCTTAGTCAAGTGGTAGCGGAATTTCCACACCAGGTCCTTCTCTTCCGGGGATAAAACGTGAGTTGGAGAATATGACATGATCATATTTAATTCGTCGCGAACTTTGGCATTTGGCCTCAGGTCCTTATCGAGTATTCCGTGACGATGTTGACTTCGGACTAGGCGTCTATGCTTGCTTTCCGCCGGATTGTCCCTGGCACCAACTTCCGGGTCATATATCCTGATTATACGACCGCCTATACCATTTTCTGCGTTGTCGGGGCCGTTAATACCGGGGCCATATGACACTTCCGGCGGTGGTTTTAGGATGATATTCGACTGAGAGGCCGAAAGATGCTGGAATGATGAAACTGGCGGCGGCGGATATTCGTGATCCGCGAATACAACAGGAAAGTCAAACCGAGGCAGTTCAACATTTAGCATGAATTTCGATGGTCCAGGTCTCGGAGGAGCTTCTGTATCCGAATTGGTTGTCTTACTCTGCTGGCCGTCTTCCTCAGCGTTCGCACGTAGTGCTGTCTGACGTTGTAGTGACTTGACTGAGTTCTTCGCTACTTTCAAGCCACGCTTCTCGGTCCCGCGGTATACGAGCTGATCAAGCCATTCGACTCGGGGGATCTCATTCATCTCATGTTTTTTGAATAACTTTTCCAACCGTTCGAGCTCTTCGGCCTCTTTGTCTACGAGGTTGTTGTCCTCCTTCTTATGGGCCCCCCTCTTCTTTGCGATACTCGACGGCGTCGTCGTGTTGTCGTTTCCGTCGGCCTGTTTGTGCCGGTGGACTAGGCATTTCTGGCGACCTTTCAGCAGTTGATTATCCTGGTCGAAAAGCGGAAGTGTTGTCCCTCCGAAGGGTATCGCGTGGCCTTGGGCCTGGTTTCCGCCGGTGGGAGACAAATCCCATATCGTAATTGCAAGATACGAGTTGATGGCGAGGGATTTGTAGGGTATCGGTAAAGTAAGCCATTCGTTCCATCTAGGACATATTAGCAAACATGTCGGATCGCTCAAGTATACCTAAGCTACTATGCCGTACCTTCTCTCAGTTTTAAAGGCCTTATATGATGTTTGTACGGGAACCGTTAAAGGCTTCGAGCCAGCCCATACCTGGACGGTAACGTAGAGATCGGAATGCGGACTAGAGGAACTTCACGTCAGGACCATGCATATCAGATGGAAACAAGCCTGCTGGTGTTTACAGACCTCAAGTTAGAGCCAATGTGTCTAAGGTCGGGCCTGTTCAGTAAGGTCGAATACAGATGAGGTGTTTCGTCGCCCTCTAAGTTAATTCTACATTGTATATCCCCAGTCAGTCAAGCGGCTGATAGATAGGTCGTCTCAACACCAAGGCTGCCTTACATGCGTATGCTAACGGGGTAATCGAGCGACTCCGAACTAGCAAAAGAAAAAGGCTCCATTATAGATAAATTGTTCCATAGCAGCTTCGGACGATTCTGTAAGGAAACCGTACTAATGTCGAGAGTTGATAGTGACAAAATGCATTGTCGCGAGCATTGTCGAATGCAAGGTTAGAAAGGTTAGAAAGTAGTTGGAAGTGCTCCCCATCATCCGCCCTGCCGTCATATAGCCCAGACAAGCAAGTAGCTTATCTTATCACAGCATGGATTCCGGACTACGCTAGTGAGCAGGTGGGGTACTGCGGCTTCCTTTTTGCGCCTGTGACCCACAACAATAGAGTGCCGGATCTTTGGAAGCTTCGAACGAGAAATGGAAGATGTTCCAGGTAGAGGTACTTTCTCAAACAGCGAATCTCGGTTAGAATTCAATTATTCAACTTATTCAACGACTTGACGTAGTTGTGCACACGCCTATTCCACACTTGGAAGTCAACCTAGTTACGAGGTACCTACCGGTAAATTGCAGCTTGCCACTTGACGCTAGAGCCACAGGTACAATACAAGAATACAAGCCACATTACGTACTAAATCACTTTTCACTTTACGAAAAGTCGCGTTGAGGGCACCGCGTAGTTGACGCGACTTACGCGTCTCTATCATGAGGTGTATGAGGACAGTATAACCACAATCACGAGCTACGAACATATGTTAAGATCGGGGTCTTCAACGGGAACCAAATCAATAAGATAACCTGGAAACACTCAATTATTTTCAATACCATTGTTCGTCCTACTCGCTTCGACCGCCTTATCACTCAATGTCGTCAGAAGGCTCCTCTCCAGAGCCCGGTTCACCGGGCTCCTCACCAAACCCCAATGGCCGCCACAGCTCATTAGTTATCAGAGATAAAGGCAAATCACTCGAGAGCTCATCAAAGAGGAAACGAACTTTGACCAATGGTGCCGAACATGCTAAGTCACGGCGCCGCACACGCGAGCCCGACGACGAGGTCGAGGAAGAGGAAGAGGAATTTGACCCGGATCAGTCTATGGAACAGAGACGCGATATACAGCGCAGGTATAGAGATCTACAGCGAAGACTCCACGAGAACAATGATGAGCACCTGGAGCCGAACTCGAATAGTCTATACCTTATCGTAAAGGAAGCAAATGTGCTCTCGACTCAGGTGAAGCAACCTACAGAGGCCAAAATCGATTCCAAGGCCTTAGTGACCGCAGCCGATACAACATACCGAAAAACAATCCGGCTCACGTCTGGAAACATCGCCCAAGGCATTGATGTCGACGAATTCGTATCCAAGTGCATCACCTATATGAGACTAGGGGCTGGCATTGCGGAAGACGATGCGCCGGAACTCACTGCTACACAACAACATCGTAGGAGGCCGGGTCGAGGTGTCCTTGGCGGCGAAGAAGAAGACGACGACATTGGTGATGAAGGCGATATGTTCAACTGGGAGCATCTCGGACGATTCGCATGTCTTCCGAATATTCGACGTCCGGCCACGCCCGGTTTCCTCCTTGGACCCCTATCCGCCGAAGTCAAGAAGCGGAAGATCGTCAAGCGCAGCGCCCCGTTCAGACCTAATAATCTACAGGAGACTAGACCCGAGATTCTAGACGCGGAAGCTGTGCAGCGGACTGAGAAGAACGACCTGACGACCATCTGCTCCAAGATTCTTCAAAGACTCAGCCAGGTGCAAGATGAGGCACAAGATGCCGTTGAGGCTGCTGTCAACCGCGGTGCAAGTGAAGAGCAGGCGGCAAGATTGATGGACAGTCATGGTCTGAGAGACACGGGCGGTATTGATCTCCTGAAGTTTGTCGTAAATCCGCACTCGTTTGGGCAAACTGTGGAAAACATGTTCTACGTGAGCTTCCTGATTCGAGACGGCCGCATCAAGATCGACTTTGACGAAAACCAGTTTCCGACGCTACGTAAGTTGTTTCCCCCCCTGGCGACTCTCTGCCCCAATTGCCTACTAACCCCCATTTCAGATCCAGTTGATCGTGAAGATGAAACTGCCGCCTCCAAGCACCGTGCCCAGAAGCAACAAGCCGTGTTCTCCCTCGACATGAAGACGTGGCGCGACATCATCAGCGCATTCAACATTACTGAGCCTATCATAGAGCACCGCAAAGAACAGAGCCAACAAGGGCCTGGTTCTCGAGGCTGGTATAACTAGTTCTAGATCCGCTACGGGTCTGTTTTCAGCAGATGCCCCTATCGCAGGAGGTCTCTAATTGCTTGTCTGTAGTCTTTAGGTGTTGGCAGTTCTGCGGGTCTACGATGTTTAGATACTAGGGCGCACAATGGAGCGGGATTCATGTGTAGACACCCCAAGTTGTATGTATAATTGTTCGCGTACCTCTTTCGTGGCGAATGGGTGCTATTGCAGTGCCAACGGGGTTGTGTTGTACACTTAGTTAGCTACCTAGATCTGTAGGTATCTCGAGAGAATTCGTTCCCTGCACTACCTTGGTACATCCCTTAAGTACATATGTGACTCTCCGCTAACTATGTACTGTCGATTCGTTGCAGTTGGGTACCCTCTGCTGAGTGCTAAGAGGCACATACCTGGCAGATATCTAGCGAAGGCGGTGTCTACACCCCTCCTAAGATGGTTCACAATAAGTACATATGCTGGTACTGACGGTTGAAGTACTTTTGCGCTTTAGTTGGGCCGGAAAATACTTATGGAGGTAGGTACCTACAGGTAAATGAGGGGGTTGGTGTTTGATCACTGAAGCCATCGCCATCGTAGTTGCCGCTAATTTTTGGCAACCGCCCAGACAATAGCCCATAAGCTACCGTCGCCTTCCCTCCCCCATTCCACCAGCCTCTGAAGTGCAAACGAAATCCAGTGCACGGTTTTCCTCTTTTTTTCTTCCTTCTTTTCCCTTCGCACCATTTTGACATTAAATCGATCGACACAAATTTTCTGGTTCACCAAACTTCTTGAGATTTGAAATCTTCCATCGACCACACACACTCACTGTCATCTGGTATTTTGCATTCAGCATCTTCACTCGCCTATTTTCTCTCGCCTACCTGACATTGAAGCCATCGTTACCTTCGACGCTCATTGTCATCTGGCATTTGGCATTCAGCATCTTCTGTCGCCTACTTAACACTTAACCCACTGTCATCTGGCATCTGGCATCAGCATCTTCTCTTGCCTACCTAGTACTTTCTCTCGCCCACCTGACATTGAAGCCATCATTACCTTCGACGCTCACTGTCATCTGGCATTTGGCATTCAACATCTTCTCTCGTCTACCTAGGTACTTTCTCTCGCCTACTTAACACTTAACTCACTGTCATCTGGCATCTGGCATTCAGCATCTTCTCTTGCCTATCTTCTCTCGCCTACCTGACATTGAAGCCATCATTACCTTCGACGCTCACTGTCATCTAGCATTTGGCATTTGGCATTCAGCATCTTCTCTTGTCTACCTTGGTACTGTCTCTCGCCTACCTTGGTATTTTCTCTCGCCGACTTAAGTTTTACCTCACTATCATCTGGCATTTGGCATTCAGCATATTCTCTTGCCTACCTAACCTTGGTACTTTCTCTCGCCTACTTTACCTTTACCTCACTGTCATCTGGCATCTGGCATTTGGCATCTTCTCTCGCCTAGTTTCTGGCCTACCTACCACTGGACAATTACTTCGATTCTGGATTTCACCAATTCCATTACCACATTCTTGAATCAAGCCAGTCTCTATTCTAGTCTCTATTCTTCAACTGCCAATCTTTCGATTATCTCTCTCTTGAGCAGTTGTCTCCCCAACACCACTCCTCAGACTTTAAGTCACTCTCTCTATATCAGTCGACATCGGCTTAACATCCATACCATCTTCATACTATCCGCCCACAGCTCATCCATACTTGTCACCCTCTCAATCTTACCATCAATTCCGTCCCGTTCAATTATCTCTCATCACTTTACAAGATGTCGATGGATCTGTCCAAGAGCCTATCCAAGCTCTCCATCACGGAGCCAGCCAAGCTCCAGGCTCTTCTGAAGGAGTACTATACTCCTGCCGGGGCTCCTAACAATAGTTGGGATGTTGCCGGCGAGCTAGACACAGCTCGCTTGAAAATTGAGGTTCTCGAAAGAGACCTCAAGTTTTACAAGGAGTTTAGCTGTTACGAAGACTTGGTGGACGAGGTCAAGAAACTCGAGGATCGTTGCGCCGAGCTTGAAAACGACAATGCTTCAGTCGAGGAGCATTGTGATCGTCTGTCAGAGAAGCTGCAAGAAGCCCAAGCGGGAGCGGACCAGGTCAACATGCAAGTTGGCCAGCTTGAGCAAGACAAGCATCATCTACAGCATCGTTGCAATGAGCTGGAACAGATTGGTGCGCAAGTCGAAGAGCGCTGTGGTCAGCTCGCTAAACAGCTAGAAGAGGCGCATTCGAAGCTCCCGAGCCAGGTCGATATGCAGGCTGCCAAGGAGCACTCTACCCACCTCGAACAGGAGAATAGCCAACTCCAGCATCGTTGCAACGAACTTGAGCAGAACGGCGCTCAAGTCGAAGCACGCTGTGGCCAACTCGTGAAGCAGCTAGAGGAGAAGCAGGTGCAATTGCAGAGCCAGGGCAATATGCAAACGACAAAGGGGGATCTCGAGAAGGAGATCTCGCACTTACAGCATCGTTGCGGCGAGCTCGAACGGGCTGGCGCTCAGGCCGAAGAGGAACGCAGCCGGCTCGCCAACCAGCTAGAGAAGTCGAGCGACCTATCCCCGAATAAGGCCGAGATGCAAGCCGCAATGAAGCATTGCAGCGGACTCGAGCAGAAGAGCTCCAAGCTTGAGCACTACTGCGGCCAACTGACCAAGAAGTTGGAACAAGAGCGCGCGAACCAGCTCAACATCCAAGCCGCGGCCAAAAGCTACTGTCAGCAACTTGAGCAAAAGAATGCTCATCTTGAGCAACAATGCAGCCAATTGGCTGCCAACCAGGTCAACATCCAGGCGGCCAAGGAGTACTGTGGCCAGCTCGAGCAGAAGAACAGTCAACTACAGAGCCAATGCGACCAACTTGTCGCGGAGCTAGCGCAGGCAAGAACAGAATCATGCGACCAGGGCAAGATGCAAGCAGCCAAGGAGTACTGTGGCCAGCTCGAATCCCAACTCTGGGAGAAGCACGCCGAGTGCGAGGCCGTCAAAGTAGAGAGAATGGAGCAAGACAGCCAGATCTTTTACTACCAGATGAGCCAACAGAAGCATCTCGAATCGAAGCCCAGTACCCCGACCAAGACATCTCCTCTCCGAAGCCCCAAACCCCGAAATGCCGCCCGTCGCGAGTTCATGAAGGCCAAAGTAGCTGCAGTCAAGAAGCGACGCAGCAGCCAGACGAAACTCAGCGACAACTTCCGCACCCTCCTCGGCGAAGAGGCCGCCAACAGGCTCGCCGCCCAGAGCGAATCCCTCAAACAGAGAGCCAAGACTCTCAAGGAGAACTACAAGGAGAAGGCGAAGGCCCTTAAGAAGAATTGGGAGAAGAAGTCCAACGACCTGAAGAAGGCGTTCGACGAGAAGTACGAGCAAGACGCTCAGGAGCAACGAGATAGGTATCACAACTATGTCGTTCTCCACCAGTATCAACCCGCCCCCGCCCTAACCTCGACCTCGACCTTAACCTCGACCTCGACCTTAACCTCGACCTTAACCTCAACCTCAACCTCAACCTCAACCTCAACCTCCGCCACCACTCACGCCCTCGACTATACAGAGGCCCTGGCGGCAGCCCATGCGCAACGCGAGCGCATGCGAGCTGAAGCCGCCAGGGTTCTCCAGAACCACCAGCTGGTGGAGGCGCTAGACGCAATGAGTACGATCTTCGAGTCGCAGAAGGAGGAGCGACAGTGCGAGAAGATCGCCTGTCTGCTCCGAGACAATCCAGCGCTCGAGAAGGCAACCAGACTCAGCAAGTGTGTGCAGTAGGAAACTACCACTCTCTTCAGCAGCCCATAGGGCCGTCAGTACATACCTACCTAACCTTATACGCGACTCGGGTGTTTGAACGTTGGAGAGGGAGAACATGCCCCTGGAGGGTTTTGTATCTTAGTTCCTCTCACATAGGAGGTTTCCAAGGAATTTTCAAGGAGTTTTCGGATTGTTGATACCCCCATACATATTTCATTTTGTTACTGATGTCGTACATGGCCGTCCGCAGTCGGTTCCACTATGGTCAGCAAGCCCCCGGAACATACCTAGGTAGTCTCATGGTTTAAAAATAGAATCCCACGAGAATGGTACGCGTCGTCAAAGAGGCTTTTCAGAAGCGGTGTGACTAAGCCAACCCAGCATGTTCCCTAGGACCTGCTATTGCGACTTCATATTGCACGGCGACCAAGGGCCCTAGCTAGGTAGAACCGCTAAACTCATAACCTAGTGTTTATACATATTACCTACGTCTCTTGTCTTGATAATCTCTGGTCATTGTGTTGGTTCTAGTGTGGACTACGCATATAGTGCTGATGTGAGATGGGTAGACAGACCCCTGAATATGGAACCGCGCTAAGTGAATGAGGATGAATGAACGGCAGCTAGCGGGAGGGGAGCCGACGATCGTCAAAGTACAAGATACCCCGTTCACTTAGAGGATAACTTGATACAGAAAATGGTGCTTCGCGACGGACGTGTCAACCGTTAGTCGCCGTCGTACTCTGATACACAACGATTAGTCATTATTAGCAACTGACCAGGGGGGCTTTGTTCTTATTTCTATCCCTTACTTCTCTTCCTCCTCATGCCATTGGTCTCTCCACCCAGTGATACTTAGTGAGGGTATCCCTTCCATAGTCTTTAGCTTAACTGCTGTCAACTAGCGAGCAGACGAACCAAGTTACTCAATCCCATCTGAGACATGACGAGCAACTTCATCACGACGCCCGACGGGGTGCGGCTACACTACACACAGGACGGCCCGTCCTCGGGTCCCAACGTGGTGTTCATCCCGGGGTGGGTGCAGACGGCGGCGCAGTTCAAGAAGCAGGTCGCGCACTTCAAGCAGAAGTTCCACGTCACAACGTACGATCACCGCGGTCACGGTGAGTCCGACAAGCCGGCCTACGGATACCGGGTGTCGCGACTCGCGGCGGACCTCGAGTTCCTGCTCAAGGAGCTCGACCTGCGCGACGTCGCCCTCGTCGGCCACTCGATGGGCTCGTCCGTCATATGGGCCCACTGGGACCTGTTCGCGCACGACCGCATCAAGAAGGTCGCCTTCGTCGACCAGGTAAGCCGTTATCACAGAGTATCCAAGGTTTTGAACCTTTTATGAACTTATTTTTTTTTTATTAATAACAAAACACAGGCACCTTCCATCACCGCGGACCCGGCCTGGACGCCCGAGCAGGCCGCCGATGCCGGCAGCGTGTTCCCCGTGGGCCAGCGGTTCGAGCTCGCCAACGCGCTGCGGGGGCCCGAGTGGCGGGCCGCGTGGGAGGGGCTGACGAGGAGCTTCTTCTCGCCGGACCTGGCGGCGGAGGACCTCGCGTGGACGCTCGGGCAGCAGATGAAGGCGCCGCGGGAGGTGGCGGCGGCGATGATGCTGGACCACGGGGCGGCGGACTGGCGCGACGTGATCCCGCGCATCGACGTGCCGGCGCTCGTCGTCGCGGCCCGCGGCAGCCTGTTCCCCGTCGCGGGCCTCGAGTGGGTCGGCCGCCAGATCAAGGGGGCCCGCGTCGTCACGTTCGAGAAGGAGGAGGGCGGCTTCCACTTCATGTTCTGGGAGAACCCCGACAAGTTCAACCGCGTGCTGGAGGAGTTCCTGCTCGAATAGTTAGACGTCGCCCATGTTCGGAGTTGTATGTAGATATGGTATCACGTATGAGAGATAAATTTACCTATGTACCAAGGGTTACGCTTGCTATGGCCAGCTCTAGGTAAATATCAAGCAGGCTGCTATAAAAAAAGGGAGGGGAGGAGACAATAGTGATAATACATGGGCAGCACGGTATATCGTCTTTCTGAAAACCAAACTTATTCAAAAATAAGAAAGAGAAGAAAAAGGTTTAGAGCATGGGTACTTTCCTGGCCTTTGTCGTCTTTAAAAGGGGGCTTTTTAAAAGAAGAAAAGAAAAAAACATAAACTTCAAACCGATAGATACCTTAAGCAATACATGCATTTTAGGTTACCTATAATCTAACCTGTCATCAAACGAGCGTCTGTAGGCCACGAATAGCCCTCACCTTGCTCACTTTAATGACTAAGCCGATGGAAGATATAATATAAGTAATAATCACTCTTTGGAAAGTACCTGTATGAGTAGGTAAATAATTTTTATTTGCTATAAACAATGCTAGTTTCCTGACCGTAAAACAACTCTATAAAGATAACCGTGTGAAACAATGCCGCTGAACCTAAGTTGTAACAATAACGTCGGGAGGGGGAGATGATTGGAATGAAGGTCTAGGTAGGGTATCCATATCTCAGCTAGAATGTGTGATATTTAAGAGGCATTTCTCTTTGGCTTGTTACCGAGAAACAGTGTTTCAATTCCCCATATACCTAGGTTAATGGACAACCGAGGAAAACAAAAATCCAATACCCGAGTTTAGGAGGGTCCGGAGGCGCGGCCCCCTCCGCGGCTTGAAAGAAAGAAATATCAAAGCTATATACCTAGGTATTCGTTCAAACCTGCTCCTAAGCTTCGGATTCGGACCTGGGGTGTCCTCTTGTAGTGGTCAGCTACGACTACTACGAATTGAGCAATGGACTGAAGAACGAAGAAAACCCCGAAAAAAACCAACCCGAAAAACGAGTAGAAAAGAACTGTGGGTAGGAGGCAAAAAACTAATAGCGCAATAAAGAGAGCCGCAGCGTGAAGAAATAATTTGCCTATGACAACAGGAGTCAGTAATCGCTTGTTTAGGAAGGGGATTGGCTCATATAATGCATGTCTTGGGAGTGATTACTCCCAAGTGAGCAGAAATGATACTAGAAAGGGGAAAAAAGGAACTCTAAATGATACTTACGAATTAAGGACCTGCTGGTTGTCTCGAGACTTATGAAACCTACGTCGCTGTACCAAAGATACGTATCGGAATGGGCAATGGCAAAATCATGTCTGGCGTAGTAAGCGAAGTGAGTAAACCATCTCGCGCTGTTTGCTCCGGCTGTTAGCCCGCCGGGTATTTCTTCTAGGTGCGACCTGGCAGTCTGACTAGCGAGAAACGTCAAACGTTGTCTCGCGGCCGCATCCCCGGAGTCGTGGCGGATTCTCCAGCTGAGGTACTCGGGCGACAAGAACGGGCTGGAGGCCTTTTCGTCGTACAGGGTGCCGGACACGTTCGAGCAAGCCTCGAACTGGCCTTGCTCGTAGACGCGGATGCAGACCGCGAGGGCCCCGACCAAAAGTGCCGTGCGCTGCCAGCCGCCGCTTACGAGGTGGCCGCGGGCCGCCAGCCCACGGACGTCCTGCACGGCCCACTTGTACACGCAACGCATAAAGTGAGCAATGTGGTGGCGAGGCTTCCAGTCCTTTCTGGGGCAGGTCTCGAATCTTGGCCTCTCAAGCTTACTGGCGTTGAACAGCTTCACGGCGGCGTCCAGCTCCCCCATGTTGATAACACGTCTCGGTGGAGTATTCCCGAAACCATGATTGGCGTCGGGGACATGACACCAGAAGTCGCGTGCAAATTCCATAAAGGAGAGCGTCACCTGAGGGGACTCGACGAACTCTAGAAGTGCGGCCGGTTCGATCTCGGGCAGCTGGCTCTGAAGGGCCATCGCCTCCCACGTAAGTGTTGAAGCCCATGCCTCGTACCTAGCTTGATCAGCGGCTCCAAACGTGAATACGGGACCAGCCTTGTATGTGAAATCTGGTCCCGGGACCTTTGAATTAAACATGTTGAATATCTTGAGTGCTGTAAAATCGAGAGTGTCTTGAAAATAGTTTCTACTGTTCCGGCGGATCGGTGACCGTGAGTTGAGTTATCTGGGGAAGCTCCGAAAAGTTGTGCTAGATCTAATAGGAACTAGATAACTTGGCTCTGTGCTTCTGCAGCTGACAGACAGACAGGAAATAGCGGATATATGTAGACACGACATTGCACTTGTTGATTGCTCCGTAACAGACATGGTTTTCGAGATGGTCGAACTATTGACTTGCCTAGAATTGTTGTTTAAGCACAATAGTATTGAGCACGGTAAAGGTGTTTAATTGGACAATTTATTAACAAGGAAGTTAGCTGTTGGGGGACAATCAAGAAAACACACTGCCATTGTTTACGTACGTTACCTAGGTAAATGTATATGTTTCCCTGGAAGATAATCTTGCCTAAGATGTCAGGAATGAGAAAGGCTAGTTGCGAACCGACTGCACTCAGTGTTAGAAGAGTCGGTTATATATATATGGTCTGAGGTTGCTATATGTAGCATGTGGAAGATATAAAGCCGGTATCATAATAATATGTTAACATCGAGTTAAAACCCAGTTGATTTATAAAATACTTAAGTATTTAGGTATGTAATTAATGTAGGTTCCCTTTTCGTATGTGAAGGTAGGTGGTTGAGGTTATTAAAAGTTGTCGTGATATGTGTTTATGCTTATATGAATATACGCCGTATGCAGACCCCCGGGTACGTGCCTTGCCGTTTCGGCACGCATAAACGACGTTTGGCCAATCAGAGTGGCGATCGGGACGCGGGGTCTGGAACTGTCCGATCGCCCGGTCATAGAAAGCCTGGGGTCGGCATGACAAGGGGGCGGCTCCCTAGGCTCCCCTAAAAAGGGTCCGAACCGCCAATGAGAAACAGCTCGAAGAACGTAAGACGTAAGGCGTCTCTACCTAGACGAGGAGAAATCACCTTACACGGAAAGCCCAGTCGTGTGGTACGACGGTCTGACAAAGGCCCTCAGGCACTCCGGTAGCCCAATCGAATCGCCCAATGGCTCATAAAGTCCTGTCTCCCTCTATTGGGGATTGCGCGTACAGTTAGGTCAGACCGTTAAAACCACTCTTCATCACACATTCATCCCTTTGCAATTTTGTGTTTCATATTATATCTTAGCTACCTCTTTGCAACTTGGTCTTGACGTCAGCGGCTGTCAGAGATTCCTCAACGCTGAAAGAAGGTGTTTTATAAGGCGAGGCTCTCTTTCGTCTGGCGTACAGACCTTCTCACCTCCGTAGATTCCGGACTTCTCAATCGATTCCTTAGCAGCTGTCGTTAGTTGAGAACGATCATAGGAGCACCCTATCATCATCATGAGATATTCAACTACGCTCTTACCCCTGGTGGCAGCGGCAGCGGCAGTCGTCATCCCTGACGAAGCCACCGCTAAGCAGCTCGTCCTCGAAGCCAAGCAGCAAGCTGAGAAGACGGCATCTTCGGCGTGGGACAATCTCCCTACCAGCGATGACATTCTGTTGTCCGGTAAAGATGCTTTAGACGACACCTTGGACGCCGCCGAGAGGCAGGCCGGCAAGCTCAACAGCATGCTGCGTAAGATCGAAGTGGACACTGAATCCGGCATCTCCGATTTTTTCTCGGACCTGACATGGGGCTACGGCGGTCCCCACCACCACGGCCCTCCGCACAGCACGAACCTGACCATCTACCAGTCAATCCATGCTTCTAACTACACTACGAAATTCGCCTCCCTGGTCGACGACTACCCGGACCTGGTCGAGAAGCTGAACAGCACGTCGGCCGGCAACGTGACGGCCTTCATCCCGTCTGACCGCGCCTTCAAGAAGCACATGACCGAATTTGGCCACAAGCCGCCAAAGGAGTTTATCGAGAAGATCATCCAGTACCACATTCTGACCGGCCTATACCCCGCTGGCCGTGTGCTTGCCCATAACACATTGCCAACTGCTCTGGAAGAGGAGGAGTTGGGCGGACGGCCTCAGAGACTACGCATTCACCTCAGCTTATTTGGTCTGAAGTTGAACGGCTATAGTAAAGTCATCTTTGCAAACTTGGTACGCCTTTCTCCAACCCGCCCTTTTCATCTCCAATTTCATATATAAGAGGTAGACTACGAAGGAGATATATACTAACGGTATCCTCATCTCAGTTCACCAAGAATGGCGTCGTCCACGGCGTCGACAAAATTATCGTACCGCCACCGCCGGTCGAGCGGCTGATCTCGCTCTTCCCGGGCAAGTTCTCGACGCTCGAGCTCGCGGCCGAGAAGACCGGCTTCAAGCACCATCGCGGCCACCACTCTAGCGGCGACGACGACAACAGCCACGCCGAGAAGTTGACGGGGCTCACGCTCTTCGCGCCCACCAACCTGGCCTTCAAGAAGCTGGGACCCGCCACCAATGCCTTCCTGTTCAACACGGACAAGGGCCTGGGCTACCTCCGGGCGCTGCTCGCGTACCACGTCGTCGCCAACGAGACGCTGTACTCGGACGAGTTCTACGGCAAGAAGAAAGAAGACGACCTGTCGTTCTTCGTCGACGGCGACAACGAGGAGGGAGTCGACAGTGCCGGCTCCAAGCACTACCACCTCGACCTGCCCACGCTTCTAGGGGACAAGCATATCTCCGTGGATATTTCGCGCTGGTTCGGATTCACCAAGATCCGGCTCAACGGCCACGTCGACGTGGCGATTCAGGACGCCGTCGCCAAGAACGGCGTCGTTCAGGTCGTCGATTCGGTGCTGATCCCGCCGCACCCGCATCACAAGAAGAACTGGGACGACGAGCTCGATGGGAGGATATCTGTCGAGGAGCTTGTGGAGAGGCTGGGGCCGTACGTCGAAGGGCACGACGCGGTTGAGGCTGGTGAGCTGTAGGTGGTGGGTATCTGCTTTAGTATGGCATGGAAGTGAGTTGGGAGTGATGAATTAGGTATACTTGGGAGACTTTTTATGATGGTATTTATGAGGGTTTGGGTATGGATATGTCAAGGATATAGGAGGAATGGTAACATGAGCATGTATCGGAAAAGAAGAATGCATCGAGTAAAAGACGCCACTCATATTTTACGGATCTAGGAATAAAGAGAAAGTGGTACGTTTGTGACATTGCTCTTCAGAGTAGAGTCATTCTCTAGGTCCGGATTCTGCATTGGGGCCAAGCCAGTTGGGGTTGGCTGAGCATTGCATCAGAGATACGCATAGGACAGGTATTGATTATAACGAGTGCCGAGTATTAAATGTCGTGAACGTGATTGTCTTATTTCATCATGTATAATTAATAGCAGGCATTTCATGCGTGAGCAGCATGATCATCGTCATAAACCTCGAGCCGGCAGCCCCCCAAAACCAGTAGCGAGCCGAACAGAATCCCTAGTAACCTGCCGCTGCTGCCGTCAGCCTCCCGGAAACGAATCCACAAGCATCACGCCCCCTCGCACGTCCACCGCGCCCCATCTCTGCTCTCTGCTCCTCCTCTTCCTCGTCCCCTCCGGACTGCCGCTCTGCTGTTTCTGCGGCCCCTTATCTTTCCCTTCCTCCCTCCCTTTCCCTTTTCCTTTCCCACCTCCACCCCCACCACCGCCGCCGCCGTTCTCACCCTCATCCTCATCCCACACCCCGAGCTCGTCTAGGAGCACCTCGACCACCCAGCTATACCTAACAAGCTCTCCTCCTCTCCCCGAGCCGGCTCCGGTTCCAGATAGCGCCTCGGCGTCGGCGCACGTCCGCGGCGCGCGCGTGCACAGCAGGTGCAGGTCTAGGAACTGCGCGAACGTGACGCCGAACGCGGGCTTGTTGCTTCTCCTCCTGCCGCCTGCACCCGCCACTCCCGTCCCCGCGGCCAGGGGTGCGGAGTTGAATATGGACCGGAGCGTAGGGTCCAGCGGGCGCTGGTCCTTGGCTGCCGAGGATGGAGGGGCCGGGCCGGGCGTGGTGTATGTGTTAGCGTGAGTAGAAGTAGAAGTGGTTGCGGTAGTAGTAGTAGTAGTAGTCGTGCTGTTGAGTAGCATGACGAGGGGGCCGGCAGGGGAGCGAGCTAGTTGCTGCAGGTGCGAGGACAGCAGCTGCAGGGTGGCGTGGGCGGAGGCCTTGTCGTCGGCGGCGCGGGTGAAGAGGTTGGCGAGTAGCGCCGAGAAGTGGGTTACGAGGACCAGGTCCGGGATGTGGTTCTCCGCTGCAGCCTCCAGGTCCTTCTCTTTCTCCGACTTCTTTTCCTCAGCAGGTTCTGGCTCTTGCGGGGGAGCCGGAGTTGGTGATGCGATGGAAGGGCCGCGCGGAGGAGGGGATGGAGAAGAGGGCAGAGGTGGTTGACGAGGCGGAGAAGACGACGGTTGGGAAAAGTCTAGTGCTTCGTCCTCGTCGTCCTCGCTGTCGCCTACTTCTGTCCGCCGTACTCTGAGCGGCGACGGCGGCGGGAGGGGATTTGCTGGTGCTTCGTCACGTCTGTCTTCAGCGTGTTCCCAAGAAGGCGATTTTGGCGACTCCGGTGATTCTAGTAGCTCGAGGGAAGACGAAGATGACGTCCCTCTATTATCATCATCATCAATAGTAGTAGCACCCCCCTCAAGTACCGGAGTAGCAGGCGCATCAGCATCAGCAGCAGGAGCGGAAGGCGTCTCAAGCTCGCGGATGACCTCCCAGAGCCCCTCGACGTCGAAAACGCGCGAGACCGAGATCCGCTCCAGACACCGCCTAACCTCCGCATTCGCAGCCGCCTGCTGGTGGTTCGCCGCCGGGCCCAGCTTGGCCCGGACCTGCGCCCTGATGACGTCCCGCAGTGTCGGCAAGACGGCCTGCGCCGCCAGCGTGGTGACGATGGCGGCTCGCTGCGCAGCGCCGGAGACTACGGCGCGTGCTGCCGTCTGCAGTCCAACCTATGTCGCTCGTCAGTTCTTCTTCTCCTTCTCTACAAATTCAGAACCGGGAGGAGAGGGCAAAAACTCACCAAGAGTCCGAAATCCCCATCCTCGGCGCTGACCCCGACGACCGACCCGCGCTCGAAGCCGCCCAGCAGCACCGCTTCGTCGATTTCGCCGCACCCGGTCCTGACGCGGCCGCGGCGCCGTAACTTCTCGCGCCGCGCCACTTCTAGTTCGTACAGCGTCGCGCCCGACACGGGGTCCGCCGGCGGGAAGTGCGAGCCAGCCTGGGAAGCGGGCGGCGGGAAAGGAAACTCGGCGTCGGGATCCATGGTTCATATCTTATATAGCTTGGAACAGAATGAAATGAACGGAGGGGCATACCCAAAGTTATCTAGGTACGTATTTATTTGTAGGTACATAAGGTAAATTCCCAGTGTCCGGACTTTTCATACGCGACATCCCAAGGTAAACGACATATTTGATGCATTACTCATGATTCTTACTCTATTTGTTGTACTGGAATGGCAATATATAGTCAAGATGGAAATTTTCTAAAGTTCAAGTATACTTGAATTTCTACTTGGATGCTATGGAACTCAGAACACCGCATGCGACACCAGCATTAGAAAAGCAATCGCCCTTTGATTCACTCAATTCAATCTGCACGATTTTCGTCTAGCCACCAGTGATCGTATTTCCCCCCTTATCCACTTTTGCTTCTTTTTCGATTAGCCATGCTGGCAGAATATCCCCCCAATCTGCCATCCTCTTTTTCATCTACTAAAGACAACCACAGAAAGTTAGGTATCCTGACACAAAGTGGAGGGCCGCGAAGGAGTGTCGACGCAAGGTACCGCCGCCCAGTCATCATCCCCTAGATACTACTTCTTCCAGCCACGTCAAGTTTCAGGTGTACTTCGAGAAAAAGAAAAAGGTTTCGAAAGACGTATTTCGTCAGGAGTGCCGCCGCACTAAATAGGTGCCAGATACCAAGCTTAGAAACACCATGTACCACTATCGTCTTTGGGTAACTGCTGGAACGTATCCCAAGTCTGACGTAGCTGCTAGTATCAGCTAGCTACGTCGCGAGAAATAATTCACAACACTATTATCCTCGTCCGCTAAAGATTTAGATCGCCATGCCAGGAGCCGGGGGTGGCACGTTGTTGGGTGGCTCTGGCCGCTGTCGTCGCCCTCCCTTCAGGCTCCTGACACGCGACATGAACCCAGTCCCGTCGGGAGACTTGGCCCCTGAGGCCGAATCGTTCGTAGCTCGGCGCTCCAGGGGCGCACCAGGCAGCGGTGGGCTGGTCGGGTTTGTATCTGTACGTTTGACAGAAATGCGCTCCTCGGCCTTGTCATATTCGGCAAAGAAAGGGTTTCTCTCGCTAGCACTGTTACCAGTAGCTAGATCGCCCGTTCTCGGCGTATACGAGTTACCATCCGGGCTTGTAATTCGCCCTCCGTCACCGTACTCGCGCGGTGCGCGTTTGATGCTTCGGAAGCGCTGCACTACCGACTTCTTCCTGCCTATCCCCTGCTCCATCTCTTGTGCCACTTCGGCTTGGCTGCGCTGGATGGCGCTACGAGCTGCCGGGGCACCTTCTAAAAAGGTCGACGATCCGAGTCCCAACGTCTCTTCGCCAGCGACGAATTCATTTCCTTGTTTCGGGTCAAATAGCTCTGCTCCGCTCTTGCTACCGTTCTTCTCCTTGGCTTTACTAAACATGGCTGAGGCTTCGTGCGGTTCTTGTCCCATGAACTGCGCGTGGTCGGGTCTTTGAGTTAGAGGACCCGCACCTCCAATGGAGTTATTGGCAGAATCCTTGGCGAATGCTTGCATAGGCGCGCGACGACTACCCTTACGGTTTCGGTGCGGATTGCAGGCATCAAATGGACCATCGTGGTGAAATACTAAATCAATGGTGAGCACGTGAATTCGAGAAAGCAGCCAAGCGTAACTTACGTCCTGTGCCGTAAATGCTCGTGGCATCAAGCTGATCAATAATATCGAGTTTGCGACCAGTCTTAGGCTTATCTTTACCCTCGCGATGGCGTCGCTCACGCTCTCGGCGTCGGACATCGCGCGCTTTTTTATCTTCGTCCGTCAAAGGCTTCTCCATGATTGAAGATTCGCTGTTGCGACGCGGACGACGTTCCCCAGATCTCTTCTGGGGAGAAATATTCATAGCCTTATCTCCTCCGTTAGAAGTGCTGTGCATTCGGCGCGCTTTCAGAGCTTCTTCTTGCGATCGGGTCGGCCTGTGAGACGAGGAAAGCGGTGGACCGCGACCACGAGGCGGGTTGTTCTCGCCTCGAGGGGGTCGGGCAGGACCCGCTCGAGATTTCGCATCTTTGTCGTCGAAGGTCAAGTTGCTCTGGGTGACAGGATTAGCAGCAACTCGTCGAATAGGTTGTCCAACCACAAATTTCAATTGTATAAATGCGGCGACTTACAAATAGCTCCTCGGCGGTAGGAGATTTTTTATCTCCAGACGTAGCCATATTGTCGGGCGAGCTTACAGCACGAGTGGTTGGTTGGTTGGAAGGATCGAGGAAAGGATTTCTCGAGGTTGGTCGGGGAGGAGGGTCATCAAATGGAGAATTGGGGGACGGAGGAGAGATGGGCGAGGCAGCACGGTTGCGAAAAGGGTTGTTTGACGAAAGATTAAGCGTCAAGCCGGCGGATTGGGTGGATGGACCATTATCATACAGACCTATTACAGCAAACAAATAGAGAAGGTTAGCTGACTGGATAGGTGCAGGTTTTGTTGCAATGGGAGCAATGGGAATGACGAAGATGATAGGCAAATTGTGAAACAACAATCTCTACAAATGAAACGGACAACTGGTCCCGTTAAGTGGATCGACCTCTGACCTGGGCACGCCCCTTATCGCAACTTGTATTGACGACTAGGTAGATGGGTAGATGGAAATTGGACGGAGAGGGGTGGCGGAGCCAGCATTATCTTGCTCCCTCTTTCAACTTACCTAGAAGGTCTGATGAATGGGCGGACATTGTGGTGGTAATTTTCCCTGTTTTCGGCACAGGTTCTCCGTATCTCGCAGGGGTCGCTACCCCCTTTTGGGTGTGTGTAATCGAAGGGTCGACGGAAAACGCCCAGACAAGACGAGAGAAGATCGAATGGGATTCCTGCGTAGCCAACCAATAGCCGACTCGGTTAGGGTTTAGAATCAAACTCGATAGGTAGCGCAGTCTAGGTTTCTGCAGCAGCCTTCTCGCGTAAGGTGTGGGTGTGGGTGTGGGTTTGGTTTGGGTGTGTGCGTGTATTGTGTGTCAGGGGTAGAGGAAAGAGATAGACAACGATCTTCAGGGAGATGGGATGGGATTATTGTGCCAAGTTCTCCCGTCCTTTTCGTGGCGAAGCGATGACGTTAGCTACGGGTTGAAACCTGACGCGACACAGCCTACAGCCTCTTTTCCGGTCGAGACGAGAAAGGATTAAGAAATATACCAATCGAGTGGATAGGCGAGTAGAAAATGCGGCATTCGCTTAAGTGAGCGGCGAAATAGTAGGTCGGTTGGTCAGCTCGTGGGTCGAGAATATAGTACGGGACGAGAGAATGGATTGGATGGATGGATGAAATGTCAAGTTTGGTGGTTGGAAATGATCTGGAAGTTTGTTGCGGCAAGGCGCGTTAGGTTATTATGTTCATGCAAGGAACCTGAGTGGAATATAGCGGGTGGGTGTGCTGGTGTGTCGGTGCAACTGGCTTGGTTCGACTGGTTTCGACTGGTTCGACTGGTTCGTTGTTTAGTACAGGTTAAACGTTGACCAAGACCAGACGAAGCCGCTTGTAAACTGTAGTCGGGCTCGGGCTCGAATTCTTGGTTTGTTGTCGTACCAAGTTACTTTAAAGGCTGTAGCTCCCCAAGCTTGGCTTCCGAAACTTCCAAGTTAGCAGCAAGTCGAAGCCCTTTTTTTCTAAACTGGCAGTTGGCGGGTTGGGGCAATTCCGGGAGGTGACGAAAGGTGTACGGGTACGGCGTATACGAAGTTGCGAAGGTGTGCTACCGATCGGTATTTTTGACGATCGTCGGCTTGTTGTCCCTGCTCCTGTTTCTGCCTTTATTCTTCTTCTTATAAGTCGGGCGACGAGGTTTGCCTTAAAAACTTCTAATATTTCCTGTCTCCTCTCTTTTTTTACTTTCCCCCTTCTGCCGGGTTGATGCCGATGGTTCTCTGCGAAGACCCCTATTGACTAAAAGGACGGTACTAAAATAAATAGGGTACTGTATCCCGCTGTGGGTTCCTTTTAATTGATCTAGGACGGGGTTTTGTTCCCGGTTCGTTTCTGACAGGGCAAGGGGAACGACGGGCGATGGATGAGCGACTACTAGCGGGACAAGTCAATGGATATTGCAGTCGTACGTATTAATTATGTTGAAGATGTTTTGGTTGAAGGAGAGAGATTCAAATTACGAGAAAAACAGCCCGGAGAAAGACAAAAAAAAAAAACACAGGCACTATTCGAGTTTAGTACCGAGGCGTGGCTTAACCTTTTAATAATTATAAAAGATTCCAGAACCGGGTTAGTGAAGATTTCGTAATAGTAACAGGCCGCACAGTACCTACCCAATACCAATACCAGGTACATATGTTATGTAGGTAATAATGAACTCCAAATGACCCGGTCTGGTGGTAATACCGAATTGGAATAGCTGGAGTCCAGCCTAAAGGGATGGGGTTTGTTACGGGCACGCACACTTACCGCCAGAAGCCCAGAGTCGGCAGAGTCGCAGAGAGAATCGCAGAGAGAATCGCAGAGAGACGGGGCCAGGCAGAAACATAAGAAAATACAGCTAAAAAGGCTCGGCAAGGACCTACCTAAAGAGGGTACGTCAAGTTCGTATTTGAACTCTTAGCAATCCTACAGAGTACAGAGGACACATAACACAATAGAGACGAACGACGCTTTGAACGCTGGGACTAGGAGCCGAGAATAGGGTAGGAAGGAAACGAAAGGAGCCCGATAGTTGAAGTTAATTGGGTAACATTCGGCGACGAAACATGAAGCATACACGAGCATACTATGTACATGAGCATACATGAGCATACATACAACATGAGCATGAGCTACTGTATGCATATTACCCTCCGCTACGGTTTACCTGCCTCCTGGTTGCACTCCGGTCTAGAATTTTCCCGCGTTGCCTAACGTGCCTTGCAGCTATATATGTGAGTGGGTTGCATACATACATCCGTCCGCACATGAAGGTGGTTGCAGGTGGCGGCGGAGATCTGTATCTGTTGATCCGGAAGAGGTACTGTGAGTGCCTCTATGTAGATGTTATCCAGCCTCGCAGCCCTCGTTGGGGTCAATCTAGATCAGCTGGACAAGCTGGAGAGACTTGCTAGAGCTTCTAAGGCTTTCGATCGCCCGACCAACTCGTCCTAGCTCCGGGCGGCAAATACGTCTCGTGGTGTTTTCTTCGGGCGCGTTGGTGGTTGCGCAACCAATACAATAAGAGGCATGTACGAAAGAAGTACTCTGGTACTGTAAAAGCCTATTCGATTTTATCCTGACCGGCGCCCTATCCCTAATACATACAAACCGCAGCACGTGTAACGATGGGTTGCTGCGTTATTACCCACTTAATACGACACTTGCATAAGGGGTTTTACGGTTGGGTTGGCAGGTTGGTAAGCCACGCAGCGAAAAAGCACGGGTTAGCAAGGAGAGATGATGCATCGCATCGAGGGAATCTTGTCGAGGTCAGAATTCTAAATTCTTGCGCTGCCTGGCTGCGTACGCATCCATCCATCCCATCGTCCTATCGTCCCGAAAGGCACGGAAAACGGCTCACTCGGTTCCCATCCTTAATGGGTGGTAAGGTATTCACATACGAAGTACGAAGTAGAGAGAGAGAGGGATATCTTACGATGAAAGTACATATATCAAACCACGATTACATGTGACGGTCTGGATTGTGCCAATATGGCATATGCAAATGAAGCTTAAGGTAGTACCTAAATTCCGAGAACCCCTCGCGCTCTCGCCCCCTTTTTCAGGTTCGCAGCGTCAAAGCTACAGTAGCAGAGGCACTCAAGCACCTTTATGGATTAGCTAGCTCAGCCTGTCGCGCCCGTGTAGCCGAAAAGGGGGACACCCCACAACCGAATTAACCTCCCTTGCCATATTTGTGGGGTAGTCCCGCATGTTCCTTAACTTTTGGCTCCCCTTTCTTACCGCTTCCCCCCTTTTTCTGTCGATATCATATCTCATCAGATAATGTCAAAATTGCGATAGTAGTTTCAGACTCTATTACGATCTACTATAGCATAGAGTGGAAAACAAAAAGCATGTCTTGTCTCCTCTAATCTGTAACCTTGTGTTACCCTTGGGGGGGTTGTTTGCCTTTAATATCCCCTATTTGAAGATCTTATTATGCCTGATCCCTACTGTGTATGTAGAAACAATCACTGCCCATACACAGGGATTTTCCCGGTTGCGCAGGAGGAATTTCCATTTACCACGGCAGCTTCAAAGGCGTCTCGAGATTCTTCCCAAGCACCGTCTCAGCCATGCCGATATCCCCTATGGCTACAGCATCAGCGAATAATCGGAACAAGGTAGATCTTCAAGAGTGGGAGAGAACTTACGTGGGCCGCGCGGCGCCCAGTATTCACCAGACTTGCTAATATCCAGCTTCTCCGTCCACTCCACGAGACTCTTCGCCGCCTCTTCCGGGGTCACAGCTGGAAGATATACTGGTTAGCCTAGGTAGCTTACAAAGCAACGAGCTTGGTCGAATTAGGGATTACTCACCACCACCGTCGTCCCAGTGCTTGTCGAAACCAACGCCTTTCGTCATCTCGGTACGCATGAAGCCCGGATGGATAATACTAACGATGACGCCCTTTTCCTTGAGGTCGATACTAAGAAGCTTGCCGGCCATGTTCAACGCAGCCTTGCTTGCGTGGTGCGCATAGTTACCACCACCTTCCTTCTCGTGTCGTAGCGTGATGCTGCCGGCCTCGCTAGATACGAAGACGATCTTGGACCCGGATTTCAAGAGGCCAGCATGAGCAAGGCTGTGCACAACGAACACCGGTGCAATGGAGCTTGTCGTATACATGGTCACCTCTTCATCCCAGTTGGGACCCTTTTCGGCTGAGAAATCCTCAGTCGTGAATCGCCCTGCGTTGATGATCTAGGTATGACGTTGTCAGTACTATGATTTGTCGATATTACAGCTTACACTCATACCACCACGTCCAGAGGCTTCGCGCCTTTAAGCTGCCCGGTGAGGCTGTCTCCAACATTGGACTTGGTCAGATCGATGTTGGATAACCATTTGACGCCATTCGGAAATCCGCTTGGTGCGGTATCGGACCGTGTGGTTGCGAAGACACTCGTAGATTGTGCAGTATACCTCTTAACTAGAGCAGCGCCTAGCCCCCTAGTAGCACCAATGATCAATGCAGAAGTCATTTTATATTGAATAGACTGACTTGTCTGACTCGAGGGATTGTGGTTGATAAAATTTGGGGTTTTCTTGTGATAACGGGTGGTTACCTATTGTTTCCGTTGTCTTGCAGCACGCCATTGAGGGTGAGATATGGTGACGTCACTCCATTTGAATCTCAACTATGTCACTCCTGCCTACACCTTCCCCTAGGTACATATTCGTAAGTAGGGGTTTTGAATTAGCATTCATGATGCCCATTTTCCATAATATCCTCGATGAGACATGAGAGTTAATAGTTCTAAAGTTAGCTAATACTATTTATCAATGCTTGAGAGTATAGCCCCCATCTTACAACATTAGGCACCTAGACACCTAGACCTTCATTGCCAGAGAGTTGAATGTATGATTTCAAAAGAGGTCATCTTAACGAATTCAATGATACCACCATCAGTATCAAGTCTTCTTTAATATTGTTTCTCGTGATAAATCCCATGTTGAACCTCAACGCTTAAACCTCCAAACAGCAATGTCCTGGACGTACATAGGATCAAGCACTGCCCTCCATGACATTGATATCTACGAGCAGTCTTGCTGAAAACATATTGGAAGAGGAAAACCCCGAAACCATGACAATATAAAGGGGTGTATCGATGAAGACGCAACTCAGGTGTGAAATGCAGTACGGGTAAAGGACTAGATCGCGCAATTCGTAGAGAAATGATCGTAACTGTTATGTGTTCAACCCGCGCAAGTAACGCAAATACGCAAATTAACCCTTTTGGTTTTCATGATAACCTTACATACAGACAAGCCGTAACAAGTGCCATTCCCCTCACAGGACGCTTCCTCTTCCTTCCTAAGTTTGCAGCCTTATAATTATCCATCCTTCCCCTTATACACGTCCCCCACGCCCTTTTTAAAGTCGCCACACCGCATTGAATACCTAGGTACCTACCTACCTTTCACAGCTTACTAGCGGGCGCGGCGTTGCCGACGGCGGTGATCTCGTCGTACAGGAGGGTGGTGAGGAAGTCGGCGTAGTCCTCGCCGGTGACCTGGGCGGCGAAGTACTGGGACGCGAGGGCGAACTTGTTGCCCTTGGGCGCCTTGGCCGCGAGCTGCTCCGTCTGCTCCTTCAGCAGCTTGAGCGCGTACGCCTTGTCCACCTTCTTGCCCTCCGCCGTCGTCACCCCGTGCCGCACCCACTGCCACAGCTGCGACCGGGATACCTCGGCCGTGGCGGCGTCCTCCCTGTTTGCCCTTATGTTAGAATACGCAAACATGATAGAGAAAAAAAAGCAACGACGAGGAGACAGAAGATAGGAGATGTAGAAAGAGAGGGTTACGAGTTACGCACATCAGGTAGTTGATCGGCACGCAGCCGACGCCGCGGACCCAGGCCTCCATGTAGCCGAGGCCGATGTTGAGGTTCTTGCGGATGCCCTCCTCGGTGATCTGGCCGGGCACGTTCATGTTGAGCAGGTCGTTCTGGCCGATCTTGACGTCCTCGCGGCGCCGGAACAGCTGGTTCGGCGTCGGCATGTGCTTGTTGAAGACCTCGGACGCGATGGACGCCAGGGCGGGGTGAGCAACCCACGTTCTAGAGTAAAATTGTTAGTTTTTGTGTGTGCGTGGCTCGCAAGGCACACGATAAGAAGGGGTGGAAGAGAAGATAGACCATACCCGTCGTGACCGGCCCTCACCTCCCGCAGCTTGTCTGCCCTCACGCCCTCCATGGCCTTGTCGTTGGCCGCCTTGTCGTCCTTAATGGGGATCTGCGCGGCCATGCCGCCCATGGCGTGGACGCCGCGCCGGTGGCACGTCTGGATGAGCAGCTTGACGTAGGCGTCCATGAAGGGCACCGTCATGGTGACGGCGCCGCGGTCGGGCAGCACGAAGTTGGAGTTCTGCCGGAACTTCTTGATCGTACTAAAGATGTAGTCCCAGCGCCCGCAGTTGAGGCCGGAGCTGTGGTCCCGCAGCTCGTAGATGATCTCGTCCATCTCGAAGGCCGCCAGGATCGTCTCGATCAGCACCGTCCCGCGGATCGTGCCCCGCGGCAGGCCGACGAAGTCCTGGCCCAGGTTGAACGCGTCGTTCCACAGCCGCGCCTCGAGGTGCGACTCCATCTTGGGCAGGTAGAAGTACGGCCCGAACCCTTGCTTGATGCTCTCGCGCGCGTTGTGGAAAAAGTACAGCCCGAAGTCGAACAGGGACCCGGAGATGGGCTCCCCGTCCACCGTGACGTGCTTCTCCTCCAGGTGCCAGCCGCGCGGGCGCACGATCAGCGTCGGCAGCACGCGGTCTTTCCGCAGCTTGTATTCTTTCGGGCCCTGCTTGAAGTCAACCTGGCGCCGCACGGCATCGTACAGGTTGACTTGGCCGTTGATCATGTTGTCCCATGTCGGGGCGGTTGAGTCTAATATCTCACATGTCAGTATACTTATCTCTATACGCACGCAACAACCTCTTTGTCTCGTAACTATACCGTAGCCAACAGCTACTCTGCTACGACTTACCTTCGAAATCCGCCATATACGTCCACACCTCCGAGTTTAGCGCATTGACGACCATCTTGCGGTCTGTAGGGCCCGTGATCTCCACCCTGCGGTCGACCAGGCCGGGAGCGGGCGGTGCGCCCTTCCACGTCGGGTTCTCGCGGATGTGTCTGGTCTCGGGTAGGAAGTCGGGCAGGTTGCCCTTGTCGATCTCGGCCTGGCGGAGGATACGGCGCTCTAGAAGCGCCTTGCGCGTGCCATTGAAGGACCGGTGCAGCAGCGCCAGGAAGGCGAGCGCTTCTGGGGTGAGGATCTTCTTGTGCTCCGGTTGCACAGCGCCCGAGACGGACACGCCTTGCAGGATGCTGTCGGTAGTCGCCATGGTTGCTTTGGTTGTCGAGCGACCTCGATTTCTCACCTTGAGTAGTTTAATTTGTTTCTTATTCTTAGGTGGGGGTGATTCGGTGTAAGATGTAAGGTGTAAGTCAGTATTCGCCGGCGCTGGTAATGATGTCTTCGATATGCCAGGGATGAGCTAGGGAAGAACAAAGATAGGCCAGGAGGGAAAGTCAAGAATTCTATCTAGGGTACCGACTATAGATAGGTATAAGTATATATCCCTAGTCCGATGTCAGAACGGAAAGTAAAGTTGTACTTAGCGTTGCGGCTACGGACTAAGATTTGCGGCGGGTTCTTACGGTTATAAAAATGGCGACGACGACAAGTTCGGGCAGAAGTTCTAGTTCGGTAGCCAAGGTAAAAAAAGGTATCCCGCTTTAAAGTTGACGTGCCCTTATTTCTCTTACAAAGGGAGGGGTGTCGGGATGTCTCAAGACTTATCTAGCTGGAGTCTGGACGATGGAAAACAAAGCTACTAGTCCGGGGCTATCCTACATAAGGTGCGTTATACGCTACGGCATACGGCATGGGCAACACGAAGACGCCGTCCCCTTGTCTGGGTTCGGCTGGAAGGAGGGTAGATGACTGGCTGCGTGATGCTGATGTAGCCGACGAGGGAGTGAGGAGGGAGAAGAGGGAGAGATACCTAGGTCTAGGTATGTATCTGTGTATCTGAGTTGAAGCTTGTGAAAGTTGAAAGTGTGGGGTATCATTGATGTATATGACAATCCAAGTCTATGTCTATGTACCTCTGCTCTGAAGATCTCTCATCTTGGATACCTAACCTAGGTAGCTACATGTAAATATGTTGGACGTACGCAGGTGAATGAGTACCTCCATTCTATTCGCATATATGAAGCTCGATTTATTTTTGCTGTATTAATCTAGCCTACCCCAAGGATTTCCCCTTCACATGTAAGTCGGATGGAGCTCAGGGTAGAGCTCCTCAGCCCCTAGTGCTCCTCATGTCACTACCGTCCTATCATCTACTTGTAGGCTTGTTTGTATCCCCAGCTTCTTCCCCCCACATCCCAGTTACAAACGGTCATATCGAAAGTTGAGACTCAAATTGGCATCTTTCATTGGTTTACCACGCTGTAAGATGGAGTCCTTCTGTCCGTCGCACATAAGGAGCTATCACGTTTCTTAATGCCAATGCCAATGGAAGACTCTCGGTCATTGATGACGGCATCAATTCTCGGCTATCTTATCAACTACCCTGCTGCCCCTCAGCTGTCTCAAGGACATATGCCAGGGATCTATATTGTGAGCTTTGCGAATATTGCAAATGAATCTCAATTGATCTCGAAATAAAGAAACTTTACCGTTCACTCTAGAAGACGAGAAATAATCTAGTGCGTCCCGAAAACGTGGAAAGCAACTAAATAACAAACAAGACATAAAGACAATCCAATTCCCCATCAGATAGGCATCGCATAAAAAATCGCCGGCTAGAAAGTGACGTAAAACCCCCCCCTGTAACTCCCGAAATACCGAGACCTGGGCTCCCAGCTGCCGAGGTCGGATAGCCAGCCAATTCGACGGTCCTACATCGCTCAAGTTGCCGAACGTACCCGAACCCCCGGATTTTCAAAAGAATCCCTTTTGTTGACTCACTTCTATTATCGTGACACTTCTACGATGCTATCCGTGTCTATCCATTGTCCAATCCCAAGGGGGTGTTTATAAGCAAAGGAGGTAATGGAGTTAACGGTTTGACAAAGTGCTTTCTGATCCTTCATGCAGGTAACGCTGGATCCGAACTTCGGGCTGCGTAGATAGGAGTCGACTCAGGTTGTGGATATAATTTTACTCTTTTCTATTTGTATATACAATCTGCTTGCTGTGATCTGTACAAGACCGAAGTCGCCCTTGGTAATAACTCAAACCTGGCTCCCATCATTTGCGGGTATCGGCGCGGTGCGTTGGCAATCGCCTGCCTGGTGAAAAAAAGCCTCAAGCCTCAAGCTTAGCGAGAAGAATGGTGGTGCTGCTCGTGGTAAGCCGACGCTTTCTTCTCGAGCGCCTCCAGCTCTTCTCGAACGTAGTGCACGACGGGCTCAACTACATGTTGCACCTAGCCCTTGTAAGGCTTGGGCCCGATCATGAGTTCCGGCTTGACGAGCGTATCGAATTCCTCCGAAGTCAGCGCGTTGAGTTCCATAGCGCTGCCCTTCAGAGTCAGACCCTTCTTGTGCGCATTCTTGGCTACTTTAGACGCCATATCGTAACCAATCTTGGGGTTGAGGCAGGTAACCAGCATAAGCCTGTGCAGTGCAATCATTAGTTCCATGATCCAATTGGGGTTACAAGAGCCATATTAGGTAAACTTACGATTCCTTCATGATGCTCTCGATCTTCTCTTCGTTGGCCTGCAGACCTTCCACCAGGTTTGTTTCAAACGATCGCATACCGTCCGACAGGATTCTCACGCTGTGCAGCAAGTTTCGGATCACTAGGGGCTTGTATACGTTGAGCTCGAATTGACCATTCATGCCGCCGATTGTGGTGGCTACATGGTTACCCATGACCTGAGCGCAGACCATCGTCAAGGCCTCGCACTGCGTGGGGTTGACCTTGCCGGGCATGATACTGGAGCCGGGCTCGTTCTCCGGCAGGATTAACTCGCCTAGACCGCAGCGAGGACCGCTGCCCAAGTATCGGATATCCTGGGCAATTTTGGTAAGCGACGTAGCCAAGGTATTGAGAGAACCGGAGGCCTGGACGATAGCGTCATGTGCGGCTAGTGCTTCGAACTTGTTCGGAGCCGTCTTAAACTCGGTTCCCGTCATGTTGCTGACTTCCTCGGCGATGGCCTCTGCAAAACCCTCGAAGGTGTTGATGCCCGTGCCGACAGCAGTACCGCCCTGTGCAAGTAATCTCAAATCGGGTAGGGAGCTCTCCACTCGCTTGATGCCAAAGTCCAATTGAGCAACGTATCCCGAGAATTCCTGCGCCAATGTTAAAGGGGTAGCATCTTGGAGATGAGTTCGTCCGATCTTGATTATGTTCTTGGCGTTGAAGTCGTCGACCTTCTTCTGCAGCCCATCTCGAAGGCTCTTCAGAGATGGCAGAAGCTCCCCTTCGATCTCGAGGACGGCGGCGATGTGCATGACGGTAGGGAAGGTGTCGTTGGAGGAGGCGGAGCGATTGACATGGTCATTGGGGTGAACCGGCTTCTTGGTACCCATTGTGCCGCCGAGGATCTCGATAGCTCGGTTGGAGATGACTTCGTTGGCGTTCATGTTGGACTGCGTGCCCGAGCCGGTTTGCCAGACGACGAGGGGGAAGTGGTCGATCAGCTTGAGGTCGGCCACCTCGGCGGCAGCCTGTTGGATAGCCTTTCCAACCTTCTCATCTGTAACAATGCAATGGCAGCTTGTAAGCCAGTATCCAATATCCAATGTCCAATGTCACGCCCTAGTGAAATTGGGGCATAATGCGCTGTGTAGGATTTTTATGGCATACCAAGTCCAAATCGCATATTGACCGTCGCAGCAGCGCCCTTCAATATGCCGAAAGCCTTGACGATCGGGGGAGGCATTCGATCTTGGGGTTGGTTGATCTTGAAGTTGGAGAGGGATCGCTCAGTCTGAGCTCCCCAGTACTTGTCGGCGGGGACCTGAATCTCGCCGAAGGCATCGCTCTCGGTTCTCGTGTTGGCGGCCATTCTTATCGATGTTGCGTGTAGGTTTCTCTGGAATCGAAGGGAATACGTAGGGTTCGATTTGGTAGGGCTAGAGATATTGTAGCTACCGATACTCATAAAAGGTCTTGGTACGGTATTCGACGTAGAGGACGTGGAGGACGTGGAGAAAGTAGAAGCAGAAGCTTTGCACGTGGAAAGAAGCCGAGGAGCTGTCCCCTTCGGGCCAAGCCCAAGCAAGTTTGGGGCTTGGTAAGCGGCTGCATGTTTTACTCTGGATCGCAGCATGATTGCGTCTTGCTTGTGTTGCGCAGTAGCTCCCGAGTTCAATGGGAAGCCGGAAGCTGCCAATTGGCTATGAATGATATCAGCTGATGAAAGCTCTAGGATGAGCTTGAGCTTGGAATGTGAAATGTGGGAATTTGAATTTGCTAGGGGAAAGGGGTCGTACCTAGGTAAGTCCTTTTAGAGGCCCGGTTAAAGCTTTACCTATTATTTTAGGTAGAAAATCGCAAAAGAAGGAAATTTTTAAGGGAAAGGGAGGAAAAAAATGGTGTTGTGAATTAAAAACGCTCAATTTTTTGTTTCGAGGCCGCTTCGAGAAATTCCACGTTCCGTTCTACCATTCGGAGCTCATAGGCAAAAGAAGCCGCCCCATACCTTTTTGCCGGCCCGTTACGAAACAGTAAGACGGCTTCCATTCGACCAGCCAGTTCAAGACAAAAACCCCCTGTCATTTTTTCAATTATCCATCATCGGAAACCGGAAAGTCCCGAATAGGGGTAATGGCATTTTATAATCCTACCTACATACATCTTCCTACTCCGTGCTCCCTTATGTAATTAAAGGTTCGGGAACTTGATAGTGAACAGAGTTCTATTAAAAGAAGTAGGAAGCCATTTCGATTTCGAAAATGGTCCGTGTCTGTGTCTAATCGGAGGAGGAAAGAAGATGGAGAACATTGTCTGTGATCAACCCTTCTATCACTCGTCGATCCATGCCATACCGTGAATAAATAAAAAAACCACCAAACCACCAACCACCAAGTAGAAACCAACCCTCTTCATCCTTGGTAACCGGAGCCGTCAATGCAACCACCAAACCACCAGGCTTTGACCATCCGGTTGAGATATTCCTTCGTCGTCGTCGTCTTCCCGTCATCCACTATGCATTGAATTTTTTCCTTCTTTTTCTTGCCTTTTTCTTGCCTTTTTCTTATCTTTTTCTCCCCTTTTTTCCTCTCCCCCCTTTTCATCCTATACAGAAGAAACGATGGGAAGACACACCAACGTCATCCACGAAACTCCAAAGGCGTCCAAATACGCCCAGATTATTAATTACCATTCCATGTCCAGATCTCTCGGTCACGTATTCAGGAACGGACTCCCAATCGTGAAATGACCATGTACAATCCGAAGTGAAAATCCAGATGAAAGCAATGGGATAGGACCCAAAGATGGAACCCAAAGGTGACTATCTTAGCACGGCTTAGGGAAGTCGGATCCGATATGTGCTCTCTCGCGGTATATGGGCCAAGTCGAATATGGAAAATCGAGTGGGCGGAATCAAGAATTGAGTGTCTTGATCATCATCTTGGTCTTGTATTTGTCAACAATAAGAAGACCTCGTGCGTTGAAGACTTCGTCCATCGTATCTATCACCTTGTGAAACGTCGTGGCGGCTCCGCGCTCTTGCGTAAAACGAACAATGCATAGCTGGTTGCGCTTCCCATGCTCGATGACCGTCATAATCTCCGCTGCGAAGGTCGCTTCTTTCAAGTTGAGTTCTATAATAGCAACTGTTAGCTGTCTACTCCTTTCCCGCACCGATTTATTGCAGTCCTTACGGTTTCTCTTCGCGACTCGTGCAAAAACAAGGTTACGCTCCTTGTCAACCATAATGTCCTTCATGCCATGACGGCGCCATTCCTTAAGCAAGATAGCGATTTCTTGTCGAACACGGTGGCGAGAGATCGTAAAGCAAATGTATCTAGTCGCAGGTTTAACCCGGAACAGGCGAGCGAGCCAACTCTGCTGAGGCTCGATGTTGCGGGCTGCCGCTTTGTCGGTCCATTTCTTGTTATGAGATGGACGAGATGGATGACTGAACATCCGGGCAGCTTTCGGGCTAGGCGAGTCCTCGACGTCGGATCCTAGATTCCACATTAGCTTCCACGTAATTTATAGACAGTTAGGAAATAACTCACCGCCAAGAGAAAGATGCAGTTGAGGCTGCTGCTCTTTACTTCCGCGCCAAAAGTTGAAACCGAAACTCTTCTTCTTCTTTACCGGAGTAACGGATGCGCCAGCAGACGAATTGGTCCGCGCCCGACTCAAATCATTGTTGTTATCCAGGCTAGAACCATCAAAGAGCTCGCTTTTCTCTTTGGAGCCGCGCTTGAACCAGGAGGACTTCTTCCTGACAGTAGTATTGGAGGAACTATCCTTGGTTGGTGTAGTGGGTTCCGCGGGTATCGGCGCGTTCATCTCGTCCTCGAGATACTGTTGACGGAGGCTGAGTCCTTCACGGGGCTGGGGGTTTGGTTCAGCACTATATGCAGATTCCGCACAGACACTGGGAGCCGCCGGAGCCGAAGTGATGCTGTCTCGATTAGATTGAGTGCTGACGAGGCGTATTGTGTGCTCGTGCCGGGCAAGGAACTCTAAACCTGAACGATCTTTTACAGGCGTGAGGCGGGTTGTCGAAGACTCGGCAGCAGGTGCAGAAACGATTCGAGCTCTATCGCTGTCTCCGTAGCGATCATCCTCTCTCGATACCTCATTAATAGGCGGTAGAGGAATTTTGTCTTTGCCCCATTGCGTGCTATACTGAGAGTAGATAGGTGCAGATACCACCCTCCGATCTGCCTCTACCTTCCTGGGCCGGACACTCGGCTGGGTAACTTGTTTCAGCCGAGATGATTCGTGCAAAGAACCTTGAAGTCGCTCAGCCCTCTTCTTAGCTGTCATTATCTCGTACGTGTCAAGATGATTAGGCGACGGTGCCGGCGGGAGTGGACGCGTATCTAATATCTGTACGTTCGGATTTGCTCCTTGGGTAGCTCGCGTGATGGGAGTCGGGGTTCGGGGGTCCAAGGCAATCGAAGACGTCTCTAGTGAAATGGGCGACTCAAGCGCAGCATCGCTACTCAACAACGTACTATTGAATGCATCGTCGCAGTCCTTTGCAATGCTGCTGCTGAATTGACGAAGCTCCTCATTCCAGTGCAGGCACTCGTCATCTGGAGACACGTTTGCCATAGACTGTGTACCAGAACGGCTTCTTCCGGAACCCGACAATCTCGACCTTTTCGAGGGACTCGCCGGGAATGTGTGATCCCGCGCATAAGTGGTGTCATCTCCTGCGATACTAGCAGGACGGCACCTAGCTTCGCCCTGATCAACCGACCGCTTACGGGCTTGTGAAAAGTCGACGCCTCTCTTGCGACGTGACGAAACTGGTCGCTGGTAAGAAATTTCTTCGCCGCTTCGAATCGAGGTTAGAGATCGTCGCGAACCACGCAGCGTAGGAGGTCCTTTCGCATTTCGAACACCTCTGCCTCGTCGCGACACTGTTGAGTTGGTTCTGGCTGACATACTTCTCACGCTCGGGGCCTTTGACATTCGAGTAGATGTAGTGCCGTTGCGATGGATAACAATCTTCGCTTTGCTAGCAACAACGCCATCCATGACGCGAGACGACTTATACGGATCATAACTCGCGACGGTAGCACCGCCATCTGTAGAGCTTCTATCGAGGGCATTTCCATTGGCATCGGTAGCGACGTTTGAAATGACCGTGAATCGCGATCCGACTCGTCCAAACTTTCCAGGGAAGTCGAGAGTCGTGTATTTCTTCTTCCAGTTAGGAGGTCGAAGGTGATGATAATCGCTGGGCGAATAGGTCAAGTCGGCATTGTAATCCTCCAATCGTTTCTCTCTGTAGTTGCAGAGGAGCCAGTAGAAGAGCTTGAAGTCGTTTCGCCTATTTATCGTGTTAGCAAATTAGCAAACATAAGCTGGTACGGAATTGATAATACATACTCAGAATTGACCAATCTCGTTGCTATCTGCGCCTCGGTAAAAGTATGCCATACCGATTTCAACTGTCTCAGAGTTTGCATATCGATGTCTTCAGCAGGTACCGGATCGCATCGAGCATTTCGCAGATGATCATGTTTTAGATCCTCTTCATTGAGATCATCCAAGTGGTTGTACTTGCGAAGTAGCTCGTGCTCCCATATCTGAGAGGAGGAAATACGCTTCTTAGGATCCACCACTAACATTCGGCTGATCAAGTCTTGTACTTCTTCGCTGAGATAAGAAGGCATGCGGTATTTCCCCTTTTGAACCTTTCCGAGGAGTCGGGGAACGGAGTCGTCGTTGAAAGGTAGAGTGCAGCTCATACAAGCATACAATATAACACCAAGACTCCATAAGTCTACCTTGTCGCCTCGATAGGATGACGAACCGACGAGCTCCGGCGCTGCGTAATGCGGACTTCCGCAGGCCGTTCTTAACATGTGGTATGGGCTCTGATGCAACGCTGACATGCCAAAGTCGGTAACCTTGACTTGTCCATCTTCCGTAAGGAGAATGTTTTCCGGCTTGAGGTCGCGATGGCACAGGTTGAAGGAATGGACGTAGTCTAAAGCGCTAAGTATCTGCCGAAAGTACGATACTGTCTCGACTTCGGATAGGCGACCATGCTTGCCGATGTATGTATAAAGATCACCACCTCCTACATACTCGAGAACCAGATAGCTGTGTCTAAGTTAGCGGGTGGACCTGAATAATTGTTGCGCAACTTACATTTCCGAGCGATTCTCCCAGATATCGAACAGCTGGACGATGTTTGGGTGGTCGATCAGTTTCATGATAGCAACTTCTCTCTCAATAGCGAGCGGGATGCGATTCTCGGTCTTGTATTCGGCCCGTGATCGATCCCATTTGTCTAGAGCCACTATGCTCCCCGGCTGCGTCATGGAATCGGCGCGTCTGGAGAGGATTTTCACGGCGGCCAATTCGGAAGTCGTAATATGCCGGACAAGTTTCACTTTGGCAGCTGAGCCGCTACCTAAGGTCTTACCCAGTTCCCAAGGACCAACCCGAGTCTTACGGCGTCTGCCATTAGAAGAAGCACTTAGAGTCGAGACTTGGGAGACCTGAGAGTCACGCTTGTTGCCCTCTTGGACATTCTGCGAAACTGTTGATGCACGTGAGTTTCTGCGAGCCCGGGCAGCATCGATCTTGGTAGTAGCGGTAGTAGATGCGTTTGAAGCGGCATGCTGACGAGGGCGGTTGTTGTTGATAGGGTGTGCTCGTAAGGGATTAGGTTGGATGTTATGCTCTTGAATAGGTTTGTAGGGCTGCTTTGAAGAAGTATTGTTCACTCGAGCCGTTGCATCTCCAAGAGGAGCGCGAGACATGCGAGAACTTGACTCTCGAGAGCCAGCCATATCGAAGATTAGAGAACAAACACCTAAAACATATCCTTCTTAATTAGGTTCCCGAGTGTTGGTGTAGAAATTAGTGTAGAAGATGCTGATTAGCATCAACAAAATAGAAGAACACAAAGGGTAGCTCGTGCTCGAGTATAATGGTTCGAAAGTCGAAAGAAGGGAATTACTGATTATGTAGTGAGACCAGTTGGCGAAGTGAACGATGCAGTAGTAATTCGATTGTCGTGACTGCAGGATCAACAGCCACAAGCACGACGCGATGAGCGTATGTGCCACTTAATCCACTGAATTATTAACAAAAGAGAGAAAATATGAGCTCTTGAAGAAGGCTATAGAGTCTACTTCGGTAGAGGCCCTGTACGATGTAGGAAAGAGAGTGGAAGTAATGAGTGGAAGTAGTGGTGCGCCGAGCTGAGCTGCGGTATAAGCTGAAGCGCAGTGCAGTGCAGTGATTCTTGGAGGACCGCAACTTGACGAACGAAAGAAGAAAAAAAGTGCAAGTGTAATGTCCAGAGCTTGGGGATGGAATTGTGTGGTGGAAAGGGGTGTTGCTGGTCAACCAGGAATGCAATGTTTTGTATCGTGGACGTGTCCAAGCTCAAGCATTTTCCGTAGCTTGCATTCTGCACTGGTTCTGCACTGGTTCTGCCCTGATTCTTAGGATTTAGGTTGTTAGGTAAACAATTTTGGAGGGTTGAATAAACACTGTCTTAATCACTAGCGGGGTCTGCAGGTTACCTGGTATTCCCTTTCAATATAATAAGGTTGGCACTTGTATCCCTCTTCGGTTGTAAGTAGCAGTAGACCTCCCTAGAAGGCTATGCAGCTACTCATCCCTTTTCTCTCCTACGCGTACCTTAGGTACGAACTTGGGCACATGTAGAACGTCCGCGACCCATTTTCCACTCTAAAATTTCTAATAGAGCAAGTGGTTTATGCCAATATTCCTAGTAAAGGACATAGAGCCTCTTGAATAAGCAAACTATGTACCTTAGGTACGGAAGGTTGCCTAAGGTAAGCCTCCATGATGAGAGCTATTAGAGTCGCAATTCAAGCAACATCAACATCACACGAGAGCGGCGAGATGGGGACTTTCATATTGAACAAATGATCTAAGGGTTCTTCTAGGGGATTCTAGGTAGAAATAATTTAGATTATATGCAGAACATGTGTCCATGACGCTCACGGAATGCTAATACTAAGAAACAAGATAGGATGTGAAATGGAGGATGAAGTCGAAAATGGAGCTCTGGCCACAAGGGGTCCACGGGTCTTTAGCTGAGCCTCAGGTACATGAATTACCCTAAGCCCCTTTAAAGTTGGGGGGTGGGGGTTAAGGAATCTTGGTTGTCTCCACTTGGCCAGGGCTCTGTACTCTGTACACCCCGACACCCCACCTAAGGCAGCTAAGGGTACAAACGCGTCTCTGCGAGCCAACTAGAATCGCGTCTTACGTCTCATGGCAGAATTAATTAGATTCAGATTATTCAACCGCTTTGGTCTACTGCCACAACTTGGGCGATTAGTCTTTCAACCCCTCTTCTTCTTCTTCTAACACCTGCATGCGCATCGTAAAACTTTACAATCACTTTTCTTGATTACCCTCGGTAGTTGATTAGTTGATCGGCTTTCTATCTTTGCGGCCATGCCGTCTCTCGAGCCCCGCCGGCGGTCAAGGGCGCGATTCGAAGAAGAGAACGACGAGCAATCTTCCGAGTCGGACTCGCCAAAGCGACAAAAGCGCAGTACCAACGGTACGTTACCAGATGAAGATGAAGATGAAGATGAAGACAATCAGGACGAGAGACGTGTTACGCATGGTCAACGAATTAAGAGTTCCCCCTCGCGAGCCACCCTTGGGAATAGCACCGGCGAATACCAGACAGGTGCTATTGTGCGAGTTCTACTCGAAAACTTTGTCACGTACGAACATGCCGAATTCAATCCCGGCCCGAATCTAAATATGGTCATCGGACCAAACGGTACCGGCAAGAGTTCTCTAGTCTGTGCTATTTGTCTGGGCTTGGGTTACCACGCGAAGCATCTCGGCCGCGCGGGAACCATGGGAGAGTTTGTGAAGCATGGGAAAGAGTCTGCTACTGTCGAAATAGAATTGCAAGGTCGACCGGACGATCGAGGCAACCACATAATCCGCTTGCTGATCCGCAAAGAAGACAACAGATGCAAGTGGTGGCTTAATGGGAAGGACAGCACGCAGCAAGCCGTCAAGCGTCTTGTAAACGAGTTGCACATCCAAATTGACAACCTGTGCCAGTTTCTCCCCCAGGATAGAGTCGCTGAATTCGCCGGCCTTACTCCCGTACAGCTACTCCACGAGACCCTACGAGCAGCCGCCCCGGAAGAAATGAATACATGGCACGACCAGCTCAAGGAGTTTCACAAAACGCACAAAAGGCTAAAGAACGGCTTGGACGGCTATGTCGAGACACTGAAAAACCACGAAACACGCCAGCAGGGATCGCAGGCCGATGTGGATAGACTCCGCGATAGAGAAGCAATCCAGAAAAGAATCCAAGATCTCGGGTTTGCTCGTGTGGAGGCAGAGTATGTTGCTATCAAGAAAGCATATAGCGATACCAAAATGAAGAACCGAGAGGCCCTGAGGAAACTGAAGGAACTGGAAGAGGCTTGCGGACCTGCCTTCCAAGCTGTGAATCAAAAGCATGCGTACCGGAAAAAGATCGAAGCCGTTGTTAGAGAGCGAAGTAATGCATTGACGAAGGCAGAGACGGCGTGCGACCGACTTGTGGAGACTATCGAGGCGCAAGATGAAGAACTCAAACATGTCCAGATCAAGAAGAGCGCCGAACAAAATTCCTTCACTTCTAAGCGGTCTGATATCACCAAGATTCGTAGGACGATTACGGACCTCGAGGCTAAATTGAAGAACAAGCCTCCGGAGTTTGTTGCTAGCGACTACAACATTAAGATTGTAAGTCGCATTGATCCGGATTCCTATCGTCATGCAAATACTAATATACGCAAATTTAGCGTCAACAAGAGGCTATCATACGCGAAAACGCAGCAGAACGGCGTACGCTCAATGGTCAACTTGAGGAAGCAACAGTAGACTATAACAAGAGGAGCGCGGAAAAAAAAAAGCTCGAAAAAGATCTGCAGGACCTGAATTCTCAGGAGGGCCAAAAGCTTTCTCAGCTGAAAAAGATCCACCCGGACGCCGCGAAAGGCTGGGAGTGGCTCCAGGAACATCGAGATGAATTTGAGAAAGAAGTGTTTGGCCCGCCAATGCTCAGCTGCTCTATCACGAACCAACGGTATTCGGACCAGATCCAATCACTTCTCATGCAGGAAGACTTCCTCTGCTTCACTTGTCAGACCCCAACCGACCACAAGAAGCTCAGCGCGCAATTCTATAAGCAGATGGGACTGGGAGTGTCGATCAGAACGTGCGGGACCGATTTCGCCTCGTTTCGACCAGGTATTCCTAAGGAGCAAGTCAGCGGAATGGGTCTTGACGCGTATGCCATTGAGTACCTAGAGGGCCCAGAACCCGTTCTCGCGATGCTTTGCTCGGAAAAGAAACTGCACTTATGTGGAGTTGCTCTTCGGGATGTTAGTAACGACCAATTCGAGCAAATAGCGAACTGCGAGAGGATACCTAGCTGGGCCAGCGGCCGTACATTATATCGCGTCCAAAGACGTAGGGAATATGGCGGCAATGCAGTCTCGACCAGTACAAGAAAGATTATGCCCGGCCGTTTCTGGACAGATCAGCCTGTTGACCAATCTGAAAGAACTACGCTGCAAACACAGATCAATCAAGCAGAGGAGCAACTCGAAGGATTTAAGAAACAGGCGAATGGACTGAGCGTACGCATCAAAGAACTTGGTGGTGCTGATGGACCTGCCAAATCAGAAATAGTGAGTACTTATATTTGCTGGATTACTCGCGTGCGATTCTAACCGTCGCCTTAAAGGATCGATTAAGGGCGGAGAAGAACGAATTGCAGAAAGCTGCTACGCAGTATGCAACGCTTGGAGACAGAATTAGTGAGTATTTAAGCTTCTATGTAAGGAATTGAGCGATAGACTGACAAGGTATAGCGGGCGAGAAGGCTGCTCTTGAACGCGCACAGGCTGGGCTTGCGGATTGTAGGATAAGAACGCAGGAATATGGCGAACAAGAGGACCGGCTCATTGTTAAGAAGGCGAGGTCTGTTCTGGAGCACAACGAACAGCTCTCTCAGATTCGTAACGCCCATCAAGCACTCCTTGAAGTTCAAATCCGCCTCATCGAAGCAGAGTCGGATGTGGCTGGGTTAGAACAGCAGAATGCCCATGTTAGGCAACAGCTTGACGAGAAGAAGGACGAAATCAAAAGCTTGAAAGAGGAAATGGTGAAACTCAGAGCCGAAGCAGCTGAGATTCAGGCGAGGGCTATGGAGCGAAATGGTGATCTAGATGAGTTTGTTCGTTGGAAGGAGCTGGCGGGTGAAAGAACCCCCGAGGACATTGACGACGAGATCGGTGCTGAGTCGGCTAAGCTGGAGCTGATTCAAGGAGTCGACCCCTCGATCCTGCGTCAATACGAGAAGCGCGCACAAGATATCCAAGAGCTGACGAAAAAGAAGGAGCGTCAACTCGCCGAACTTGATTCAAACGCCAAGAAGATGGAGGAAAAGATGAAGGAATGGGAGCCTCGCGTCGACGAAGTCGTCAGCAAGATCAACGACGCCTTCAGCTACAACTTCGAGCAGATCAACTGCGCCGGCGAGGTTGGCATCCACAAAGACGAGGACTTCGAGCAGTGGGCCATCGAGATCAAGGTCAAGTTCCGCGAGAACGAGACGCTCCAGCAGCTCAACCAGCACCGGCAGTCGGGCGGCGAGCGGGCCGTGTCCACCATCTTCTACCTGATGGCGCTGCAGTCGATGGCGCAGGCGCCCTTCCGGGTCGTCGACGAGATCAACCAGGGCATGGACCCGCGCAACGAGCGCATGGTGCACGAGCGCATGGTGGAGATCGCCTGCCGCGAGCACACGAGCCAGTACTTCCTCATCACACCCAAGCTTCTTACCGATCTGCGCTACGACGAGCGCATGCGCGTCCTGTGTATCGCCTCTGGCGAGCACATGCCCCCGGCCGGCGAGGCTAAGGGCCTGGACTTTGGCAACCTCGTCCGCATCCAGAGGGCTATCGCTTCGGCCGCTTAGTAGTAAGCCGTGGCTTTTCTTCATCGCGGTCTCCTAGACTTTAGACTGAGGTCTTGGACCATTTTTCTTGCTCATTTCTATAACTTATTTACTTATACGGATATTGTGATTTAAGATAATCTGTACGAAGGAAATGCGGGTTATGTATGTTATTCCCAGAACGAAGCCTCTGTCGATATTCCCTTAGCCACGGGAAGATGGTAAATCACGGACAACTTGCGCCTGTTGTCCTCTAGGAGTTTACGGAGGACACGGGTATAAAGGTATGGGGAGTTTGATATAGCGGGAATAAAACCCGCAAGGAGGTTATGGCTATGATAATTCTCGAGGCAGAAGGGGCCGGTTGGCGGCCGGCGCTGTAAATGAAATTGACCTAATATAAGGTATTCACGACCATCTAACAACTTATATCTGCATCGTGATACTACTAAAAGTACCTAAGAAGAGCAAGGGGAACGAGATACGCATAACTCAGTAACTGAGTATAATTATATATTATCATTTCTAATGACACGCCTACAATGACTTCCTGTCTCTCCTTCCGTGTCAAGTCCGATATAGTGTAACGGCTAACATACCTCGTTTTCAACGAGAAGATCGAGGTTCGATTCCTCGTATCGGAGTGCTCTTTTCTATGCCTCTTTCTTTTTTTCTTCCCATTGCCTTTATACTAACTATACATTAGGTATATATACTAGGGGTATCTAAGTATATGTAATCCCTCGGGCAAACACGACCCTCTGGCCTTCACTCCCTTTTTTCTCTCTCCGATCTCTAGTTCCCTCTCCTTATTACTTCAGAATTAGGTAATTACATATTCCTCAAGATATCCACGAGCGCGCCGAGCTTCTCCTTGACGGTAAGCCCGTACCCCAACCCCACGACACCCCTCGTGAACCGCCACCCGCGCTCCTGGCTCGCGATCGGGTACCGCGCGGGCGGCGGTATCGCCGTGCGGATGCCGAGCCACGCGAACCGGTCCTCGCACACACTCTTCAGGTTGCACAAGCCGCGCAGTCCCTCCTCGCCCGCGAACCGGCCGTACCCGGACCCGCCGACGCCGCCGAACGGCAGCTGCACGGCGTAGAACACCGCGAAGTCGTTGACGGCGACGCCGCCGGCGCGGATGCCGCTCACCACCTCCTTGAGGACCGGGTCGGCGTCGCGCCCCCACACGGAGGCCCCGAGGCCGAAGTCGGGCGCGTTGGCCAGGGCCAGGAGGTCGGGGGCCGCGGACGAGGGGGCGCGGAGGATTGTCATGATGGGCCCGAAGCACTCCTCGCTGGCGACGGCCATGGCCGGCGTCACGTCCACGAGCAGCGTGGGCGTGAAGTAGAACCCGCTGGGGTGGTCCGGGTGCACGTAGCGCCTGCCCCCGGCCAGGAGCCGGGCGCCCCGCGAGACGGCGTCGTCGACGAGGGCCTCGAGGCGCGCGAACGAGGCGTCGGAGACCATGGCGCCGACGTCCTGGTCGAGGCCTAAGCGTAGGGCCTTGACGCGCGGCTCGAGCATGGCGACGAGCTTGTCGTAGACCCCCGGGGCGGCGATGATGCGCTCGATGCCGATGCAGTTCTGGCCCGAGGCCTGGAAGGTGCCGCGCATGAGGATGTCGACGATGCGCCCGAGGTCGGGCTCGGCCGAGTCGAGGATCACGGCGGCGTCCTTGCCGCCGAGCTCGGCGACTACGGGCGTCAGGCTCTTGGCGGCGCTGGCGGCGACCTGGTGGCACACGGGGCGGCTGCCGATGAAGGTCAGGTGGCTGATACCCGGGTGGCTCGTCAGGTGGCCCGCGGTCTGCGGCCAGCAGACGACGCTCTGGATCAGCTGCGGGTCGTGGCCGTGGGCCACGAGGGCGCCCCGGGCGATCATGGTGTAGTAGGCGGCGCTCCAGCACGTCTGCTCGCTGACCTTGACGACGACGCCGTTGCCGGCAAAGATACTACTGATGATGGGACCCAGCAGATTGTGGAACGGGTAGTTCCAGCTGACGAGAGCGGCGACGACGCCGAGCGGCTCGTAGCGCACCGTGTTCCGCTTGTAGGCCATGAGCAGGTTGGTCGGGCGCCGGCTCGGGCGCAGGGCCGCCTCGCCGTGCCGGATCGTCCACCGCAGCTTCTCGGCCGTGACGAGGATCTCGCCCAGCTGCGCGTCGAGCACGGTCTTGCCCGAGTCCAGCGAGCTGACGCGGCAGATGTGCTCCTGGTTGTCGAGGATATGCTGCAGCATCGTCCGCAGCACCCGCCGCCGCTCGCCGAACGTGGTCCGGGCCCACTTCTCCTGCGCGGCGCGGGCCTGGGCGACGGCGCGGTCGATGCCCGCGGGCGTGGAGGGGTTGACGAGGCCGAGGAACTGGCCCGTGGCGGGCGTGTAGCATTGGATGGCGGTGGAGCTGGGGACCTTGATCGTAGGGTGTTCTAGGATCTTGCACTCGTCTGGTATCTTGGGGATCGGGACGGTATATCGTTTCGGCTTCTCCCAGTAGTCCGTGTGGGTGTGGTAGAGTATTAGGCCGCCCACAACGGCGAAGACGAGAGGAGCGAGGAGAAAGACGAAGTCATTGACCCTATAGACGGAGATTTTATGAGGTTCAGGTTCTAGAAACGAGTATTATAGCGCTTAGGGATGTAGGACGTACGGGAACTCTCGTATTAGGTCGCTGAACTCGTCGGTCCATGCCACGAGATCTTCGACCGCCATCTTGGTCCCGTTGCTCTCCAACGAGTCGACACCTACTCCAGGTTTCTAACAAGAAGCAGTTCCAGTCGTACGGGTACCTTTATATGGACAATATCATTCCTTAGCCGGTACACCACCTGATATTTTGATTCGTTACATGGTCCCGGGGGACATGGGCGTTCAATTGCAGAAAGTAAACATCCCCTGAATCACGATGTCGTACCACCATTTCTACAGAATAATGGAAGCTTAGTTTTATGAGTTCAATGTTATCGATAGAGAGAACAGATAGGGGAGCTTGTTATCGTAGCGATAAGATATAAATACATATAATTGTGGGTCACATGACTATAGTAATAACCCCACGTTGAAGGAGGGAGCTCCCATTGAGTCACCCCCCCTTTCAGTCACTATTTTTTTTCGGGTTATAACTTTTACGCGGGGCAACCCAAGAGATGCTGCGTGCGCTCTGCAGAAGCAACAGGCTAATATTTACAACCTCTCGATCACCACTCCTTTCCCCCAAGACACTATTTTCCTCCTCTAGTCGAGTCTATCAATTGCCTCATTACGAACCCTCGCCCTCTGGCGACATTGGCGACATGGCTTCTAAGGAGGCCAAGATATCTCTAAAGGCGGTTAAGGGCACACGCGACTGGTCGGGCTCGGATCTGCTCCTGCGAGATCACGTCTTGTACGGGTTTCCACCTTGCGCTTTTTATTCCTACACTTTATTAATCTGGCAATAGCGAGACCGTTAGCAAGGTCTTCAAGCTCCACGGCGGCACACCCCTCGATACCCCCGTCTTCGAGCTGAGGGAAATCCTCTCGGGCAAGTATGGCGAGGACTCGAAGCTGATTTACAACCTCGAGGACCAGGGCGGCGAGCTCTGCGCCCTGCGCTACGACCTGACAGTCCCCTTCGCCCGCTGGCTGGCCATGAACAACGTCCAGCAGATCAAGCGCTACCAGATCGCCAAGGTCTACCGTCGCGACCAGCCCGCCATCGCCCGCGGCCGCATGCGCGAGTTCTACCAGTGCGACTTCGACATCGCCGGACAGTACGACCCCATGATCCCCGACGCCGAAATCCTACGTGTCATCACCGAGACCTTCGAGTCTCTCGGTCTAGAAGTTATCATCAAGCTCAACCACAGGAAAATCCTCGACGGTCTGTTTGCTGTCGCAGGTGTACCAGCAGAGAAGCTCCGCCCTATCAGCTCGGCCGTAGATAAACTAGATAAGGAGCCGTGGGATGCCGTCAAGAAGGAGATGGTGGAGCAGAAGGGACTTTCCGAGGAGGTTGCCGACAAGATCGGACAATATGTGCTAAATAAGGGCACCATCGATGAGATGATACAGTTTATACGATCTGATGCGGGTCTCTCAGCCAACGACGAGATCAAAGCGGGACTTGCTGACATGGATCTTCTCTCTTCCTATTCGAAAGAATTAAATACCTTCGACAAGATCTCCTTTGACCTATCACTCGCACGAGGCTTAGACTACTACACCGGCGTAATATACGAAGTCGTCCAAAAACCGGCGAGTAATAAAGAAGAGTCACGGTATCCCGGAAAACCCACTAAGAAAAAGGAGGAGACGAGCGCAGGAGTTGGCAGTATTGCTGCGGGAGGTCGTTACGATAACCTTGTGGGCATGTACGGCAAGAAGCAAATCCCCTGCGTCGGCATCTCGTTCGGCGTAGACCGCATCTTCACGATCTTAAAAGCACGACAAGGAGACAAGGCTGGTCGGTCGCGCGAGGTTGAGGTATACGTCATGGCTTTCGGCGGCAAGGAGTTTGACGGTCTTCTGCTCCAGCGCATGTCAGTGGCGCGGCAGCTGTGGGAAGGAGGCATCCGCGCCGAGTACAGCGCCAAGGTCAAGCCCCGGCTGCCGCAGCAGTTCAAGGCGGCCGAGGACGTGCCGCTCGCCGTCATCCTCGGCCAGGACGAGCTCGCCGATGGCAAGGTCCGCATCAAGGTCTTGGGCACCGGGAAGGGCGGGGAGGAAAAGAAGGAGGATGAGAAGGACCAGGGGTTGCTGGTGTCGAGAGACAATCTCGTGGAGGAGGTTAAGAAGTTACTGTCGACGACTTCGCTGCCTATAAGATAAAATAACAAAATAAGCCCGCCCAATCTCCGGGGAGGAAATCGAAAGAAATAAAATATCGATCAAAAGTTAAACTGAAGAGGGCTCTTCATATCCATCCTCGCATTTGCACTAGCCTAAGACTTGCACCTATGAAGGAAAAGAGATAGATATCATGGGGGAGACTAAGATTACTAGCCCAGCCAGGGGAGCCAGATCTAGTCTACAACTCGTGGGGAAATACCGTACCATAGACTTAGGGGTATCGAGCTCTTCTACCCCTTATTGTCTAGCAGTACCTAGCTGCCAATCAATACACATATTTTATGGCAGATTACAACTCAGGCGTATGGGCCGCATGAAAGGGCCAACCCAATGACAGATGCCTGCTTTTAAGGGATCACGATACTCAGTAATGGCTTATCACGGCTCCTTTCTGCGCCTCTGGCCGTTTCTGATTTTGCTGTAGAGACGCAAAAAACACAGAAATTACTCAATAATATAATCAAACTTAGGTATGTTTATGATCTTATCACCCTCTGATTCGATAAAGCACTTCGACTTGATGTCTGTTTGCACATACAATTAACAGTGATCCTACTTATTATCGATTATATACATTTTAATATACTAGGTAAATATATACACGTTCTATACCAACACGGTGTATATGCTATTAAGATTATATGTACCCCCTATAAAGCATCTGTTGAATACAGTCAGCATCTGTTATTATAGCTTGTGTTCTGACAAGGCGGCGGGGGGGTTGGTAAATTCGCATTAATTACTTACTCGGTTAATATAGCGCGATGATCTGTGTACTCATCGAAATAGCTAGATCTCGATCGAGTTCATGGTTAGTTCATCATGCGCTATGCAGGATATCGAACCAATTGATATCCAAGATAGGATTCCCGCAGGTCTCCGCGGTTGGTGGCTGGGGAAGCCTGGTGGTGGTACGACAGGGCTCAGCCTGCTCGCAGGATCAAGCCCGATTCGACGTATTCGTAGACCTCCCTTAATAGACTCTAGTGAAAGCATGTAGCACGACTCCATAAGTCTATCTAGTGCTGACCAACTGATAGTACCTAGCATAGAAGAGATGTGTGAAAATTACGTCACTTCGAATGTACGCTGTCGTGTTACCATGGTGTGTTCAAGGAGGCAATGGCGTTGTTTTCAACGATAATGCTGGCTCGAGCGACGGTGAGGCGGTAGGTGGATTGAGCGAAGGAAACTCTTCCATACCAGAGCCGGAGTCGGGATCATGAGATATCACAATGACGGGCGAACCTGGACCATTGCTTACAGTGGTAGTGGTGTTCGATGCGGCCGGGGAAGCGGATTGGACGTTTCGCAAAGAACTCTGGTGGGTCTGCGCCGGCACCTCGAGTGTGTCGCGTCGATGTCTGGGTCTTCCTCTCGCCGCCGCGGCAGAAGCTGCAGCAAATTCCTCCAGGTCGGATGCGCTCTGTGCCGTCGGCAATGTGTTGGCATGCCGCAGACCTGGCGACGTGGGCGACGGCGACGATGATCGAGACACGGGGGACGATGGGTGTGGAGCTGTTGCGGTTCTCGACATTGTGATGCCGTCGACGCTTGGTCTGGAGTAGGCACTCCCCGTAAAGCTACCCGATCTCGACGGCCGCCTGCTGATCTTATCGTCTTCGTCGCGGTGCTGGTTGTAGACCTCCCGAATTTGAGGCAAAGCTGGATTGCGCATTTCTTCTGCTGGAACTTCAGGAAAGTCGAGCGCTTTTCCATGTTTGAACTCGGAGTCGTCGAATCGATCTTGTGACGCTGTGCCGAGGTAATTGCTGACCATTAGTAACCCCTTGGCTATTTTGCGTCTATGGCCCACGTCTTTCACTGGTTGCTGACTTGTCGTGGACATTCTTTCGCTCGAAGTTTCTCTCCCGCTATCCGAGGCGCTATTAGGTCGTAGATGGGCAGCATCTGGAGAAACGACGCCATGAGAAGGCCCGGCGAACATGCCGAGCTCCTGCATAGCCGGCGAGGTGCTTGGGTCTCGTTCTGGAGAGTCAAAGACAAGTCTGTGCATACTTTGAGCGCCTAGGCTGCTTGGACGACGGTTTACACCAGGATGTTCGTGGACGCTCGTATTTACGTCTTCAATGTGATGATGTGAGCAATTGCAGTGGTGCATGGATGGTTTCGGGTTGTCTTCCTCCTCTACAGCGTCCAAGTCTGCTGCTAGAAGAACATATAAAGACCCCAGAGCAGCAAGTCCAGTACCAATGATAGGCGCCCACTATATTGAAGATGATTAGCGATTACTTTTGCTTAGAGTTTTAATGAATGATTGGAGAAGCCTCAAAGACTAAGAAGACGAGGCTTTTGAAGCTGGATATCTTAGCTAATGGGTCGAAGTGTCCCATAGACTAGGGAGGGCAAAAGGATAGAAATGAGGGAACATCGTTACTGACCTGACCTAAACATATTGATTGTCAGTGATTTAAAACAACTAAAACGGTGGATAGGACTTACCTATACTGGTCATGGGCTCAGTCTGATACGTGACCTCGTGACTGAATAAGTTCATTTCGCCAATGATGAGGATGGCGAGCACAGCTCCACTGAACAATGGGATTTCGAGAGTACTCAGAAACAGCCTGATCATAGTATTGACTCTGCTCATCCTTTCGACGGTTGCGCCATTTGTCCTGGATCACTTAGTGTCAGTAACGATATTCTTAATAGCTCATCCCTTGACAATGCCTTGACAATGAGCTTGAATGGCAACAGCTAAATAAACGGAATGTTATTTACCCTTCAATTAGTTCGTCTTCCTCTTCTCGACCAAACCTTGACTTCCAGTTAATCTCGAGGATCTTATTCCACATAGAGACTAGGGAAAGGACAGCAGGGATGCAGCAGGCGGCGGCGACAAGCGTAGCAGCATTGAAAGCGAGCTTCCTTGGTGCCGGTATAAGGGCGATCTCATTCGCTGAACCTCTCCGCAAAGGAGAGAAAGGACCCTGCTCGATAGAGCAGGTTATGCCACAGATATCGTACAAATGATTGAAGTCCTCATCGTGAGGATTACCGGGGAAGCTAGGCCTATCATAGTTGCAGCCCGTAGTGTTGATTCGAAAAAACTCGACCGTCAAGCTAAGTAATCCTACTTTGCCATGAGCATGAACCTATATCGTGATAAGGGAGACCAAGACTTACCGGCAAGAACCATACCAGTCCAGAGGAAGATGATGTTTCGGCCCGGATCATAGAAATAGGTCCGAGACATCCTGACTGTCAAGGGAGCCGCTAGTATACCAATAGAACAAAACTGAAAAGCTCCGTATACGTCCATATCAACAGCACCTACATCATGGTATCAGTATCGCAATGTTACGACAGACTCTAGTTATGAAGAACTAACTGTCGACGTGTAGGATAGCGAGGACAATGCTGTGAAGAGCAGCAACAGCCGGAAAAATCACTGCGACATCCGTGTTAGTTGTTAATGTTTAGGTAAGTTCGTATCGATTCCCGAGCTCAACAGGCTAGGTTCATGCTCTACAATAGGAGAAAGGATGTTGGTAGACAGCTCCGGGTATACATACACGCAGCTGCTAAACAGGCATTTCTAAGCCATTCAGCTTTCCGAGCAAAGACGCAGGCTGCTACGAGGGCGTAGTATCTACAAGACCACTGTCAGTTCGTCTAGCTCTATAGTTCAACCTCGTTCCTATCGGATATCGGATCTTTCGTTTTGCGTAGTATACGGTATACGGTTGGGAAAGCTCACAATATCCTAGAACCTGGGCCATATTGGCCCGACACAGGCCACGCGCAGACGACTTGTATAACATTATCAGCAGTAGCATTGGAAGCTAGGGAGGTAGCAGCGTTTAGAGATTCATTTCGACCAGCAATGGTATTCAGTAGCAAGGCCGAAGTGAGCGCTGGCATGACCTAGAAAAGGGAGTCCGAATGAAGCGGATGGAAGGTGTAAAAGGTGTGTGTCATGAGGATTGCGTGGGTTGTAGTTGTTAGGAAGACCGAGAAGCTGAATTGGCCCATGTCGCTCATGGGATGATTTTATCTCGTAGATATTGTATTACTGTTGAAAGCAAGTAAGTATGAAAGCGTAGGGACGAAACAGGGCACAAATGACTTGATCGCCTCGTTGTTTCAATATAGGGCGGGCGGAATTGCACGTGGTAGTGGTAGAGTATCGTCTTAGTTGTTATTAGGGGGAGGTGACAGGAGGTGGTCAGCACCGCCCTTCAGGTTAATTCAGGTTTAATGGTTGTTTTGGCCACCGAAGGTGAGCGCTTCAGCCTCGATCCCATACCCCAACAGGTCGTCGTAGTCCGTAATCCGGTCCAATGTTTATGCTGACACTAGTGCAAGCAGCCGGCGTGGGCAGCGTGGGTAGGTGATGAATACCCTGTCGCCTGTACGGGCTTGTACTACTGATAGTGCCATGGCCCATAAGGCCAAAGACCCCTGGACGCGCTTCAAGGGTAAGACACCTGACTGCGGGATGACGCACCCCATCACCGAACCACGAAATAGGAATAATAGGATCGGACTAATTTAAATCTCGGGAACCTGACGAGCCAGCCGAGCCTGACGAGCCCTCGGGAACCAGCAAATATTACTGGATCTCCCCCGCATGCTTCACCGCGTCTTACCTAGCAAGGAAGCTAACTGTAGTCTGTGCAGTCTGTGTTACACTTGATATGACCAGCCCCGGCGGAGTGCCCACCCCTTGCCGCCTCGCTCGTCAACCCGTATTCTCTTGTTCCTCTGTCAAATTGTCAAGTTGCACAACAAAAGTGCATGTTTCTGTCTGTGTGGCTTTGTGACAAGTCAAATATTACACAAGCTGACATGTATGGACTTGGAGAGGTATGTATGTCATAAGTAATTTAAGTAATAAATGCACAATACTTGTACTGTCAGATTTAAAATGTATAAAACATGTATTTTACAATTTGTGTATGTCCAACTGCCAAGAGATACATATGTACCTAACCCAATGCACCAAGACTCAGCCACTTTCTAGAAGACTTGACTGGGCACTTCTGACACTAGAGGGTAAGCTCTAGCTTGATTTATTCCAAGATCATCGTATCATTGTACCTAACTCCATGGCACAGCTTTCTTCTCATGTTCTACGAAAGCCCAGTTTGCCCTTTAACTACAGTCATGGTCATGTCTATGGGCATTACCTACCTAGGTCATCTATAGGTGTTACCTAGTCACTGAGCATGCAGAAGCACGTGTGTCGTCTCATTCGCCTCCTCTAGCCGAATAATTGTCTTGGCCTTCTCCTCAGCCTCCAGCAGATATCTATCTACCTACCTGGTAGGCACTGATAGAAAACCCCACCACACGATAATATTCATTTCATCCAAGTCAGACTCAACTTGCTGTTTTTCTCACTCATTCAATCCCTCACTTCCAGCACCTATATATGTTCCAGAACTCCGATATGTGTGCGTCATTCAAGTTTTCTGTCTAAGATAAAAGAGGCTACTTATGGACGGGCTATATATACCTCTTACCTAGAAGTAGAAACGAAACCCCCCCCCCATGTCGTGTGGAGATCCTTTTTCGCTGGTATCCTCTCACATCTGCAAATTTGGACGCTCTCGGCATCTCATTTAGAAATCTGCCCAATCAAAAGACAAATCAGTTGCTCTTGCGAACAGTTACGAAAATGGCCGAAAATTTGAGTGATATCAATATTGATCTTAACACCGATAAAATCCATGAATGGCGGTCAATCATCACCCTCGTCGTCTTCGTCCTCACTAGTAAGTGTACCTTATACTTGCACTTACCTGCTACGAATAGATGGCAGCCTTGCCAGTCAAGATTGATATCTAACGCTATGTAGATATCGTTGTCCTTTTCCCCTTTCACATCCCGATACCCTTCCCTCGCAAACTGGAGAATGCTATTTTGGATTCTCTAAGTCGCCTGAGAGTGATAGCCCCTCGGCATAGTCACTCTCAGCATGGCTCAAGCTCTGCCAATGATGACGTCGCAAGCCAGGCGGAGGATGTCGGGTTTCTCGTGTGGCTCAATTTCCCCATGAATTTTGTAACCACACCTTTGATAGCAGATCTCTTCTTGCTAGCTATTCTAGCAATCGGTCGCGAGGAGGTGTACGGTGGTACGATCGGTGCGAACAACATCTCTCCGATCGACATTATGGCCTTTTTTATCACGCTGGCATATATTGCTATTTCGATTGACGCATCTGGTCTCATCAGATACCTCGCCTTCAAGGTTCTCCAAAAGGGTGGAAAGTATGGACATCGACTCTTTTTCTATCTCTATGCCTTCTTCTTCAGCCTAGGCACCTTTATTGGGAACGATCCTATCATCCTATCCGGCACCGCCTTTCTCGCATACATGACCCGCGTGTCTAGCAATATCATCCACCCTAGAGCGTGGATTTTCGCCCAGTTCGCAGTGGCCAACATTGCCTCGGCCATCCTCGTATCCTCTAACCCTACCAACCTCGTGCTTGCAGGCGCCTTTGACATTCGGTTCATAGACTACACTGCCAACATGATCGTTCCTGTCGTCATCACAGCGATTGTTCTCTTTCCCTTTCTGCTGTACATTGTCTTTGCGGATGAGTCGCTCATCCCGCTCTCGATCCAGATGCACGAACTCTCGGAGGAGGCAAAATCTAGAAAACCTGTGAACCCTAACATCCCTAACGCCAGAGGGAATGCCGAGGAGGAGGAGAACGACCCAGCTAACGGCGAGGAAAGCAAGCAGCTGTCGCTTGAAGAGATCATGAACCCGTTCATCGATAAGGGAGGTGCAGGATTTGGGGCTGTCATTATGACCGCAACTCTTGTCACGCTCCTTGCAATCAATGCCGCGAGCCAGAACACTGGCGAACACCCCGTGTTCTACGTAACCCTACCGGCCGCGTTCGTCATGTTCTGTTGGGACATCGCATTTGGATGGCTCCATCGCCATGAGACACGCAAGATTTCGCGTGATGGTCGACGGGAAGTTGAACGAGCTCGGGCCGAACGACATGCTAGAGAGCTGGAGGAAATGGAGCGGGCTGCTTCAAGCGAACACCCTGGACTAGAGCGCCAAAATAATGTCGTCGCGAGCCAGTCTACTTCGGCACAGGCGCGTCTACCGGATGCCAACCCTTTGGGTGGAAACCCTCCTATAGCCCATGAAGATACCAGCACTGGTCTATCCGACCCCCAAACAAGCAACGGCAACGCACTAGGGGCTGATATACAAGACACACGCCCGTCGACTAGCGCGATAAGCACGCTTGACGAGAAACAGGACACAGAACTGCGTAAGCCGACAAGGGGACTTTCAGGCGCGACGTTGAGTAAGGAATCAGGAGTAAAGGGCCGAGAGTTATCCGAGCGAGAAATGGACGCCGAAAAACAGTCTCCTTACAGCATCACAGTTCGACCACAACGTGGAGATGCGACGCTCGTATCATTAGTTGCGGACGCATACAGGTGGTCGCAGGAAACTTTCCCAACAGCGACGGCAGTACTGAGCCACCTTCCATTCGCACTTGTCCCCTTTGCATTTTCTATGTTTGTCCTCGTACAAGCACTGGTTACGAAGGGCTGGGTTCCGGTGTTCGCATACGGCTGGGACCACTGGGTGAACAGGACGGGAACCGTCGGAAGTGTTGGGGGCATGGGCTTTCTCTCCGTCATCCTCTGCAACGTGAGTACTCGATCCTAGAATGCAATTGCTTCACAGACTAACGGCAATCTAGTTTGCTGGTACCAATATTGGCACCACCATTCTTCTGTCACGTGTGATACAAGCGTGGCAGAAGATTCATGAAGCGAATGGAACCATGATAACTGATCGGACCTTCTGGGCGACTGTTTATAGGTACGTTTGCAGATCTCCATTATGCATCTTTATATCTTAGGCTGCTTCGACTTGGTTCTAGAGGCTGGTCCTTGGATTCTGCGATAGATATACATACTGACATATAAACAAAGCATGGCGCTCGGCGTCAACTTCGGTGCGTTCAGTACTGCATTCAGCGCATCTCTCGCCGGTCTTCTGTGGCGCGACATCCTCGCTCGGAAACACATTCGTGTCCGAAGACTCGATTTTGCCCGCGTGAACCTGCCGATTATCACCATCGCTATGGTTGTCGGCTGTGCCATTCTTGTTGGGGAGGTTTATATCATACGATCCGAGGAAGCTTACGACTCATGATCATAGCATTGTTAAAGCATCATATAGATTTCTTGCATGGTTTACTGATATCCCGTCACTATAGACTGTATGATTAACGATATTTCATAATATTTTAATTCATCTCAAAGCCTTAGGCTTTTTATGTCTGCATAGACGATCTTGTGCCGGGTATAATAACTGCACTTTAACGGTGCAGCAAGGTACTTAACTCTACTTACTGATACAAATACTGCAGTAGCTTCGGCTCAAGTCGTAGCCTCGAAAGCGCAAGGTAGTGCAAGATAGGGCGAAGAAGATCATCCAGAGCCAATACTTCTGGCCCCCTCAGATGCACTCTGCCGTATTTGTTCATCCTAAGTTATGATGACTTTTATATGACCTACGAAAGAGTTGTCTTCATCTAACCGCAATCTGTTCACGGCTAACTGCTTCCCAGGGAACCCTGAAAACCTCTCATAGCCTCACAAGTGAGCTTGTGACACCATCCCATAATCTCGATTTATGCAGGCTGTGTGCCACGTCTTCCCTGTTTCTCTGCACGATTACAGAGGGGTAAAGCAAAAAAAGGCAAAAATGCAAGAATTACAACTTGGCCAGTATATTACACGCATCTAACCTCGGATAGCGGAATCCGCGCGTGCTGCTCGCCCCCGACGAACCACTGGTCAAGGCGCTGCTGCTGCAGCTGCTGCACGGTCCCAGATGCCGACGTGTCGATAAGCCCCAGCCGCTCATAGGCTCCCGGGACGCGCGCGGAACGCCCTAGGACTAGGAGAATAACCTCGATATCGGATGAGGGAGAAGAGGAGTCACGCGAACACGACCGCAGCAAGCTGAGACACCACACGGGTAGCCCCTGAAAGCGCACGTGTGGATCGTCGTCTGGTGTTGCTCGACGGACTCTAGGTTCTGCGGTTGACGAGGAGGGGTCGGTGGCTAGAGCCAGAGGTAGGTCAGGTTTAAACTCGACGGCGACGCCGCCGTGCTTTAGAATGTAAGACCCGTAGTTGCGCGCGAGCGGGCGCGTGGAGATCTCGACCCGGAGCAGCGGGCCCCGGAGCACGGCGTAGCCGTCGGAGACGCGGCCGAAGGGGTTCAGGCCGTCGACGGCGCACCGCACGTCGAGGACCGCCGTCTCGATCTCGATGTCGAAGTCGACGTCGCGGCGGCGCGGAACTCGACGGGGCGGTCTACGGACGCCCAGGAAAAGGTGGGGGCTCGGTAGCCGTCGACGAAACCGGTGGGAGACGGCGATGGCTCAAAGTCCGGGTCGGACGTGGGGGGCGTGCCGAAGACCTCTGCGATACGGGGAACTAGGAGATTCTCGTGCGCCGCGGTCTTGCGGAGCTTTTTGATGTAGCAGTTTGCTAGGTCCGTCGGATCTGGTAGTCTCTCCGCGGCGATGGTTATGCCGGTCTTCCACGCTGCCGGCTTGGTCCTACCGAAGGGAGTTTCTTGCTCTAGGCTGCCTAGACGGTTGTTACCGGCAGGACGCCAGAGGAGGTCGAGAATGAAATGGTCTCGCCATAGACCTCCCACGTAGGCCGACTTCGTGATCGCGTGGCAGACAGTGGCCAGACCGGCTAGGGCCGGTAGCTTATCGGACGCGAAAGTCAGCTTGCGCCTGGAATACTCGGCGACGCGGTTCTGCCACGCTAGGAACAGGTCCAAGTGTGGCGATAGCTGTTGCGGCAGTCTTGCCTCTGAACCATCCTCTTCACCCGCACCCGCACCCGCACCCCTTTCTTCCGTAGCAGCTAGCCCGTGCAGCGGCGGGAGCCCGGGGACCTCGGGAGCGTTGTTGTAGTCGGCGCCGTACATGTCGCACTCGCAGGCGACTCCGCGGCGGCACTCGTAGCTAAGCTCCGTGGCAGAGAAGCGCAGGATACGTGTCGACAGCTTCTCCTCCTGGAACGTCCAGGCACGCGAGCTCAAAGGGCCGGCAGTCGTGTGCACGGCGAGCGGGCGGATCCCAAGCGCATACGATGGCGCGCTGTTGACATGCGGCGCGACGAGCCCGAGCTCTTCCGCCGAAAGCTGACGGTCCGCGCGCGAGAGGCCGAGGAGCAGGAGCCGCTCCTGCAGGACGCCGCTACGCGGCGCGAGGAACGGCTCGTCCGAGGACGCGCTCGACACGGCGGCCACGGTCACGGTAGCTGACCGGTACACGGACGCCATCCGCGACGACTCGACTTCCCAGTCCGCCGCGCTGTCCTGGACGATGCACAGGCTGTCGACCCACAGGAACCGGATGCCGAGGCACCGCACTACCGTTGCGGCGTCCTGGAACGTCGGCGGCAGGTCCGCCCACGGCACCGAGGCCTTCAGCCGCTCCAGGGAGGCCTGCTTGGCCTCGAGGCGCTTGGCGCCGGCGCCCCAGCAGCTTGATGGCGGAGTCGTCGTCGTCGTCGAGGCCGAGATCGAGGACGCGCGTGGGGAGCTCCGGGTCGTCGCCGCCGGGGGATTGCCCGCAGTCGCCGTGCTTCCGGAGACACTGGTCCAGCGCCGCCCGCGCGAACGACAGGCACTGGATCGAGCGGGAGCCGAAGCCGATGCTGTCGAAGGTGGAGAGGGATGGGGGCCGCTTGGTCGCGTCTGTCCATGGAAACATCGTGTAAAGTAAGCAAACACTAGGTACCTACTAACCTATACCCCCACCCCGCCCTACCTATCACGCTCGGGTCTGGAATGCGACTAACTGGCTTGGAAGAAGACTCGGTATCTCGCAAACTGGGGCGTGTACACGTCGCCCACGATAACCGTCGCCACGCAGATATCCAAGATCGCCGGCGAACCCTTGCGTATCTCAAGCCGGAAGGGGTGCGATACCTGGCGCGGCTCCCGCGTGACGGCGACGACGAGCTGGTGCAGCGCGTCGCACAGGCGGCAGCCCCTCGACATCCCGCTCTCGAGGTCCCCGACTACGCCCTCGAAGCGGCCGTCCCGGGGCCGGTGGCAGACCGCGCATTCTTCCTCGGGGAGCTCGACGACGACGTCGGCTGGCGAGCGAGGGGCCGGGGGGCGTGGGCGGATCTCGAAGAGCCCGTGGCCTATCTTGTGGTCGAGGTACTCCATCGCCCAGTGTTCCGGCCGAGTTGCCGCCATTGCGGGCGGATATGATTAGGAAAGGGGCAGTGCCCTTTCCGGCAAGTTGCTACGGAAAGTAATAATTTTTGAGTTTGCGAAAGAAACCCTTGATATGCTCCCTGATCAATCGTATGCCAGTATACGTCCTACACATACACCGTAAATAGATATGCTAAATAGCTCCTTCAAGAGCCCATGATTTTTTGACAAGCTCATTCTGAGGGGAAGAGCTAGTATTCATATCCTACCTCGCGTGGGGGCTCAAGAATATACACAGCCGCCATCGCTACCAAGACTAGTCTACTGAAATGTAGAATGCTTTAGGGGTTGCGGCTGAGAGATTCGTCTAGACCACGCCACAAGGGCATCACGTGGATTCGTATTGCTCTTCGTTGGACATAATGTTTTCAGCTCTTGTAGCTAAGATAGCACGCCATGATAGAAGGAAGGACTTCAACCTAGGTTAGCGAATTACCTAATAAACATTTCATTATTAAGAAGATGGGCTGAGATATCCCTAGGATCCGGGCCTGCTACCTAGTGATAATCTTGATCTTATATTACTCTAGCACGCTTATTCAGCTTCAAATAAACTACGAGCTCCATATCCAACAGCATATCAACTGAAGGCCATGAACGGCTAGTAGTGAAAGGAGCCCGGCCGTTGTGTGGGTTGTCTGGCGTATGGGAAACGGCCGGGCCGGATGGGTACGGATTTAAATAACGGAGAGGTTGCGGTCTTTGAATGCCGAACCCCACTGAAGGCTGTTTGTTTCGGTGTTGAAATTCCTCATTCAGACATCAAAAGTCGCCGAAGAAAAACTAAAGCGCAATCGCGGTCGTCCGATGCCCGAGATCTGCATCGGAACATGGAGCCGATAGCACTGAAACTGTAAGGGAGTGAAGGATGAAGGATACATAAAGGGGCATGGACTCTTTCAGACCGTACGATGTATCAAGAAGACTAAGACATCCTACAACCGTACTACGATAGTAAACTCCATGCTCCAATCTGTATACGCAAACGAAAAATACGAATAAGGATAAAGAATAAAAGATAAAGTTATTAGCAGACCAGACCAAGCACGATGTCTCCGCAGCTCATCTTCGGCACCGCCAGGTTCGGCATGGATGAGACAGAATTCCAAGACGTCGCGCCCGTCTCGTCCGTGCTGGCGGCGCTCCGGACCCTCGGGATCCGGCGCCTGGACTCCGGGGCGCGGTACCCGCCGCTGAACCCGGGGCGGTCGGAGTCGCTGATCGGGGAGGCGCCGCGGGAGCTGAGCCGTGGACTTCGCCGTCGACACCAAGGTCTACACGGACGTGCGGACGGATGGTAGTGGCGACCTGGCGCGCGACGCCGTGCGGAGGTCGGTCGCCGGGAGCCTCGAGAGGCTGCGGAGGACGGAGGAGGCGGGTGTGGATGTGCTGCATATACACCGCGCGGACCCGGCGACGCCGCTTGAGGAGCAGGTATAGGCGTTTAACGAGCAGATCGAGCAGGGGCACTGCAAGGCCGTGAGTTTCTACTTTCCACCCTAAGAGCATACCGATCTCCATCCCTTCTTAGCAAATGGGCTTGCAGTAACTATGTACCTACTCCCAGTGGGGCGTCTCCAACGTGCCGCCCCCGACCCTCGAGAAGATGCTGCAGCTGTGCTCGCAGCACGGGTGGCAGAAGCCGTCCTGCTACCAGGGCGAGTACAGCCTCGTGTTGCGGGGCGCCGAGACGAAGCTCCTACCCCTGCTGCGCGCGCACGGCGTCCGGTTCAACGCCTTCCGGTCCGTGGCCGCGGGCTTCCTGACGGGCAAGGCGGCGCGGGGCGCGGCTGCTGCGGCGGCGGGCACGCGGTTCGCCGCCGGGAACCCGCTCGGCGGCGCCATGTGGAAGGTGTTCGGGGCGCCGGATCTGGGCGCGGCCGTGACGAGGTTCGACGCGGCGGCGAGGGCGCGGGGGGCGGCGCCGCTGGAGGTGGCGATTCGCTGGATCGTGCACCACTCGGCGCTGGGCGATGAGGATGGCGTGATCATTGGCGCGAGCAGGACGAGTCAGGTTGTTGAGACGGTGGGGTTGGCTCGCAAGGGGCCGCTGTCGGACGATTTGTTGGGGCTGGTGGACGAGCTCTAAGACGCTGTGAAAGAGACGAGGGGAGATATAATTTGATATGCAGGACAGCAAATCAGATGATGAAAATTTAAGATCATTGGATTGATTTAGTGATCGTTCTATCCTGGTTGAATAAGATTACTAACGACCTGTTCTAAAAACGATCCCGATCCCAATTCCACCATGTCATGTCTAAATACGCCGGATCCATGCTCACCTAAGTGAAACTTTCAAGTTGAATGTTATTATATGTACACGTTGAAAAAGTATGTTTAAAGCAACGGCCGATGCCGAACCCCACACATCTTACACACTCTCCGTCTTCGCCGTCTCCCCAAGCGCGACGGCCTCTCCCAGCTTGCTACCGATATCAGCAGCAGCGGCGGCGGCAGCAGTAGTACCCTTCTCGCTGGCCCGCTTCCTGAGGACGTTCTCGATGAAAGCCTCGCCGGCCTTGTAGCTGCTGCGGACCAAGGGCCCGCTGGCCACGTACAGGAAGCCCATGTCGAGGGCGCGCTGGCGCCACATGTCGAACTCCTCGGGGGTCACGTACTTCTCGACCTTGAGGTGGCGCTTCGTCGGCCGCATGTACTGGCCGAAGGTGACGACGTCGACGCCGGCGTCCCGCAGCGCCCGGAGCGCGTCCAGGAGCTCGTGCTCCTGCTCGCCGAGCCCCAGCATGATGCTCGTCTTGGTGATGACCTCGTTGCCGCCCTCGCGGGGGCGCGTCGTCTTGACGTGCTTGAGTACCTCGAGGCTGCGGCGGAAGGTGGCGCGGCGGTCGCGCACGTACGGGGTCAGGGCCTCGACGGTCTCGACGTTGTGGGCGTACACGTCGAGCCCGCTCTCGGCGACGACGCGCACCATGTCGAGGTCGCCCATGAAGTCACTCGTCAGGGCCTCGACCAGCAGGCTCGGCTTTTTGGCCTTGATCTTGCGGATGGTCTCGGCGAAGTGGTAGGCGCCGCCGTCGGCCAGGTCGTCGCGGTTCACGTTGGTCAGCACCACGTAGCCCAGGCCCCAGCGGGCCAGGGCCTCGGCCGTGTGCTCGGGCTCGTGCGGGTCGAGGGGCGGCGGGTTGCGGTTCGTCTTGACGCTGCAGAACCGGCACCCGCGCGTGCACGTGTCGCCCATCAGCATGATGGTGGCCGTCGCGGCGTTCTTGTTGCTGCCGCCCCAGCACTCGCTGATGTTGGGGCACCGCGCCTCCTCGCACACCGTGTGGAGATTTAAGCCTCGTAGGTCCTGCTTGATCTTCTTGTAGTTGTCGTTGCCGGCCGGGATAGGCGTCTTGAGCCACTCGGGCAGCCGCGTGATGGTGCGGCGGTTCGACGCGGGGCCGACCTCGGCGGTGCGCAGCTGGTAGGCATCGGTGGCCGCGAGGGGGGCCGCGGCCGAAGACGTGGGCAGGAATTCGTCTAGCGACGCTATCGTCGTGTCTTTAAAGTATGTCGGCCGGCGGGCGGGTTTGGCGGAGGAAGAAGAAGAAGGTTCCGGGCTGTTTGTTGGGACGGTGGCGTAAGATCTGGTTGCGCTTAAGCTTAGGGAGCTGGAAATTGCCCGGTGCAAGGGCGTCCGTAGGCGACATATTGAAGCCGAAGGAGACGCCATACTTGATGGTAATCTATACTACACCTGACGACTTAGGGTAAGCCTGGATTGAATGGGTGTAAAGAGACGGTTAGAAATGTCACTCTTGGATAAATTATCGATACTGATAGACAGATATTCGAGAGTGGGAATCCCCGATTGCTGACAATTGCCCCAAATTTTTACAAGACCCGCTATTGGCTGTTAGTGTCAGAGCCGGTTAGGACCGGAGTTGTTGACCTCATCCATTTTCTTATGGACTTCTTCTTTCATTGAGAGAGAGCATACAATACTTCAAACTTTAAAGCAACCTATGACCCTTTCAGATAATGTGTGGCAAAGAGCCATTTTATGGGGAAGTCCTTGAAATACTAATTTAATTATAGCAACTCTGCTATAAGTATTAGCTAAGCTTTTTCAAGGTCTGCCCAAGTGTTAGTCGGAATGTGTCTCTAACAGGATAGGGGTTAAAGAGTTAAAGACAGACGCTTGTAAGCCAACCCCATTCATTCTATGCCCCTCACGCGAGCACCGATTCTTCAAGATATTCAATTGTCTAATGTTAATTGCTCATATTTCATGCTTAAACTAGACACAATGGCGTCTCCCAGTAGGTTATTTTCAATACTACAATTAGTCACTGCCGGCGAGATCAGTAATGCTGCAAGAAAAATTATTGCTCATACTGTAACCCTCCACCGCATCTAACATCGAAATGCCGTAGGCTCTTTATCACGCTTATGCCATCCATGTGAGAAAATATTGAGATTCCCGTTCCTCACGCCGCAGACCCTCTCAGAAGCAGACCAGCAAAAGAGCTGGAAGGAATGGTCACCTACATTGAACCCCCTAGGGCCTCTCTATGTAGAACAATTCCTCCTATACATGCAAAAAGTTCTTACGTATCCCGAACTGCCCGAGTTATTACAGTCCTCTAAGGTCTGCGAATTCTGCCAACTCCTTCGCTCCGCCCTTCAGTCCGTCGAGTTTTGCGAGATACTTAATCTCGGCCGGTCTACACCTATCAAGCCAGGATTACCGCTGCATATCCGATATTCCTGGGACTACGACTCGCAGTTCGAGAGTCCAGATGCTAAGTTCGGAGTTTGGTTTCTCTTCGTCGAGTGTCACCCGTCACCCGAGTCTACTAAGGAATTTAACGTGAATAACTTCAATATCGGCTTGCGATTTCCTCTGACGTCTGATTTGAGTAAGGCTGAGCTGTGTTGACTCGCGTACATTAAAGGCTAACTGATGGCAGAGCCATATTCTCCAACGCTCGCTCTCCGGGACCCGATTCAGTGGGACACGCTGAGAGGAGATGCTATATCCTTTTTACAATCCGAGATTGGACGTTGTATGAAAGACTGCCGGCACCCAAGACCGGCCCGGTTCCTACCCACCAGGCTACTCGAAATAACCGAGAACGAATGTAGAGTGATACATACAAATGGCCTACAGAGCTCTAATACTAGCCGTGATGTATCTTATGCGACACTTAGCTATTGCTGGGGCGATCCCATCCAGGCCTCAAAGCAGTTCAAGTTGACGAAAGACTCGGAGCCCTCGATGTTAAGCAGTATCCATCTCGATAGCCTAGCCCCCGTGCACAGAGATTTCGTCGTCTTAGCGAGGGCTTTATCAATCCAGTACATATGGATCGACGCCCTCTGCATCAGACAAGGTGACAGGGCGGATTGGGAGAGGGAAGCATCTCAAATGGAGAGGATATACAGTTGCTCGTACGTGACAATCTGCCCTCTCACATCCACCTCGTGCGATGAAGGGTTCCTCTCGAAGAGCCCCCAAACCGTCAAGCTCCCATTCGTGTTCTCGTCGTCGACGGCGGGTCGGCATTTTAACGTAGAGGGACGCCCGATATACGGCGGTGGACATTCGACTATCAGCTGGACCGAAACAGAGTTCCGGAACTGCCGATGGAGTCGGCGGGCCTGGACGTTTCAAGAACAAGTCATGTCTTCACGCTTAATATATTTCGCCAACTCCGGCGTTCATTTCATGTGCCGGAATAAGGCCAGGTCCGAACTCTTTGGGACGGCTAAACAATTCCAGAAGACATTATTTCTGGACGAGCTTACCGACCCGCGCAATAAAACGGAACTGTACAAGGTCTGGGCTGTCCGCGTCGCCCTACCGTACTCGGCCCGTAATATCACCTTTCTGACGGACACTCTCCCGGCACTATCTGGCTTGGCTCGCTATTTCGCTTCAATTATGGAGGACGCGTACGTCGCGGGGCTCTGGAAGAAGGACCTCCTCTGCGGGCTGTTCTGGAGGCTTCAAGACCCTCCGCATCGAACTCTGGATTCCCTCCTGCAAGCGCTACAGGACTGTTCCGACATAGGACCGTCTTGGAGCTGGATATGCCGCGGTGAGTTATCTACGCACGGGGCTGGCGAGCTGTCTATGTGGGACGACCCTCTACAGTACAACTCTAAATGCGAGAGTATTGACGTGACGGTGACCCCCAGAGGCGTCGACGAGTACGGCGAGATTTCCGCTGCCGTATTATCTTTAACAGGACATGTCTGTCCGTTATCCGAAGCGGAATGGATTGCCATATCTCGAACTACTGGGATCTGCCTTCTGAAGCTGAATACCAACGGGGCGGTACAATACGACCTGGACTGGTCCTCGGAGCAGAGCGAGGACCGCATGCGCGACCTCATTCTTATTCTCGTAGGAACCGCCACCGAAAAAGAACCCGACGACGAGGACGACAGTTGGTCCACCATGGAACTGCCGTACGGACTTATCCTTCACCCCGCTCCGACTGGCCAGGGGCACGTTCGAGTTGGGACGTTCGGGCCACCGACAAGCGGCGGCTCTTTTCTATCCGTCGGGTTTTTCCTCGACTGCGAGATTCGAACTCTTGAAATTGTTTAAACATGGCCTTTGAGTCCTATATATATATACAAAAGCAGGAGGAGGTAGCTATGTTATAATTGCTTGCCACCAGTGGTATCATCAACAAGTATATTCCCCGAGAGATGCAAGATGCAAGATGCAAAAATACAAACAGGGGGGGCAATTAAACCATCTCGTTCCAAAGCGCCGACCAACGTCTCCTCATGGCCTGCTGGCTCCACCGCGGCACGTGCCTCCTCGCGGGCGTGATGTTGTGGTTGTGCGGCACGGCCCGGAGGATGGTGTTGATGAGGCGCTCGTCGGTGTACCGGTGGCCGTCGGTCCACCACTCCTCGTCGTGCGAGCCCGTGATGAGCAGGTACGTGTCGTCGCGGTCGTAGCCCTCGACGAACGCCACCATGCGGCCGAGCGCCGCGCGCAGGGCCCCGAGGTCCCCGTCCCGCGCGTGCTTCGGGTAGAAGCGGTCGAACCCCTCGAGCACGAGCAGCCGCCGCCGCCCGACGGTGCCCTGGCGGTCGCTGCGGTACCGCCGCGTCCAGAGCCAGCGCAGGGGCGGCAGGCTCGTGAGGGTCCACGAGAAGGCCCGCGCCGACACGATGTCCACGGCGTCGACGAAGCCGGTGAGCACCCACGTCTGCGCCAGGTCGTGCACGCAGTCGATGAGCTCCTTGGAGTAGTCCGTGCTCCACACGTACAGGGCGCCCTGGTTGGCTTCGGACTTCAGGCGGTCTTCGATGACGAGGTGTTCGATGTCGACCTCGAACCTCGACTTCTCGCTCCGCTTTTGCTCGCGCGCCTGCTCCTCGACCGGCGCGAGCTTCTTGATGCAGCTCGTCGTCAGCACCCAAACCGACATCGCCACGAAGAGCGCGACGGGTAACAGCGTGCAGAAGAACCGTAGCGGCAGCCACAGGTACGTGAGGCCGAGCGCGAGGAGGAGGCAGAGGACGACGGCGTATCGGGTTAGATATAGGGCGAACAGAGGTAACTGGCTAGATTGCACTTGGGGGCTCCGCCACCATTCGTTACTGAAACTCCTGGGATAACGGTGGTAATTAGTAGGGAGTACCGCATGACCGTACTGTTTATTATTCGCGCGAAGGGCTTCGCGGCCACGCGCCGCGGCAACGTGGAAGGCTTCGCCCTGTAGAATGAGGGAGTCGTAAAATGCGCTATAGTAGACTTGGGTCGTGCTCTCCAGGATCTGGAAGCTCATGGCCGACACGTGGGCCACGTCGTGGCTGAGGAGCGTGTGGCACATGTTCAGGAACACCTGGCTCTGCGCGTAAGACGATAGACAAGCGCTCAGGGCTACCTTGGAGATGCGGCACTCTTGAAGCTTCTCGGCGATCTGCTTCACGGGGACGTCGATGAGCGACGTGTCGTCGGTCAGGAGCTTTTCCCTCGCGTCGTCGTCGCTTTTGAACCGAAGAAGCTCCGGGTCGTACGGCTTCGCGAAACGGAGATAGCACTGACGCTCCAGGGGCGTCTGACCGTCCTGTGCTGGGAATCCCGTGCCTCTGACCCCCCGTGATCTAGAGATTGGATTCACGGGTCCGATCTTCCCATGCAGGTCGAAGTGGACTATGTCGTATGACTTGTCGCTCTTCGGATCGAGATACTCATCGAGCTCTTCAATGGTCCCAGGCCGTACTACATCGATATGCACCTTGGGAGCGATCCCTCTTTGCTTCGCTTTCCGTGCAATTTTAAGCAACGGACCCCTAATGAAAACTAGTTATCAATACTGTTCTGTTACTAGGTGGAATGTGAGGGTTGCGTCAGAAAATACGTACTGTATGAGATTTGGCCGATAGTCGACGTATCTCTGGTCGCTGTCTTTCTTAAAGGACCGCGCTATGACCAGGAGGACGCGATACTCGGCCCGAGTCGCTGCTATGCTGGATGCTTGGCGGCCTGCCGGCGTAGTATTCGAACCGGTGCTTAAGACGTTCAACGTCCGGCTCAACCTGACTCTCTTGACGGGTATGCCACCGTCGGCTTGGTTACAGGGCCAGAAATCAGGGTGTTCGAGAACTTCCCATAGAAGCGAGTGGACGCTCGCAAAGTCGCTGGACTCGCTGACTTTGGTAACATCCTCATGGATGGAGATACGACGATCTGTACTCCGGCAGCAGCTCAGGTTCAGTTGCTTGAACAATGCGTTGAAGTATCGTTTGGCGCGCTGCGATAGTTAGCGTCAATCCATGTGCACTATGCTAAGAGCACGAGGGGAAAGTGTTTAAAGCTACGCATCCATCGTGTACAAGTAGAAGAAGTACTTACATCTGGATCAAGAAATTGTAGTTTGCCCCGTCGTACCTTGTGATTGTCGTTCTTGTCGTATTCCTCTGCCGTGAAAGGATCAATTAGGTCGATGGGCTCCCGCTCCGGTTGTCCAGCGACTGCGACAACTACTCGCCACTTTCGGTACTGTCTCCCGTCAATGACGCACGATCCCACGTACTCCTTGCCCTGAATCGTAATCTTGTCTACGGATGAGGTAGGCCTGGGGATCGTGTTTGGGTTGTAGTCAAGTCTCGAAGAGCTGTTGGCGAGACCATGAACTGCGAAGCCATTACTAGTACCAGTCGCTAGTACCGCTAGTACCGCTAGTACTCTTTGCACACCATTAAGAAGAGGTGTGGTTACTGTCGGCTCATAGGTTCCCCGGCTCATTGCAAATGTGACAGACAGGACGATATAGACATATCAGGAAATTGCATCACGGACTCAACCAGTTCGCCTATGGTTCCTTTTTCACGAGGATGCAAAGATGAAAAGGTAATTACAGAAGCTGTAGAGGTAACTGTAGAGGTAGCTTGGAGGCTCAAGGCGTTTTGGAGAAGGGCCTGGTTCTGCCCCCAAACAGCGGCTGGGTTGCGGCTGAGTTGGAGCTTCTCGCTAAATGTTACGCATAGTTACATCTATAGTGTATCTATAGTGTGACTAGTCTACCCCCTACATACCTATATAGGTGACATATAGGTGCAGGCAGTAAGCGAAATCGAAATTGCTGTAGGCGTAGGCGATAGATGGAGTTGTGGGTCGCGGCCCGTGTCATCCTTTCAGTCTTTAAAAAGTAAAAACATATTGTTACCTGTCTGTTCAAGTCTCGTCGCGATTGAGTATAAGTGTTCCGGCATTTAACATACCTGGGTATAAGGTACATACGTACGTACTAGACATGCATAACATCTTCGTAGATGATATAAATTCCGGACTATACGGGAGTTTACCGTCCACAATGCTATCCCTAAGGCACCGCTATCTTATGCGGGGTTATCTATGATAGATCACAAGAGACGGATACCAATCAGAGGTACTTGCGCGGGTTGAACACAACATGCCTGCAGCGTTCCCCGACGCCGGTATTACAGCGGTATACCGAAACCACCTTTTAACCCCCTTGAATACTCCACATATGATACTCCATATGTATAGGTATATATGTACCTAGGTAAGGCTCGGACCGTGAGCGAACCAGAACCACTTAGAAAGTACCGCTTAATTTGTCATCCATGTTTTCCTTTGCCAGAACGAATAATAGACTAATAGTAGACCGTACATGTTCAACTTCATTGGGCTAGTTGTCTCGCTAAGTACTGCAGTTCTTTAGCAGTTTAGCATATGTCAAATTACGATGACGGATGCCTTGATTTATTCTTGCGGACGGGTCATTGGGGGCTGAATTCTAAATTATCGAGTCTTGTTTGCTTTCGAGCCTGTCTGCCGTGTCGAGTCACGAGTCACGAGTGGCGATTGGCGATATTGAGGCGCAATGCGGCGCACTGGAAAACGCCTATAGCTGTAGCTGACTGAGGGCTCCCACCTTGCACCAAGTGATGCATTATGTCACCGTATAATACAGGCCTGGAGCCTGGGAGCCTGATGTAGGTAGCCTCAAATATTTCTCCAATTGAGACATACATAACCCCGTATCAAGCCCCGTTTTCTCATTGCCTGGCTATCCAGTCTACAACAGTCCGACAGTCTAACATGGCACCCAAATCTTATTTTCTTCTCTCCGAGGTTGCGACGCAGGACAAGGTCAACCATCTTCTAGGCCGGGCGGTACCCTTCACGTCCGCCAAGCCAGAAGATGAGGACAATCCCCTGAAGCGGCCAACTGAAGGGCACATTTTCCCCCACTTGCCGCCCGAAGGTCCAGATCTTCGCAAGCTTGACGAGTTGCTCTATCCACAAGGAATCAAGGCGAAAGAGGCCACGACGCTCCTTAGGAGTGCCAGGGGGCGTGACGCCAAAGTAGCTCTGAGTAAAGCACTTGCGCTATTTCATTCTACAAACAATTCGAACGAGAGGAACGCCTCGATCCCAGGTTTCCGCCGCTTGACTATGGACCAGGCGCCCCATCGGATCGAGCAGTTGCTAAAACACCGCGAATACGCAGAACCGATCATCACGTACTTCAACAAGAACCCCAAGGGGAAGCTCGGCATCATTACCAGCATCATCTGCGCCATGGACATGAGTCTCAACGTCCAGCACAGCCAGTCGCGCGAGACCGGCGTAGAGCTCGAGATACCCAGCGAGGCCCTACACGCACCCCCTCGCACCGCGGACCTGAGAGGCGAGCTGTCGTCCTCCAGCACCAGGCTGTCCGAGACCGAGGGCACCTACGATGGCGAGGTTGTGGTGGCGTGCGGATACATACAGATGACGCGGAAGCGCGAGTCGGGGCTGCTGTCGGGGCTGACGTCGGTCTTCCGGCCTAAGAGGACCACGGAGGACGACATCGAAATCTCGAGCGAGCTGATCCACCCGCAAACCATGACTGTTTCGCTCCCGGCCACCAGGATCCCCGGCGACCAAGAGGTCATCCTCGGGGGTAACCTCGACTCCAGCGACCAACGGTTGAACGAGCTCGCCGAGGAAGCCAATGACGAAGACTCCGATGATGATGTTGCATTGTACGCATAGAAACTGTACTTATAGTTATACCCGGTAGATGGAGTTGGCGTTTCACAGGATTTATTTAGGATGACCTTGATTTCTTTATAAGGTAGTGTTCCATGTCATTAAATATTATCTACGCTATGCATAAACTTCCAACACTTAATGCTTTAGGATGTAAAAGCTCAGTCTCTCATATCACACACGCAAAGTGTCAGGGATCTAGCCTCTTGGCCCCTGACCGTCAGATAAGGGGTTGGGTCGGTGATAAAGGACCCTCCCGTTGTTCCTGTACTTTCGGGCTCGCCCCTGACTCCATGAAGAAGGTGGATATTTTCATAAGACTCTTCTTTCACAAAATATCTAAATTTTATAGTAAGCATGTTTTACTTAGTTGGGAGTATTTACGTGTAAAAGAGTTGCCAAATGATATGTTCTAGAGTCTTCGGGTTTGCAACTTATTAAATACCAACAGCTGTCAACTACCTATCTCTTTTCGGTTGGACAGTTGCCGGTTGTGTCTAACCTAACTACATGAAATTATTCGTACAGAATATTAACATATCTTAATCGCTGTCTCTAAGAGGTAGGGTACTGAATATATGTGTAGGTAGGTAGTTTGTCGGCCAGCGATCTGTCATCTAATGGGCGACTGGTAATTCGTAACGGGGAGTCGGGCTCATCGGCTCGTTGGATAGTTCCTGCGGCGGAACCCACTTCGAATAGTAATCGTACGCCATACTAGTTTGCTGTGTCGACACCGATTCTTGTGATGGCTCTTGCTTCGCGGCCTGGCTCTTCTTCCGTAGGAGCCAGATGACATATGCGAGAACGGCGAGAAGCAGAGCCCCAAGCCCGACGCCAACACCGACGCCCACCTTCCCTCCCATGCTCAAGCCTGCTGGTGCTGCTGAGGCCGCGGCGGCGTTGGTTTCTGGCTCTGAAGTGGGAGAACTGGATAGATTGCTGGTGGTGCTTGAGCTGCTGATGGTAGCCGAACTACTGGTGGAGGCTGAACTACTTGTACTTGTCGAGCTGCTAGTAGTAGAACTAGTAGTAGAACTGGCTATTACCACAAACTGGGTTCTAGCTACATTCCAAGTTGCTGTTGTGACGGGATTGGATGGGAGTACGTCGAAACGTCCGACGCCCCCATCGCAACACCCTGCCTGCACATGATCACAGCAGTATGAAGTATCGGAGTGGGTTACGTTTGAACAGGAGATCAAGTCGGTTCCGCCAGTGTTTTGACCTTGTGTATCTATGTTAACAAGTTTGTTTCGATAGTATAGTAGCGGTTGTCAAGTCACACGCTTGAATGATAGTGAGCTGGTTGGTATCAGGAGTTGAACATACTTGTGCAGTATAGAGGGCACCCATCACCCCATCCTTCATCGGTGCAAGAGCCTCGAATGGTATTACCTTCGGAGCTCTTACATAAGTTGTTGTTGAGACAAGCAGTTCCTAAACCACCTCCGCAGCAAGGGCCAACTTCAGCGTCAGGGTCACAGGGATAATCGTCTTCAGATAGGTCGCCATTTGGGTAGTAGCACCGAGCTGCTTTGCAAGTTATTTGGAAATATTGAAAGAGTAAAAGGCTGGCTAGCAAGTGAAAGGAACGTATTAGTGAATACATCTTTGGCGGCCGGCTCATGGCTCACGAAGAGATATAATATCTAACAGGCCGGAAACCATATAGAGAAAGGGGGGAAGAATCCCACGAGCGGCGGAGGTGAACGTTGATAACCCGACGTCGTTGCAGAATAGGACCCTGCTAGAGTATTATAACGGGCTGGAGCACGGAGTATTTGAGATTCCCATTGTGTCGACGAATACCCAACACTTTGCCGGGGCTCGGAACGTATCCATCAGGCATGGTATCCATTCTGCCATCCCAAACCCTTAACACAGTGCCTGGCTATCGTGTTACCTACCTAGGTACTTATCCATAATTCACCATATGTATTTCTCTGTAACAGTGCAATCGCTAATCATTGCCAAGCTAGTAGTAATAGTAATACTTGTTACACTAGGATGTCAAATGAGTACCTACATAGGTATGTACAGCAGCACAGCAATGCAGCGTAACCTAACTGTCTGGTTGTCTAAGAGAAGTCATTCTTCCCTATAGAACAGAGTTAGAAAAAACGACTTATTCCACTAAGTTGTTAGTGATTCGTACCCGTCGCAAAGCTATATAAGAGGATAAGAGGGGGGATAATAAAACTGTAGCAATATTATTTAGTTATTTAAGCTTTTGATTAGTACATACCTTGTATATTCTATTAGGTATCTAACGTTGGTTTGAATTTGGAGTGCTGAGACTAAAATGAGAAGGATGGGTAAGAAAACGACTTGCACCAACAACCCTTTTTCAGCCAATGACGAACCCTGGCGCATGGTTCCGCATTCCTCAGGCACAGCAAGTTCATGCCCATCGCAATGCATTCCTCTGTCGTTAACTAGAAACTACCTAGGTACTTACTTAGTTAACCAGCTCTCAAGTTCGAATATCCTCCTCTATTGATTGTGATTCATATAATGACCGGGGGAAGACTGTATTGTCGATATAGTCGCCGGGACGAAAGTGACGTGTAGGGCTGTAAGCTGAGAGGATGCAGCAAGGGGTGCACGAGACGACCGGGGTAGGTGACCAGATAACTGGGCTCGCTTAAGGCTGGCTGGCTGGGTGCCTGGGTTCTGGGTCCTGGGTGCCTAAGCGCTGCAGCTCGAGGCGGTAGCGTGTACAAAAATAACTAAGCACTGTATAACGAAATGATTGCTTCAAACAGTTCGAATCCTTTGTTGGGCCGCACAAGGGCAGATCGTCTATATATCATAAGCTAAGCATGCACTTCGGCGGCTCATGCTGCTTCCGTCTTGTTCATAAACCAACATATACCACCAACTCGAGCCCATAGCAAATGCCCTAAAATTGTTGAATCATTTCCCTGCATGTAGATATCGCTCCTCGATATCGCTTCAGTCATGGCAATAACAACCGAGTCCTTTGCCATGCCCGGCTTCGTTGTAGCATCCCGTAGATTTTACTGGATTCTCGGGCTCAGCATCGCTATTAATCTCTTCCTCTTCACTCAATACTATCGCGCGTCCTACAACGTACCTGAACTTCCCCAAACTCTCCAAACAGGTTAAGTCTCCCTTGCTACTAGTTATTGAAGCGCCCATCAGCACTAACAAATACTAATAGTTACCCCTCCGCCTCAACACGAAGGCGAAGAATTTCCCAAGAAGATCTGGCAGAGCTGGAAAGACGATTCGGAGAACCCAACGGATCGCTCAAGTGGCCTCCCACATGAATGGCGCGCGCTGAATCCAGACTACCGATATGAACGCATCACCGACGACAACATCAACACGTTTGTCCTGGATAACTTCCCCTCAAATACATCGCGACGCTTTGCCAGCCTGACCGATCCCATCCTCAAGGCGGACTTCTTAAGATATTTAATCTTATACAGCAACGGAGGCGTTTGGGCAGACATCGATGTTAAACCGGTCCGGCCAATCGCGGAGTGGGTCCCCGAGAAGTACCAAGGTTCGAGAGTAAATCTTGTCGTCGGCATCGAGAATGACCACCACAAACGACCGATCTGGCGAGATTCGCCTTATTCCGTCCAGCTGGCGCAATACACCGTCCTAGCGAAGCCTAACCATCCGGCGATTGGCAACCTCATCGAAAAGGTGGAGCAGAATCTCGACCAACTTCTCGCGTCTAAGGCGCCCGGGGAGCGCGTCTCCTTCGAAGAAGTTATGAGCAACACCGGCCCATTCGTTTTTACCGATGTCTTGATGACTTATTTCTCCAAGATGACGGGCGACAAGTACACGGGGAATGAAATGGACCGAATGAAGGAGCCAATGCTGATTGGCGACGTCTTGGTTCTCCCGATAGATTCGTTTGGATGGTTAGAACATGAGCACCTACAGGATGGAACGGGACCGACGGTTCTCGTGAAACATCTATTCATGGGTTCCTGGCGGGAGGGTCACCCAGGTTGATGCCGTCGCATTGGTATCTCTAGCGGTATTTTCCCCAAGACTACCTGGTCAAGACAGGCCGGGCCAATTGACTGGTCGACCTGGTATGAACGGTGGTCTCTACTACTTTCTACCGACATCAAGCCGTGGACTCTCCATACAGAGGAGGGGCTGTCCGCAACTCCGAAGTACGTTTTCTGCCATGCATCCTAGTAGAAGCATGTTGATTGGCAGCGCAAGTCAATACGGATGAATAATCTGCACGACAAAAGAAGGCGATCGACCATGAAAATGTATAAGCTGGAGAAAAGATTGAAGCCAGCAATGGCAGACACCTATGACACGCAGAGCGTGCTACAGAGATGGTGTTGGGATGTATTCATGGTGTATCTGATACTGATACAGCTTGTGGGTGTGAATAGGGGGGACCGTCATGTTGTCTAATAGATAATTTACTGTCAAGATGACGTAATTGCACGTAATAAGCGAAATACTACCTACTAGCTAGCAGCCACCTGGCACCTGCACTCACTAGGCGCCTTGTGCCGCATGTTACGGTATCACGGCCGGCTATTAAAAAAGTCTTGGTTCTTCCAGCGCTAAGTTACACCGCATTACCACTTGACTGGGTGCCGCCTAGGTCACTTTCGTAGACATGCATTTGTCGCATCCAGTACCACATCGACATATAAGTGTAGAAATAGTAATCTAAGATTTGAGCCTTACTTTTTAAATCCTCTCTGTCACGTACAGGACTAACTGATACTTAATAGACTTTACCCTTTACCTCGCCGAGCGCATTAGCTCCCTCCTATTTATACAATTGGTCACGCTGTCACATCAACTTCTAGTCCGGCTATTCTCAGCTTAGAGCTTAGGCGTTCCTGTTCCTGTTCCTGTTCTTAGTGTTCGGATCCGGGCTGACCAACCTTGCCCCTCAGCACCGCCTCCTGCCTAGCCTTAAAGCAACGCAGCGTCGGATTCTCCCGCGTCAGGCGCCCATTGCCCATTCTAGAGTGAATGTCTATTTTCGTACACCCTACTACTAGGCATTTCTTGTTCGCATTTTATCATTTTCCCAAATTGCGTGCCACTACATCGGTGGATTATATTAGCATCGGCGTTTGGGATCACTCGACTCGTCTGCCTCATTTTTATTAGGACCATACATGTACATACATGGTGTTGTGAGGAGTCGTGTTGATTGAACGACTTGAAGAACTCGACGAGCACGAGGTGAAGCCGGATGGCTGATATTACAGGCGCTATTCTGGGCATCGGGGGACTTACGTCTACGCTACTAGTCCCGTCGCTATGGCGAATGCGGCGGAAGGCTCAACAGCTCGATGGCGACAATGCGATTGTTGAACTCCACAAACCCGATAGCCCGGATATCGAGTGAGTTAGAACTAGACCTTCGATCGCCCAGATCCATTATTGACTAGGAGGGATACATAGCATCTGCTTCGTTCATGGCCTCGGTGGAGATCGCATTCAGACGTGGAAATGGGCTGCTCAGGACTCAGGAGAGGCCAACGTCTGGCCGGCCGACTTCCTACCCAAAGATGCCCAAGCAGACCATATCGGTGTGCGCATACTGTCATACGGGTACAAATCCATTGCTCCGACGCCAGAATACCTGGCCCAAAGAACTCTCTATCGCCATTCCCAGCAACTGCTCTCGGCTCTGGCAGACGTTCGCAAGGACTGCCCTCGCCGGCCACTGATATTCGTAGGCTATAGTCTTGGAGGTGTCGTCATAAAAAGCGCTCTTATCTTTTCCAGTCAAGCCAAAGGATCCGACCACTTGGCTGTTTCGGTTTCTACTACTGGAATTGTCTTCTTGGGCACTCCCCACGCCGGATCAATGTCGAGAGGGGAACGGTACACCTGGCAGAAAACTCTAGCCAGTATCATCGAGCAAACTAAAACAGGCAATCCAAGTCTAGCTAAGCATTTGGATAAGCAGAGCCTGAGCTTGCAGAACCGGCTGCAGCCATTCAAAGCGTTAAGTGATAATATCTCAATAGTCTCGTATTACGAGGGAAAACCAACGCCTATGGCAGGCATGGTATGCGAACCCAGCGATCTTTATGCACATCAGCGAGACTGACTAGTGCAAGATTGTGCCAAAACCTACGAATAGACGTCAACCATATGGAGACAGAGTCGATGTCATCGATGCAGACCACGCGAACATGTGTCGATTCAACAACCGCGACAATCGAGATTATCGAAAGGTCTGTGATGAAATCTTGGGTCTATGTCACGAAGCGAACAAGCGAGCGCAAGAAAATTGGAGAAGGCACACAAGGAGCAAAGGTAAAGTCAGCCTGTATAGAGCGCCGGTATAGCAAAGCAGCAAAAGTAACAGTTATACAGAAGAAGAAATGAACTCGAAGAGGTACATGGAAATGATACGGGTTGAAGAAGGTATTATAAGCGCTACCCCTAAATCATTTGATAAGAAATGCTAACAGTTCTCAGCAGAAGACCAAACTATAGAGAATGTCGAACAAGATGACTTTCGCATCCAGGCTAATATTCCACCTCGGAATCAAAGATTCATCGGTAGAGTAGAAGAAATCAGTTTCCTCCGTGAGGAGCTCCTCGAGGAATGTTCGCGCCCTTGTCCTAGCACATGTGCAGTTGTCAACCTCCATGGGCCGCGCGGCATAGGGAAGACCGAGATTGCTCGAGAATTTGCCTACGCAAATCGAGAGCATTTTTCTTCTATCTTCTGGATTCCCGCTACGAGTCGGCATTCCATCGAACAGGGCCTGGTAAACATTGCGCGCATGCTTCTTCGACAGCCTCATAGCCCCAGTTCTATCACGGCGCTCCGTATCTTAACTGACTCCTCGTCTAACGTGGAACTCGATGAGAACCAGCTACGTTTAACGATTGGCGCAGTGATGGAGTGGTTTCAGAGTAAAGAGAATTCTACATGGCTAGTGGTATTGGACAATCTTGAGCTTTCTCCGGATGACCCCGATATTGCGAAACTCATCCCTAATACAACATGCGTTCACGGTCACTGCATCATTACTTCGCGAGAGCCAGTGGAATGGAGCTTCGCCAAAAAGTATCGAGTGGGTCCATTTAGTCCTGATGAGTCCTTATCACTCTTACGGGCTTCCACGGGTTTCTCGCAGTTCAATGGTCTGTATCTGTCTCCCTTTCTACTTACGTTTTCGTGTCGCTGATGAATTAAGAGCGCGACCTTAACGACTTGTCGAGTGCCCTCAAATACATCCCGGTAGCACTCAGTAGCGCTGCTTCTTATATATCGTCAACGCGAATAACCTTACAAGAATATATGCGGCGCTTGAGACTCTCGTCAAGTGCCGAAAAAGGGAAGCCACCCGCTTCTTTGAAATACGGACTTACCAAGGTCGAAGACGTATTACAGAATACCATCAACAAGGTTCCTACTAGTGACAAACTTCAACAGACCCTCTCGCTTCGCATATTTGAAGTCTGCTGTGTTCTCTCAATGGAGTCAGTCTGTCTATCGGTTTTCTTGTCTAAGTCATTTAGAGAGAGCTGTCGTGAGTTGTCACCGATCTAGACATCCATGCGCGACTAACTAGCTCTAGCTGGAGATTCGATGGCAGCCATCAAGGAACTTGAAGAGAATTCGCTGGTAGCCCTCACCGAGGATGAAAGATATCTAGTTACCCAGGATATAGTTCTTCAATGTGGCCTTCGCCTCTTCACCGATGATCAACGTCGATCTGCCAGTCAGCTGGCTTGTGAGTCGACGTTGTCAGTTACAAACTCACTACAAGAGGTACGAGGTAGGGACAAGGCAGTCGATACGTCGTTTGCCGAGAGTGACATCGCGGCTGTCATGTCCCGCTGTCATAATTTCGTCAAGGCCTATAGTCCGTCGTCCTACGATTGGGCAATCGACTTGGACATGATGGGTCGCATATGTGAAAGACAGGGTCGGATCAAGGATGCAATCGTATTCTATGATCTGCAGGTTAGTCGGAATGAAGGAACTAACTCTGCGCTCCGAAATACAAAGATGCGCCTCGCCATAACTCGTCGTATATCGGGTGATAGCATTCGAGCTGAAGCAATATGCGGAGAACTTGCTAATCTAGGTGTGGGCGCATTGCCGAATTCGACTCTGTCGATATTAGAAGAGCAATCCCCGAGCGACGAGACAGACATCGAAGCGCTGCGTCTGCTAAGAAAAATAGCCCACGAGGAATCTAACTCCGAGGAAGAACTTGACCTCTCGAAGCAAATCGCGGCTATACAAGAACAGCGCTTTGGGCTCGTGCATCTAAGCACGCTTGAGGCTGTGCAGGAGCTTGCTAAGAACCTAGTGGAAGTCGGGTTCTACGACGAAGCGGAGGCTAACATAAGACGTGTCTTGCTGTCGTACGAAAACACAGCCGGCGCTAACTACGTTAAAACAACCGAGGCTTTCGAGATCCTGGCCTCGATCCGCCTGAAACAAGGCAAATATGATGACGCGGAGGAGCTCTTCAACCGAGCACTGCGCAACCACTTGGCACGCCTTGGCCGTGAACATCCTACTACGCAGAAGTGCTGGTCGCAGCTGGGTCAGGTCTACGACATGCAAGGTCGCTACGATCATGCCGGCGGGGTCTACGAAAAGTGCCTCGTCATCCTCAACGCCACACTGGGCGCCGACCACCCGGACGTGCTGCGCGTACGCAGTCATAAGGCCACGAATCTAGCACACCAGAGCCTGTACGATGAGGCTGAGATAGAGCTGAGGAATATCCTCCATCGCACAGAAGCCTACGTAGATATCGACCATGACAATATCAAGCGCAGGACAGCGCTGCAGCTCGCCGATCTCCTGAGGCAAGACCCTCGCGCGGATAACGAGACATGGCTGGAGGACAAGGTGCACGACCTTGAGGTCCAGTACGATCTTGACCTACACCGCCGGATTGGCTGGATATATTGAAACGCATATTCGGGTGATTTTGCGACACGGCTAGCATTGTACGGGCGCCAGGCGTTTTGGAGCAGCATGATACCATAAGGTAATGATAGGTTGGGTAGATACCTCCCTAGGCACTATATGAATTTTTTAACTCGAGCTTTTACTGAAAACATACGATATCTCTTCAAGGTGAACATTGTATAGTAATATCTCGTAGCGGCATGCAATCTAAAGCGCATCCACGAGGAATCGAAAATAACTAGCATTCGGTCGCATCATGCTCAAAATTCTAGCGGGTATAATTATACACGTCGTCCCCCGATTGAACGGTGAAGGACAAATTCACCTGCTCCGGCAGCCCGTCCAGCGGCGCGAGTATCCTGCGGACCATCTCAGCACGGGTAGTCGTCCTCTGGTGGGGGCGCAGGTCGAACGCGCGCCACGAGTGGAGCGACAGGTCCCGCAGGCCCCGCATGGCGAGGACGGCGCCGCAGATCTCCCGCCAGCTCTCGTCGAGCTCCAGGTCCAGCTCCATCTCGGCCTCGGGCACGCGCCTCTCGTAGTACTGCCAGTAGCCGAAGCCGTTCCACGCGACCCGGACCGACCGGACGGCCCGCAGGCCGGCCGCCGGCGCGCGCGCGAGGAAGCGGTGGAAGGACTCCATGGTGCGGAACTCGAACGCGTTGCGCCCGTACAGGACCGGCAGGGCTTCGATGTAGCTACGACGACACACACGTGAAAATATATTGTTAGCTATCGACGGCGGACCGCAAATGGGGGGTAGGGGGGCTTCCCGAAAAGAAAAAAAAAAGACTTACAGCCGCTTGCAGCTCTGAAGCATGGCTAACAGGTTGACGTCCGCCAGCACCTGGTCCGCCCTGACCCGCCTCTCAGACCCGACGGGCTGCCACGACGCCCGCCCGGCCGCGTAGGCCGCGTCGAGCCGCTCCTGGTCGCGCGGGAGCACGACGTGCGCAAGCTTGTCGACCTTGCGCACCACCGTAATCTCACCACCACCGACGGCGTACTCCCATATCGCGAGCCGGAGCTCGACGGGTAGCCGGAAGAGCGGGCACCGGCCCTGTTCCGAGTAGAACCTGACGCGCGACAGCCCGAGACTGGCCGATAGGAGTTGCGGCATCCACTTGTACCGCTGCTCGACCTCGGGGGGCGACGACGGGTCCGGGATCAGGTTGGTGATGCTATCGCCGGAAGGAGAAGAGGAAGAAGAAGAGGTCTTGCGCTCGAGGATGCTGCCCCCTTTTTTCCGTTCGTCGCGGATCTCCTCCCATTCCTTTCGGTACTTGGCCCATGGTGCTAGCCGACCCATGACGATATGCACGTGTAACTTTTGGTTTCTGAAATACTATACTGAGAGGCTCACGATGATGAAGTTCGTTCTAGTTGCTTTTGCTTAAAGCTCAACTGATGCAAATGAGACTCGCTGCTGCCTGTCTGACTGACGTGGTTTTGCTCTCGGACCCCTGCGTCTCTTGATCCTTATGGCAATGAGGTCATTTTGTGGCTGGTTGTGGCTTGCGTTTTCTTTGCTCCGCCACCTCCCATTTCTCTCTGCCCCCTTTGCTCTATCTTGCGATGCTTCCGCAACTGCCAACATGTTCTTACTGCTATTCATTCTCTATTCATCATAGTATGTAGCTACTCAGCCAATTGCCATATGCTCTTACTACATGCAGTTAGGATACCTACCGGCTGCCTACCTGAGAATTAACAAGAGGGAACTCAATAAGCCAAGGAATCTTCTAACCGCCGCGAAGACGACCGCCGCGAAGACGACCGCTCGAAATATTATTGCTCTAGGGTTCCTATTTTATCAAAGCTCATCTTAAAGGTGTTGATCTTGCTCTTATTTTTATTTCTAGCTTGAAAACTCGCCACCTATATCCTCACCTTCGAGTTGGTTGCTATTGTCATTGCTAGAAGCTGTTTGTACTTACCTACCTCTCAATCGCCACGGTCCCCTATTCTCCCTATTCTCTGATACAATGCTATTAGATAGCATAGAGTGCTTCACTTTAGATAAAAAGGTTATATGATAAAAAAAGCCTTAGGAGACTCAACTTCACATTTATCAAGTTTTAATCTGGAGATTCGATCATCGCTCCCTCCCCCTTTTCCAATTTGTGCCGTCATGATTTCTCTACCTACATGTAAATATTATCCTACTCACTACGTGAATATGCTCATAAGATGCTAGTCACAGGTTAGTTTAAACGATTACCCAGTATTGAGAAATTATTCCACCAGAAGTAGGCTAATCTTAAACTTAATCTTCCAAACTCTAGATTCAACCCCAATTGATTCATCTTTCCCAACTTCAACTTCAACTTCAACTTCGCTGAATCACCCAACCTATTTCGGCATCCTTAACCAAATTCGAAGAACACAGAGAGGCGAAGCAAGTGCCAGTATACATCAGCCCAACTATCACAACATTAGCCATTCGTCGAGTCTTTCTGCCTAATATGGACCTTCTTAGGGCAGATGTACATCAACGATTATCACACAAATCCCTTCACCATTCATTGTTCATTCGTATATACTCAGAGTATCATGCTTCATCCAGGAGTCGAAATAAGATTTAACAGAAGGTATTCTATAGACAATTGTACTACCGTATGGGCCAATAGTATGAGATCTCGGATTACTCGCGTCATACTCAAGATTGAGGATTAGACTGGTACGCAATTACCTACATAGAGAGGGTAAAGCCTGCCCGTATTTTGCCAACGAAAAATCCATGCCGGATGATTGGAACTGGACCATCAGTCACAGCCTACGCCGCCTTGCAAGAGCAACGTATTGGTACGTATAACTTGAAGTATTATCGTCTTACCTATTCAATTACGAATGCTGATAAATTTAGAAGAATCAAAAGCGAGATAATATCTTTTACGTACGATCGTACGCCCCTGCGGTGTTCTAACACTACACCTTTTTACTATCTCAGCCTTCTCCTGAGCAACAGGACGTCGACTACGACTAATCACCACGTGTATATGGTAGCTCCACGCTGATTCATCCGGAACGAGTACGGTCGGAGGATTGCGACTCTCCTTGATACTCGTGTACGGCGGAAAATGTTCTCACTACTATTTCAGATCCTCACAGATTCATTTGGGCTGTACAGAGATATGTACCACCCAAGCAGCATGTATCATCACTGGCATACAACCGTCTCATAGAGCAAACCTTAGCCGCATCTAGGGGTTACTTCAGATCTCGCAAGCCGTCCCGGAATCGAAACCGGCTAAGGAGATACCAAGGACTCAGGAACTAGGCACAGCTATCTTGGAAGACATGAAGATATCCACACCCTCACTGTCGCCGAAGATAAAAAGATCTCCCACACTCCAGTTCCTTCCTCAAATAATTTTTTCCCTTCTTCCATCTGTTCGCATCTAGCAGTCTAGCCAGCAATCATTCACGCAGTAGAAGAAACACCGCGGTAGCTAACAAGCGCTGCAAGACTACCGCGGCCGTAGCTAAAAAGGCACCAGCTCGACAAGCTCCACGAGCTGACGATAGCGACAGTGACGTCAGCGACACTGGCAACAACGCTAACGCCACTGGCAAAAAGGTCATTACTGTATCAGCTCGGCGTGGTAGCTTAAGGGGAGGCAAAATACCTGCTGTTAACGGCAAGAGATACGGGGTTCTAGCATACCTCCCACCTCTGCCATAACCCAGCGTGTTTTAACCCGGAGAACTTAGTGGTCGAAAAGCCTGAATTCAACCAAGCTCGTAATAGCTGTCGTGGGAGGGTATAAATAAGAGGCTCCGACAGTAACTCCTATGAGATGGGAGAGGCTATTACACCACGTACCTCAGGTACATAGAGACTATAGAGGTTCTAATACTATGATCGAGCAAGTACGCATTGCTACATACTACTATCGTTACCCATGAAGACTTCTGTCCTACGGCTACTTCCGACTAAACGCGAGTTTTGTCAGCGGAATGGATATTTTGGAATGTTGTTTGCACACTGTAGATCTAGATCATGTCGCACCCTGTAATGACCTGAATATATGAATTACCGTCTTGTATTCAACGGAATGTAAGCTGAGTGTCTGCTGACTATTTGACTTCCTATATCCTTCTTAGGTGGTCTATAGATGCTGGTATAGAAGGGCGATTGCAAAAATTCTGCCAATGTTCAGGCAAGATTAAGGAAGACAAAGAATAAGGATAGGAAAATGTGGAACGCTGAGGCTATATTGTCATAATTACCCCCTACTTAAGTTAGAACACGACGGCCTAGCACAGTAGACACAAGTTATGGCTAAATATTCGGAATATGAGGATGGAATATGAGATCCAAGCGCTATCTAAATCTCTAATGCATGATTATTTATCACTAGGTAGGTAGCTAAAGACTACTTTCTCTCAGGGTGGGAAAAAAACAATGGGATGTATCGGTAAGAAAAGGAAGAACACCGAAACGCCATTCCAATCCCTTATGTCGTGATGCTAATCAAACCCTGCCGTAGCTAATCGTACTTGTCTACCCGCGTATCGTAGGTATTGTACCTATATTCGCTCGCTCCACCTCATTCCGCCAACAGCCGCGGAACAGGAACATCGTCGTCCCCGCTGTCCCCGCCGTCGCCGCCGCCGCCGTCATCGCTACTACCCCCTCCCTCTCCCCCGCCTCTACCTCCGCCCCCGTTGGCTTTCTAAGCCCTCAGGGCGCGCAGGCGCTGCTGGAGGGCGTCCTCCTCCTCGGCGGTGGGCTCGCTGGCCTGCGGGGCGGCGGGCTCGGCCTTGCTGGGCTGGGCGGCGTTGAGCTCGGTGTGGAGCTGGACGCCGGCGTCGTCGGCGAGCTTGCCGAGCAGCTCGTGGACGGCCTCGTCCGAGGCCTGCTGCGCGGTCGTCTGCGAGATGGCGTCCTGGTAGATGTCGCTGTTCACCTTGTACTCCTCCGTCTGCTGCTTGTACTGCTCGAGCGTCATGAGGGTCTGGTAAGAGAAAGGGGGGGACTAGGCGTTAGTACTTTGATTTTGTGAGGAGAAAAGGGAAAAAGAAAAAGAAAAAAGAAAGAATGAAAGACGCACACGCTCGGGGTTCATGTTGCGCTGGGCGGCGGTCATGGTGCGCGAGGACTGGCCCATCATGTTGGTCATGCGGTTCATGGCGTTGTTGGCCTGGATCTGGGCGGCGTTGAGCTCGGCGACGTCGGCCATCTGGTCCATCTGCTGGGCAAGCGCCTGCTTGGAGAGCAGCATCTTGGCCTTCTGGTACGCCTTGGCCGTGTCGCCCTTCTTCAGCAGGTCCTGGATCTGCTTCTTGAGGAGCGGGTCCTGCTTCGCCGCCTTCTGGGCCTCGCGCCGCGCTTGCTTCGCCTGGAACTGTACGCGGGGGGACACGCGGTTAGCGACGTGCGGGACGTGTTGGGATGCGTCGTGGGGAGGGGGTAAGGGGACGTACGCGAGCCTGGAACTCGACTTGCATGTCGCGAGCCATTTGTCGGTTTGCCATTGTGACTGTGTGTGTATATGCGGTTGTCGGGACTGTTGACTCGTTCGATAATCGGAACAATCTGTCTCAATGTCCCGAGATGTCAGAAAGATAGGATGGTCGTCAAAAGGTTATCGTGATGATCGTCGTGGCGGTTAGGATTGATATGGGGTTGTTCGTGGTTCTGGCCCAGTCGGCTTCCAGGCATTCAGTTGGTGGGGGCGAACTCAACCGGCCTCTCTAACGAATGACGAATGACGCAGCACCGTCTGAGCCACAAATACTTATCGATAGCAGCAGGTAAGCAGCGCCACATTGCGCCACATGAAATATCTACAAGACTGAAATTTCAATGCGAAATTCATCTTTTTAAACTTATAAAGTGTTAATCAAACATATTTCATTCTACATATCAGGTTCATGACTGATCTCCGCCGCATCTTATTGTCTTACTCATCTACTTAGAAGGAGTAACAAATTGTTGAATGTTGAAGATGAATTTCGAGATAGTGCTAGCTATGGAATATAATAGCCGGCCGATCCTAGAACAACCTACCAAATGAGTATGCGGCTAGAAAAGTCGTATCTCCTGCCTTCTTCGTGTATGCCCCGTACTGATCCCCCGTACTGATTCAAACACCCCAGAAATATTACTTATCTTTTGTCACAATCCGGAATAATCCCGCAACCCCTATCCGGCATGATCGGGGGTTGCTATTATTTCTGGCTTCGGTATTAAGACCTGTGCTGTCTCGTACTATTCAAGGGCTATGTATGTATTACGTATTTAGCGACCTTGATGTTCGGTTCATAATGTGATAGCATATTTTGTCAATACCATTCGCCTCCGTTCCAGATAGGCTATGCTCGTAAATTAGCGTGGTGGTTCTGGGAGTGCACGAACCCGTCGTCGGATACTTCAATGCGATTGGGCCCTAGCGAAAAAGGAGGTAGCCAGACAAGCGAGGGTAGTCAGCCCTAAAACCTGACGTGAGTGTGATATTGGCAATTCTAGCCCGCATAGAAAACGAGTCTGACGAGATAGGCAAGCTCTGCGATTCTGATACTTTCTAGTTGGTCAATACTTAGCTATCATCATGCAAAAAGGAGCTGGCGGCGTCGCGTAATTATCTACCTAGCGTTCGTTGGCACATAGTAATAGTGGCGAACCCGTCGCCGAATCGCGATTCGATAGTAGCGTATCGAACGTGCGTAATCACGGGGGTTTCCTCGTGTTCAAATACGGGGCGGCGCCTCGTCTTGAGTCCCATTTCGATTTGTTAGGGGTGGTTGTCCGAGCCCCCTTTTCGGGAAGACGGGGGAACCAGACAAAAGGGATGGAACAATTTCCCTATTGGTGGTTCGGAACCTCCATCTGAAAAAAAAGGGGCTAGAACATCGAGTAGAACAAAGCTGAGCCCAGCCCACAAATTCCTGAAACAGGCGTCACGTTAGACCCCCTTTCCACACGTCCCCCTATCGAGCGTCTGGCCCTCGTTCTTTGGTCGTTTGACCTTGGGGATGATTCGTACGAAGGTGCGTGAGTTTTTGACGTAAGCTACTTCGTACACTAGTTTGATCAATGCAGTGATTTGATCCCAAGTTGGAGAGGGAGAAGGAGGAGAGAATAGGAGATGCAATACAGTACCTATTGCACGGATGTATTTGTCACCTACCTCGTTAGGTGGCCAAGTGATATATCAAAACTTCCTAGCCTCCAACGACCTGGATGGGGACATGGCTGAATTTTTAACGTCCCAAATGATCGCTTTATTAACTTGTCCCGATAGAGATATAGCATTGTGAATTGGAGAGAGATGCTTCACCCTCACTCAGATCTGCTGGTTAATTAAATCGGGCTTGCGGGGAAAGATTGCGAATTCGAATGCTACGTTCGGATGATGGACCGAGATCCACCGCGCTCGGCTGGTAGATTGCCAATTGCTAGGCACCTGGGCGCCGTCTGTGTGTAGACGGGCGGAACTTCGGGTATTCAATTTGAAGCGGAAGGTGTTTGGAGCGGTGGAATTGGAGATCCGTGGATGGAAGGTCTGAAGGTCTGATCTCCCTTCTTAAACAATGTTTCATTGTCGCATTGTACTAGGCTCCCCGACTCCAGAGGTTGTGCCGAGCATGGTCATATGTGGCTATTCTGTGTTAGCTTTTCTTGCCACCTCCAACATTGCACAGTGGTTCTCATAAGTCAGTCGGCTGGATGATTTCAGGTTGAAACCAGCATCGCACGATGGCACCAGCAAGTGAGGTAATTCGATGTAATTTAATGCAGGTGAACGGGTGCGAGGGAGGCTGAGTTACACGGCGCAAAAACGAACCAACCCTTTTTCAGCGGCGCTGAAGTCATCAAAGCAGAACTAAGTCAGCCCTAGTAGCCATTAATAGGCGAATCTCGCGATTGTCTCCATCGCATTACGAGAGCTGACTCCTTCCTGGTCCTTATTGGTGTTCTCCACGGTTTCAAATAACTACAATATGTACCACATACATGTGTAAATGTCGAAATTAACCTTGTAAAACCATCGTAGATCAACGGGGCTTGGGGGCCATCAGAAAGTCGATCTGAAGAACTTCAGGGGCTTCAGGGCTTCCATATGGCGACAAGGTGCGAGCAAGGAACTGACACGAGTGGGGGGTCTTGTCTCACGGCATTAATATTCTAGCTTCCCATGTTGGCAGCTATTATTGTTTGCGGCTCTACCGAGCCTACGAGCTCGATAGTTGATATGGTCGAGATCTTTCTATTTTGTTACCGGCTGTTCGCACCCGAACAGGTAGAATGATAACCGATGGATGCTGTCCTCCCTATTCTAGTACGCATGGAGATAATTTTACCGAGTGCAAAGTAACAAACCTTGGGAGCAATCATCACTCATCTTTGTGCCTCATGTTGTTTCTATACTATAACAAGCGACATTCACCTTACACCTGAATGTCATTGCTAATGCCGTCATTAGCATGATAAGATTCCGTCAAGATACATAACATGCTTACCTAGTCTCCATACGAACCATGCTGTTGGCGCGTCCAAATTTGGAAGCAAAGCTTGCACCGAAGGATCATGGGATTCTAGAAAAGGATCAAGAAGCTCTCTACAACTACGTAGGTCCAACAAACCATACTCAGATTAAGCAGAATCAAGCATGAATTTGGACCTGACGATCTTTGACCATGACGATGATCGAAGATCGAAGAGGAGTAACAATACTCATACTGATGATGTCTTTTTATTATGGCTGTTGCACCATATTACCTTAATGTGCCGCATGAGCCGCATACTCCTTTTCTATGCGAGCCCACCTTATCAAGCTGTAACAGGCGCACACGAATATCGCCGTATGGGTTTGCAAGGCAAGGGTTTCTTGAGCTGATATTTGGTGCTGGGATTTGATCGACATGTCTATCAGGTACTGAATTAAGGCAAGTGATTCGCCATTTTTATAGCATCGTGAATTGTTACCTATTGGGCCTGTAGTGTTGCGTGTAAAACACTAGCATCAGCTTCTACAACATACATACAGCAAGTCAAACATAGGTCGAATCCAGGTAGATATCTTGGCATCATAGAGAAAAGCCTTTGTTTAGAATCCTAGGATATACAGCCGCAGAGTTCGGCTCTTCCCCAGATTTCAAAATTTAGATTCCAGATTCCTGTCAATCGTGTAAATGGGTGAGACTGCGGACGGGCTTCGGTAGTCGTTCCGCCGTAGCTTGCCGGCCCCTTTGGCTCGGCAGTATTACAGGCTAATACCCCGGGTGTCGATTAATTGCGAATAGATTATTCATGTAAAATTTTCTTTTCATTTTCTTCTTCTCCAAATCTGCTTCGGTTCCATCTTAGCTTGCACAGGTCGAAGGGAATGAATTAGCTGGGTGTAGGTAGTTTGATAGTTTAGTAGTGCCTATGAGCGAAATGCGGGATGGAAGAGACGGTGAACGAACGAACGAAAACGCCTATATCGACGTCATAGAAGCACAGTTAAACGAATCGTGAAATCGGACTATTCCTATCGAATCCTAAAGTTTATGCTTCATCTGATCGTGGTACTGATGCTGATAAGGGCGCTGGTATGGTGGTTGACTGTACGTCATGAATCCTTCTGTTGGACTAAAGAGCGAGGCTTCTCACCGTAGACCTGCAAGTCAGCGGCAGGCTGACATGAATTTAGCTGACGCTCTCCAGCTTGCTGGGTGAGTTGCTAATAATAACCACCAAAAGCCTTGGGGCTATTCCGAATAGGCTTATTGCCGGTGCCGATCCAGTAAAAAATACCCAGAGGGCTGAGGGAATCAACACCTAACTCTCCCGCCAGAAGGATTCGACCTATGGAATGAAAGAGATAGGATAGGATATTTAATTGTGGTACAGCATCATTCCTATTCGTAGCACACCTACAAAGATCAAATATTCTATTCTAGTTGAAGTAGTATGTACCTGTCTGCCTGTTGAGGTTGAGGATGAGAATGAGGATAATGTACTATTACCATCACCTATCACACACAAGACCCCCAACAACTAATTCGGCACATTTCTCCCTCGAGTAGAAATTTAACCAAGTAAATTGATTAATCGCACGAATGAATTTAATAATGCAACATGGTCCCTCCGGTTGTACAGATGGGGGTGTGTTTGCGATTGCAGCGCCGGGCCGGATGGATATGTGTATGAAATGGATGGAAGTGAAAAGAATAGAACAAGGAAAATGCCTAATGGTGGAAGAGTTGGAGCAGGCGGAGTGGGCACTAAAGCACAGGCACTACAGTGTTGTCAATCACTAAACACAGAAGGCTACAACTGCTACAGAGGGTACAGAAGTGAAGATAGTACCGGTAATTTTAGCGAGTCTCATCTCATTCATTCATCTCATTCGTCTCGGTGGCTTGGTACCACAGATCCACTTGCCCTGTTGAGATCAATCAACCCCTGACATTCCCTCTCCTGCCCCCGAAGTTCCCCCCCCTAGTCCCCCTAGTCACCTACCCCTTGTTGCTTGTCGCACACACCACCCGAACAAGGGAGGTACGTATTGGAGATCCATTGCCCCACCAATGGCTGACACATCCTAAGACTTTACAGGGGGGACCCGATGGCTCAGGTAACAATTTCACCTCCTGTTTTACAGGCCACGTAGAACATAAAGAGAGCCTCCCGTCCCCCATCCAAAAGTCCGGTGTCAGTTTTCGACACACACACCCACAACCCATCAACCACCAATCACAGCACACACACCAAGTGGCCACTCTGTCCTTTATTGTCTTTCCACTACTGCCTACACTATCTTCACCTGATTGTGACTCGAATCTAGCGCCTGACTCACCGTACCCTTGTTCCTTTGCCTAGACCATGCGTTGGCGTAGGTGAATCAAGCTGTTATTTGTATTGAGGAATTAGGACGGCACCTCTCTACTTTCAGCTCCATTTCATTTCAACTTCTACAGCTACGAAACCACCAAATTTCGGAAGCAAGCTAAGCAACGCAATACTACCCAAGTTGCTCGCCTGCTTGTGATTAGCCAGAAGAACTCAAGTCCTCCTGACAAAACAGAAACAACAAAAACAACAACCACTGTATTCAAGATGTCTGCCTGGGAAAGTCAACAAACAGTCAACTCGACTCCTCAAGTCAAGTTCGAGGCCTCTCCCGCCGAGTCATTGATGTCCGTACCTGGCGACATGTATCCTTCTCTCTTCGACACAACTTCCGCGTTGAACTCCATGGAGAGCATCATGACTCCCCCGTCATACACCAGCGAAGAGAGAGGTACGCCGTCTGAGGCTGCCTCCTCTCCAGCCCCCGAGAACTCGGAGAAGAAGCCGACCAAGAAGCGGAAGTCATGGGGCCAGGTCCTCCCGGAGCCCAAGACTAACCTACCTCCGAGGTATGATGGCATAGAATCCGATTAGTATTACATGCACATTTCTAACCTAATCAATAGAAAGCGAGCCAAGACCGAAGATGAAAAGGAGCAACGACGAGTCGAGCGAGTTCTTCGAAACCGCCGCGCCGCCCAGTCTTCTCGGGAACGCAAGCGTCAGGAGGTGGAGGCCTTGGAACAACGAAACCAACAATTAGAAGAGCAGCTGGCCAACCAGCAGAAAACGAACGAGATGTTGATGGATGAATTGAACAAACTCCGACAAGGCTCCGGCGCCAGCCACGGCTCGTCTCCCCTTGACGGGTTCCAGCCGTCGCCTCTAACTCTCTCTCAGCCGCTATTTGGCACATCACAAGATGGCTCGGCGCAAGACAAACCGGGCATGATGAATGACTTTATTCTCATGCCTGAACAGGACGGCACCGTCGACCCTGCCTCCCTCTCTCCCGAACTTACTCCTATTCCTGATGATGATACCCCTCAAACGTCGATGCATGAACAAGCCGCGACGGCCTCTACTTCTGAGGTTACTTCCTCCGACATGACACAACATCCAGCAGCGGTGTTGTGCGACCAGCAGTGTCAGTCGGTGGAAGTTCCTCAGTCGTGGCTGGCCTCACGGCAGCCATCGCCTCCGGCGCTGTCACTCTTTCTACAGCTTCAAACGCTGCTGACAGCCTCTTCGGCGATGCTTTCAGCCTTTCGGCATCCTATGACGTTGATTCGTGGGGCGCTCAAGGCCAATTTAGTCCTCCATCCGACCCCCTCAATTTTGAATACAATAATCTGGCTGGTAACTCTACCCCCCAATTTCCGGGCTTCGATTTCGACCAATTTCTCAGCGACGATGTCGTCAGCGGCGCAGCTCCAGGCGCGACCGCGGGAAGCGACTCGGCCATCCAAGAACCGGAACCCGCTTTCAGCCTCTTCGACTCTGAGAATCAAAACCCTTCAGAAGCTCTTAACCTGCAGCCCCATCTTGGCGCGTCCACTCATGGATGCGACGATGGAGTTATTGCGGTTGGTGTCTGAGAAGGGATGCGATGACCGGGTCGAGGAGCTGGCAGTTGGATCCCCGGGTATCAAGGGTGATCGTAGCCGTGGACCGCAGATGTGGCCAGAAGGCACCAGCTTACCGTCTCGCGAGATATTGCTCACCTTGTTGTGGGCAATCAGAGTCGAAGAACGGAAATTAGAATTATCAGTATCGAAGGAGGAGGCGACTATAGTCTCCCCGTCGCCAGGTTCCCGACCCGGATCGTCAAGCGTCCCAGAAGAACAGACATCAACTAAAAAATTTGTATTATCGGCGGTATCATCGTCATCATGAAAAAAGGAAAGGGGGAGGCGATTTCGGATTTGGGTAACGAGAAGCAGATAAGGCTCTCGGTATGGAGTTCGGGATTAAAATTTACGTGGCCTGGCGTCTGGAGCGGTTGCATTTAGATTGCCGCCAAGGTATGAAAGCTGGGCTTGTATCTGTACCATGCGTTATGAATTGAGAGACTTCGTGCTTTCACCTGTTCTGGTTTCTGAATTTGATTTGCCTGCGACATGTCTTTCCTGAGCTGTTTTCATCGTGCACGTTACCTTTCCTTAGTACACTAATTAGACATTGCGTATTGCTAGAGACAGGAATCCGTGAAGGAACCTTTGTGGTCTCTAGTTCGGACGTCCCATACGGTGGGATTTTTAATTGTCGTTGAGGGAGCTTATGCTTTCAGCTACTATCACTGTTTTCATTCGCATCTTCCTAAAGTTAGGCCGCAAAGTGAGCTACGAACTTCGCTAGGAGGCAGCAAAAGGGGTCAACGGAGAATTTCGAACATACAATAGTTATGACTTAATAACACCTAGCGTTTTGAAACATGTTTCTTTTTATGATATATTATTTCTGTTGATGGATTGCCCAGTCAAATTCGACTAGGTTCCACGCTCCCTTGTACAATTACCCCTTACATCGCACAAATATTATTTTAATGAAACAAAACATCTTGTATCGAGCAGCCGGTAGATTCAAGTAGTAGGATATATGAGATCAAGTCAAGTCAAGCAAATGTAATATCAGTTGAAGACTAAAGGGTTCGACAGAGCTCTAAACTAATTGAATTCATTTGTTCTCTAAGGTAAGTATTAACCCAAAAAGAGGGACTCGACAACATGTCTCGAAACACACGATCTAAACAAAAATATATGGATATCTTCCATGTTCCCTTCTTCTTCCAACTCCGTTATTGATCAAGCGCGTTTCCGTGAATGTGTCGTATCGTACGATTGACCTAATGTCCAGCATAGGAGTCTCGAACAGCGCCGTTCTCTTTTCTATCTATCGTGCAAGAAGCGAAGAAAAAAGGAACCATCACCTTCTATTATTTATATAGCACACGGGGGGGCCGAGAGAATCCGTTCCTGATTTACAAGACGGACCAGGTGACCTTGAGGCGGCCCTCGTCGAGGGAGCCGATCTGCTTGAAGACGGCGGGCGAGACGTCGATGGACTCGGCGGTGCAGCCGGGGCACTTGTCGACCACCTTGGCGGTCGCGTTCTCGTGGCCGACGGTGATGGCGATGGTCTTGCCGCACAGGTCGGCCTGCGCCTCGAACTGGGAGGGCGAGAGGGCGACGATCATGTCCGCCTCCGTGTTGGTCTCGCCGCACGAGCCCAGGCCGGGCGTGTAGTAGGTGATGTCGCCCTGGAAGGCGAGGACGGAGCCCAGGGTGCAGGACAGGCCGATGACGATCTGAGTGAGAGACAGCATTTTCTTTTTTGGTCTTGGTGATTGCTTGATTTAGACTTGTTTTTATCTGCGGTAGTTGGTTTTGCTGCTGTTGCTGCAAAGTGAGGGAGACTAAGGAATGGGCAAAAGCGACGGCTTTAGGTATACGTTTGAAGTATCTCGAGGGTTCGAAAAAGACTGATGATCGATATTGAGTCAAAGTGTTGGATAGGCCAAAAGCGATATCCGAAGTTAACAAGGAGCTGGTGATTTCTACTCAACGAGAGTGTAGAATCGAATGCTGATTGTTTGAATGAAAGGCTGCAGGTACTAAATGACCTGCTGGTGCAATCGAAAGATTGAAGTGATTGGAATGTTGAAGAACAAATGATAGTGATTGTGATGAGGAGAAAAGAAAAAATATCGAAATGGACTGAGGGAATAGACGGCAGTTATATACTTCGTCTCCCTACTGTCCCTGGCCGGCAGGGAGCATATGGCTGCCAGCCCTAACGCGCCATGAATACCTCATCTCCACGGGAATAATGACCTACATTTCGGTAGAATGACCTATATTCTGCTTGAGCGAGTCAATCTACTATGTCATCTACGTCCTATCCTTTTCCCCGGTCCCCCGCGTGCCTGTCACCGGTCACCAAGCCAGCCCACGCTTGTCAAGCCGGTCCGTTCTTACGGCGCCGGTCTTTTTTTAGGGCCTGCAGTGTTTCTAATTGCCGGTATATTTGAGTCAGACGAGCTGGGAGAAACTGATATTCCGGAGCACATCCCGACAACTCGCACCCCCCGGGGCCCCGGCTAGCCTCGTTCACGAGTCAGAAATAACTGGAGTACTATGTTCGTCGTGTCCGTACCCCATACCTACCTCAGCGATAGCATAGCACTAGTCATCCACCCGCCTCCGGGGCTTGGCATAACTGGGGAAACTCCAGATCTTCTTTCGTGTTCTTCGCTCCTTCTAGTCGGGCAGGCCGAGATGATATACTCGGGGGGCTGAAAGGAAGTGTAGATTCGATCCCTATTAGCGCTATCTGGCGATCTCCCTTTGACCTTATTTGACATGAGTTTTGGGTCCGGTGTTTCGGTTGACACATCGAGCTATGAAGTATGCTTGCATCCATCCTGTTTGCCCCTGTCCGAATTATGTCCGACCAGAATAGACTTACCTAATGTATACGTCGATCTGGTTTCGCCTACATTCCCGTAATGGTAGTATTCTATTTCTTTATTATTTTTAACACCCGTGCCGCGAAACGGCTGGTATTCTGTAACGATGAATTAAGTGTCAAATATGGTCCTGGAGACCTCAGTGGTCGATAACTCGATGATGTATATAATGAAAATCAACCTGTCTATTCTATATATCCGTGTTGAACCGAAGTATGAAGAAAAAATAACGAATGCACCCCCTTGAACGCCTTATATGCACCAGTGACCCTTCCTTCGCATCTATCTATATCGGGATGTAGAAAACATTAATGGGGAAATGTCTAGCTCCCAACGCTGTTGATGCAGTTCCCTCCGCCTAGTGACCGAATTAGTAAGCACCTAGAGTGATATACGAGTAAGCAGAACTTACAGAAGGGGTTGCCGACGTAGTTGGACGTCAGGATGCCCGAAGACGGGTCGTTGCTGCCCTGGTCGACGAAGTGGATGGGCACGGATCCGCAAGTAGCGCAGCCGTGGTTGCCGAGCGCGTCGACCAGATCACGAATCTGAGCCAGCGTGAGGGAGGCGCCCTGCGGGAAGAGGCAGACGCCGCCGGTGCCGATGGAGATGTCGGACGAGAGGCTGAGCTCGCCTCCAAGGCCATCGACCTCGGCGCTGGCACTGGCGCCGACGGTGACGGTGGCCGAGGTGCCGATGCACACGATGTGGTCGCCGCTGTTGTAAACTGTGCTGGGGTCCTTGTCTGTGGCCTGCAGGATGTCGTGCCAGAGCTGCAGGATGCGCACGCCGCTGTGGTTCTCGATCGTGGCGAAGTCGCAGAGACCCGAGCCGCGGCAGTTGACTGCAGCATATAGAGTTAGCAATGTTTCTAAACTAAGGTAGATTTCGATGCCAACTTACTTCCCAAGGCGCGAGGGTTCAGGGGGTCAGATGGGTTAGCGGACATATCCGCGGGTAGGGCGAAGGTCGAGGCGACGAGGCCCGAGAAAGCTAGGATAGTGTTCATGAACATCTTGATATCGAGGTTTTCCGGCTGATGTTGGTGAAAATGTGTTTTTGAAGGTGGCTGCGAGGTAAACTGTATTCTTAGGGTTGAGGAGAGAGAAGTCTGTTTGATATCTTGTTCTTGGTGATGTTTTCTGATGGGCATACTAACACCGGCAGGAACTCACCATTATATACACAAATTTGATAGCATTTGAGGTTCTGGCTTTTGTCGCCGTACCTACAATAGGTGTCTAAATTTAGCACTTCTAAACTATGAAGTTCCGTGAAGTGCCGGTCTTGCAATCATCTAGACACACCTTGGATATTGAAGACGTGTTTCTGATCTCACACATGTAGTTGCTTCAAGACAGGTCCGCATGGCGTCATCAAGCTCCTGAGGCGTAGTTCTCGCGCACCACCATCCGTTTTGAAAGAAAATACCCGGATTCGTTATAGAAGCTGAGAGCTGAAAGTAAAGACTACATCCTTAGTATGTGAGATAATAGTAATAACTTACCATTGGTTCACTCGTACTTCGAGTGTAGTTTGTAAACTCCCCTTTAGAACACCTGACTTAAACGGACTACTCTCAACGTCAACCGACATTGAATATACGTCAAATGGATTCGTAGCTAGCTATAGTACACCGTCCACGAAGATGGTAGTTATAAAAGTCACATGCCGTATTTGTCGTGGCTAAAATCCCACGTATTAACTACCTGCCTAAAAATGCAAGCTGTCAATTAACCATACGGGATTTTCAGCTTTGCATTTGATTTAGAACCGGAGATCCATCCTTCCCCAAATTCGAGCAAATAATAAAAAGCCCCTTATTTGCGGCTGACCGGGAATATGCAATCTTGATTCTTACCATCTTCTCTTCGTGGCGTTCGCTAGCGTTGGTAAACCGCAGCTGCATTTGAGCTTACTAGATTTAACTCTGTCTCCCAGGAGCGTGCCCCTTCGAGCACCATGCTGTAATTAGAAATGAAGATAGTTATATATAGTATCTAACGTACGATAAGACGCGCTTGATGGTGTGGGGAAGGGGAAGGGGAAGGGGGCTCAGAATGGGTTCAGACGGCGGTGTCGGCTAATTCATCCACTCCCGTGAGCTGTTTACGTATCACAGACTCGTAGCTAATGTCGTGGAACGTACCTTTACAGCCCCTGAATGTCGGCCCTAAGAATATTACATCTACCTGGTCACCAATCTTTTTTGGGTCACCGTCTCCATGTTTCCCATCTGATGTTGCATTATGTCACTCGGCCCCCGGGTGGTATTTCGTATTTTCATAACGTCGTTTCCTCCTTTGACCTGTCGGTGGCGAGTAGACTACAAATACATGATTTCTAAGGCCAATAATAAATATCTATCTTTAGGCCAGGGGCGGGTATGCTTACCTCATACTCATGATGCCGAACCGGCTCAGGAGCGGAGCCGGCTTGGCAACCGGCCGAGGCCGAGAGGGTTCCACATGGATATTGCTAATTTCGCCTTGACCTTTGACGGGTAACGATTTGGAAGTTGAACAGTGTTCAGGACAGTGAGCACGGAGTGCCCGGCACAACGCATCCGCGCCCTACAAAGCAGCGGGGCGTACTCCCTCCCACAGCGATCCGATACCCGTGCTTGTTGCCGACGTTAGACAGCGCTTTGAGACTAGCCTCCGCGCCGTCGCGGTCTTCTGCACAGACCACTAGCGTCGTGTGGCAGATCTCCTTTCAGCTTACATAGCGCATCAGCCACCACGTCGAGGATGTTGAATGTCCTTCCGGGGACTTGGTCGATAATGATGAATTCGTAGCAGTCTCTAGTCATATTCCTGTCTCTCCCGTTTTGTATACGCTCGAGATCGTCGAGGATATTCTTCAGAGACCACTCGATTTCCCAAGTTCCGAGCCAAGCGCTTCCTTCGTTGGCGCGGTCCGAACTTGTCTAATCCACGGATTCTGGTCTGCAGGGGCAGGTGAGGCGAGCTGAGCTGTCTCTCGGTCATAGGCTCGGAACCTATATAGGTAATTTAATGTACCTAGGTGGGCACACTATCCGGTATGTACCAAGGTAGTGAGATACATAGGTACCTATGTATCTCATGTACAAAGGTACGGGTGCATCTAATATTAGAATCCTCCCATTTCCTGACTTTTCAACATTCGAGCCGGTCGCCCCTTAACCCATTACTATCATTACGTCTCCTAATCATTAATCTCCTTCATAAGTTCTTGGATGTTTGCAAATGCCAATTCATCCATCGTTTCACTCCATAGCTGCTCCGAGATCCTTTGGTCGTCGGGGGTGTAGAGAATGGTTGCCATGCTTCGTCGACGTAGTGTTAGTAGCAGGATTCTCGTTCTAGAATTCACTTTAGTGCTGCTTACCCTTCGATCTCCTGGAATGACAAGAACTTCCCATGAATCTCGTCTCCGTGGTTAACAGCAGCATCCGTGATCATGCGTGCTGCGACGTTGGATGTATTCCCAAAGTATGTCAGTATTTTCTTCGACATAGCGCCCGCAAACGTCTTCTCATATTCTCGATTCATCTCCGTGTCGTACGCCGATCCGGGCGAGAAGAAAAACAACGGAAAGGGGGCGTCCTGTTATTGGTATCTCATCAAGTATGCGGTCAGGAGTTAAGCTGGTTCCGTTTCATTAGGTATGTCGTTAAGGTAGAGTGTGGGCTTATCACTTCAAAGGACGAGCAACCGAAGACGGGGAAGCATTCGAAAGGCTGATAGTAGGGGAATGCTTTGTCAGGGAAGCGCTCAACTTACGCAACTTGCCAATGCCATGACGCGTATTCCTGCCTGACTTCATCTCTTAAATTAACTTAGCTCCAATTCTGCTCACGCAACAGAAGCTGGAACAGCACTTCGAAGGAAAGCGCTTTCAAATGGGCTGGTACTCGGACGGCGTCATGAACAACGGGGCGGTATTCACTATCGGTGTGGTTGACGGTAGCACTTGCGAATGACGAAAAGGAGAACGCATGGAAGAGCTGTAACGACCACCTACGAAAATATCATAGCGGTTTACGAAATAGTGACTACCGGAAATGATCATGGTGTAATAGGGATTAATCCCATTGGTGTCAAATTATGTTTGTGACACTATGTAAAGAGCGTATATATAGCAGGTATTCATTAAGGAGTGAGCCCGTACTGCAAAACAACTTCACTCAAAGAAAGCAATGCCCCCGATTGGGGTTCCATTTCCACCTAAGCCTGGATGGCAGTCCCGTTGACCTGTCCGAGGTCCAGACGCCGGAAGCCGCCCTTGCACGCGACGTCGTTCTGGAGCTCGACCATGCGCTTCTGGTCGCCGGTGGGGTCGGCGGACTCGCCGTCGAGGTCCCAGGACAGGAAGGAGTTGGTGTAGTTGGGCGCGAAGCTCTGGTCGAGGACGCCGAGGCGCTTGCCGTAGCGGGTGACCTTGGCCCAGTCGCGCTCGACGTTCTTGAGGTCCTGCGAGAAGTAGGCGAAGGAGCGCTCGAAGATCTTGCGGTTGAGCTCGGTGCCCATGACGGGCTTGAAGTCGACGTACTCGGCGTACGCCCGCGCCGGCTCCGCCAGCACGAAGTCGGTCGCGCGCTTGACCGCCCGCATGAACGCGCGCACCTTGTCCGGATTCTCCGCCAGGAACTTCTCGTTTCCGATGTACAGGATCGTGCAGAAGCAGCAGCATCCTAGTTCCGCGAGCTCGTCGATGCGCAGCATCTGGACGTCGCTCTTGGGGCGGCCCTGGGCGGCGAGCCACTCCTCGAGCTCGACCATCTGGACGTTCTCGAGGCCGATGCCGGCGTCGATCTCGCCCTTGATGATAGCCTTGGAGACGTTCATGCCGCAGCGGACAGCAGTGTAGTCCGCCGGGGTCATGCCGTAGTGAGAGGTAAGCTCGTCAATCTGGATCTAGAGGACTGTTAGTAGAGCGCAAGGAGAGGAAGGGAAGAGTTACATGCCTTTCCGAATTCGCCAACGTAGCCAATTCGCTTCCCCTTAAGAGTCCTGAAGTCAGGGGTGATGCCACTCTCCTTGAGATATACGACGCCGGTGAAAGGCTCATCTAACAGTGAGCCGATGGAGAGCACTGGGAAGTTACGAGCTTTCGCCTAGATCATAACCCTTCTTAGTGAATGTTGACCAAAGCAGAGGTTTAATGATAGCTTACGGCAAGGGTATGGATCATGGCCTTGAAGCCGAGATCGACCTTTCCGGTGCCGATGATCTCGGTGACATCCTATGGCACATGAGAATCGTATCTAGAGTCATAATGCGGTATTTAAGACATACGCTTGGGTCGTTGGGCTCAAGAAGAGCGACCTTGATGCCTTCATCCTTAAAGTAGCCCTTCGCTTGAGCGAGATACAGGGGGGCGTGGTATGGCGTTGCGTGCCTGCTAACGTTAGTGAGTGCTCATATCTAGCGAGACACCGCCATGCTTGCCAGTTTGTCAAGAAGGTGATCTTGTCGGTAGACATGGTGGATCAAGCAAAACTGCGATAGTTAATACATCACTGCTCGGTAAAATAGGGGGAAGGGGGAAGCAGCATGTCCTTTCGCTGGAATTATCCAGATCAAGTTTGAACGGTGTAATCTCAGCCCTGATGCCTTTCACCTGTTAGACCTTCTCCTCCGCAGAGGGTAGTGGTCGTAAGGATCTAGAACATTGAGCACCCGCCATGCGTTTGACCAACGTTACCTTGATACTGAGATAGCTCCATGATGGCTGGTGCTCCCTAAGACCATACCAATGGAATGTGTCAAAGCAGTCAAATTATGTAGTCGAATATCGAGGCTAGCCTTGATGTAGATGAGTCGATGTGAGGAAAAAAGAAAGTGTCGTGGGAGCTTCGGAGGATGGGATCGTCTATTAAATAAATCGGACAAGAAGAGGGGTAGAGCGGGTAGCCGAGTGTGGGTCGATTATGCAGTCCGTCATCATCTTGATATATTGATCGCCGACACGTCGCCGGCACGTCTCTTCTCGAGTACAATTGACATTTAAAGCGGCTGTAGATTCTCTTGAGCCGAGTATCGACGATCGATGACATGCTTTGGCGAAAAGCATAAGGATTTCACCTGCCCATTTGAGTTGATCTTCACCAATGATAGGGGTCCTTAGGATTAGATAGGGGGAGATAGGAGGGAGACGTTTTAGTGTTGTAGTAGTAACCCACTAATAAGCGCTCCTATTTCCGGAGCTTTACTTGACGATACTCAGGGTGTGATGCATTCTCACATGATGTGACCTAAATATGGTATGCACACTGACATGCGCACTGCTTCATGCATATAAAGCTACCTATGTTACATGTAGATATAAGTGAGGAGAAAAGGGGCTGGCTGTCAGAGGATATATGCTACTATAACATCTCACTGATAAGTAGTGTGCCTCCACTTGGTTACACCATAGTTATCTCTAGGGTAAATAAAGTCTATAAGTAATAAATAAGAGATCTATTTAAACTAAAATGAATTAACATTAACCCTTTCTTTAACGAGTATTTCATTGCCAACTACCTACCACCTAGGTATAAATCTCACTCAACTTGATTCGAAGCTATATCATGGTGGTAAAAGACGAATATATCAGGAATCTAGTTGAAACTTATGAGATGAGAAGATATCTTTGGCTTTGAGTTTCTAAATTATTTTTGGTGCTGTGTGGTCTAAACCAACAAATCGCAATTTTAGGAACTCGGCTCGAGAGTCTGTGCTGACTCATCATAATAATTTGATGACATAATATTCTGTATGCCCTATAACTGCCCAATAACCTTCTATAATATAGGGACCTAAGTGCTGGAGGCCCGAGTGAATCACCTAGGCAATTAACAGGGAAAATCGTAGGTACGTAGAATTAGTATTTCCATATTTACATACATACCTCCTAGTCAAGCTGATTCCCTTTTATTTCCCAAGAAAATAACGGTCCTCAATCAGCCCAATCCAACAACATGAAGTGGCCCTGTGCGGTTCAGTCATGTGCTCAGCCGGCTTTGAGGCCGCTCGGGAGACTGTGCGAGCTTTGTCACCGACATTTCTGCACAAAACATGTCGAGTCAGCACTGCATACTTGTCCTACAAACGAGGTTCGAACGGAAAAAACAATACATGAACGATGCCAGAATGTCTAACATGGTTACAGGATATCATCGCGATATATGAGTCTGGGGACCAAGCTAAGCTCCAAGACCTAAATTCAGTCCGACGAAAGGCGGGCAAAGAGGTGATATCCAGATTGTTAGCAACTATTAATTGCGATGCCCTTCGCGCGCGTGCAGAGACTTTACGCAACGGGGTTAAATGCACTGTTAACCTTCCACCACCTGATCAAGCATACTTCAACTCCGAGGTCCACGGCGGGTGTAACTACCATGGCTCGATCGCGTTCGACGATGGAAAGACTTGGTTGGCAAGGTTCCGCCTGCCGAATCACAATGTACCCCCATTGCAGGAGAGGAACTTCGATAGGCGCAGCGAGTTTACGACGTATCGTTTCCTTGCTAAAACTGCCATTCCAGTCCCTGAGGTGTACGACTGTGCTGATGACGAGGATCCTATGAATCTTGTTGGCGCTGGGTATATTCTGCTTGAAAAGCTAGCGGGGAAGCCATTGGAATGGCATCAAGCAAGCGAGGTGCAGAAAGCAAAGTTCTCTCGTCAATTAGCAGACATCTATGCCAACCTAGAACAACATCCTCTCAATAGGCTAGGACGTCTACAACTTTCGTCCACGGGTCTACCAGAAGTCGGACCAGCCTTTTTCGACTACGATTCGGATGGAAAATTGATCCCATTCGGCCCATTCAGTCATTCCAACAAATACTATGAAGCCTTAATTCAACAGAAAATCCAGCTCGCCAAAACTAGGCAAGTCGCAACTTCTGCCCCTCTAGATCAATACCTCGTCTGTATGAGTCTCCTTAACTCTCTCCCACCGAATGAGTCGGGTCTCTTCTTCCTCCGTCATGTGGATTCAAGAGACGCGAATTTCTTAGTTGATGATGACTACAACATCACCGGCATCATCGACTGGGAACTGGCCATTTCTACTTCGAAGGGCTCGGCGTTCCAATCCCCTCTCTTGCTGTACAATCTCGGCGAGCTCTACGGTGAAGGTCTCTCAACGCCAAGCGAAGAGGAAAAGCGTCTTGCTAAGATCCTGCGAGAGGAGAAAGGGGCGGTCGAACTTTCTGCGTTAGCTGAGAAAAAGCTGCATTTTAGAGTTGAGCAAGTCATTGAGGCCGATCCTTGGGGACGGGAACAGTTCGAGAGTCTCTTTAGCGGGTGGTGGAAAGTCACCAATGGGGTGGAAACATTTGATTGGGATACGTGGTACAAGAATGCACTTGGCATGTACGGCGATGGAGGCTTCAAGAATCAGACATGAATGGTCACTGCTGGACATTGGTCCCAGCACGGCTTTCGGGGATACGGCTGTATGGACTATGGCGGAGGTAGCCTTCACCGACAAATGGACACCTTTCGTCCCCTCTGAGATTCTGGGGTGCTGGTGACAACACGCCCATACGTCAAAATGCGTGAAGAATTGCAAGCGGTTTTACTTGCCTCGTAGTAGGATATATACAAATGATGGCATGGCGAGAGCCATATCGTAGATAGTCCATTTCCTACCGGAATTACATATAAATCTTGTTCAGCCGATGAATGCAGTTCTCTACCAGATCCGACAATGTGGGTTCCGTTTCTGATACCTGCTCTTCCGGACTCTCTTCTCTCAACATTATGCCCAGATTTGCAGCAGCGTCTATTTCTTCCTGAGACAAGCGCCTGGCCGCCTTTTCCTCTTTGATTTGCTCCATACGGTCTTTCCAATAGCCTCCCATAAACTGTGAGAGTGATTGCTCCTCAGGATGGAAATGATCCTTAAATCCGGCCACCAAGTGCTCGAGCTCCTCTAGTAACTGTTCATCCTCATCGCGAATATGAGGAAAATCCTCACCATAATCGCTACGGGCGTTTGGGGGAAAATAGACTGTGGCGCAGCATGTGTGTAGGATCTCCAGGGCTTCAAACGTACAAGCACGTATTATCGTACCTGCAATAGTAGGCGATGTTGACGCGTGGGTATCAATGACTTTTATAAATTGCGACAGGTCATCGGGAATGGGCGGCGAATAGCGTCGCCTAGAGGCTAAAAACACCTTCAGAGGGCTACATCCACCCTCTGAATCAGAGCAGCCGCAATCGCAGCCATCACCTATGTCCAAGCCACATAGTTTAAGTACAAGTCGATCTCTTAAATCTTCCGATTCACTGTATCTTTCGACTCGAGACATTATAAAATGGGCAACTGTCCAAAGCGGGATTTTCTCAGAATAAGCCAGGTTCGGAGCTGATGGCATTAGGTTGGTGATGCTCGCCCCATGATCAAGGAACCACTCGCAGCAATACAAAGGAAGGCTTTTCCTCATGACGGGTGTTTCTGACTGATAGAACACATCGATGTCTCTGAATCCTAATCTAAAGGCGATCTCCATGCTAGAAACACGGCGTAGGACATGATAGATTGAGCTTGATTCGAACCCATATGATAGTGGCGAAAGACGAATACTTCGGGGATCCAGTTGCAACTCTTGAGATGGGAAGATACCTCTGGCCTCGAGTTTCCGAATTACCTTTGGTGCTGAGTGGTCTAAAACCGATGAGTTGCAAAAACTGATATCGGACATTTCAGTCTCACAAAGCTCGTGCCGCGCTATTTCCATTAGTCGCACCCGCCATGATTTAATATGACTTAGGAAAGCGTAAGTAGCATGAGGGCTTCCTATATCGCTATAGAATTCAAACCTAGCATCAGCACGGCACCCATGCTCTAGTAGAACCTTTACTGATTCAGCGCAAGGGCAGGTATTGCATAATGTGTCGCTTTGCTCCTCGCAAGCCTCGTCACGACTCCCGCACAACGCAAAATATAATGGTGCGCGTCTGCTACATTTCATATTCAAGTCGACGTTTGGACAGAAATGAAAGAGTAATTCAAGTCCCCTCGGCCAGAAAACCGCAAGGTGAACCGCCGAAATGCCATTCCACATCAAAGAGTCCGATGATGTTGGGTGGGATCGGAGGGCACGTTCTACCATAAGCTCATTTTTTCTTAGGAGAGCTATACAAAGGGGATCGTCAAGACCAAATGCTAGTAGAGACTTAGTACGTGCATATTATCTGTTTAACAGAATTGGTATGCTCACCCTCTTGAATGCATTCAACTTCAGCCAGGCACTTTCGGGCGGTTGGATTGCAAAATATATACCAGTTTACCGCTATAGTATAGTATTCAGGCCGACTCTGAAAAACTAATGTAGCTATCTTCTTGTCGTATACTGGTCCCCTTTTTGCCGTTATGTCTCGTTGAAAACGGATGACGTCTACTAGAGGAGACCTGAAAAAATTAGTCATTCTGGCCTGTAAGTTTATACCGATTTCTCTTACATACTTGTACCGTATATGCAACGAGTTGCTCATGCTGGGGATACCAAGTTCTAGTAGGCCCAGTAATAGGGCCTCAATCACCGGGATGTCGCTTGGTACTCTCAATGGCTCCCCCTGAAAGATATCCTATTCGCTACCATTAATATCGTGCAAGCATGTAAATATTGTCATAATACTTACATTGTGAACGAATGATTCAATTAGTGTCCACCCGTATTGATTAATATCGGTTGGTAATGACGATCTGTTAGTAAAAACGCGTTGCAATTTTGATATTGCAACGCGAATGATCTGTTGGCACGCCTGTGTAATTGCATTGTCCATAATTTGGTCTCTCAGAAGATAATTAATATGAATAATACCAAATGACATAGTCTTTACAATGCGGAATGCAGGAGATCGTTTGCTATCTACCATTGCATAGTATCGAAATGTTGGGCTGATGCTGGCACCACCGGCACCATTACACCTAGTTAGACTGGCACAAACCGCGATGTTGAGTAATCGATGCAATCCTGTAAATATAATACCGACCGTGCGTTCGCGATTGTCTTCGGTGTTTCCGTACATGGAGCATCCAGGCTCGTGATGGAAAGCAACAATCGACTCGTTGAAACGCGTGAAGGAGAGCCAGCTGGACGACTGTCGACTTATGCGACGACGGTATCGACATCCACAACTACCAGTTTTCGCACCAAGTTGGTATTTCTTTCTAGATTGACTGGATTGTAGTGCGTTGTCCGTTGATATATTGGATGAGGCATGTCTAATTGTGGTAATGTCATCTTGCCAGCTCTTGAGGACATCAGGTTTTGACATCAGCATTTGAAAGAGCCTTTCTCCAGGCGAGTTTTCGTTGGCGGAGATGATGGCATGTTTCAACTCATTCAGCCTTTCCTCATGAGTTATTGAATTTAGTTGCTGTAGCCGATAACCCGAGGATATATCGCGTAGAATATCTATGCTGGCAGAGGTGTTGACCTGGATTTGGTTGATCTGCGGCACTGAGGACCGGATCTCGGTGGCTACAAGCGATAGCCCGTGTAGATCTCGAGATATCTCCGTGATGGCAGTTTGATTGCTGCCCACACATGCTTCTAGAGCAGCTCCTCTCGATTGAATCTCGTCAACTTTGGCTTGGATGGTTGCTATATCAACCACTGCCGCTCGGATAGAGTCACCAAGGTCTTTTAGATGGTCCTGATTAGTCGACTGAATATGCCTTTATATTTTATTAGTACCAAATTGTAAAAAAAGATGCAAATAGACGAAGGTAGGTGAGAACTGGCGACATACAACTCGAGCGCCTGAAGCGCAACCGTGATCAGACTATTGATCCGATCAAGATTGGAAGCTAATCTCTCTAATTCAGGACGAGCTAAAGGGAATTCCAAGCTTCTCATCGTCTCTTTGAGTTTCCCTTTTAGGTCGTTGGTAGCAGGTCTATTATACTTCTGAAGCTCCGTATCTAGGGATTTTATTTGAACCTCGCAGTCTTGCAGACACAGCACTACAGTCTGGCTCGGTGTATAATGGCCATTTCTCAAGGCTGGAATGACAGATTCGACCACGCTTATTAGTCTTCGTAACTTGTCGAGATTTGCCAAAGCCTTGCGAACGTATTCGTTGCGACCTCTGTAGTCATCAAGGTAACCCTTTAAGCCGCTGTACACTTGAAGACATAGTGATACTATGCCGACTGCAGTACCTGTGATACCGACGGGATCGGCCATCCTGTAATGTATTATGTCGCTGCGTGTATCATGAAAGGTATGGATACCACATTGCAGCGCGCCGAACGAAAGAAAGATGGTGGTTTTTGGGGAGCGGGGTTTCAAGAAGCTGGGTAGAAGTCCAGTTTGATCAGGCAGATTACCTCGGGGCTGAAGGGGGTCGGCGTTTCGGTCTCGGCCTCTAGCCTGCAGAAGGATGTGTATTGTAACTGGTCGCCACTCAACCATCAAGTGGCTATGCTGTCCTACTTGAAGCTCTGGATAGGTACATGTACTTCCGCCGTGGTAGGCTGTGACAATTTCAAGGAGAACCTCCATCACCTTCATTTTCCAAACTAAATATGATCTGCAAGCCATCGCAATGCCTCCCCATCGCCCAGCCTCAAAGCGAGGGAACACATACACAACTCAATAGGCCGACCACGGATGCGCCCCAAGCCGAGCTCGTGGCGCAGTTCCTCCTTTGAGACGGCGTGCAGTTGCTCAACCTTGTTTCCTAACACCACGATCGGAATTTTCCGCATCTCCTTCGTGGCCAGCAGAGCATCGAGCTGGGGCTTTACCTCGACAAACCGCTTTTTATCCGCTGCGTCGACGAGGAGGATGACTCCGGCAACGTCCTGGAGATGGTCGCTCCAGACATGTCGGCCTTGCCGGTAGCCACCGAAATTAACTGCCACAAATCTGACACTCTGGATCACTAGCTCTTCGGATGTGGGATGTATGGTAGGTTGGAGGCCTCCCGGCCTACGGTGAGCCATTTGCATTAGTAATGTCGACTTTCCAGCCTTGTTTAGTCCGAGGATGAGGATCTTGGTCTGCTTCTTAAGTAGACCGAAAAATCCCATGAAGCTGTAGACCCAGTCGAGAATCCCCCCCATCTTGCCAGTTGATATTAGGGTGTCTGTTTATTGTTCAAATTAGGGATGATGAGATAGTAGTCGGTACTAGACAAGAGTAATAGCCGCCAAGAAACTGTCTCCTTTTCTAGGAAATGGCGGGGATGCATCTCACATGTGCTTTATATATAATTAATTAGGTAGATGTGTAATTGAAAGTCCTGGTGTGAACTTTGTGAAGAGATCTAGACTTTTCCTGTGGCAGCGGTACAAACTTTGAGCACCCATGGTAGAATGGGCGATAGCCTTGAAACGTGCTCTCTCAATCTTTTCTACGGGAGCTCACCGGCCTAAATTGGGAAAGCTTTTATCGCTGATACCTAATGACCTAGTGTGACGGATATGAAACGATAACTTTAGAGTACGAAGCAAGTTAATTTGGTATATAAATTTAGTATATAACAGGAGACCCGGCGGTCGTCTGGCCTTCTTTTCCCTCCATGCTACGAACAACCTCAAAGGCTGAGTCGCAAGCTGGAAATCCGTGTAGATTCTTATATACGAACGAACATGGATCTCGACTTGCTTGCGGCCTGTGAAGGTCTAGCCGCCAACGTATACGACGAAGATGACAGCGATCTGGCAGCCGACGTGGTCCGCTGGAAGAACTTGTTCGGGCTCACCGCAGCCGAAGCGGAGAGGGAGATTCGCGAGTGGAGATCGAGTATTGGTCGCAAATCCCTTTGTTCGGATGCCTGGGAGTTAATTAAGGATAGCCTAAAGGGGTTCGACAAGGAGTCTTACGAATACGCACTCGCGACGCAGCGCTTGCCAACCACTCCACGAAGTCCCCGGGGCGATGCGCGCATGAATCCAAAGTCGAGGTTTCTGCTTAAGCTAGAGGGGCTATTGCCAGATGTTAAGGCCGCCCAAGAAATCGGAAATCTGGATAGTGCGCCTACTAAGTATCAGGGCGCCGATGATGGCGGCGAGGACGTGGAATTCTGTATAATCAATGCAACCGCAAAACAAGTCATCGAAAAACGCTTGCGAGACCAGGGCACAGACTTTCGGCCAACCTTCATTCGGATTTCCGACGCAGAAAAGGACCTTTCCCCGATTTGCCGCCATCCAACCCTCGGTATCGACTCGACGATGCCTCAGCACCGGTTGCAAAACGAAACGGCAGCAACACCGACACAGAATGAATACCCCGTTTGGTATTTCTTCTATGGCACGTTAGCCGACAAGGACGTTCTGGCTCGGGTTTTGCAACGAGACGAGATTTCCACAGCCGACCTACTGCCAGCGCAAGTCCGAGGCGGCAGACTCACAACTTGGGCGGGAAAATACCGCGCCATGATTCACGCGGACCTGAAAGCGCCGCCTGTGACAGGGTCTGCGTATCTTGTCAAGAGTCGCGAGGAGGAGGATGCGCTACGATTTTACGAAACGGAGCGGTACGCTGTAGTGCGGTGTCGTATCCAAATTGTTGGAGAGTCCGGCAGGTCTGAAGGAATGGATGGACTTACCTTCTTATTCCTGGGATAGGTTGAAGTAGGGTTGACCCTGCACATCATGGCCAAAGAGGTTCGCGAGGTGTTAAGGTGTGCCTTCCACCTTCCACCTTCCACCAGGCAAATACATGTTAACGCATTCGCCTACAAATCCCGCCACAAACGCCACGCCAACGATCCAAAACTGCTTGTGAAACCATCTTTCCGGCCGCTTCAGATCGACCGACCCGATCCCGGCTGAGTACCCACACAGTGCCAATAGGCCAACTTGCGCGACCGACAACGCTCTCGCTAGCGCCTTGGTGCTATCTCGACTCCCGACTTCGCGTCGTCCGCCACGTCCGCCATGTCCTAGTGTGCGCAGACAGTGTCGCAAGTCACCGTTCACAGCAGCATCTCCACCGAACAGCGCGAGCGGTCGAAACCCGCGCCCGCTTTCCTCCGTTCCCTCCCCTTCGTTCCCTCCCTCCCTCCCCGTTGCCCGGTCCCGTCTACGTCTGCGTCCGCACCGACGTCGCCGAACCCGACACGCCGAGCTCCACCCGCGATAAGCTGCAGCTCTCGAAGTTGATCCCCAATGGTAGACCCACCTAGGTAGATAACGAGGATGGAAAGGAAGCTCCCCCTCCTTCATGTGCCAATCCCGAGGCGTTAAAAGCCGATAGAACAGTTGCGATATATCGCTTTTACCTAGGAGAACTTCTATCACAGGTCTGATAACCGAGCAATGACAATCATCTCCCCCAACGTCAATTGCTGTATAGCAATAGCAGATAGTTTCGCATAATGATATATATTAAACTTGACTTCTAAAACTACTCCTCGTATATATGCGAGGCGGGAGAACAGAAACCAAGTGCAAATGCGGCGAAGTGATGGTGAACCCGAAGCTAGGAGTCCTACATATTCGTACGATATCTGTGCTATTCTAGAGTTAGCTATGCCGTCGCTACCTCCAGGGGTGCTCATGCAGAGTTTCGAGTTGCAAGATACCCAGACATACCCTTCCGCAAGAAGTAGGCAGAGATTGATTGAATCTTCATGCTGTTGGTTTTACCCGCTGCTTACCCGCCTTCTTGCTTCGCCCCATTACCTTTCTGGTATCTCCAGGTACAGGTGATTTATTCCATCTCATAAAATTGTAGTAACGAGCAGCAATCCCGCCATAGTTTGCCATATTCGCATCATTCCAGTCTTTCCAGTTGGAATCCACTATAACATCGCCTTGCGCAGAATGGAAAGTCACAGACTCCTTCGCCTCTATATCTTCTTGTCTGAGCGTGCTAGGGCCTATTTGAGGAATTGTCCGCCTGTACTTAGGCTCCCCAGGCACAGAAAAGTGCATCAGCTGGCATCCCTTGCGCACATCATCGAGATAGTAACTCGTGATCTTGTTGTCTCGCCTTGCTAGGTACTGAATGATCCGAGCGTAATCTCCAGAGGTCAAGCTGATGAATTCTAGACCCACTGCTGTAGGACAAACGACCCGGAGAAAGTGCAGTAGATCCGACTCGGATATGAAAAGGCCGCGTAGAGTGCAGTTCTTGAGACTCGTAGCTATGAGCGGTGGCGCGCTGTGGAAGGTTGGTGGCACTCGACCGGGCGCCAAAAGAACGAGACCATTATTATGGTCGTCACGCTTGGGTATGTTGTACCAGTGGAAGTCGAGATCCTCTAATTCTGGCATGAAGTGCAGCCCGTGCATTAGGACCTGTAGGACCCGACGAATACATCGACGTTGGAGACCATCTCTGCCCAACAACCCGGGATGCATGCCCGTCACGTCTCCTGGCAGAGGAACCCCCTCGCTATTGGGGTCAAGCGACAAGGATATTGACAGGCGTTTCAGAGATCTGAAGATCCCTACCTGCTGGCTTGCAAATTCGTGGGCGAATTGAGTGAAGGTGTCGTATCTCAAACTGCATGCGTTGAGGCCGCTGAAGATGTCCAGGTGGTCGCGAACGGGCATTTGGGTCTGCTTTAGGGCTTCCATGGCCATGATGAAGGTGCGCATCGCCACGTCCCAGATGGTTTTGTAGGAACGGTATTCGAGTGGTACATAAATCGTGCCCATTATATCCTGGCCAGGGATAATGCGAAGAGACAGCGAGGAGAGTCCATACCCATCCGGAGAATATCGTTGCAGGCAGCTGAATGCTTTCACCAAGTAGGGAAGAAGATATGAATCCTGATAAGTCTTGCGGCGCTCCTTCGCGCGTCTGTACTTCCGTTTGCTGTACGCATAGCCTTGAATGGTGAGGTGCTTAAGACGGCGTGCGAGTGTGCTGGTAGTAGCCTGGTAGATGAATTCGAATAGGCAGTCGGGCGTGAGTTCGATGGTTTTACACTCGAAATACTTGGCAAAGTGGTAAGAAGCCTTGCCGCATATGTTGCGGTTTGCCAGTCGAAGAGAGCCGATGTCCTTGGGTTCCAAATATTTGACGGTTTCGTTGATCAACTCGGCCGGGAGAGATTCGAGTTTTGGGTGCGCGGTGGCCTCGTAGGTTGGCCAGGCGTCTGCCATTGTTCGCAGCGATGCGACGGAAAAGCGCAAAAAGCGAGGGTACTGAGTAAAAGTTGCTGTTTGCTAAAAGCGCGAGGGTCATACTTATGCGTTGGGTTGATGTGACGAGAAGACGGGGAAGAGGGAAAGATGGTGAAGGATTGATTATGGGCAAAAACGTTGACGACGGAAAATCTAGCGAGGATTTGTGCCTGCCTCTTGAGAATGGCAAGTGCGAACTACCTAGGTACCTAGACACCCAAGGTCTGCCTGAGGCAAGAGCGAAGTAGACGAGGGTACCGGGGCAACAACGACCACCCCAGTACAAGGCGATTCGATCGTCCATATAAAACGGCCAAATTTCAAACAGATCACAGAGGGATGGTACATAATCCATGCAATTGTAGAATTAGCAACTGAGGAGCAACTTAGGTAGGATATTGTACTAAATGTACCTAGGTATTCAAATATCTCCGGCCTAACTTGGGCCAATTTACAACATTTAATTACCTAGGTGCATTTATTTGGTGTATGCTACGTGTGGGAGTAGGTGGGAGTTGGTTAACAGCATCTACATGTTCCATAATAGAAAAGCACCCCCATTCAAGAAAGTGACTTCACTGGGCTGCACTACCGATGAAGGTTATCCTAACATTGCGGTTTCTAAAGCACATAATTAAAAATAAAGGCAATATTTAAAATAAAATATTATTTAATATAATCTTCTTATGGTTCGTAATTAGGCCAAAGACACGCGTTCTAGTAGTTCTTTATCCTTGCGGCTTTAAAATAAATAAAGCTTAACTTCTTCCTATTGACTAGATTGATGCGTGAGTATCGCTAAATCGTGGTGTTTACTTTAACTATTAACTTACTAAATTTTACGAAAGATATAACCATTACTTAGAAATTTCGAGGCTATTATAGAGCCAACGGTCTTAACGATCCCAGCCACATCTTAGCCCAGGATGACCAGGTAGGTAATGAAAGGCAACGACTGGTCCTAAATACATGGCGTCGACAGGGTTCATCGCCCATAAGCGAACCTTGATTAGAACCTGGCGGTCTTCAAGCTGCGCAAGGGTCGGGCTCTCGCGGATAACGCCTGGCACATCAGGTTTTGTCTTGCCAAACAGAGCGATTGGTAGACATCTTAAATGTGTAATCTTGAAGGCTAGATGCAGGTTAGCAGGGAGATACGTACAGACTCAATGTTACTGAGCCAAAGTTGTCAGCCTAAGGGTCAGATGGAGAGGTAAGCAAAAGCGCGTCCTAGTTCCACCATATTTCTATCCTTTTATAGTGGTAAAAGTTGACTGTTTAACTATTTTATGTTAAATTTCATGTATAAGGCGGAGATAACTAGGTAGTTATGAGCCCCTAAGTGAGGACGCCGGGATTAGGAACGAACTTAAGACGGAATTTCATTGCAAGCTAGCTTTTCATATAAAACATAATAATAATTAAAAAACTAAGGTACAATTATATTTGTTTAGTTTAAAGTTTATTTAGTTAACATTTTAAGATACTTATTACTCAGTGTTGTAGGAAATGCTGTGCTGCGGCTTATGTAATAGGGGGAGGTATGTAATGACCTTAAGGTACCTAGGTAGCTATCAGCATTTTCTACACCAAGGCTACGATAATTATGTAATATCTTATTGAGCTCAAGATTATCAGGAAAACATAACATAGTTGCAGCTCATAGTCTCCGTTCAGCACGGAATTAAGATTATCATTTCGACCAACTTCAGCAGATTTCAGGCTCCCTACGAGCCCGCCAAGAAGCTTTTAGGGGTACTTATTGACTCAGGGGGGAGCTACCAGAAATCATCCCTAGACTTAAGGGCTGCACCTACGTATCATTGTCAACATGGAATATATATACTGCTTGTCATATTCTGCCGTATTTGTTCCAATATCCCTTCCACCTTAACCCATTCTCAGGGGAGTGAGCTGCCAGGTTTTTCCGGACCCATGTTGCGCAGCCATGTTACGCAGCCATCTGCAAGATCAAAAGTTCCGCCTTGCTTCCTTCTTAGCTCGTTTAATATCCTTCTTGGCCCGTTCGATATCCTTTGTAGCCTAGGGTAACAATGTTAGTATAAGTGGAGGTGAGGAAGTAGTGTCGTACGGTGTGGGTAGAGAACTAGATCTCATGTCAGACATATAATCTACACCTTTAGGATGTATATTTCATTACTTACCAGATTGAATGGTAGTATACTGAGGCCAGCGAACTTCCCTCTATGTTTGTAATAGCCACCCCTGAGTTCGGAGCACGGATATTCTTTCTTCAAGGTCTCGTACACCGTGAAAGCAAACCAGAAGCAATTTGAATCCGTGACAGAGTATTTTGGTACTGAATTGCTCGAGTCGACTAATACCCGGCGAAGTTTCGATAAGGGGAGCATTTGCTGAGTAAAATCAAGATGACACAAGAAATCCGAGCCTGAGTAGCCGATTGCTTTCCAGCGAGCCAAAGCAGATGAGCTGGCTAGCACTGATACACCTCCACGGGTAGTATCACTGAAGTACCCTCGCATCAATCTCTGAATCCACCACTTAGCTAGCCGAGGATGCTGTATCCATTTCCAGCCGACCGTAACCTCATCCTTGTCTGCCATCCGCTCGATGAAAATATGCTTCGGCTCCTGGGATGGACTGCTTATCTGGTTGACGGTGCACTTGAGGAACTCGTGTTGGACAGCGGAAAAATGGAAGTTCTTCCTGTGTTCGAGCTTGGTGACAGCCCAGTCGGAAAGTCTATCTTCGTGGTGAGACACTGCATTGCTCCAGTCAGCCAACGGTCCGGTAATCATCTCGTCATAAAACACGCAAGAGTAGGGCTCCCTAGGCCAAAGTAGGGGTGCATTATTTTCGGGATTCTCAAGACTCAAAACTGCCATAGGTAGCAAAGCCATCACTTCGTCGTCGTTATACCCCACCGATCTGTTGTCTTTCTTCTCAAGAAAAGTTGAACTTTTCGAGTCGTGCTTCTTCTCGCAACCCAAGACCTAGATTCAGCAATGCTACCTAATGCTTCTCCATTACACATCTTTAATCTTACATACAACGTGCCATTTCTTTTGTATGCACCATCTACCAATAGTCCAGATACCCGCAATATGATGTCCAATAGAATCATTACTGCGCCTCGTGATTAGCTAATTCTAGGACAACCGTATCGGAAATTGAGTCGTTGACCACGTCAGTGATGATACCACATTGGGGGCGGAGAAAAAGGGGGTGGCCAATGATTAAATCTGCAAAACGTATTCATACCACGAGCAGACCTTGAGTGAGGCTGTAGGTAGGAAAACAATTTTCCGCTTCGTCTAAGAAATGCTGGCTCCAATTGATATTCGGTGAGCGGAATAGGCTATCATCTGCCTACGGGGATTCCAATGAAGTATGCCAGAAGGTTACTGATCGGTTAGGCCGCTATCGCATGCTTGTAATTTCTTAAGATTATCGATGTCCTTCTGATTATCACTTACATATCTATGTAGTATGTTACCTAGTAGGCAGGTAGGTATGCTCTCGAAGGGTTGGTTCGTATTGACGTTGATACCAATGATACGATTACTCACGCCGAAGTCCTAGAATAAGCTTAGGTCGACATGTAATAAAAGGCTTAATAGGGAGCCATCGCTCGGCTACGGTAAATCTGACAGCGGCTACCCTCACCGATCTGACTGCATACTGCAGCATAATGATGATACGGTAGCATTGCATGTGCTGGTGCCTAACCCACCGAGAACAGAGGAGGCTGGAACTCCTCGGCATACTAATGCAGTAACTGGGTACCTAGTTAAGCCTGCAGTAGAACGTTGAGAATAGTTGGCTGCCTCATTACTAGACAGAGTTGGCATGGAAATCCTGTCTTTGTATCAACAAGAAAGACTAGGATAGGTTAAGATTTCAGAAATCAATTGCTATTCAATAAAGCAGTCCCCCAGATGAAAGATCCTTGTTATTATTATTACTCTTACCCCTGAATTATACTTAATTGAGCAGGATATTCTACCTAGGGAGGCTCTCTTCCTAACTAAGAGGCCTGTTTGTATGGCTCACTGGTACTGAACTACGAATTAGCAAGACCAAGCAGACGTAAGGAAGTCGGGCAAGCTGACGAAACAGCTACGAAGCTTCTTAACGCCGGGTTACGACAGCTAAGGGAATATTTAGAAACGAAAGCGGAGAATGCGAGACGTAACGTTAAAGATTTTGCCACATACTGCGGGATAATTATTGGATGAGAGCAAATTATCTTTTCGTGTCTATGACACGGTGTATCCATTCTGATACCTTACGGATCTGCAATATCGTAGTGTTTCCGACCTACTTCCAAGTCCACGAGATACCCCTGTGGATTTCTAACATTATGCAGGGGAAGTATATTCATGGCTGCATATCTTAAAGCAAGACAGTAGTTGCGTCGACATTTGCTATGGAAAGACTACAAGAGAGCCAATGAATTCTAGATCTTACAGTCACTGGACTGGTCATAGTTGGGAACAAGAAAATAATACGTCATGATGCATGTATGTATGTATGTAGAAGCAAGGGCAGGGCTATTAATACCTCCGTAGGGTATCACTCAGATCTACCGGCACGGACCGATCATTGACCCCGGTGATATAAGGACCTCAACAGGTCCGTCAGCCTGGCGCAATCAAGGTCTAGAACTAGGACTAGCTTGTACACAGCAGTGCGGTACCCAAAGATTATGGGCGCTTAAACTAATCCACGTCACCCAAAGAATCATCCAAGCGATTAGGGGCCAAGCTAGCACTCATATGTCATTGGTCGATCACGGCCAGTACTTACTAGGCATATGTAATGATGCTGTTCCGTTACGAGGAGTAGTTTTATGGCAGGTATCAAGAAGAAATGATATAATATTGCGTAAGGGGTACCTAGGCAGATACAAATAATTCCAATATCTCGCCCGTTCACCTTTTAATAACAGCTTCGTATCTATTGCCATTATAGCATAGTCACCGTTTAGAAACAACGCCAAATTTCCATACGTCTAGTGCCTTGAAAGTCGAATTTTCACGATGGGGTCGAAGTACGACGAAGGTCTCGCTCCCCAAGCACCAAGCTAACTGGTATCACAGCAACATGAAGAAGATTTGGGGCTTCTTAGGGATACACTTCGGATATACCTGGGTGAATGCCTATGCTACTCTGGACGTACTTAGTAGACACGAAAACGGCGACAATAGAGAAGCCAGAGCAAAGACGTGGATCAAGAATAAGACGAAAGAATTGAACTTTCTTGCATTGATTGTAAGATTCGATTCCCCTCTAATATTTCTTTTAACGGGATACTTACTATATGCTCCTATATATAGGGCACATTCATTGCTTCGATCGTCGTGTCTAGTTTCTCCTGGCCTCACGTAGCCAGAACCCACTGGGTAGTGGAGGCCTTATGGTACAACTCGCTCACAATGGCCATTATCTCTGCCGTCATGGCATTCCAACAATCGTCTAGTCTTGGGTGTGCGCTCGCAAAGGTCGAAACTGGGCACAGTCTATTGCCCGTGTTACTTCGACGCGGTCAGGGGAAACCATCCCACAAAGCTGTATTTGTGCTTCAAGCACCTGTCCAATTGCTCAGCTATAGCGTTATGGCGTACCTTATCGGGCTTTTAGTGTTAGTCTTTTATCCTGTTCCTAAGGATTTCCATCCTCACAGGTATTCAATCAATGTAAGTCAAAGAGTCGCGATTTAAGAGTCGATTGCTAATAGTTACCTCCTTTGATAGATAGCAATATTTTATGGGAGTTTCATCCCCTGCTATATCATATTCTACTTTGTCACATCATCGCTTTCGCGTCATGTCCTCGAGAAAGTCCAACAAATCGAGGACAGTGTTTAATTTGAGCGGTTATACATTATTTTATCAATTTACTTACCTTTTATTGAGAAGTAATTGATCTCCGTCACAGTTCGTTGTGCCAACACGTTATGAGCCAGGATTTTACAAATTTGGGTTGTCTCCCTGTTATACAGTTGAGTACAGTGTTATTAGTACGGAATGTATTTTTCGTCACAATATCCGTGATCATCTTATACCCCATTCTGGATTTCCCATAGTGGAGCCAGCTAGCTAGGGCGGAGTTATCTAGTTCTGTGGCGTGTTTCGCAACATAATGCGGCACGATGCGATAGGTTCCTCCAACAACAATGCCTGTCGATGGAGATAGGACCAGCCAGCCATGGCATGATGAAGTTGCGCGGTGGCGGAGAGGAAAAAGGGGCGGTGTGCAAGTCATCCAAGGTGTATAAATAGGCGAAGCAGGGCTATTGATCGATTCGTAAGGGCATACAACTCCAACGGAAAATACCTAGCGACCAGATAAAAATACCCAAGATCACAACTCAAACTCCAAACTTCTTGACAGCCAAAATGTCGCCGCCGTCCCGAGAGCAGCTCCTCAAGACCGCCAAAATCTTCCTGCAGGGCTTCAATGAGTTTACGCCCGAAGCAGTAACGCGGCTTGGCAGTCCCAACTGCACCTATCGCATGGGACCCGAGTGTTTGAAGCAAGCTCCGAAGAGCAACGATGAGATCAAAACCTTCGTTAAAGCCCTACAGACCATCACACCGACGTTTGAACTCAAATTAGTCGAGGGGGAGGAAATAATGGTGGACGTGGAAGCAAGGAAGATTGCGATGCACCTGAGATCACACTCCCCGACGGTTGCCGGATTGTACCAGAACGAATACATCTTCATCGTGACGCTGAGTGAAGATGGGACCATGGTGGACGATGTGCTGGAATTTACGGACAGCTTACACTCGGCGGAGATGTTACCGAAGATGGCCAAGGCAGCCGAGGAGGCAGCTAAGAAATGAAAGCAGAAGTAGCTTGCACATCTCCATTGTTCATTTCAAGCACACTCGGCGGCAAGGCTCCCCGTCAAGGATTTCGTATCTTGAAGGCATGTGGAACACCGACTGAACATATTGGCGGATATGATAGAGTGAAGGCTTGATGATGTGTTTGGTGGAAGAATGAGGGGGTATATGATGAATGACTAGGAGAAAGGAGCTACCTTCGCCATGTTTCAGGTACCTTCTAATGGAAATATTTAAGAAGCCTGTCGCGCTGCATCGTGATTTCCAACAGGCTTATAACTAGGCCAAAGATGACCAGGAGAATTCCTTCGCTTCATCTATACATTCCATTACTACTAAGGTTATAGCACATGACGATGCATGGTGAAGAGTGGTTGTGAAAATAATTTCAACATGCAAAGAAACCATAGATTTTTCCAAGCTAGATCGTCCCCCTTTTCGCTCGGATTCAGGAGCAGTTTCATTACCAACATCAATGCAGCCATGCTCGCCACAACACACTTCCTCCACAAGGCCTCCCAAAACCAGCAAGATACTATAGTGAATTCCCCCACCTCAGGAACAGCCAGTATTCTAGCATTTATATCCCGGATTATAAGTAGTATGGTCTTTCGGCGGGTTGCTCGGTCTACTTCCACGTCCCTGAAATCTTGAATGTGACTAGTAGCGGCGATAGCACCTGCGATGGCCAATATCTAAGTCAGCTATTTGCTTTGACTGACGAGCATAAAACGACCCGTAGCCACTTCGAGTGACCTAGCTAGAAAGTATGGAGTACCAAGTCCGTGGAGGAAGTTCTTGAGAAGAGGATTACTGCTTCCACCCTATTCGTTTTACCACAGGCGAAAGACCATCTCGAGTAAGCAAGGCACTAGTCCTCCGAAGCTGATCGCTATGATCAACGTAGTTGGATACATGCAGTGGATGATAGTTGTGGCCTGTTCGAATGTAATTCGGCCCAAGGGAAGGGGCTTCCAGGGTTTTTTCAAGGCTCTTCTGCAATGCCTCGCCATTACGAAGGTTGAAGAGGAAGAGATTACTCCAAGATCAGAGCACTTGGGACGGAACGGTGGTGACTATCTGAGCATATGATAGCCTTGGATCCATCGCAAGTAAAGGAGCGATAGAGGTGTTTAGTGTGGCAGATAAAACACCTACTAGAGTAACATTCTTGAGATAAAGAGCCATACTTTGTACCGAGGTAAGCATAGCAGAAATGAAGACGGACGCGGGTCTATGGTGTCGGGGATAGAATTGGAACGCTTCAGGATAGGATGGGACGAAATAGACATTTTGGAATAGAAACAGGTTATAAGTAGTCATATGACAACGTGATGAAGGATAATACTTGTGCAGTAGATATGTAGTCGCGTGTCTACAGTATAGAGTTAGATTATATAGAATGAGTGACTATTGGACTATGTCCCCAAGTGGCTGGAGTCAGCTTTGCCCCTTTTTCTCTCTCCTTTTTGGTTGGGAGGGGGGCGTTCGTTACTTGATACGAGAGGCCTTCTAAGTTCAAGCCGCCTTATCCTGCGATATAATGGTAGCTGATTGCTCCGCTAGAGCATAAACAGCAGCCTGGATATGTGCTCCGATGGAAATGGGAAGCACAGAAGCGTCCACAACACGCAGATTCTGCACTCCTTTCACCCGTAGATCTGTATCTACCACTGTTCCCATCGCGCAAGTACCGCAACCATGGAAGGTAGACCTGCATCCGGTGAACATATTAGTAGATGTACCACCTAAAAATGAAATATAGCATCAACTTACATGCCGTGAGCTTTGACCCTGCTATCAAGGTACTCGTCACTTGCGTCGACGGACAGGGGAGCGAAGCCGGGGAAAGGCGTCTCGCACTCAACGATATCACGTCCCAAAACAGTATTTCCTGTCATGAAAGACGTAATTTTGCGCAGGGAATGGCGCCAAACGGACTTATCAACCTCGGTGGCGAAGTAGTTAGGGTCGATAACCGGATTGTCGGCTGGGCTTTTGGATACGATGGTGACAGCCCCGCGCGATGTAGGCTTGAGTCCCATCTGTGCAGTGCTGATATGTGTACCATCAGTTCCAACAGGTGGAATAGCTAGATACATGACGATGTTCTCCATCATCGCCCATTCTCTCCTAAGAAGGTAGTGGTTCGGATCCACCTTGCCTTCATCTTTGGCAATGGCGGCTTCCAGGTCGGGGCGAGGCACTTCCGTAAAGGCAATGTAACTCAATGGCGTGCCTGTCGCAAAGCGAGGTTCAGCAAAAATGGCATTACTTGAGCCGAGAGCATACCCTTTGGATGGGTTCTTCAATTTCCAGTTGAGATATACCATAATATGGTCATTGAGGTTCTGTCCTACGCCGGGGATATCGACCTTCACTTCGATACCGTGTTTCTCTAGAACTTCCTTAGGTCCTATCCCCGAGAGCATGAGCAACTGGGGGGTTCGGTATGCACCCGTGGAGGCGATGACTTGGTCTGAATGGATCTCTGTACCGTCAGCCAAACGAACTCCGGTGGCTTTATTGTTCTTGTCCACGAGAATAGATGCGACCATCGTGTCAGTCAGCACAGTAACACCATCTAAAGAGTATGCAAAAGGTGCAATCTGCCGTGCACCTTGTGCGCGGTTCTCATTGAGTTCGCCGAACCCAATATTCGCCCCAGCATTGAAGTCGTTGCCAGGAAGCTTGTGCACACCAAATTCTTCCCATGCTTGCTCTATGGTGTTGGCAAGAGGGTAGATCCGGCCCACCGAAATAGGGGATTCGATTTGAAGCTTGCCATCAATGCCATGGCTTTCGGGATTGAGGTTGTTGTACCACTTCTCTGTCTTCTTGAAGTAGGGGAGCTGCCCGTCATAGCTCCAGCGTTGGTCGCCGACGACTTCGCCCCAGCTATCGTAATCCGCTCTGGAGCCTCGGAACCATCCACCTAATAAGGTCGTCAATAATGATTTAACGCCAACGCACGTAGTTGTCTCGCAGTCTTTCATTATGCATGATCCATAATTGTAAACTTACAGCCGTTGATTACGGAGCCACCACCAAGGGCACGGCCGGAAGGGATATCAATCTGTCGCCCATCGTAGCTTTTCTGGGGCGCACTCTTGTAACCCCAGTCGAATTTTCCGCCGATGAAGTTCAGGGAGCTGAAGTGAAGAATATCTGAGTTTCCGCTCACGTCTGGGCCTGCTTCGATGAGTAAAATGCGGGCTGGCCTCTGGTACTGTTTCAAGCGGCTTGCAACTACACAGCCGGCCAGTCCACCACCGGCAATGATGTAATCCCAACCTTCAGTAGCAACCATGTTGATCAATAGAGTGACGTGATGTGCACAGAATTGTGTGCTACTTAGAGGGAAGAAGAAAAAAGGTGAAAATAAAGAAGAATGGGGTACCTTTTGTAGATAATAAGGGAGATGAAATACCACTAAGGGAGGTAAGGGAAACTCCAAAAGGGTCTTTCCGTACTACCAGAGCCTTATCCAACACTATTAGCGGACCGGGAGCTAAAATATCCCCTTCTGGTTGGTTATTGAACATCGGAGATTGGAAAAGAGTTTTCTTTGTTGCTCTTTGTGGACTATGGACTGGTAATAAGTTTGATTATCTTTTACGTTCTGTCAAGATGAGTATTACAGTTTTGAGCATGCACATCTTCGTTGCTCGAAACGTTCGAATAGCAGGCCTTTTCATCATAGCGTTATCTGCAATTTGGGTCATTCTAGCAATCTCAGTCGGCCTTCTCTTTTGCAAGCCCATTCGAAAGAACTGGGAATATAGTATAGATGGCGCATGTTGGAATGAGTACGACGTCTAATACATTTTTAACTTGAGCAATGACCTGTATCCATGAACCTTCAGGGTATATTGTGTCGCTCATGATTAGTTAATACTAAGCACGATAGACATCATCGAGTACCAAAGGGTTGAAGATTAGCTACGGGACAAGCAATGCCTAAGATTTGGCAGCGGATACTCTTATTTATCCAGATACCTGGGTAATTTTGCACCTGACTCTTTTTCTTACCAGCAAACGTATCTCTTTAATAGCATTCACGGTTTCCACCGATGCTAAATAGGGGCAATTATATCTGATAATAGAGTACACCCTATATATACATAGTTAAATTCCCTATAACGGAGTATCGAGGCCTTATATAATCATAGGGGTATCTAACCTCTGCAACCCACTTGGCTTGGCATCAGCAAGGGCTGTGCCGCATCACTACCTATCATTTCTTGTGTCCTCATTACACGAGGTAAGAGAAAAAGCCCAGCCAGCTGTGCCACTTGTGCCACTTGAAGATTTTGAAGCCGGTTCGGCCGAAGTGAAATGGTCCTATTTAAGTCTGTTCAGAGTTCATTAGTTTTCTCCTCTGTCCTACATATAATTCCACCCATCTTTGCTATCAACTTCCCTTGATCCTCTTGCCCTTCATCCACAATGGCACCCATAGGAGTCAAGGCTCGGCGCGCCGTAGCCGCGGTGCCGTTTCTTTTCATAGCGGCCTGGTGCTTCCGCAACATGGACATCGATAAGCTGGTGGTGATGCAGCAGCCGTACGCCGACTCGGGCGTAATTGAATGGGACGGCGGTAGGATCCCGATCATCGACCACTTCCACAACGTTGACTTCTTCGACCAAGTATGGCGCGGCACCATGGCCACGTTCTCGCCTTCCACCTTCGGATACGACAGTGTCGCCTGGTGGCAGATGTTTTCGTTCCTGGTCGACCTCGGGCCTGTGTACGCGATATGGATCTTGGAATCACGTCGCGCCGGAAGCGCCTACACGCCAGCGTTTCTGTGAGTCTCAAGTAACATGTCTACACGCAGTGCACACTCTAACAATACCCTGGCGCAGTCCGACGCTATTTACTTTTGCTGGGCAGCTTCTTGGCTTAGGATCAGTAGCGCCCGTGTTCTACTTCCTGAGCTTCGCCTTCGGACCCACGGCGTCAGATTTGGCCCGAACGTCGGCTCGGGGCCGAAAAATCGGCCACCAGGAAAGCGGGCTCTTGCTTCTGATCGTCCTCGCGTTCCACACGTGCGAGGTATTCGCCATGTTCCTCGCCCCCAACCTAGCAACGCGACATTATTGGACCTGGGCTTGGCAGCTGGCCCCCGTCTGGATCGGCATCAGCAATTTCCTGCTTAGCAGAGTCGCCAGCCCGCTTCTACCCAAGTCTGGTGTTCTTACGTCTCCCAAGACCGTCCTGGCAGTGCTGGGTCTCGTTTCAGCTGGCGTCTGGATTTACACGTTATCATTCTCTCCCTTTTCTTTGTCGACCATTTTCATACCACTGGCCGAAGCACAATCGGAGTATGTGCCGCATGTGCGAAAGGCACTTCAAACAGACCACCTAGCCGTCTTCAGCAGCTCTTTCTTGTGGCTGACATATTCGTTCTTGGATCTCTCCTCCGCTGGCCTGCTGAGCACCAATTGGGTTCTGAACGTTGCACTCGTGTCTATAGTTGCAGCTATCGCCGGACCAGGCGCGGCTTTCATTTTCGGCTGGTACATAAGAGAGAGAGCGTTGTCATCTGTCGAAAACTAGCCTACCTAGGTATTTATATAAGATACCTGTCTTCGTGACGGTAACAGAACTCTATCCAGGCTACTTCACCTTGACTAACACAAAAAAAAGAAATCATGTTCTTACCAGGACTGTAAATACCAGGCTGGGTACCCAAGGTAGATAGCAATTAGGAATTACCAGAACCTAGCAAAATTCTAGCACTATCTTGATCCCTTTCAGGTGTTATTGAAATAGCTGTGTGATCATCATGTCTATAGTATTTCGCTTTTCATAGCACGGTTATAGTATCGCGCCGATTAGCGTTCACCAAACGGATGCGAAAGATGAACAGCGAGCCGAAAGCTCCTCATAAACTCACCATGCCCACGATTTGGAACGAAATGGCCGACGTATTGAATCTGTATAGTATCAGAAGATCCCCATGCCCCTAAATGTAGGCGGCAATTTGGAGAGGAAATTCTGTTACAAGGAATATGAAAAATTGGGTTAGCGAAGTTATAATTTGGTTATAATTTGGTCGGCAGGCCAGGGGGTAGCGCGTATTAGAGTCTAGAAGGCAAGATGAAGTTCAGTCTAATGGTCCACTCTAGGTGTTGGAAAGCATGTGGTATCAAAGAAACTCTTTTAGCTTGCGTACCTATAAAAAAAAAATCGGTTTTCAGGTTCAGGAGTCAGCTAAGATCCTCCTATAAGATCATCCTACAAGATCCAGGATCAATTTCAACTTGCTTGTGAAGCGATGTAAGAGCTTCGTTTTTCCTCAACCACCCCTCCTGCCAGAGCTTGGTGCTGATAGGGTTGATCATAGTGCTAACCCGTTATAATTACGGTGGTTATAGCGCGTACCTTTTACAGCTAATTTGCGATTATGTCATCAATCTTTTGGCCGGGCCTCGGTACCTAGGGAGGGGAGCTAACAATTGAGGTGACGGTGCGAAGTACTGTGAGGGGTATGTGCTTTGTTAACCAAAGGCCTGAGTAGCGCTGGGCATCTTGCCTGCCATCATATCAAATCGAAGATTGTTCAATTGATATGAAAGCAATGCCTTCCCAAACCTCAATGATGGCCATAGTGCGGGACGGACGGGATCGACACGAGTCGACGAATAAAGGGGAGAAAAGAGCAGACACTAGGCGTGGCGAAGCCGGCGTTCAGAATAGAAAACGCATACGGAACTTTACGCCGAACGACAGGGCAGCGCACCGTGTCTTTGAGAAATCGAGAAGGGAAGCGTTCAGGGAAAAGCTGATTGTACGTACTCGTCCCCGTCTATGGTCACAGTTGAGTGTCACAGTCATCCAACCAAATGTCATCTTTAGGAGCTCGCGTCTTTTCTTCCCACCCTGTCTGAGACGGAGCCAAACCGGCTCTCCAAACATATTGTCGTCCACGAGTCAATCGAGAGGCACCGTGAGCAGAACCAGCATATCCAGGAGCTCCAACGAGAGCGAGATGAGCTTCTCGCTGAAGTGAACGGCTGGCGGGCCGGCGCTTCAACAGGCGGGACCGGCGATGTGACACTGGAAGCCAGGTCTGCACAGTCGTTCGTGTATCGCACAGCCGAGGATTGGGATGGATTCTCAGGTGAGGGTGTCGCAGGGGCAAGTGATGAAGGTTTTGGTCCGGAACCAGAGGCAGCTGCATTCGCGGCTACAGTACTACCATCACCTTCTCAGGGTTCGATACCAACCCAGGGCGTCTGGGCGGCTCAGATAAGCCCCGTCGCTGCTCCGGCTACCACCGCCACTATCACACATGCCTTACCGAGCATACCTACTGCCGTCATTAATGAGCCAGAACAAACATGGCTAGAGCCTCCAGGTGCAATGGGGGATGGTAGACAGTGGGACTTCGAGATTCCAGATTTAAATGCTACGCAGATGCATCCGGATCAGGTCGGCAATTTTGACTCTGTCCCCATCCCGCTATTTGCCAGCCTACAATCATTCGACGGTACAGCGGGAGACGCGCGACCCGACCACGCCGGCTTGCCGCAAAGATTGGATTACACCCCGTTCACAGAAGAGCCCCCAAGCTCTCTAGACCAGCTCTACTGGAATTCTAGATAAAGATTGGGAAGAACCAAACGGGAGAAAACTACGATCACTTGAAGAGCGGCATGTAGTCCATGCACAAATATCAAATTGGACAATGCCCTCTCATTCTACCTATTCTGATGCAATCCTATTCTGATGCAATCTTAGCGAGCAGACAATCGCTGCACCGCTCCCATCCCTTGTTAGCCACATTTTCATGGCTAAGGTTGTCTAAGCGGCCTCCTTTATAGCCTTCTCAACCTTCTCCTTGCTACGGTTCTCACCACCGGTAAATAGTTCCAAGGCGACCTTAAGCCTTTTGGCGGTCTCCGGATCTGCAGCAATCGCCTCATCGAGCTTCTTGCCGCCGTTGGCGAGGTAGTCCACATGGGCAGCCTTATCAAGGGCTGCTTTATTTTCCGGGCTGAGGGGGTCGATGGCTAATAGGGGCTCGAAACGGGCGGGGAGGACGCGCGCGTCCTTGTACGCGTGCGCGCGCTTGGGCTCGCCTTGTCCCGGCTGGGTGGAGGCGTCGTAGGGGCGAGAGGCGAGCTCGTTGAGAACGGTGTGAGAAATAGTTGCGCTGTGGCAGCCCATTTCACCGGCGGCCATGGCTTCCTCAGGAGAGACGAAGCTGTTTTGGGGCAGCAAGTTAGCGATGCCAAAATGAACCATGAAGGGGATGAGTGCAAGGAGTCGTTGTACCTGGCATTCTTTACGAGGGGCTGCTCTCTACCCGTCTCCTTGTACAGCTTCTTGTACACCTCGAGGATCTGGATAATGCGGGGAGAGTTCGGGTGCTGGGTGGCCGGATCCTTGACGTTCGGCCATAGCTTAGGGTCATCGTGTGCTTCGGTCTCTGTTCACGATCACACATCAGCAGTTGGAAAACCGCGAGGGTCAAGCATGCACATTCATACCGTTGTAGTACGGGCTGATGTACAGACATCCAGCTTGGGAACATGCAACTGCCTGCGGAACGCCAAACAACGCTGTGCCCAAGGTTTGGATGCCCTCCTGCTGGAGGATCTTGGCAGCATTGAGCGCAGGACCTGTGCTAGGGATCTTAATGCAGAAACGGTCACGGCTGATCCCCGCGCGCTTAAACTCGGCGGCGTATAGGCGAGCATGAGAAAGGGTGACCTCGGTGTCGTAGGCCTTGGATGGCAGAGTCTGCAGCAAAACACGGCCCTGGATCATGTCAATGTTCTTCTTGCACATCAACACGGCCATGCGCGTATAGATGGCCAACCACCCTTGGTCCTTGAGTTCCTTGACGACTTCCTTGAGCAGATCGGCGTTGGATTCGTGGCCAAGTTGGATGTCCACCCAGAGCTGGTTGCTGGTCTGATCGTGGAACTTGATTTTGGGCTGCATCGACTTGATATACTCAGGGTCCATCCAGTCGACATCAACATTGACTTTATAGGTTTGCCGTACATTAGCACGTCTACCTCATCATTGGCAGCCACAATGGGTCCGCAACTCTGTAGGGTCGGGGCTTCACTCACGCTGCTCTTCGAGCTTATCAAGCCAAGTAACTGGAGCCATGTTCGTGATCGGGGATTCTGCTGTCCTAATGATTCGATACTGAGTTCGAAACGGGTACCCCTAGATGAGATAAACAAGGAATGATGGACCTTGGTGTTCTAGTATAATTGTCATATTTTTCAAGCCATCCTCTGAGGTAGATGGCTTCTTTAAGTTCGAAGCAGAGCTTTCTCCAACCCAAGAAGTGTCGGCTTGGAGGAGATCATGCCTATTGTGCTGGCAAAGAGCATATGACTCCAATTGACCAACCAAGACACGATACGTAACAGCATGGAGCTGAGACCTGTGCAGGTCGATACCTTACTGTATTCTTTGTGGGACTGGAAAAGCCCATTTACGCGGCGATTGTGTTCTACGTGGGCCAGCTTGGGGAAATTCAGTGGGTCTTCTTGGTTGCCCTGTACAGGGCATCTGTGGGCATCGAGGGACACAATTCGGATTGGTTCAACTAACGCTCCTCTCCTAGAAAGAAAATGGAAACGTGATGCACCTTATGTGGAACCCTCCCTGTACAGGTCGTCCCTGTACAGTTCGTCCCTGTACAGTCCGTCCCTGTGCAGTCCGTTCCTGTGCAGGTCATGAGATGAGGATTGGGCTACTAGTAAGGAGCTCCTAGGCTTCATTAGCTTGCTCGTCAAAAGTGGCACGGACTTAGTCCTATCTTGGCCATAGGAGACTTAACTATATGAAGTTAGATGGGTGCTAACGAAGATACAGGTATGATTATGCACCCCAGAATCTCAGGCTGCAAATCCTGTGGGGTTCCCCAGAATCAACTAATCTATTTACGAACTGGAAACTGGGGAAGCAAAGTATCTCCAATGCTCGGGTCCAGAGAGCGGAGTCGTGGTGCAAGGAAACAAGGCATTCTTTGTCTTGTTGAATTAGTGCTGAGGGTACTTGAAAATATGTACCTAGACATTTATATAAAGACACTTCAAGCAGCTCTGTCGGGTCTGACGATCTCCTAATGCAGGAGCTACTTCATACGTATGAAAAGCTCAGGATTTAAATACCTAGGTACCTAGGTAGTTATACTATCTTATACTATCTCAGCGCTCCCTACATCGTCTTCAAGATGGCCGACCACTCAAATGAACCTCAAGACTTCAAGGATCATCTCAATGTGTCTCATGTCGAACACCCTACCGAGTACTACGCTCAGAATGTCGGCGCAAGGTTCGTAAAATCACTTTCCCCTTTTTCCATGGCGACTTTCTCATCATTCCTAGGATCATCAACCCCCTCGCCGGCATCTCGAAGGATAATCTTCGACTCCAAGTTCGAGGTTTCTGCGTCGAGCACGGCTTCCAGGACAAGGAAGACGTATTCTTCCGGGGAGCTTTGGCGGCTCAGAATCCCATCGAGGAGGACTACATGAACATTCCCGAGCTGACGGACGACGACAAAGTCGCCCTGAAGCGAGAAATTACGCACAAGTGGCATCTGCCTCGACGCCTGTACTACGCGATCGCCTTGTGCTCTCTGGGGTCGGCGCTTCAGGGGTGGGATAACACTGGAGCTAACGGGGCCAACCTGTCCTTCCCTCAGGAGTTCGGCATCGAGCATAACGAGTGGCTTATCGGCGTCATCAACTCCGCGCCCACGCTCTTCGGGCTCTGCAGCGCCTGGGCGGCCGACCCTATCAACAACTGGATCGGCCGAAGGGGTTCCATCTTCGTGACTGGCCTGTTCTGCATCTTCCCCGTACTGGCTCAGGCCTTCACGCAGAGCTGGTGGGAATTGCTGATCTGCCGTGGGCTCATGGGGCTAGGGATGGGTATTAAGATCTCGGTGATTCCTATTTACACCGCCGAGGTGTCTCCTGCCTCGATTCGTGGCGGGATGGTTACCAGTTTCCAACTTTGGGTAGGTGATCCCTGGCGGTACCCCTATTATCAATGCCCAGGTATCTAACGCGTCTCTTCGATAGGTCGCCTTTGGTATTATGATTGGCATGGTTTTCAACCTCGCCTTCTACCGTATCGGCGCTCTAGCTTGGCGGTTTCAACTTGCGGCCGCGTTCGCCCCTGCGATTCCCGTTGTGTTCTTGGTCTGGTGGTGTCCTGGTAGGTACAAGATGATAGAGGCTACAATCTGGCCCTCGGATAAGAAAGCAAACTAACTAATTTTCATAGAATCCCCTCGCTGGCTGATGAAAAAGGGGCGGTACCAAAAAGCATTCCTCTCCTTTTGCCGCCTTCGCAACACGGAGATGCAAGCTGCACGCGAGTTGTACTATGCTCACAGGCAAGTCATGGAGGAGCAGTCGGCATTCGCCGGAACGACACTAGGTCGGCGTATCTGGGACTTGGTGTCGGTCCCCCGTCTTCGCCGAGCCACCCTAGCCAGTGCCTGGATTGTCATCTCGCAGCAGTTCTCGGGCATCAACATCATGGCGTTCTACTCGTCTACTATCTTCGCTAACGCTGGATACGGAACTCTTAGCTCGCTGCTAGCATCGTTCGGTTACGGCCTTATTATGTTCGTCTTCGCCTTCCCAGCGTTGTACACCATGGACACGTTTGGCCGACGCAACTTGTTGCTATTAACGTTCCCCAACATGGCATGGTGTCTGCTCGCCGCTGGCCTGTGCTTCTCTATGTCTCCTGACAATCCGGCTCGTGTGCCGCTAATTGCCTTCTTTATCTACCTCTTCACGGCGCTTTACGGACCAGGGATGGGTCCTATGCCCTCCATCTACTTCTCCGAAGCCTTTTCCTTGTCCCACCGAGAGATTGGCGGCGCTTTCACCATCTGCATCAATAATGCCGTAGGTAGCGCTCTGAGTCTCACATTCCCCGCCCTTCTCAACCGCGTAGGGCCTACTGCGGCGTTTGGTCTTTACGCAGGCCTCAATATGGTGGCATTCTTCGTTATTTTCCTCATAGTTCCCGAAACCAAGTAAGTTCCGTGCCAGCTAGCGCACTGCGGAATAAAGTACTAAATCCCTTCTAGGCAACGAACGTTGGAGGAACTCGATTATATCTTCGGTGTTCCTACTTCAAAGCACATAGCATATCAGATCAAGACGTGGCTGCCGTGGTGGGTCAAACGTTACATCTTCTTCCAAAGGGATGCTATACTGAAGCCTTTGTATCAATTGGAGGGATATTCGGCTCGACACGATGAGGTACAAACTGTGTAACGTAGATAAATTATTTACTCCATCTAATTAAATTTATGTCTGACTCTATAAGAGAAAACCAGACAGTTACTTTTGATTTAAATGATTTCTTTTTTTTTTCTTTTTTTGAATCCGTCTTCTTGTCCTTCTTTTATCTCCTCCGAGGCGGCCAACAGCTCGGGAGAGCTCAGGTTCATTGACAACAATAGTAATTGACCGGGGCAGCGTTTAGGTGATGCCCCTATTATCCCATCTAAATGCCATACCCCTCCGCAAGAATGAAGTCGAAAATATAGTATGAATCTGTTTAATCTAAATCAATAAGATAGCATCTAATAACTCGCTCCTTGACTCCATCACGCATACCGACGCCCTTGCACGGGAGCTTGGACGTTGTCCTCTTCAACGCCAAAGCTAAGATGCTCAAACATGCCCACGTGTGCATACCACTCCGGATGCATATGGACGACTCCCCAGCGGATCTTACTTCTGGCGAGGTTCCTGAATAGGCTCCGCTCGCCAACACCATCGCCGTCGTCTTCCTGAACTAGTTTGTTGCCCATCAGTCGCTCTGCGGCTAACGATTGCCGGGACGATGACTTTCGAGTCATCACTAGCTGTTGCATCTCAATCCCGTCTAGGTTAGCATCAGTGATAAGCTCGTCGGCGGAGCTGTGCACTCTCTCGGCCGAATACAGAGGCATCGAGGAATAATCGAGAGAACGCGACGGTTCGGTTAAGTAGGGCGACATTGTGTCTTCTGAAAATTTTGCGGCGTAGGAAAGCTTCGATACGTGGCATGCGGCGGAGAGTGCAAACGAATTACTCCCAATATTCACCATGTTCGGCGCTAGTCGTTTGAGACTCAGCAGAATAGGGATCAAAATTAAGAAACATGACACTATTAACATCGCTAATAGGGAGTACGTTGAAAAGCCAACCGCAACGGCAGTGCCAGGGGGCAAGATACGGTCTTCTATATTGCTATTATTATTAGTGAACCGTGGTCCGTAGTAGCCTTGAATTATGTTAGCACCTTCCATTACAGCTTGATCGTTCATGGCATGCCTACCTCCAGTTGACACGAATAAATAGATAATATTCGAAAGCATCCAGTGGAGAAATATACTGACAGCTATGAGTGGCAAGCTGTACTTGTATGGGAGCTGTAATCGATATGTCGCATATTGTTCGCCCTACATAATTAGAACTTATTCTTGTAATATTGTCCACTTTCAGCCTACCTGTGGATCTGTAACTCGCAGTGGGAGACATTCTTCACTAAACAGTGCCCACTCGCGAGCCATTTGAAGGCGGGTGAACAAGTTATTATAGGCGAGGTAGCAGAAAGAAAGGAGTAGTTGAGGACTGTTAGCAGTCATAACTCCCTCGAAAAAAGTAAAGGGCATGTTAGAAAACGCGTTCTGGTCGCTTTCAAAAAAGGAACCCCAACTAAGGACTGTCAGATCTCTGTGGATGTAGAGAGCAGCTTAGGATACTGACAAGGCATTCGACTGGCGCGCAATTCCAAAGCAAGTGCCACAGACTGCAATGCCAAAGGCAAAAAGAAAGTAACTCGTCGACCATACCGATATAGGGACAACTGCACCTCGCCGTTTTCGCAAGGGTTGCCACTGCCTTGCGACCAATGGTAGATCTTGAGAGGCGTGCTTGGTTTTTGAAAGTTTTCGAGCATCATCCTGGCCGAATGTGCAGAGACCGACCGTTATAGGATCGGGCTTCTCAATGAAAGAGACTATAGCATCCCCTAGCGTGACCAAAGGTGTCTGTCTTCGTCGGACTAAGGTTACTGTAACGAGAATGGCGGTACACGTTTTGACAATAACGCAGATAGTAACGCCAATTAAAAGCGTCGGCGAAAGTGCGACATGGCAGACTCTATCGAGCGGCTCAGCGAGACAATACTTGATTGATAGGTCGAAAGCACCAGGCTGACAAGCGTAGTAGTAGTAGTTATAAGCATAATCCGAAAAGCAATCCTGAAATAGATCCTCCAGGCAAATTGGAACGTAAGGATCTGAAGTGCGATTGAGCCGATCCAATTTCGTATTGTCGATAAAAGAATATTGCCAATCAAACGCATTGAAGGGGGGGAAAATATCATTGCAGTTATTATCGCAATACGTAGGCTTGTCGCCCATGTATACTGCCTCCATTTTGCATGCATTTTCAAAAAACAAGTGATTAGGCTCGTCTGAAGGGACGTATTTGTCCCATAGCTTGGTTTGGTTATCGTTGAGATGCCACATTTGCTAGTAAGCACACGCATCTATCGTTAGCTTTCAAAGTTGAATCCAGTCGAACGGAATCAGAAAGCTTACTACTTCTCGGTTAGTGTATAGAGTTTCAACAAGGGGGTGTGTAATTGTGCATACCATCTCGAATCCAGCCGCCGGGCTTGTCAGCAACTAATATTAGGCTGCGGTGCTGTTTTAGCCCTGAGCAGGAAACGTATTCTTGTTCGCATTCTTGTATATCAAGTCTGCTCCATTGATGCCCGTTGGTAGCGGCAGTGGTTGTGTTTTTAATAGCTCCGGATCCTTGGTCGGCGTAAATGGCTAACGCATCACTGAAAGCAATGTCATCTCTATTGAATAGCCCGTTTGAATACCCGTACGCGTGCCAATACCCGTCCCAAAAAAGCCCGGCTGGAAATAGGCTCGCGCCAGGCAGGTTAAATGGCCCTGCATTCACAAAGTTCTCGGTAGCGATGATTAAATGGAACTCAGATTCCCGATGATCCGTCTGGAATATGGTGGAGTTGAAAAGGAGATGGATCGGGATTGAACTAAGGAGCAAAACTACCCAGGACCAGGTTTTGAATTTAGAGACGTGAGCGACATTCCGGACCGAAGGAACGCCAATCCCCAACCATGACCCTTTGAAGTGAGCCATATTCACTTCTTCTCTCGAAGGGGAGTTTAAAACCTGCATAAAGAAGTTGCTTGAAGCGAGTCTAGTAAAGCTGACATTAGTTAACCAACTCTAGCCTAAGTGGGAGGTAAATATCTAGGACTTAGTGTTAATTCGAGGTAGCTTAGCCACCTTACAACATGTAACTACCTACCCACCCCGGCAGGTTATGATTTGTGTTCTGATCAACTGATGATGACCTTCACTTACTGTAGAACTTCAGGTTAACGGAAACTAGGCCGGATGACAATCATTCCAAGTAAGGGTAGGCCAAGAGCTAGACTTACCATGAGGGTAGAAATGACGTTGATGAGTAAATGGAGGGCCGTGTTAACCTGAGAGACACTGCCCTCATCGCAATCGCCGTTATAGAAAAACAGTGCTTTCTGGCTACCGCCATTTTGTGATGCTACTACTATGAGGCAAACCACAAGAGCGACTGACATAAAGATAAGCACAACACAGTTAACCTTAGCGGCCTTCTTCCATCCGGTAGACGAATATTGGTAAAATTTCGGTAGGTTTAGCCTGGCCATGGTGAACGCGTTCGTGCTAATAAGTTGAACTTCTGATCAAAAGATATACTACACCAAGAGGGAGACAGGACATTTATGGCTTCTTGCTAATAAGCCTGTGTATTGTAACACAGAAAAGAAAAACCTGCGTTTCGACTTTCAGTCTAGGTGGTGAGCTATCTTGGCAATCAAACCACCCTACATAAGGCATACGAAACGGATCAATGGTGTATTGGCTGGGTGGCCGCATAGGAGGATTCTGCCACGACCGCCACACATCCCGAAATAGTTTAAATGCAACCAATCGTTAAGATACACGGCGAATGGGTGGAAAAAAGGGGGTTACAGGCGCCTAGGATAAGGGGTATGCATGCCGGTCTTGGTTGGGGGCGAGATAAGATATTGCGAGCTCCTCGCATCACAACATCGCCGCTCTGCGCCTCACTGTGACACTCTTAAACTTCAGCTGTGCATCTGAGACATGCGTATTAGAAAATCCGATACTGATAATGTACGGGCGCCTGAAAAGGTATTACGATCAGGTAGAGTCCAGACAGAGGCACGCCTCAATGGCGAGGTCGGCTATCGTTCTTGTCATACCCATTATTATATATTGCATACTAAAGAAGTCGCATGTGTTCAGACAGTGGGCCTAATGTTTCTCATCATCTTAGCATGGCCTCCTATTGGGGGTATGCTCGAGTAGGTGCCCAGATAGCTACCCCTAGGCAGTTGATTCTAAAGATACGCCAACTAGCCATCTCTCGTATTGGTAGGAGCACTGCATCATTAGTTGGGTTACATTGTCGTCGCTGTTTCTCTTCTACCTACCTAGATGTGGATAATCATCACGTCGTTAATAAACTTCATCGCTAGAAATACTCCGACAAGACTATCCTATCCCGATTCGCTATGTTGCTCCAACAATGGTGCCGTTTCCGTGGGATCGTCCTTAGCAATTTCGCCATCCTCAGCGTTCGCGACGTCTTGCTGCTTCGGCGGCATCCGCAAGAACTTGCCGCCGTCGACCTTCTTCACCACCCAGGAACCCTCCTCTCGGGCCGACACGAAAAATTCCTGGTTCTCCTCGAAGCTCCTGCCACCCGTCTCCGGCGAGTAGCGCCAGGTCCACCAGCCCGCGAACGTGTTGGTCATGGCGAACACGAGGAACAGCCAATACTTCAAGTAGTTGAAGCCGAGAGGGGTTAGGAACGTGACGGCGAAGTTGGCGAGACCCCATATGATGACGCTGATGGCGCTGCCCTGTGCACGCGCACCGCTCGGATATATCTCTGTCGGGATCAGCCAGACGGTCGCGAGCCAGCATATCCCGAAAATAGCTGTCGAGACGACAAGAACGACTGAGCCCAATATCTCTATTATCAAACTTGGTTCGTGGAATAAGTCCAAGGCGAGACCACCCAAAACAGCTAGGAGGGCAAAGCAAATTGCCAAGCCCCCGGAACCCCAAACCATGAGCTTCCTCCGACCCAGCACGTCGATCGACATCCATGCTATTACCATCATCATGAAGTAAATTGTGTAGTTGATGAGAGTCGTATTTTCTGCCGCCAATACGTCCCACCCCAGAAGTTCGAATATCTGTGGTCCGTATACAGAGACAGCCCCGTAGCCTGTTAATGCTTGGTTGATCTGGCCCATAACCGTCACCATGGTGGGATGAAACTGGCTACCGTTCCAGTTGAGCATATCCAAGTATCCGATTTGTTCATCAGACTCCTCTTGCTGAGCCCTATGAAATTCATCAAGGAATTCGTCTGCTTGAACTTCCCCGTGAAGACCGATGAGTGCTTTTCTCGCGTCGTCGATCCTGTCTTCGCTGATCAACCAACGCGGCGATTCCGGTAACCTCTTAATTATAAAGATCAACACCCATGGGAATACCTGCATGATAATGATAGGGAGACGCCAGGCCCATTGGCTCTCTTTCCCCAGCAAGCGAGTGGATAGTAGGTTAAGTCCGAAGGCTACTAACAGCCCGCCGATGTTTGCTTGAAACTCCTTAGCCACTACGAGCGCCTAAGATTAGCTGTGATGTCCGCGTATATAGTGAGTGATGTGAAGGCCGCTGCTTAACTAGCGGGATCGCATCGCTGAAAGGGGTCCGGCGTAAGTATAAACAGACACTTACAAGCACGACCGCGGGCGCCATCCTTAGAAAGCTCCGAGCTGTAGACGGGAATGGTTGCATCGATGCCACCGACGCCGAGTCCCAGCACAACGCGTCCAATAAGCATGAGTGCGCAGGAACCACCGCGCCACGTGTTGTCAGATTTCCAGGGGATAATCCCAGACATGAACATGAGGATGTTGCCAACCACGGTTGTATAAAGACATGCGTTAATTGAGCGTTTTCGACCCTTCTTGTCAGCCCAATCTGAGGCTATGATGGCGCCGACTAGGCACCCGAGATAGTACACAGAGACGATCACGCCGACCATGCTCGAGTCTCCCGATATGCCCATAGTGCGGAGGTATGAATAGTTTGTGTTGACAAGTGACATCATGCCTTGATCGTATCCGTACAGAGCGATGGCTATACTCGAGAAGGCAACGATAGAGTTCTTCTGCGAGACCCATCGCTTCGGCGGAGATGAACCATTGGGATCCGACGGGCTATCAGGCTCTGGAGGAGGCGGTGGGAAAGGCATCTTTGCGACGTTGTAGTCTGGGACTCGAGGTGGACGAACTAGAATGAGACCAGCCGGATACTGTTGTCAACGCTTCGGCCGCTTAGCGATAGTGGAAATAATGAGGTAAGAAAAGAATAAATTCGACAAAGTATAAAAGAATCATAGACAGAGATAAAATATCTAAGAAGCGGGAAGCATATGTCGGCGAAGGACAACGATAGTAGTAGGATATGCAAACAATGGCCGGAGTGTGAGATCTCGGAATGTTGGAGGAAGATGAGGAACTTGGGTTAGAATGGGTGGGGGTGGACCGCACCACGCCCACACGCCGACGACGGCAAGTCACACGCCTACATGTAAGCAAGGAAGCGTCGACTAGGGAATCGAGGATACTAGAGCTAAGAGCCACCCGCATATCGTAGAGCATCTGAGCGTGTGGAGTTGAACCCGCCATTGGACTCGGGACATGACATCATGCCTGCACCGACCTGTCCACATGGAGTAGGATGCAGCGATTTCATTGGCCAATTGACTATCATGATGGGGATGTTATCGTTTATCTTATCGTAGATGTAAATTGCTAGTATGCGAATAGCAGATACTCTAGATTATTCTACCATCAAACGGACTCGAAGTATGCTTGACGGTCCAACGGAGCGGTGCTGATATCAAAGGTCTGTTGATCAAATTCAAATTCAGTAGATGATAATCAGGAGTTCAGCACGGTATTATAAGGTCTAGATCTTCATCCATGCACAGATGAGAAGAGGTATGACGTCAAAGCTAATGTCATCAGTCATAAACCATGCAACAAAGAGCTAATATGCATATATAAGATATATACGTATTGTGAAATAAGGAGGCGTTACTTCGTACACACTACTTGAGGTCGTCTTCTTGCATACGAGTTGCGTTTCAAGACCGTTATTCCCAAATAATCCTCATTTAGGCCTTCTTTTCCAATCCGCCTTGTAGTATACCTACCTGTATATTTCTCGTAACTTACATGATGCGATGTCTAGCGAGTCTGTGCGAAGATCCCCCAGGATGTTTGAATGACTGATCAGGTATGACGTTGGAACCATCGATCCGAATATTCGGGAGTTTCACGACTGAAAATCTCTACCAGGTGCCGTAAATAGGATGACGTAGAATACTCGAGAGAACGCGACGCGTTTGTTTACTTGACTCCCTATTTAAGGATGGCTTTGGATGCTCCCGGAGGTGGAATGAAGTCTTTCATCATTCCATCAGTTCACATCTTCAGAAGCTAGAGCATATCGCTATCACTAGATTCAAATTCATTCAAATCAAATTGTCGTATCAAACTTCCAAAATGGCGTTCCGAGACGAAGGGGTACGGCGATTTCTCAATACAGGAATTCTACTTAGGGCGACCAAGTATTAACTCGTTCTCAGATCCAGGCCAAAACCACGGCGCTAAAAGAATCTCCCCTTAACCCTTACAAGAGACCAGAGACGCTGTTTTCAGTGTCCAGAGCGGTATGTAGTAATGTGTATTAACTATGCCATGCATCTGAGCCGGAGAACTTACTTTGTGCAGGCACCCGGTGCTATCCCCAAGTCCAATGTCGAGCTCATCGATACCTTAGCGTCCGCGGCCGATGTAGACCCTCGAGAATTCGCCTCAATCTGCTCTAGAGATGCTATTTGGCACGCCGTAAGAGGGGGTTGGAACCCTGGTGCCTGGACTATGGAAATGGCGTTTGTTGGTGGGGGTCGTTACGGACCGAACGATATTTTGAAAGAGGTGCCAAACCATTATCTCCGGGACCACCTGATGGACTACATCAACACCGATCTCGAAGAGGGGAAACGCGAACATGCTCGCAGGGCCGTCTTCTCCGACCTTGGTGCTTCTGAGGTATTGGAGTACGCTGCGCTCATTGCCAAGCAGCGGGCGGGCGAAGAGGAATGGGAGAGAAAGGAGCACATTGCGGATGACATCTTGGGAGATAGGAACGTGAGGAGTCAGAACGAAGTCGATCACGTCTGGGAGCAAGCAGTTGTCATGGACCGCATCGATGTGACCATCGACATGACCCCTCAGCCCGGCTTCGTTTCTCGCACCTACACCTACCAGAAGGTCACCGGCTCTGTCAAGGAGCAGGGTTCTAAGCCCACACCTGACGAGTTGGAGCTGGACGTAGGCACCCAGATCGACCGAAACTGCGATCAGATTAGAGCCATGATCAAAGTCTTCACGCTTCAGGGGGACTGGACAGTCGATCAATTCCGGCTCGCCCTCGGCCACATCTCCCGATCCCAATTGACGTCTTTCCTGGACAAGCGGGGCCCGAAGAATGGCATTCACACGCAAGCCTTTGAGCTGGTATGGGAATTCTTCAAGAAGCGCGAGCTCCTCGGGATTCCCAATGCGCCTCCTCTGCAGCATGCCCTCGAGAATCGGGTCGCTCTTCAGGAGAGAGACCCTAACCGTGGGCAGAAGCGTTCGAGTATCGGCGGGGAAGGACAGCCGGCGAAGCACACGAAAGTTGCACTATCTGGAGACAAGAGCGTCAGCATGAATGCGTAGAAACACATGTAATCTTTACTAGGAAAATCAATCTCATTAGGGTATCTATCTCTTGCTGGTTTCGGCCTATGCGCTTGTGTCAGGGTCTTAGCCCCTACCACACGAGTAAGGTTATAGGTCTGTTGGTACGATAAAGGGGATGGGATGGTGTATAGCCCCTTTTACTCCTAGGCCTCTTGGTCCCTGCCTCTTGTATATACGCGGATCTTGGTAGCCCTCGGGCTTATAGCTCTACGTAACAACGTCGTTATTTCCTCATCGCATGGTTGGCTTCGTGACACCGCAGCAATCCTACTAATCTGATACATCACCGTCAGCTAGAGTGACTCGTTTATTATTATTTGGTTGACATACCTTCGGAGCCGGCGATCTGGAACGAACCCATAGGCTCCCATTCTTGCTGATCGCCAGGATGGGGGTCGTGACCCTCAAACCAGACCCTCCAGGCGGCTTTGCCCTGAGGGCCACTAGCAGGCCGATACTGCACCAGGACCTTGCCACGGTTGGACTCGAAGGGGCCTAGTAAAATATTAGAATTTAGAATCATCCTAATGGGGCATTTAGGACCGGATGGAAGTTTACTCACCGTCCTCTAGGTACTCCAAAATCTTGTGTTCGTACTTCACCTTATAAAACTCCGAGCCTGTGAGCGCCTCGAAAGCCTGCTGGGTGCATACTCGGGGGGAGTAAGGGACGACTTGGAAGGGCACGTCTTGTCCGAAGATCTTTCTTACCTCCGCCGCGATCTTTCGGTTGCACTCTACGTATCTCATACGCAGGCCGACCGGAAACTCGGCGGCGAAGTTGGAATCATCTGGCGAATCGACTCTCGCGTACGGAGCAAAGAGGAAGACGTGCGGATTGGCATCTTTGCTCAGTAGGTGAGACACAGCCGCGGGCTGGCTTGGATCCCAATTCTTTGCCAGAGCGGGAAGACCGAGAGGGAATTTGAGGCCGCTGCCATGCCAGAGGGGATCTAGGATCGCCTTTTTGAATATAGCGGACTGCTTCTCCTCAGTAGGCTCGGGAAAACTACCGTGAAGGTGACGGAAGTCGGGAACCTCCCACTAAACGCTTCGGGTCAGTAACTAGATTCTTACGTCGTATTCGGTTTGGCCCCCTCCCTCCTTAGCGATGGCACTGATTGAGAGAAGTAAATCATTAGTTACTTACCATGTGGTTTACCCAGGCGCCGAGTTGAGAAACCACGACAAGAGATGAGCACCCATGTAGCCCTGCCACAGCAAGCGACACAGGGGTTTTACCAAAGCGGGTGTAGCGGTAGACTGCCTCGTCTCCAGGATAAATCCCCTTACTGCCAGGATAGGTGCTGAAACAGGCATTCCTTGCCTCGAGCCTCATGAATGTTAGCTTACATCCTCCGTAATCCTCCGGCTCTGCCCACGTGGTCAAGGGCGGCTGGGTGGGGAGTTGTTCGGGATTATTGCTCTCTGCCATGGTGTATACGGGTTGGTCGTAGGTGATTCTGAAAATTCCGTAACGCGACGAGCTCTGATAGTCGGGTGGTCTTTGTTGGATTCACAACAGTAAATCTAATGCTACTAGACCGAGTAACGTTCTTTAGTGTGGTATACGGGATACCGTTGTCGTGATTCCTAGTGCGCGGTAGAAGTGGTGATGTGTGATGCAGAAAATGCTCACAAGCCTGTAGATGTTTTAGTAAGAGAGAGCAATGGTGTGTAACTGGCTGATGAGTGTATACGAAGCCAAGGTTGTATTTGCTTGACTTATGGAAGATTCCACAAGTTGTGCTGGTAAGGCAGCCAACAACAGAGATGGATAAGTGAGCTAGCCTGTCCACTGGGGCACAAGAAAGATGGAAAGAATTGCTGGCACTGCACACCTAATGGAACTAAATAATGGAAAAAATCACAATTTTCCATGGGCCAACCTGTGGATAGCGTCAAGAAAAAGTTGCGGGGATGTCCTAGCCTTTAGAGTTACGCATCGTGAGTCTTGTCCCGTTACGACAGCCTCCTCCTTTGGCGAAGTGGCCGTATTACGGGACCCGCTTAGTAAAATCTACTTTTTATTTCTTGACCTACGAGGCAGCCACTCATGGGGAGCGTGATGGGAACAATGAATGTCAGTCGGAAAATCGTGATATCTGGTCATTAGAAAATGGTGAAGGGTAGTTATTCTTGCTAATAAATATGTCGTTAAATTACGTCGCTTACCATAATTCAAGCAGGTAGCTACTGGAATAAGAGTCGAATTAGTGGTTCTTTAGATGCCGATTATGAGTATAAATATCCAAACAGAAGTTCGGCTAGGCTAACGGTTAGCGAAGTTGACAACGTGGTTTCTGATCAGTTAAACGTCTACACTTAATTGATGTTCAAGTCAAAACGCAAGCCCTCCGATAGCTAACTTAACACTGAGATCAGTAGCCGAACAATGTTTGTCAACCCCGTGTTGAGGTTGAAACCCAGGGGTTATCTAGAGAACTGGTACGTGAATTTGTACTTGTGGGAAACTGCATTTCTACTATTAAAGTAATGTGGACTTCATAAACTTGTGAGTCAAAGGTCATGGGAATTCCTTCTATGCTTGCGTTTAGAAAATAATGGAAAATATTTTGCCGATAGATTCGTAAAGCAAGCCTCTTTAAAATTAACTATTTGCTCCTCTTAACCTACGCCCCCTGAATCCTTCTTCGGGGCCTCTAAGATCATTTCCAATAATTGCATAACAGAAATGAAGGCATCCAACGCTAGAATTACTACTTTTTACGTCAGATCAGTATATTCTTATTGGAATACAAGTACTCTATGCTGGATTATCATTCTAGGATGTACTGGGAAGTGAAGTACAAGAAACTCTGGATTTGACGGACCAAATCACTAACGCGCACACCCACCTACCCCCCTCAATCCCCTTCTCGTCATCCTTTGTTCACCCCATCCTCAATTACCTTGTGTCCCGGTGATATGTTACCCCTTGCATGTGAAAATTTTCACTCGCAACGTCAATAATAGCGATTCTTTGCATATAAAACCTTGCCTTCTATTGCCCTCTTATTTGCTAGCATCCACCTTAGCTTCACCACAGCCAGCAACGAGATGTTCATTGTAGGACATGTAGCCACGGCTGGGTTACTTGCCTGTTCTAATACACTCGTCTGTCTGCTGGTGGGTAAAAGGCTATCAAGCCCGATTTATGTCTATCGTCTCCGCCAGCAAGGAATGGTGTGATATCAAACCCCGGCTGTCTGATTCTTCTTGCTTTTACTAATGTCAATTCTGAATTAGACTATTCGGTATTGTTTTATTATTTTAAAATAATAGATTTAAGGGTGTATCGTCCTTCTTCTAGATCGGATACCAGTTCACCGTTTGTCATCGCTGAGACATATGCCTCTCCGACAAGGGCCATATAATCTCCGGTCTCACGAAGTATAAGAGGAACATGACATCCTTTGAGGATGGCAATTTGGTCGTTCGGCTGGATGTCCGGGGGGCCAAGGCCCATCCGTCCATTTTTTGTGATAAAAAATCGCCGCCCCAAAACAGCCCTGGTGACAGCGTCGGAAAATTGCTGAACAAATTTGGACCGGGTCTTAATAGAACCAGCAATGAATTCGTCGAGTGCTTTACCGAATGAAGGTGTAACTTGGTTCCCCATGTGATCCTTATCCATCACAATAGTTCTCCAGAAGAGACTCATCATAGTAGGACTGACATTATTACTTGCCATTCTCTGCCACCGTTTTATGGTCTGTAAGTCTGCATGAGATACTGTGGTAGTATCATCAAAGAAGTCAATTGTATCTGTTACCCAACCCTCAGCGGTCAAAGTAAGGTGGAAGTCAGTAATGTCCACCACAGCATCAGTGTTACCCGAAGCTCGATAGAAATGCCCGCCAAACTCTTCACTATTCAGCGGCCGTAACGGATTGGAACCCCGCCAGTCCGGCAGCCAACTAGGAGATGCAGACCCAGAAATGGACAATCGACCCGAGGAGATAACATCTAAGTTGCGATGCTCAACAGCCATGAATTCCACCAGGTTTAGGAATACCTCCTGAACAGACTTTGTGTAGTCGGGAATGATATCATCAGAAGAGATATCTGAAGCCATGCCGAGGAGTGCGTAGAGCTTGTCGCGTAGATCGGTTGCTTGGTAATCTTGGGTGCAATGCACAAGGCGGACAAGCGGCATACTCCTATTTCGTCTGAAGTGATCGAGAACCGTGAATTTCTGGTACCCACAGAAACGGACCATTGGTGCCAGGGGATGAGGGAGAAATTCCACGAGCTGGATGGCTCGACAGAGATTTGCGAGCATTATCCAAGGAAATATGGTATGTCCCAAGAGGACAACTATCTCCTGTGCAGCTACCACTTCTTGAACGATCCATATGCGCTTCCACCAAGGCCGTTTGAAAAGTGCTTCCAGCCCTTTTAGACATTCTTCGGGATACTTGAAAAGGTCTTTCCTCCCTCGACTCCAATTGTACTTGAGAACCATCTCCAACGTAGCATACACACTACCTTCAGCTTCACCAAGCCAGACCATGACAGACGAGGCGGTAGAGAAGATCCGTTTCATCATATGCACTTGATGATTCCTCTCTTGGACATTTTCCTGGTCGATGCATATTGCGTCGATCCATAGGCATCGTGATCTCGTTGGTGATCTCAGTTTTGTTAAGGCCGTAATTAAATTCCTTGTGATATCAAGCCTTCCCCCGTCGATGGTTATTTCATCCGTTTTTTTCATGCCGCCCCACGTATATGACAGGGCATCGTATGTGTCTTGACCGTACTCTACTCGCCTACAGTCGAGCCCCACGACTGGGTCTTTAACGAAGAATTCTCTTTTCTTGTCAGCTTTTACGATGATCTTACGGATATAACAGTAGGATTTACTTACCGCCCATGGATGGACCTTCGTACAGAGTCTTTTCTCGTTTCCGAAAGTTCCCAACACCAGGTTTTGCCGCCGGAATCTGCGGAGTTTACCGACTGATTGTCCCCTTGCGCCTGAGCTTCGAAGATATCAAGAAGCCTTCTCGTATTTCGCAAGGATCTTGTGTTAGGTTGTCGCAGGTCAGATGAAAATGACGGATTTGGTGAATTATAAGTTGGGAGTTCGATATGTCTTAAGGAACCCTCAAGACCTTGACCCTCCACACCTGGATAAAGGTTCAAAATCCTGATTTCATCTGGCCGGGCCAATTCCGAGTAGACGAATGCAGATCTCGCGTCCATTCTCGGAGCATAAAATTAAACAGTTGTGGTAGGGTTCACTGCCTAACTAACACCCTGTCGCCCCTATCCTTTCGTTGGTGTCGCGGTAGACGATTACCTAACCCTACCAAAGTGGTCAAGCTATATCCATAATGATAATCATAATTGGTCGATTTATGGCAGCACAGTCACACTAATGTGGTTGGATTGTTTGGCAGTTTGACGACGACGTCCTATTTTGTGCATAAGATGGCCGGGCTATTCGATGACTAAAGATCGCGCTATTCCCCTTCCCCTCTTCCCCCCCAGTCCCCGCATGCCCCCTGTAAGGGGGATCTTCGCGATGCATAATGCTGCAGTTTTACTCAACCAATAAAACACCAGACACGAAGAGACAAGATCACATCACACATCACACATCAGAAAGGCAAGACATTCATTTTATGAGAATTGAACTCAAAGTTTTATAATTCCATTCTTCAGATTTTCAGCTCCCAAAACACCCCCCTCCTGGCCTCGCAGCCACGCGTCTTCCTCGCACCAAAAAAAGAGAATTTCCGTTTGCTGCCCCGTCCCCCCTCGCACGAATCCTTCCCGCCCCTCGTCTAACCGACGTACCACTTGACCACGTGGCCGCTGCAGTCCATGGTGCCGTCGGCCTTGACCTTGCCGCCGTGCTTGCCGGCGAACCGGGACAGGGACTCGCCGATGACGTCGAGCATGTCGTCGTTGTGCACGAGGAAGGAGAACTGCGCGGTGTCGGTGTCGGACAGGCGCGAGACGCCGAACCCGCACGTCCCGAGCACCATCTCGTCGCGGTAGCCCGCCGGCTTGCCCGCGAAGTCGACGCCCCAGTCGCCCGCGTCGCTCAGGATCGACCGGCACGCGTCCTCGCACTGCCCCGAGGTCGGCGGCGCCGAGGACCCGCCCGTCCGGTCCGTGTACGTGAGCGCCGTGCAGTAGCCGACCGACTTGTCCGCCGCGCAGGCGTCGCGCGGCCGCAGCAGCGCGTTGATCGAGGGGGGTGCTGCGGTCGCGAGCGCGCCGAAGAGGAGGGCGAGTATGGCGGTCTTGTGAAACATTTTGGAAAGTTTTTTTTCGTAGTGAGGTAGTAGATAGATGTCTTATTGCGGTAAGATCTTGCAGTAGAGTAGGTAGTGATGCGCTTTGAATTCGTGCTGCTGTGCGTTGCTGCTGTGCGAAACCAAATCGAGACATTTTGGCGGAAGACGACGCTGTCTTATATACTCAGATGCGAATGCTTCCTTTCCCTATGTTCGCTGGCATCCTGACAGGGCCAACCGCCCATGTGACGTGACAGTCAAGATCCACGCAGTGTGATGGGACTCAGAATGGTGGACTCTACACATCACAAACGTAACCAATCAAAGACTACGCCGCCAATCGGGTGGGACAAATCAAGGGACAGAAGACGCCTCAACCAACAAGCTTGCCATTTAAGGGTCCTCGTCGCTTAATATCAAAGACGTTATTGATTTAGCAACAGCTTTGCCATCTATGAATACAACTGATTCCCTAGCGAAAATTTTTTCCATTTCATCTCGATTTCCTCTTCACGGCTTTGTTTTTCGAACCTGACGCAAATTTGCTCAGCCCCTCGTTAGGTGGTACCAACATCTCCGAAATGAAGCCCGTGCGAGCAAACAGACATCGGAGCTCTGATATGAGTGAAATTCGAGGATAGACGGGATTGATAGCTTCCTGATCCGCCTTTGCGAGGCCATGTTCTAAATTCGTGTCGTTTCTTCAAAGCGACCAAACCGCCAGACTCGGCAGCTACCCACTTCCGAAGTGGATTTGAAGTTTCCCTTTGTAGGCAAAAAGACTTGAGTGTAGATTCTCGGGAAGACATCCGGAACGCATTCAAGGCGCTCTTTTCGATGGGCCTCCTTGCCAGGCCCGAGGGGGCATCCCTTAATTTTGAATCCCAAGAAAATGGCTGCAAGTCTTGGTCGCCGATGTTCTTGAGGCTCAAATCGCCGCTTGCGCTAGTTCCATTTCTGCATCTTGCCTCTCGCATTGTCGACAAGGGGGTTCCTGGACTATCTCCTTGAGGGACTGGCAGTCGGGTTTCCTGCAAGGGATGCTGGTCTCGTAAGGCTTACAGCCGCAACGATATGTTATAATAAGCTTACACATCGTTTAAGCTTCCTTGATCTCAGTTCCGTCGCGATGTGTATGCAATGGGCGGTCGTGCAATTCTGGTTGGTGGCATCGATTACCAAGATGGGGATTGCGTTGTTCGTGCAAAGTCGTTATCCTTCGCAAGAGAAATAAGAGCGTGTGAGTTTTCCTTTTAAAGAGCTGAGATGAGGAGACGAGTAGGTTTCTCATGTTTCTCCTGTGTCTCATGAGGAAACTTTATCGGCGCCTTGGGTGCTGATGCTACTTCCTCGGCGTGGCCAAAATGACAGGTCCCTTTCTTCGCGACGGCGTGACTCTGTTGATGACGGGCGGCTCGGAGGTTGAGGCGGGTAGTTGCAGGCTTCGTGCTTCCTGATGCCCTTCATCTTGGTCAATTCGTAGTAGCAGAGGTTGCACAAGATGCCATCGGGATCATGCGAGCCGACAGGCGCGTCGTGGCAGACGCCAACGCCCATTTTTCGGCACTCGCACTGGCATAAAGGTTTCTTCGCTTGCCATTCCTTGGGTACCAGGAGCAGGTTGATAGTTTGCGGCTGAGGCATTTTGGGTCGCATTGGAAACGCACCATGTACGTTCGGAACAGCCGTCATCCGCATTCTTAAATGTTAGCTCACGAGCCGCGTGTCGAATTGAGAAAATATCTATCGCTTCCGTCGACAAAGAGATTCTGTAATAACAGACGAATACCCAGGTAGCTTCTGTTCCACTTTTCCAGTGTTGAGCTGACGGTCGAGACAAAGAAATAGTGAGAAGAACGACCGCAGTTGGCTTCTGCTGTTGCTGTTCCGGAGTTCCCGACTCTTCCGCTGTTAAACTTCGAGCACGGGACCCTTTTCTCCGTAGATGGGATCTTTCTCAAACCAGGGCAATTTCGAAATGTTCTGCACCTTGGCCTCTTCACCTTTCTTCCCATAGCACATATCCCAATTGGAGCCTTTGGGGTAGCTGCCTACCATTTCAAATCCGCCGTCGACATCTTCCAGCAGCCCATGCCCGACGCCAGCAGGCAAAACCAACACGTCGCCCTTTTCAACCATCTTCTCTACCCTTGCCGGGTTGTCCTCACCGCCGAAACAGAGCTTCGCTTTGCCCCGGGTGATGCATAGGAGCTCGTGGGTAGTAGAGTGGAAGTGAGTAGTGCTGTACATGGTGAAACGCCACTGAGGTTCCACGACGCCGACCGAGGTGAGGTGTAACTCTACGGAGGATGCGGTGAGTGTCGCAGCAGGAAAAGCCCCGTGATAATGAAAAAGAGGCTGGTTCTGGATATTGGTGTTCGGAATTAAACCGTGTGCTGGAATGGAGTGACGAGAAACACGAAGAGAAGCCAAGGGCGTTGGAGCTATCTTCGGATCCATGGCCAGCTAGCTATTTAAGTATTGATGATCTAGAAGTCCCAAGTCGTTCCTTCGCAAATGAGAAAGTGATGCCTTGAGATATCCATTGAATTGAATTAATAGGTAGCTCTGTGAATAGGGGTTTGTTGATTTATCTATCGTCTCCCCACTTCACTGAATACATAGCAAGTCAATTCGACGTCATCGACGTGCCTAAGAGGATTTGTATATGTATCTAATAGATACTCTTAGTCATCCACCCCGTTAGAGTCATTAAATAATTCTCTAGGACCTGAGGGACTTAAAAAAAAAAAAGCCAATCTCCCTTCTGGCATCAACAGAGTCCCAAGAACCCAGCCAATATGAATTTATTGCTCTGATGAGGACATCGGCTTTGCGACTTTGACATTTATTGGCTAATAAAAATAAGTCTGTCATCGGCACGACGTTCAAAATGATGGATGGCGAATTACAGGCAGATGGGTGGCCGCGTAGCTCGGATCCCGCGGTGTCCGCCCAGACGTTCAGCTACTAATAAAACCCCTATATCCCCTAAATCCCGACGCAACATAAAATTGGACCCAAGCTGAGCGGCTCCCGGACGGCCCCGTCTGCACCGTCTAACGGAGATAACATAGGTAGAAATGGTGATAGTTGCACGTTGAGCCGACATGAAATACAGCGACGAAATACCTACCTACCTCAGGTACCTACCTAGGTAGGAGGTAGGGAGGTATATAAAGGTAGCCATTCGCCTACCATGCCTCGCTCATCATAACGACAGAATATAGAGTGCATCTTGTACAGTAACTCAATTTCGAAACCCATTATTTGATCTTCCAATATTCCCCTATTACTTGTATACCCTTACTTAGAATTCTTTTCTTACCCAGATATGTCTTACAAGGGCTCAGTCATCATCACAGGTGGCACCATTAATCTTGGCTACTACGCTGCCCTCGAGATTGCGCGGGCACATCCCGAGTACCTAGTCGTGATTTCATCACGTTCAGACCGGGAACATGCCGCCGATACCATCAACAAGAAGCTCGGCCAGACCAACACGATATACATTCCGCTAGATCTTTCTAACCTACAGAACGTCCGCCAATACGCCGAGGACTGGGCGACGAACAATCATCTACCAATTCAAGCCCTCCTCCTGAATGCCGGCCTGCAGTTCCCCGGGCCCGTCAGTAAAACCGTCGACGGTCTTGAATCAACTTTCGCCATCAACCACGTCGGACACGCATTACTTTTTTACCTCCTGGTCCCCTACCTCGCACCCGAAGCACGGGTCATCGTCACATCCAGCGGCACCCACGATCCAGAGCAAACCAAGGGTACGGGCTTCCCCAAGCCGGCGTACATCAGCGCCGAGGAACTCGCGCACCCGACTTCGGCCTCGGCCGGCAATCCGGGCCGGCAGCGGTACGCCGAAAGCAAGCTTGCGAACGTGCTATGGACGTACGCGCTGCACCGGCGGCTTCAGCAGCAGCAGCAGCAGCAGCAGAACGCTGCGGGGCGCGGCATCACCGTGACGGCGTTCGACCCGGGACTGATGCCCGGCACGGGACTAGCGCGGGAGGCTAGCGCCCCCGCACGCTTCGTCTGGATGCACATCTTGCCGAGGCTCCTGCCGCTAATGCGACTCTTGATGTCTCCGAACATTCACACCGCGCGGGAGTCCGGGGCCAACCTGGCGCGCCTCGCGGTCGGTCCGGATGCGAAGGGCCAAGGTGGCAAGTATTTCGAAGGCTCGAAGCCCATCAAGACGAGCGAGGTCAGCTACGACGAGGCGAAGCAGGAAGATCTCTGGCGCTGGACCGTGGATTACCTGGCGAGAGGAGACGAGGAAAAAGAGCGCTTCGAGCAATTGAAGTAGGGATTTTACAAGCTCTTCCAAGGGGAGGTGAGACCAAACGACGGCGGGTAATTTCAAGGCTACAAGGTTCACTACAGCACAGATGCTCCAGGGCCCATAACGTCCCAGGGCCACAATCATAACGACAGCGGTTCGTCTAGACCGACGGTATTAGTAATACAATTAAGAAGTAACTAACTATATAGCTCTTTTATACTATAATCTTCCCTCAACCTAGGCGCAGAGTTGTGCCTCCAAATCAACGGGCTGGGGGCAGCCGTACACCTTCTTGAGTGACGGCGTGCTGTAGCAGCCGGCCTGGCCGGCAGCGCAGTCGAAAGACTCGCAACCATCGCCAGCACCCAAGGTGTTGTGCGAGTTGGCGAACGGGTTTCCCCACTCCCTACGAGAACGTTAGCGAACAGGAAATGGCCACGTGCGGACCAGTAAAACTTACGTGCTGAACTCGTCTAGAGAGAAGGGTGTGTTAGCTTGGTTAATGTCAACATGGACCCAGTGGAAGTGTACTCACAGTAGGCGTAGTCTGGGCTCGAGCTGAACGAGTAGCCGAAGAACAGCGGGCCGGAGAGGGTCTTGGTGGTCGCGATCTTGACGGTCTGTATATGCGGTCAGCTTACTTCATTCTAGCGGCCTCGAGAAGGTTGGGCGGGACTGACTGAGCCGGATGGACGGAAGGCTTCGTAGAAGGTCTGGCCGGACGTCAAGGTGGTCAGAGGTCCAGCGGCGCTGCCGTCGTAGGGGAACGACTGAACGTAGACGGTGTTCGGGCAGTTGTTCTTGACAACAGCCTGTTGGGCAGAGACGCTGGTGGCGGCGAGGGCAGCGCCGATGATGGTGGTGAAAGACTTCATTTTAGCGGGATTGGTGAATTAAGTGATAGGTATGGATGTCTGAGTAGCGAATGTGGTCGGGAGCTAAGATATCCTTATTAAATTAGGTGTTGGTGAAGACAGAGGAATGAACCAGAAAGTAGTCAAGGTGGACATGACTTATATAGGATAGAGGAGGTATATGTTAGGTACCTGACCTATACATACACCGTTACCCAAATTACGTGTCAACGCATCGTGTTGCTAATAGCAATGGGCACTTGTACGATCGTATGGCCATCGGTCACGATCATAGCAAATACGAACGCCAATTCTCGTATTACCCGGTCACGAGGTCGGAGTGGTGATCTCGGATCCACTTCTGGGCTCCGCCCCCGCGAAATGAGACCCGAACGGATCGGGGCGAGCCACCGAATTCCCCATATAGATGCCCCAGTAGCCTACTGGTATAATTCCGGAAGCATAAGACCTTCTTTAATTACCTAATTCAAAGACAGGTGTCTACCAATCAATTGAATCAATTGGTTAGGCAACCTCGGCCACAGCATCGTTACTCCTCTTGTTGATAGAACCGAGAGGTCCGTTACAATAAGCTGATGGGCTCACTGTTTGACAAAAACCGCCAAAGTCAAGCCGTCATCTTTTCACCGCTAGAGTCCGGGGTCTAGAAATACGCCCCTTTGAAGCCAACGCCCTTGTTATCGACGCACGCCCATAGCGACTACTTTACACTAAAGTCATTCTCATACATGTTGCTGGTTCGCAGATCGGCAACGGTGTATTGATATGGTGAATGTGTTGCATCCATCACTGAGACCTTGATGATTCGGAACCGTAGATTTTAACTATCCGGGTATCGTCCGTTCACTATAGCCGTACGTTACCAGAGTACCCGCCTGGCCGTCCGGACATCCCGATCGCCCGGGGATTCGGCGTCTCGTTATAATGAACTGTACTAATGCGGTCAGCAAGCGTTTCTCGTATCTGTAGGGTGATAAGTGATGATAAATTTACGAAGGTTAAGAGAGCTACAAGGATGGCTAAAGGGAGCAGACGACTCAACTTTAACAAAATGGGAGTGTACTTACGGTCGTAGGTTAGTTGGTATCTGACCGAACTAATCTTCGCAACTAACACGAGCGGCTTAGTATGCGACCCAGTCGTTCTCGCTGGGCCCTCGTTGGTTACGAAATGTGTTTAGGCAGCTCGACTACGCTGCCTCCTGGCGATCTATCTTACCGTACTATTATTTCGCGGCGCCTGAATTTCCTATCTGCATCCTCTCCGCGTATAAGAGCGCCATGAATTGTGCCCGCTACTAGAGTTATGTTTAATAGCCAAGCTGATATATCTGAAAGACTCACTTTGACGCAGGTGTGTGATGATGTTTACCTCCTAGTAATACAACTGTGGAAATGAAATGGTCGTGTCGTGGAAGTTATACTTGAGAGAACTGAACCCCATATGAAGATATTTAAAACGGAAACCCAGGGCTCCTTCTGTTAGCTTTTGACTATGTCAGGCTGAGCATGAAGCAATATCCACGACGCTGTTTGTACGAAGAGGTTTGACTCTTCCAGAATCCTCTCTTCATCCTACATGTGGATATTTGCGCAATGACATTCAACGCCTAAATTGTAATTTCTACCTACATGATGCTTGGCTAATGCCATAATTATTAGCTTTGGCCTGTATGCATTTAAGTACTCTGGAGCAGGATCAATGCGACCTGTTGGACAATGTGCCTTAATTATCGTAAGCTCTTTGAAAAGGGGTTAGTTCTGCCACCCACCTCCTCCACATACATCCAATGATGAACAGCGACAATGAACTTTTTACAATGATATGCAATTGCTGTACTTATAATAATAGCCAGTTGTCTAACAAAATCGAGCTCTCACATCTTTGGATTGGGATTGGTTCTTGGTTAGGGCATGTAACTGATGCTTGGAGTAAAATTAGAGCTAAGATTCAATATGTTAGCATGGACGGAATAATATTTGTTACCTGCGTTCGATGTTTAAGATTTGAAGCCGAAGAGTAAGGCTCAAGGTCTCTAATAGGGGTTTTTTTTTTTTTTTTTTCGATATCTTCAAGTGCCAAAAATGATGCAACGCCGCAACTATCACATTTTTGGGAATAGATTTAATGTATTTTGAGGTTTGAGTTACCTAATGCTCCTAGAAGGTGATTATCAAACCATGTCGAACAAAATCAAATACAACACTTACCGTACTGTGAATTTATCCGGATTTTCGTACAGCGACGTCACTGTATGAGGGCTCAAAATCGTAGCTACTACTAGAACGAGCTTGAGGTGTTTCAGGAACCTTACCCAGGTAAACAGCTACGTCGTAAGGTATAACCATCGTATACGCGGCGAGAAGGTATATTTAAATACATATTTGAAATCTATGGGCGACCAGTTACCTCCATACCTCACGAGGCTTGATATCCATGCTGTCTAACAGCGCCCTGAACAATTTCAAGCGATTATTCGCATGCCTACACGTATGTAAGTACATAAACTGATTAGCTACCTGCCAATCCTTTCTTAAAGAGTGCTAGATCAGGTCGTGTTGGTAGGCACTTTCCCCTTGCTTCCTTGTGTGAGCCTGTTATTTTCCGTTGACATACCTATAACATTTCGTTCCAATCTCTAAACCATATGCTAGACGACACTCGCATGTAACACTAAAGTCCTAAATATATCTCCAAGTAGAGATTATGTTCCATACCGACAAGGTTTGGATTAGACCTGAGGTAAAGGAGAATCTACAAGGCTACGCAATCTAGTATCGCCAGTGCTCCATCCACAGAGCCCATCGTCTAACAAAGGGCAAACAAAGAAGTTGACGTAAGGGGCTTCATACTAATTGATCATGCACTACGTTAGTGAAGGGAGAAAGGCGCCACAGTGCTAATGCCTAACTAACATTGTAGATTTAGGTTGGAAACAAATGGTCTGGCTTCCTCTCACTTATCTTTCATGAAACTATCTTTCTACCTATTATGAACCCAAGCTTCTCTTATAAAACTAGATTCTTTGAGAAACAGCGACAACAACATTAGCCGAAATGCAGGACGAAGCAGCCGGCAGACAAGACTTTGGGCGTCGTCTCATTCCTCATGTTATTGATGAGATTTCCCAAAGGGATCCTCGGCGGGAATGCTTTTCAATCCCACGATCATCGAAACCAGAAGATGGTTGGAGACAGATTACATTCAAGGAATATTCCAACGCCATCAACCATGTCGCACGCCTAATCGTTGAAAAGTGTGGATTACCACCTTCAGGTATCATCCCAACGCTGGCGTATATCGGTCCAAATGATGCGCGCTACGTTATCATACTGGTCGCCGCAGTTAAAGCCGGATATAAGGTGAGATATCATCAATAGGCACTTAAGGTTAATTGGGTGTCTGGTTGACGCTGAAGTAGGCCTTGTTTGTATCTCCTCGCAACTCGAATGACGCGCAGATGAATCTCCTCGACAAGACCGATTGTCGATTTATATGCTTCCCAGACTCACACCGAGAAGTGGTACGACCGTGGCTCGATAAACGGAACATGCTTGTTATAGAGGCTGGACCGTTGGACAGCTGGTTGTCTTCCCACGAGGCGGAGCCTTTTCCATACGGCAAAACCTTCGAGCAGGCAGAATGGGACCCCTTTGTTGTATTGCATACGAGTGGAAGTACTGGACTTCCAAAGCCAGTAGTGATCAGGCATGTCAGTATCTAATCTCTTCCAGTCTTTCACTGAGGGTGTTTCTCAACATAGACTTTATGTTCCTTCCGTATACCTAAGCTACCTACGACTCACCTCTGTTACAGGGCATGTTAGCCATCAGTGATTCTCATCATCTCCTTCCCGACTTTAAGGGGCTCCCAAACTCCATCCGAGTATGGTCTGAGGGACCAAAAAGACAATTTGCGCCATGTAGGTGTGGCCTTTGATCTATATAGCGAAATAGTTCACTTCCGCTGACACCATCTAGTTCCTCTATTTCACGCAGGGGGGATATACCTCTTCCTGGCGAGAGCTATCTACTGGAGCAACCCTGTTGCATTCGGAATTGTGGATCGGCTGTTGTCTCCGGACTTGGTAGTTGAATGTCTCGATAATCTTGACGTTGAGGGAATCCTGCTAGCGTAAGTACTCTTTACATACCTACCCCTAGTTGAGGTGTACCCCTTATATTCGCACAGATGCCTGACATCTCTTTAGGCCCATGATTCTAGAACAAATTAGTCGAAGTGACCACTATATCAAAGTGTTGTCGAAACTGGAGATGGTAACATTCGGTGGCGGTATGTCGACACTACCCTCTATATCCATCTTGTTTACACATCTAATTCAGAAGTAGGCAGCTTGAATAAGGAGGCTGGTGACATTCTATCAAACAGTGGTGTGAAACTGATGAATGCCCTTGGGGCCACAGAGTACGTCAATTGTAGAAACAAGCCAGATTGTTTAGGTACCTAAGACTAACATCTTTCTAGATTCAGTCCTCCCCCGACCTACGTGCACTCCAATCCCAGCCTGTGGCAGTGTGAGTGCCCACCAACGCAGACCCCATGCTTTATTCTCCAACAGTTTTCTATACAATGCTTTGGCTAACTCAAGGGATCTCAGATTTTTTGATCGACTCGGACACTTTCGGCGCCGAATGGCGAAAAGAGATAGTCGACAAAGATGAAGCATACCGGCTGGTACTTGTCCGCAAAGGCGGACATCCAGGCTATCAAGCTTGCTTCTACACGTTTCCAGACATCGACGAATACGATACTGGAGATCTTTTCAAGCCGCATCCCACTCTCCCGGATTACTGGGTCTATGCTGGGCGGTCAGATGGTATGCAACTCCTCGAATTTATTTACCCTATTTTTTCATTTCCTTACGTTCTAGATGTCCATAATTACTTACCCATCTTTATTTTAATAGGCATCATTGTCTTCTCCAATAGTGAGAAGCTCAACCCAGTAACTATCGAAGAACAAGTTGAGCAACATCCGCTGGTTAAGGGCGCTCTAGTAATTGGTTCTGGCCGCTCCCAAGCTGGATTGTTGGTTGAGCCCCATAAGCAGCCTGAGAATGACAATGAAGAGCAGCAGTTGCTAGACAGTATTTGGCCATCTGTAGAGGAGGTCAACAAGGTAACTGTAGCTCATGGGCAAATAGGTCGCCGATTCATTATGCTCTCAAACCCCCGTAAACCTCTCCCCCGCGGAGGCAAAGGGGCAATTCAAAGAGCTAGTACGGTGAAACTATACAGAGCCGAAATTGATCGGCTCTACGAAAAGGCAGACGAAATCCTAGACACGGATATAGTCCCTATCAACGTGGAATCGGAGCATGCGCTGATGAACTCGATCAGAGAAGTGTTCCAAACTCGACTTGGGCCCAATGGGAAAAATCTTGATCCAGATACGGGATTCTTCTTCGCGGGAATTGACTCTTTGCAGATTATGAATGCGTCCCATCTATTGCGGTCTAGCCTTGAAGCTGCCGGTCACCACGTCAATATAACTACGCGAGTTGTCTACAGCAACCCAACTTTACGTCGCTTGGCCGCTAGCATCTACTCGATGCTTCGAGAAGGACCTGAGTCAGCGGTTGAAGTTGATGACTACGATACCGAGACCATGGAAGCTCTTTGGAAGAAGCATGTAAAAGACATCCCAAAAGCTAGGGGTGGCCGTCGAGACCCGCTCGATGAGGGTCAGACGATCATCCTCACCGGCTCGACTGGAAACTTGGGATGTTACTTGCTAGATCTCCTCATCAAGAGCCCGGTTGTCAAGAAAGTCGTCTGTCTTAACAGGGCAGAAGATGGCGGAGCAAAGAAGCAGCTAGAAGCGATGAAGGAACGTGGCTTGGTCAGTCCCTACGACGGATCGAAGACTACTCTTCTGCACGCAAATCTGTCCCAGCCACATTTCGGGTTGAGTCTAGCAGTCTATAATGAACTGCTCGAAGACACGGATCGAATCATTCATAATGCCTGGCCAGTCAACTTCAACATCCCACTCGAGTCGTTCGAACCTCAATTTCAGCGGCTATGCAACATTGCCAAGTTCGCCTCCGGGGCTTCTAAGAGAGTCGCTGTCGTCTTTATCTCCTCAGTGGGAACTGCGGATGGGTGGGTTTCACGCAAGGACGGACCCGTACCCGAAGTAAGACTCGAGCAAATGGCGCTCGCTGGAATTGGCTACGGACAGAGCAAGATGATCGGGAGCCTCATTATCGAGGATGCTGGGAAGTCTGGAGATTTCCCAGCTGCAATCATTCGTATCGGCCAGATTGCCGGCCCGGAGGCTGACGCCGGCTGCTGGGCGGAACACGAGCTCATCCCTTCCATCGTTGCTAGCAGCCTGTACCTCAAGGCTATCCCCAGCGACCTCGCGCGTTTGACCCGTGTCGATTGGGTCCCCGTAGAGAGGAGCACAGCTTCAGTGCTTGAAATTGCAGGCATATCGCAAAAGGTACCAGCTAAAGATATCAATGGTTACTTTCACGTAGTCAACCCAACGGCCGTCCCGTGGACCCAGGTAGCACAAGCAATTCAGGAGTTCTACGGAAAAGACCGTATCCCTGAGCTCGTCAGCTTCCGTGAGTGGGTCGCTAGGCTCGAGAAGAGCAGCACACGCAGAGGGTGGGACCAGAACCCGGGACTCAAGTTGCTCGATACCTTGCGGGCCATGTCTGCCGCCGCAGACGAACCTGTCGTGTTCGATACGCAGAAGACTGCGGCCCGAAGTCCGACTCTACAGGCTACGACGGTAATTACACCACAGATGATGAAGCACTGGTGTAAGCAATGGGGATTTTAGGACACTAATTAAAGAATAGTGAACAGGAGCTCTTTTAGAAGTAGGGAATTTCATAATTATTAATTAAAAAAACATTTTTACAGTAGCTTTTATTTTTTAACTTAAATCCTTTGCTTAAAATTTATCGTAATACCGTAATAATATTTATAATATAGCTTAGTTTTAAAAAAAGTTTTTCTTTTTTTAATTTAATTATTTTTAAATTTAAATTTAAATAAAAACTAAGTTTAAATTAATTAATTAAAAATATAAAAGTTATATTTATATAAAAATAAAAGTTAATATATTAAAATTTATTAATATATTTTATTATTTTTTATATAATAAACTTATTTATTATAAAATAAATATATAATAAAAATATTTTTATATTTTATATTTTATTATTTATAATAAATTTTTATATTTTAAATTATTAAAAGTTTTTTTATTAATATTATTAAAAATTATATTATAATTTATATTAAAAATAAAAATTTAAAAATTTAAATATTTAAATATATTTTATTTATATATATAATTTAATTATATTTTTAACGGTTTTTTAAAAACTTTTTAAAAAAGTTTTATTTTATTTAAATATAAATTAATTTAAAGTAAATAATATATATATTTATTTATATAATTTATTTATAAATAATTTTTATTTAAAATATTTAATATAATTTTAAATTTATTTATTTAAAACTTTTTTATTATTTATAATATTATAATATTAAAAATAAGTTTATTATTTAAATAAGCTCGTTATTTTTTTTTTTTTAATTTAACCTTTTATTTTTATTTATATATATTTTTATAATTATAATATATTTTATATATTTAATAAATTAAAAATATAACTAATAATTTAAATTATTTATAAAAATTTATATTTTAGTTTTATAAAAATTATATATATATATATTATTTAACTTTTTATATTATATAATAAATTTAATAATAAATAATTATAATATAATATTATTTTAATTATATAAAAATTATATATTTTTAATTTAAATATTTAAATATTTTTTCCCCGTTTTTATAATATTTAAAATATAATTAATATATTATTTTATAAGTGTAATAAAAAAAACAATTAATAAATAATAAATAAAAAATTTTATTAAATAATAATTATTATTTTATATATATTTTAATTAAAAAATTAATTATTTAAAAGTTTTTTATAAAAGTCTTAATATATTTTAAAAATAATTCGTGTTTATAAATAATATAATTATAAAATATAATATATAAAAAGAAAATATTTATAATTTTAATAAAATTAAATTTATAATAAATATAATTTTTATAATTATAATTACTATTAGTTTAAAAAAATGTAATAAATTTTATAAAATATAATTTAATAACTAAAAATAAGTTATAATTATTTAAATTATTAATTTTAATAATTATATTATTTTTATTTTTATTATTATTATAAATAAAAATTATTTTAATATTATAATAATAAATTTTTATTTAATTACGTTATTTTTATTTTAAATAATAATTAAATTATAAATAAAAAAAATATAAAATAAGTTAAATATTTTAATAAATATATAAAAAGATATATAAAAAATATAAAACGTTTTTTTATTTTTAATAATTATAAAAATTACTATTTAATAAAATTTAAAAAAATATATTATAATTATAATATTATTATTTTTTATATATTTATTTATTTATTTTATAAGTTTTAATTTTTTAATATAATAATTTTTTTTGTTTTTAAATATATTTATAATTATATAATTAAAGATTTTATATAATAAAATATTTTATATATTATAAAAAAGAATTTCTTTTTTATATTTTATAAAATATTTATAAGCTTTTTTATAAAAAGTAATATTTAAATTAAATTTTAAAATATTAAGTTTATTTTTTTTAATTTAAAATATATTATATTATAATTAAATATTATTAATATTATTTAAATATTTTTTTTTAATTTTTAATCTTTTTATTAAAGTTTTATTTTTAAAACCTTAATTATAACTTTAGTTATAAAATTTATAATATATATAATAAACTTTAAATTTTATATTTACCTTAGATTTTTATTTTATTTTTATTATATTATTTAAGTTTATTATTTTTAAATTATTATATTTAATATTTATTTTATTTAAATTAATTTATTATTTTTTATATTATATAATTTATTTAAGTTTATTATTTTTAAATTATTATATTTAATATTTATTTTATTTAAATTAATTTATTATTTTTTATATTATATAATTAATTTGTTTTTATTTTTAATAAAAAAAAGTTTTAATAATAAATTAATTAAAATGTTTTTATTATAAAATATATAACTTTTTTATATTTTAAAATAATAAGTATTTTAATATAAAAAAATTAAACTTTTTTATATTAATATTAAAATTTAAAATTAATAAAATTTATTAATATAAATATTATAATTATTATATTAATAAAAACTAATTACTTTTTTTATTAATTAAAATTATTAACGTTGTTATTTTTTTAATTTATTAATATATAAGTTTTTATAAAAATCCTTATAAGAATTTTTATAAAAATTTTATATTAATATATTTATAAAATAAATTTATTAATAAATACCTTAATAATTATTAATTTAATAACCGACTTTTTTATTAAATTTATTAATTATATTTAAAAAGTTTTAATTTATAAATATATATATAAATTTAAAATATAAATTTATAAAAATATTTATATAGTTTTTTAACTTTTTAACTTTTTTTTTTTTTTTTTAGTTTTTAATATAATATAAATTTATTAAATAATTAAAATATATATATATTAAATATTAAAAAAAGAATTAAAATTTAATTATAAATTAATAATAAAAATTAATTACTTAAATATTTAAAACTTATATAATTATTTATATAATTATAATTATTTTATATAATATTATATATTGATTTTTTTATATAAAAATTACTATAACTGGATTTTTTTTATAAAATAATAAAAAAGTGGTTATTTTATAATATTTTTTAATATTATATTTTTTTATTAAAATTTAAAATTAAAAAGAAAATATTAAAGTTTTATTTTTAAAGTTTTAATTATAATTTTAATTATAAGGTTTATAATATATATAATAAACTTTAAGTTTTATATTTATTTTAAAATTTTTTTTTATTTTTATTATATTATTTAAACTTATTACTTTTAAATTATAATATTTTTATTGTTTTTTAAAATTTAAAAATATTTAAAATTATTAATAATATAATTTTATAATTTATTTATATAAAAACTAAATTTATAAAACATTAAAATAATCTTTTAATATAAATTATAAAAATAATAAATAAAATAATAAAATTTATATATAAATTATTATATAAAATTACTTTTTTATATAAAAAAAACTTTATTTTTTAAAAATTTAAAAATAAATAACTTATTAAAAAAAATTTTTTTATTTATAAAAAAAAACAAGTTTTTTAAATTAAAAAAAAATAATATTATTTATAAAAAAAAAAATTTTAAGAAAAATAATTTATAAAAAAAATTAAATTAAAATTTATAATATTATAATATATATAAAAATATAAATTATAATATATATATTTATAAAATAATTATAAATAATTTTAATAAAAATAATTAATTTAATTTTTAATTAATTAAATTATATTATAATTATTAATTATTAATTATAATTAATTATTATAAAAAAATAAATAATAAACTTATTTAAATATTAAGTTTATTTTTAATATTATTTAAAATTTAATAACTTATTTATTTTTAAATTTTAATTAATTTAAGTTTTTAATATATTATAATTTTATTTATATTTAAATGTTAATTAATTTAATTTTATAATTTATATAAAATTATATTAAAAGATTTTATAAAATTTTAATTTAAATAAAACTTTTTAAAATTTTTTAAATATATATTTATAAATTTAATAAAAAGTTTTATTTAAATATAAGATTTTATTTAATTAATTATTTTAATTATAAAAATTAATAAAATTATATTAATAATTAATTAAGTTTATTTTTTAATTATATTTTTAAAATTTTAATAATATAAATAATATAATTATAATAATTATTAAATAAAATTAATAATATAAATTATAAAAAAATAAAAATAATTTTATATAATTTTTTAATATTTTATTTTAAATTTAAATAATTATTTAATAATTATATATAAAATATAAAAATTTATATAAAAAATTATATTAAATTAATAATTATAATTAAAAAATAAATTCTATTATTTTATATTATTAATTTTTAAATAAAATTATTATATTTAATAAAAATAATTTTATTATTATAAATAATAAAATTAAAAAGTTTTAAATAATATATTTTATAATTAATTTTTATAATAAAACTAATTATAATATTTAATTAAATAATAATTAAACTTAATATTTATTATTTTTATATATAAATTTTTAAAATAAAATAATTTTATATTTAATAGATTTAGTTTTTTAATAACTTGTAAATTATTATTAATTTTATTTTTATTTTAATATAAGTTTTTTAATATTATTAAATAATAAAAAGTTATTTTAAAAGATTTATTTAAATTTTATATATAAGTTAATAACTGAAGCCGTAATAATTTTATTATAAAGTTATTTTAAAAAATCGCGAGAATATATATAATTAAAAAATATATATTTAATATATATAATTAAGTTTTTTAATTAAATATATACGTTATTTAATAATTAAAAGTTTTATTCGCTTAAAAATTAAAAAGTTATATATAAATAATAATATATAATTTTTAATTAACTGAAAATTATAAAATTATAAAATAATTATATTAATAAAACTTTTTATAACTTAAATTTAATTAATAATAAAAAAAATAACATGTTAAAAATAATAAAAAAAAAGCTTTTTTATAACGGTTTAATTAACTAGAAATAATAAAATAAAAAGTTTTAAATAAAAGTTATTAATTTAAAACTTTAAAAATATATTAATTTTATAAAAATATTAAAATAATTAAAGGAGTTATTTTAATTAAATATTAATAACTATTTAAAAAAAACTTAATAAATAACATGAAATTTATTAAATAATAATTTTTAAATTACAATAAATAAAAATTAAAAAAAATAAATTAAAATAAATAAAAAATTTATAAGTTTAATAAAAATAATAAAAAAAAATAAAGTTATTTATAAGGAAAATTAAACTTTTTATAGTTATAATTATAAGATTTATTAAACTTATTAATAAATAATTAAAAAATTAAAAAATTAAATTATTAATTTTATATTTTTAAATTATTAAAATATATACTTTAATTTAATAAATATTTTATATAAATAATATAAAAAATTATTTATTACTAGTAAAATATATAATAATTAATTAAAGTTATAAATTTAAAAATAATATAAAAAAACAGTGTAATAATTAATAAAAATATTTAAAAATTTTAAAATATAAATAACTAAATAAAAATTAGTTATTATAAATATAAAAGTAAAAAACTTTATAAATATTATTAATAGTTAATTATTAATAAAAGATTTTAAAGTTATATTTAATAATATTTTAAATAACTAAGTGATTAATTATAAACTATTAAATATTAATAATATTAAAAATAATATATTTAGTTATTTAAATATAATAACTGTTTTATATAAATATATATTTTTATAATTAACTTTTATATAACTTTGTTTTATAAAAAAAGTATTTATTATTTAATTTAATAATATAAAATTTAATTATAATAAAAATTTAAATATTAAACTAAGAAAAAAAAAACGTTATTTTTAAACTTTTTAATTAATTAAAATAAGGTAAAAATAATAAAAACCATGGTAAATTATAAGGTTAAAATAGTTTAAATAAACGAGTTAAATTAATTAAAAAAGAATAAACTAATATATTTACTAATTATTTATAAGAAATTAATATTTTATATTTAACTTATTATAATTATTATAAAATTCTTAATTATTAATATATTATTAAAAATAAGGTTTTAAAAAATTAAACCTTAAATTTTATTATAAAAAAAATAATTAAATATAAGATAACTAAAAATAATATATTTATTAAGTTAATTAAAAAAATAAAAAAAAAATTATTTATATAAAATAAAAATTAATTAATTTAAGTAATTAAAAGAATAAAAAAAACGTTTTTAATTTTATAAGTTATATTTAAAATTAATATTTATTTTTTAAAAAATTTAATAATTTTAAACTTAAAAATTATTATTTATATTTTTAATTAATTTAATTAATTTTTATTATATTAAATAATATATATTAAAAACGTGATTTTTATAAAAAATTTAATTATATTTATATAAAAATATAAAGAAATAAATATATATTTAAAAAGTTTAAAAAAAGTAAAATTTATATATAATATAATATTATTAAAGCTTTTAAGAAAAATAAAATATTAATAAGATTATAAAAATATAAATAATTACTTATAAAAAAAAAATTTTTATTTTATATATTATTATTAATAAATAAAATTAATATATTTTAAAAAATCTTTTTAAGAATTTTATTAATTATTTATTTTATATAAAAAGCGTTAAATTTAATAGTTAAATAAAGCGATTTTTAAGTATAATAATTAATAAATTATAATATTTATAATTTAATTATTTAAAATTAAAAGCTTTTAATTACGTAATTATTATTTTTAAAAAATATTACGGGGTATATAAAATATACGTGTAATATATTAATTAAATTAATTTTATATTAATAAAAAAGTTAAGCTTAGGAAAAAAGTAAAAATATAAGTTAATAAAATTTATAATAACTTTAGTAATTTAATAAACTGGTAAATTATATATATAAATTACTTTTAATATATTAATAATATTTAAATTTAATTTTAATTATATTAATAAATTATTTATATATTAATTATATTAGTTACTTTAATTACTAAAATATATTTAAAAAAAGTTAAAAAAAACCATATTTATAAGGGTTTTTATTTATAGTATATAATAACTTTTTTATTAATTAAAACACGTTTTAAGTTTTATATATTCTTTTTAACGATTTTTACGTTATAATAACGTTGTTTATTATAATAATAACTTATTATTATTAAAATAAAATAAGTTAAATCTCTTTTAATTAACGGTTTTTAATTAATATTATAAGTGTTAAAAAAACTTAAATATTTTAAGATTAATTATATAATATTAATTTAATTTATTAGTTAAGTTTTTAAAATTACTCGCTAGGTATTATTTAAAATTAAAGTTTTAATTTATTTATTAAATCTAATATTTTTAACTTTTTATAGTATATTTTAAAAGCTAATATTTTATAAACTTTTTATTTTATTTCCCTTATATTTAAGTTTATTACCTCGCTATTAAAATTCTAAAAATTTTAATTAAATAATAAATTATTAGGATTTTTTCACAGTTTATTTATATTAAATTAAATCTGGCTTTATTATTAATAAAAAAATTTTAATTTAAATATATTTAATTTATTAAAATGTTTTATTTTAATTTTATAAAATAATAATATAAAAAAAAAACTTAGTTTATTACTTAGTTAATTTATTAAGTTTTTTATTTTTAATAAAATAAATATTTAATTATTTACTTTAAAATTTAGTTTTTATTAATATTAATTTATTTAACGGTGTTAACGTTTTTATAAATAATAAATAATATTTTATACCGTTAAGTTTTATTTTTTTATTTATAAGGTTATTTTCTATATTTTTTAATAAAAAACTTGTTTTTTAACCAATAGATCGCTTAAAGTTTTTATTTAGTTTTCTTAATTAAAATTTATATATATTAATTATTTTATTAATATTTTTTATAATAAAAACCTTTTTAAAAACTTATATAATAAAAAGTTTTATATAATATTTATAACCAGTATTATTTTTAGCTAGTTATTTTAAGTTTTATTAATAAATATACGTAATTACTAGTTAATAATTTTATTTATAATTTTAACTTAGTTAATTGTTTATTTATATTTTATAGTTAATATTTTTATCCTTATTTTTATTAATTTAAAAAATTTATCTATAAAATTAATAATAAATTAAAAACTTTAATTTAATAAAATTAAAACTAACTAATTTATTAGTTTATAAAGATTTTAATAATATATTTATACCACGTTATAAACCGTTGTTTATTTTATATATAAAATTAATTAATATAATTTTATTAATTAGTTTATAATTACTAGTAAATTATTAAATTTATTATTAATAATTAAAAACAATTTAAAACCGTTTTTAGTTTTTAATTATAACTTGAAATTTATAACTAAGTGTTTTTATTTTTAATTTAATATTAATAATAAAAAGAAAAAACCAGGTGTTTTATTTTTAAGTATTTTTACTGATTAATATATATAGTTTTTTATATAATAGTTAACGGTGTTAAAAAAACCAAGTTATTAATATTATTCGGTGATTATTTATTAAATCTTACCTTTTTTTAAATAAATAATAACTATATAACTATATATTTTCTTAATAATATTAATTTAAAAATTATTATCTTTAAAAATTATTAATTATTTTTTATAAGTTACTAAAAAGTTTAATATTTACCAGTTTATTATTTTATTAAATAAAACTTTCTAATAATAAATATTAAGTTTTTAACTAGTATAATTTATTTAAAATATTTAATTTATTAAAATAACTTTAAATATCTCCGGTGGTTTTTTTATATTTATTATAAATAATCTTATATTATTAAAAATTTTTAATATTAATTTTTCTCTAATAAAATAAAATAAAGTTAAAATCCTTTATTTGTTTTTCTTTTATTTTTATATCCTTATTTTTTTTTATAATTTAAACAAAATATTAAATATAATATTCCACGCTTTTAATTAATAAGTAATTATAAAATTATATTATAAAATTATATCTATTTATTTAACTTATTAAAAGTTAAAAACTTTTTTTATATTAAAATATTTTAAGGTGTTATAATCCGTAATTATTAAAAATAACCGCGGGTATTAAAAACTTATTAGTTTTAATTATTAGTATATTAATATTTTAATAACTATTAATATTTTTTTATTATAAATCTTATAATTTAATTTTATTTTATATAAGGTTTTTAAATAAAATATTATAAAATACCAAGGTTTATTAAAAGATATTTTCTAGGATAATAATTTTGTTATAATATTATTAAAAACATTTATTTTAATCCTAGTTTTATATTTATAAAAGAAATAACCTAGTAATAAAATGTTTATAAGTTTATTTTTTAATATTTTAAACATTTATCTATAAATTTCTATTTAAATAAAATCCGTTTTATTTTTTATAAGATTTATAAAAGGTTTTATTATCCGTTTATATTTTTTAATAAATTTTTAATAAAAGTTATAAAATTTTAAAAATAACTTTACTATTTTAATAACTACTTTTTTATCTTTTTTTAAATAGCGTTAATAATAAACTATTTTTATTTTATTTAAGTTTATATTAATTTCTTTAAGTTTAATTATAAATCTTAAAAATTTTATTTTTTATATATAGAACTTATATTTTACTAAGTTTATTTAAAAACTAACCTTTTATAACTTATTTAAAACTTTTTATATATACTTTTTATATTTTTCTAACGTATTTAAAAAAATTAATATATTATTAATATAAATAATATAGAATTTATTTAAATATTTTTAGAAAATATTATTAATATAACATTAAAATATTAATAATCTATTAATTAACTTAAATAAAAATATTTTAAAGCGATATATTTTATATTGTGTTTAAAATATAATTAAGTTTTTATTTTTTAATATAAAATATATTTTATAAAAAGCTTATTATATATTTATTTTAATATATATTTTAGTTTTTACGATTTTTACTAATATGTTTTTTATTAAAAAAAGTGGATATTTATCTTTTTATATAATAAAGTTAAGTTTCTTATAATTAATATAAAATTTTAATTTTTTATTTACTTTTTTTATAAATAAAATAAATGTTATTTATAAAATAAATAATAATTTAATAAAATCTTTTTAAAGATTTTTAATAATATATTATTAGTATATTTTTATCTTTTTTAAATTTAGTTTATATAAAAAGTTATATCTTAAAATAATATCTAAGTTAATTTTTAACTTTATAGAGTAATTTACTTTTAAATAATAAAAAGATAATTTATTTAATATTATTTTATTAAAAACATTTAAATGTTTATAATAATAAATTAATATTATTTCTTTTATTTTTTTATAAAACTTATTTTTATTATTTAGTAGGTATTTATAAAACTTTTTATTCTTTATTATTTTATTAAATATATATAAATCTATAATTTATATATTAAATATATTTTATTTTTTCGCTTTATTTAATATATAGTAAAATAAAACTGTTTTTATTATAATAATTTTAAGCGGATAATATTTATATTAATTAGTTATATTTTTTTTTATAATATAACGTTTCTAATTATTAATATTAAAATATAAGTTTGGTTTTTTATTTTTAAATAAAAAAGGCGTTAAGTTTTATTCTATATTTTTAAAAATTAAAATATAATTTTTAAAGTTATTATTTTATTATTTTTAAAAGGTAGGTTAAGTTTTAGTTATTAATATATTAATTTAAATTATTTTTTAAGCTTTTAAATTTTTTATTTAATTAAAACTTTATTTATTTCCTTTAAAAATATCTTTTTTTTTAATTTTATAACGTGGTTAAAAGTTTTTAAGATATTTTTATATATTAAAAAAATATAAATAGCTGGGGATAATAAATTATTATTAGTAGTTAAAGATATATAAAATATTTATTATTTTTAGTTAATTTAATTATTTTACTAATATTTTTTATTTTTATTTATAAAAATATTTTTTTTTTTTATATTTTTTTAATATTTTTTATTTTTTAATAGTTTTTTTACTTTATTTATTTTTATATTATAATATTATAACTTAGGTTTTTATTTTACTAGGAATAATAGTTTATATTAATAAATATTTATTAATAAGTTATATTAAATAAAAAACTTTTTTTTAATAATTATATTATATTTTATATTTATTACTAGTAATAATATATTTTTAATTTCTTTTTTTTAGATTTAAATATAAATGTAAATTACCATGTTTATAATTTACTTTTTTTTTTTATTGTATTTAAATATTTTTATTAGTTTAAAACTATTTATTTTTTTAGTGTTTAAATATTTTATTATTTTTTTAATAAATAAAATATTTATTAATAAATATATATTTACTTTTATATTAATTAAGGTTTTAATAATTAAAATTACTTTATTTATTATTATAATATAACTTATTAAAAATGGATTTTTTTTAAAAAGCTTTTTTATAAAATTTAGTGGTATTTTTAAGTATTTTTTTATATTTATTACCATTACTTATATTTCCTTAAAATAAAAGTTTATTTTTTTTAAAGTTAATTTTTTATTAAATTATTTACGTTTATTAGTTTAATTTAATTAAATATTAAGTTTTTTTGTTTTAATATTTATATAATAATTATATTAATACGAGTTTTATTTATAAACTTATATTTATTTTTTATTAAATACTCGCTATTATAATAGTTTAGTTTATAATATATAAAGTATTAGTTTTTAAAAATTATAAGTTTAATTTATATAAATTTAAATTTAATATATATTTTTCGTTTATTTTTTACGGTGCCGATTATTTTTAAACCGTAATAATTATTTAAAGTAAAAACGGAATTATTTATAAGTTAATTACCGTTTTTTTTATTATTTCCGCCTCTATTATTAATAATATTTAAAATATTTATAAGCTTTTTATTATTTTGTTTTTTAATAAATAAAAAAGTTTTTATTTTATTAATAATTTTAACGTTAAATGGTTTTATAAAAATTAGTAAATTTAACTACCTTATTATAATATTTTTTAATAAAAACTTTATTAAATTAAAAAAATAATTAATTATAAATTTTTTTTTTATAATTTTTTAAAAACACGTGTATTTTTACGGTTTATATAATAAACTTAGTTTTAAATTACTAAAAAAAGTTACTTGTTTTTATTATTAACGTTTTAAAATTTAAATATGTTTTTTTAAAAACGTTTAAATTTAAATATTATTTTTATAAATATTTAAAAACTTTATTTAATATTTTTAATAACGTTAATTTATCTTTAAAAAAAATATAAAAAAAAAGTTTATTTATTATATCTTCGCTTATTTTTATAAAAATATAAAAGATTTTAATATTTTTATTTTTTTTAAAATAATCGTTGTTTTTATAAAGCTTATTCTTTAAAAATATAAACTATTATTTAAATTTAATATCTTTTTTATTAATCGCGTTTTTATTGTTAAAAAAAATAAGCGGGTCCTGATATTTAATTAATTATTATTTTATTATAATAGTTTTTATTTATTTAAAAAATTAAATAATAATAAACTGGTTTTTAATTTTATAAAGTTCCTTAGTTATTATTTAAATCTTAGTATTTTTTTTTTAAATTATTATCTTTTAAACTTTATATTTTTTATTTAAAAAAATATTAAGATTTTATTTATTTATTTTAACTTGTTATTTCTTAATTAATTACTTATTTTATAAATTTTTTGTTTTTTAATATAACTTATTTAATTTAAATTTTAAATTTTTAATTTTATTCTTATAATAAATAGTTATTTAGTTATAATATTTTATTTAATATTAAATTAATTATAAAATTATTATTATATTATAAATAAACTTATTTATTTTTATTATTTATTTGGCGGTATTTAATATATATAAATAATAAGCTTTTATTTTAAGGAATTAAGTTTTTATATTAATATTAAAAATAATTTTTCAGAATTTATTATAATTAATAATTTGATTTATAGTAAATTAAGCTTGTTATTTTTTTATTATTTAAAAATAAAAAAGTAGTTATATAAGTTTATTTTATTAAGTTATAATAATAATAAAATTTTTAACTTAAGTTTTTTAATCTTTTTATAAATAAAAGAAATTACTTATTATATTTTTTATTTTTATTATTTAATTTTTATTAATAAATTTATTAGTTAGGTATTTATAAAAAAGGTTAGTTTATTTTATCTTAGTTTTAAAAATAATAATAAAACTATTAAAAAAGTTTTTAAAACCGGGTATTTTTTATTTAATTATAAAAGATTTTTATTTAACATTTAAAAAAATAACCTTTTTATCACGTTTATTATTAATTTTAATTATATTATATTTTAATTTTTTATAAATAATATTAAGTTTTTTTTAAATAATATTAAAATTTTTTTTTTTTTATTAAAAGAAGTAAGTTCTTTTATAAAATTACTTGCTAATTATAAGTTTATTATTATTTGTTTAATTTATTTTATTATTTAAGGTTTTTTCAGGGTTTTCTTTTTTATAAAAGTTTTTAAAGTTTTTTTTAACTAATTAATAAAATAAAACTTGATTTTATTATAAGATATATAAAATATATATATAATATATTAATTAAATTAACTTTATATTAATAAAAAAGTTAAGCTTAAAAAAAAAGTAAAAATATAAATTAATAAAGCTTATAATAATCTTAGTAATTTAATAAGCTGGTAAATTATATATATAAATTATTTTTAATATATTAATAATATTTAAACCTAACTTTAATTATATTAATAAATTATTTATATATTAGTTATATTAGTTACCCTAGTTATTAAAATATATTTAAAAAAAACTAAAAGAAGTTATATTTATAAAGGTTTTTATTTATAATATATAATAAAAAATAAAAATTAAAAAGTTTAATTTAATTAAAAAAACTAATTAAATTATTATAATAAAATATAACATGTGTAACTATAAAAAAACTAAAAAGTTTAATTATTATAAACGTTATAAATAATTAAGTAAATTAAATAAACATTTAACTATTAATTTCTATGATTTAAAAATAAATTTTTAAAGATATTAATATATAATATTAATTACTAATAAATATATAAAATAAGCCTGGGACTTTTATTTTAAAAATTATATTTTAAACTTAATTATTAAAATCTTAAACTAGATATTTAAAATTATTTAAAAACAATATTAATTTAATATTAAAATTATTAAATATAATAATAAATTAATAATAAAAAAGTACGTTATATAAAATTATATTTAATAAATATATTATATTAAATTTAAGTTTTTAACATTAAATATATAAAATTAAAATAAAAACGTTAAACGTTTAAAAAATATAATTAAATAAAAAGTTTAAATAATAAAAATAAAATTAAAGTTTTTAAGTTTTTTATAAATAAAAGTTTTTAAAGTTATTACTTATTTTTATAATTATATTTTTAAGTATAACTTTAACTAATAATTTTTATATAAGCGTTTTTATATTTATTTAATATTTAAAAACAATATAATTACTAATAAAAAATTATATTAAATTTATTTAAAAATATATAAATATAAAATATTTACACTTATTATAAAAATAAAGTAAAAATAAAACCAACGTTAATATTTTAATTTAAATATATAAATAAATTATTTAATAAGTTATAACTTTATAAATATTTATAATATTTAAGTTTTTATATTAAAATAAGTTATTAAAATATAAAACGTTATATTTAATAAAAATATTATATTTAATAAAAATATTTTATTTTTAAAAAATAATTTATTATATATAATAAAAAAGAATATTCGAGATTTAATTAACTAGGTTATTATTTTATAAAATATAAAAAAAAAACTAACTTAAGGTTATTAGTTTTTAAAAAAAATAAAATAAAAATAAAAATATTAATAAAAAATAAAAACAAGTAAAACCGTAAAATAAATAACGATAATAAAAAATATAATAATAAAAAAGTTAAAAGGTTTAATTACTTTTATATTAAAATTATATTTATATTATATTTTACTTTTAATATTATTTTTTCACCGGTTATTTTATTATTTATTATAATAATAAAAAAGAAATTAAACGTTATAAATTACGCCTTTTTAAATATTAATATAAAAGAAAAATTAAGCGTTATAAATTATATTTTTTTAAATATAATTAAAAAACTAAAATTAAACGTTATAAATTATATTTTTTATAATAAAATAAAAAAAATAAAGTTAAATATTATAAATTACGTTTTTTAAAATAAAAATATAAGAAATATTATTTTAATGAATTAAGTTATAGCTTTTAACGCGCTTTTAAAATAAATTAAAAAGGATTTATTTATTTTTTATTTTAAAGCTATAAATTATATAATAAGTTAAAAATTTATATTTAATATAAAATATTTAATTTTAACGATAAAATTAATATATAAAAAATTAATAAATAAAATATAAATAATATAAATAATATATTATTTATAACGTTATTTTATAAGCTAAGTAAATTTAAATTTAATATTACACCTAAAATTATATAAATTTAAAAAGCTATAAAAACTTTTATAAAAAAAATAAAGAATTTATAAAAAGGATTTATTATTTTCTTTAAAAATTTATAAAAAGTTATAAAATTATACTTTAAAATAAAAATTTAAAAAAACTAAAACATTATACTTAAATAATTATAAAAAAATAAACTTTTAAATTAAATATAAATAATAAATTACTAATAATAAATAAATTTTAAATTATATATAAATATATATATATAAATTTAATAAATATAAATAGTTTATAAAATATAAAATAAAACTAGTAATTTAAAAAAACTAATAAATTAAAAATAAATATTTAAATATTTATATTTTAATATTAATTAAAAGATTATTTTAAATTTTTATTATAATTATAATAAGATTTAACTTTAAATTAATTTAATATAATATAATTAATATATTTATAAATATAAATTTAAATAAGGAAATTTATATAAAAATGTTTTTAAAGTATTAAAAACGTTAAATTATTTTATATTTATTAAAAATATTATATAAATTAAAAAAAATCTCTTTTATTTTAATAAAAAAAACTAATTAAAATACTTATAAAATTAAACTTTTTAGTTGTTTTTTATAAGTTTTATTGTTTTTTTAAAAATAAAATATTAATTTTTTTTTATATTAATAATATTGTTTTTATATATTAAAACTATAAGTAATAAATAATAAATATAATAATATTATAATTATAAAAAAAATATTAATTTATAAACAAAAATAATTTATAATAATTTCTTAAAATTAAAATAATTAAAAATTAAAATAAAAAACTAATTTAGTTTTTTTAATTTTTATATATAAATAAATTAAATAAATTATTAATAAATAAAAAATTAAAAATTATTTTTTTAATTTTTATAAGAAATAAAAAATTATTATTTTTATTAAAATTAACTTTTTTATAATTTATTTAATAATATTAATAAAAAATCAAATTAATATTATATATAATAATAATTATATATTTTAATATTATTTTTATAACTTTTTAACTAATTAAATTTAATATAAATCTTAGTAATAAATATTATTTTAAAATTAATTAACTAATTTAATATTTTTTTATTATTTAATATTTATTTTTATAATATAAATATACCGATATATTTAAAATAACTAATAATATTTTATTTATTAATAATATTTTTAATTAAAAAAATTTATAAATATATATAATAAAGTTATTTAAAAAAATAATTAAATAATATATAAATAAATAAAATATAATAATTATTTTTATAATAAAAATAAAGTTATTATTTTTTATATAAACTTATAAAAAAAATTTTTAATAAAATAAAAAACTTTTTATTTAATAAAAAAAATAATATATATATAATTAATAATTAAAAAATATTAAAAAATAAGTTTTAATTATTTAGGTTTTTTTATTAAAAATAAATAAGTTTAAAAAAATATATTAAATAATAAAAAATTATTTTAAAAGATTTATTTAAATTTTATATATAAATTAATAATTAAAACTATAATAACCTTATTATAAAATTATTTTAAAAAATTATAAAAATATATATAATTAAAAAACATATATTTAATATATATAATTAATTTTTTAATTAAATATATATATTATTTAATAAATATAAACTAATAAAATTATTTTAAAAATAATAAGTGTTAAAAAAATGTTAAAATATAACTATAAATATTATTACGGTTAAATTTTTTAATTTTATTATTAATTTCTTTTTTATAATTTTTATAGTAATTATAATTCGGTTATTATAAATATTTAATAGGAATAAATAAAAGTTAAGGTTTTTATTTAGTTTAAAAATATTATAAATACTTTTATTATACGATTAATAGCTTGCTAGTAACTTAAGTTTAACTTATTTTAAAAACAAGGCGGGTATTTTTAGTTTCATTAAGATTGGGGCGGTTTACGCCACAAGTGACTCGGAAGGTATATAACAGCTCACTACACATTTGCCGTCTAAGGATTGCCTTCTCTTCTATTAGTAATACCGTTAGCTAACTTCCGCGGTTGAAAACACCAGAGCAAATGGTCCAGCTCGGTATTTGGGCGTTAATCCAATCTCTTGTCTCCATCGTGTGCTGCTGCGCGCCCGTTTACAAGCCCTTGCTGCCCGCGAACGGCTTTTAAGGCCGCCTCACTTCTAAAGTCAGCCAGTACCGCCTCCGCGGTAACCGCAGTGGCGGTAGTGGCAGGTTAAACGACTCATATGGGACCGGACGCCTCGAAAATGACAGTTTCAAGCGACGTGAAAAGACCTGTGTTAGCGATACAAAGAGCCAGAGCCTGTTAGATCCGAGGATTAGCTGGTGGCTAGAAATAAATAAACCTTTATTAAGTGGGTTTTTAAATTAGGATTTTACATATAATAATAATATAAAAATTACACGTTTTTTAATTAAAAAATTTAAACTTAATTTAATTAATTTTTAAATTTAATAATTAAAAGTTTTATTGTTATTTTTTTAATGTTATTTATATATAAAAAAAATATTAAAATTATTTATTTAAAATATTTATATAATTAAATAATAAAAAAAGTAATTTTTCTAAAACTTTAACTAATTTAAAAAATTAGTATAATTAAAAAAATAAATTTAAATTAAAAGCTAAATTATTAAGGTTTTTTAATTATTTAATTAATAAGATTTTATTATTTAAAAAATTAAAGCTTTTTAATATAATTTTAAAAAAATATAATAAGAAAATTAATATCGTCGCCGCTTTTATAAAATCGAATAAATTTATAAAATTTATTATAATAAAACTAAAAGAATTAAACTTATTTTAAATTAAAAAAAAAATGAAAATTAACTTATTTTAAATTTAATAAAAAATAAAAAAGTTAATTATAAAATAAATATAAATTATTATAATTAATATAAAAAGTTATATATAAAATAAATTATAATAATAAAAAAACTTAATAATTATATATATTAAATTATAATAAATTATTATAAAATTATATATTATATTATTAAAAAATTAATATAAAAATAATATTAAAAATTAAATATTTAATATAATAAAATTAAACTAAATAAAAAAAATAATATTAAAAAAGAATATAAAAAAGTAATAATATTTTTTAAAAATCTTAAAAATATAAGTTAGTGGTTATAAATCTAAAAAATAATTATATTTAAAATTAAATTTTATAAAATATTTAAAATATAATATTTAAGTTTATAAATAAAAAATTTCTTAAATATAATAAAAAAGTTTTATAAAAGTTAAATTATTATTTATAAAATAATTAAGAAATTATAATTTATTAATAATATTTTATAATATAAAAATTTTATAAATAATTTTTATAGTTATATAATTAAAATAATATATAAAATAAAAAAAATATTTAAAAAAGTTTTTAAATTTATTTATAATAAAAAAGGTTTTAATGAAAAAAAATTAACTAATTTTTTTTTTAATTAACCGAAAAATAAGAATATAAATAAAAGAAAATCATAAAAAAAAAATTAAAATATTATATTAATTAATAGTTACTTAATATATAATTAACGTTATTAGTTTATAAAATATTATTATATTTTTTTAAAAAAAATATATAATAGTTTTAAACTAAAAAATTAATTAACTTTTAAAATTAAAAAGGTTTTAAAAGACTTAAAGTTTTAAATATAAGTATAATTATTTAAAAAAAATAAGTTAAAATCTAGGATTTTTTAATTTAAAAAAAAATTTAAAAAGTTATAAAAATAATTATATAATCGGTTTATAAAAAAAATATTAACTATATTTTTTATTTTAATAATAAATAAATACTTTTTAGTTTATTTAATTATTTTAAATAATAAATTAATTATTATTATAATAAATTAAATATATTATTTAATTAATTAAAAACAAATGTTACTTAATAATTATCTTTAGTTAAAAAACTAGACCTTATTAATTTAAATATATAAAATAATAAATATATTAATTAAAAACATATTAATATTATTATTAAATATAACTTATTATTTTTTATTATTAATTATTTTAATTTTACTATAAAAACTAAAATGTAAAAAGTTTTAATAAAATAATAAAACAAATTTAATTTATATATAAAAAAAAGATAATATTTTTATAAATAAAATTAAAAATATATATAAATAATATATAATAATTTATTAAGTTAATATATAAATAAAAAAAAATGTGTTTAATATTATTATAAAAAAATATAAGTATAATATATAAATTAAATAAGTTTTTTTAACTAAAAATATTTAAATATAATATTATAAATTAAAATATTTAAGATTTTAAACCTTAGAATATTTTATAAGCTTATTTTAAAACGTGGTTATTTAAAAATTAATAAAAATTAAATATAAAATTTATAGTATATTTAAAATAAAGTAATAAATTTAATATGTTTTTAAATTAAATTATTAGGTATTAAAGAAATAAATTACCTTTGATTTTTATAATTATAAAAAAGTATTTATTAAAAAAAACTTATATTTTATTTTTATATGTTAAATATTAAAAATAGTTTAAAATTATATACTTAAAAATTATAAAATAAAAATGGTTTTTAATATAATAAATAGTTATTTAAAATAATTAAAATATTAATATAAAATTATTATAAAAGTAATAAAAACTAATAATAAAATAATTATTAATAAATTAATTATTAAAAAAAGCTTAAAAATATATAAAATAAAAGTTAAGTTTTTAATATTAAATATATAAGCTTAAAATAACAAAATTAAATATTTAAAAAATATAATAAAAATAAAAATATATATAATATAAACTAAAGTAAAATTACCGATATATTTATAGTTAAAAATATTTAAAGTTACTATTTATTTATATAATCGTATATTAAAAACTAAAAATAATTAAAAAATTTTATTTAATGTATTTTTTAAAGTAATTAAATAAAAGTAAAGATTTTTTATATTAAAAAATAAAAGATTAAATTAAATATATTTATAAATATATAAATATAAAATATATATTATAATAAAAAATTAAAAACTTTATTTAAATAAATTAAATAAATTAAATTTAAAAACCTAAATTAAATATTTAATTGGTTATTAATCTTTAAATATATACCGTATATAAATATTTTATTTAAATAAAATAATTAATATAAAAAATATTATTTTTAATAAAAATAAGATATTTAATAGAAATTTAAATATTTTCTAAAATAATTTAAAAATTATTAATATAAAAAAAATAATAACTTTAATTAAAAAATATATTTTATTAAATTTTAAAGATTATATTTTAAATAAAAAATCTAAAAAAATAAAAGAAATTAATAATATATTATTTATTTTAAAAATAATAAACATAATAAATAAAAAAAAATTAAATATTAATATTAAAATAAAATATTTATATATTATAATTAAGTTTAAGTTATTATTTATATTATTATTAAGTTTATTATTTATTTTATTATATTATATAATTTAAAATAAAAATATAGATTTTATATAAAATCTACTTTAAAACCTAAGATTTTATAAATTTAAACTATAAAAAATTATATTTTTAATAGGTTTTAAAGTTTCTTTTATATAAAAAACAGGATTAAAAATTTTAAACTAAGCTAATATAAAAAAAGTATTATAAAAAAAATAAAGGTTATATTAAAAGTTTATTAAAAAAACGTTTTATTAATATAAAAAACTTATAAACCATTTAATAAAATATTTTTTTAAATAAATAAAAAAAGATTATTTTAAAAGTTATATTTAAATAAAGTTTTAATTAAAAATTAAAAAAATAAACCTAACTGTAAAAAGGTATTAAATTTTAAATTATATATAAATATATATTTATAAATTTAATAAATATAAATACTTTTTAAAATATAAAACTAGATTTATTATATAAAAAAACTAATAAAAAAAGTTATAATTAAATAAAATATATATTATTATTTTTACTTGTAAATTATTTAAAATATTATTAGTAATAGTTACTTATTTTAACTTTAAAATAATATAATATAATATAATAAATGTTTTTATATATATTGTTATAATAAATAAGATTTTTATATATATATTATTAAAATATTAAAAGAAAAATGTAATATTATAATTATATAAGGTTTTTTATAGGTTAAAAATCTTGTTATTATTTTAATAAAAAGAATTTTTAAAGATTTTATTAAAGTTAAGTTTTAAAAATATATTATATAAGCTATATTATTATATTAAAAAAAAAATATTAATATTTTTTTATATAAATAATATAATTATAATGTATTAAAAAAATAATAAAATAATAATAATTAAAATAGTTTTATAATTAAAAAAAAAATATTAAATAATTAAAAAAAATAAAGTTTAATAGTTTCTAAAGATTAAAATTATTTATAACTAATTTTAAAAAAGGATTTAGTTATTTTAAACTTTATATATTAAAAAAATAATTAAATTAATTACTTTATCTAATAGATTATTAAATATATTTATAATTTTATAAAAATTGTTTTTATAAAAAAACCATGTTATAAAATAAAAAATCTATTAATATTAATATAAAATTAGTTTAATATTATTTGTAATTATATTTATTAAACTTAATATATTATTTATAGTTTTATAATTAGTTTAATTTCTTATAAATTTAAGTAATATTTATTAAAAAATAATAAATTAAATTATATAATATTTATATAAAATAAAATAATATATTTTATAAATAAAAGGTGGAGATAATCTAGTGGTAGTTAGTAATATCTTTTTTATTAATAATATAATAAATTATAAAAGTTTATAAATTTATATTATAATTTTATTTAATGAATTAATTAGTTGGAAAATAAATAAGTAAAATATTATTATTATATTTATTATAAAAGTTAAATTATTAGTATTAATATAAGTTATAAAAAAAATAATATATATTAAATAATTAATTAAAAAGCTGGAAATTAAACTTAATTATAAAAAAATTAAAATTAAATATAATAATATATAGATTATTAAATTAATAACCTTAAAAATTACTTAATTTAAAATTAAATTAAAACATATAAATATTTATAATTATTAGTTTTATTAAAAAGTTAAAAATAATTTAATTATAATTAAATATATGTTATTAATAAAGATAAAAATAAACGAATTAATTAAAATATTATTAGTTTAAAAATAATTAAATTTATTAAATTAGTTAGGTATTATAAATATTTAATATTTAGTTAAAAAAAAAAAAGATTAAAAGGATTTAATTAAAGCTTAAAAAAGTGTATTAAATATAAATATCTTGGTTTTATATTAATAATATTTAGATTTAAATTTTTAATATAAATAATTATAAATTTAAAAAAGTGTGTTAAATTTAAAAATTAGTTAGTAATTAAAAATAAATAAACTTTTATTAAATGGGTTTTTAAATTAGGATTTTATATATAATAATAATATAAAAATTATATACTTTTTAATTAAAAGATTTAAATTTAATTTAATTAACTTTTAAATTTAATAAAATTTAAGTTAACGCTGGTTTAAAATCAACGTATCTAGCAGTAATAAAAACGCCGTGTAATATAAACTTATTAAAATACCTTAAATTTAACTTATTAAAAACAACCAGTAATTTACTTTTATTTTTATTTTTATTTATAGGTTTTACTAACTATATAACCTGTTTTTTAGTTAGAAAAAAAAAAAAAAAAAAAAGGTTTTATATTATAAATAAATTTAAACTTTTTAAAAGTTTTAATTAATTAATTATATTTATATATATAAATAAAAATTTTTTTATAAAATTAATTAATTTTTTTATTATATTTTAAAAAAATTAATAATTTATATAATTTAATAAAATTTATTTTATATAATTTTTTAATATTATTTATATAATAAATATAATATATATTTATTATAATATAAATATTATATAAATTATTAAATAAAATAAAATATATTTATTTTTATTATATTTTTTTAATAAAATAAACTTTTAATAAATTAATTATAAAATATTAAATTATTTATATATAATATAATAATTAATTAATTAAATTTATAATAATATATATATATATATAATAAATAATATTTTAAATTATATATATTTTAAATTTATTATATAATTTATTTAAATATTATTTTTATTATATATAATATTTTAATATTAATTAAATATTTATATTAATTAATATATTTTTTATATATTTTTTATATTTATTATTATTTATAATATTATTTAATTATAATATTAAATAAATAAAATTTAATTATATAATATATATATATATTAATATAAATTAAATAAATAAAATTATTTATAATAAAATAAAATAAAATAAAAAATAATTATTAATATTATAACATAATTTAAAAACAATTAATTTAAATATAAATATATAATATAAAATTTAAATTTTATAATTATATATAAAATGTAAAACTTTATATATATTATTTTATATAATAATTTTATTTATATTATTTTATATTAAATAAAACATTTTTTTTTAATATAATATAATTATTATTTAAAGTTTTTATAAATTTTTTATTTTCTTTATTATATATATATATATTAATTTATTAAAATACGTTAAAATATTATATATAAAAATATTATATATAAATTATATATAAATTAAATTAATTAAAAATTTAGTTTAAAAATTTAAAGTTTAATTTAAAATAAAAGTTTTTTTATATATTTGTTTAATAAAATCTATAAATTTTTAATATTAATTTTTATTTTATTTATTTAATTTATTTATAATAATATAAATTATTTTTTAATATAAAATTATTTAAATATTTTTAAATTAACTTTTTAATAATATTTATAAAAAATAATAAATATTTATTTATAATTATTAATATATAATTTATAAAAATATAAATATTTATAAAAACTTTTTTAAAATATATAATTTATTATTATAAAATAAATATTAATTTAATTATAAAAATTATTTTTAAATTAATATTAAAATTATTTATTAAAATTTTTATTTTTTTTATAAATTAAAAAGCTTTTAATAATATTATTAAAGTTTTATTTTTAAAGTTTTAATTATAATTTTAATTATAAAGTTTATAATATATATAATAAATTTTAAGTTTTATATTAACCTTAGAATTTTTATTTTATTTTTATTATATTATTTAAAACTTTTATTATTAAATTATAATATTTAATGTTTTTTATTTAAATTAATTTATTATTTTTTATATTATATAATTAATTTATTTTTATTTTTAATAAAAAAAAGGTTTAATAATAAATTAATTAAAATACTTTTATTATAAAATATATAACTTATTTATATTTTAAAATAATAAGTATTTTAATAAAGGAATTTAATTTTTAAAATTAAAATTAAAAACTTAAAATTAATAATATATTAATATTAATATTATAGTTATTATATTAATAACATTAATTACTTTTTTATTAATAAACTATTAACATTATTATATTTTTTAATTTATTAATATATAAATCTTTATAAAAGTTTTTATAAAAGTTTTTATAAATTTTTATAAAAATCCTTATAAAAATCCTTATAAAAATCCTTATAAAATCTTATATTAATATATTTATAAAATAAGCTTATTAATAAATATTTTAATAAATTATTAATATTAATAACTAATTTTTTGATTAAACTTATTAATTATATTTAAAAAATAAATTTATAAAAAATATTTATATAGTTTTTTAACTTTTAAATTCTTTTTTTTACCTTAGTTTTTAATATAAAATAAATAATATAATATAAATTTATTAAATAATTAAAATATATATATATATATAAAATATTAAAAAAAAATTTAAAACTTAATTATAAATTAATAATAAAAATTAATTATTTAAATATTTAAAACCCGTATAATTACTTATAATTATAACCGTTTTATACGATATTATATATTAATTTTTTCGTATAAAAATTACTATAATTAAACCTTTTTTATAAAACAATAAAAATAATTATTTTTATAATACTTTTAAATATTATTTTTTTATTAAAATCTAAGATTAAAAAAAAATATTAAGGTTTTATTTTTAAACCTTTAATTATAACTTTAATTATAAAGTTTATAATATATATAATAAATTTTAAGTTTTATATTAACTTTAAAATCTTTATTTTATTTTTATTATATTATTTAAAGATTTTATTTTTAAATTATAATAAATATATATATTAATTTATTTATAAATAATTAACTTATTAATAATATTATAATTTTTATTAATAAAATTAAAATAAATAAAAGTTTTAAATATTTTAATTATTATAAATAAAAATCTTAATAAATTAATTAAAATTATAAAATATAAATAAAAATCTTATTAATTTAATAAAAAACCGTAAAATTTATTTATTATTAAATATATTTTATAAATCTTTTATATAATTTAAATTAATATATAATAAATAAAAATCTATAAATTAATTTAATAATAAAAATCTTTATAATTTTTATAATAGATTTTTTATATAATTAAAATTATATATAATAACTAAAGTTTTTTTATTATAATTTATATTATTAATATATTTTATAACGTTTTAAATAATTTATTAATTTAATTAAAATTTAATATAAAAAGCTTTTTTTATAAAATATAACTATATAATTTTATTTTATAAAAATTTAAAAAACTAATAAATTATAGTTTAAATTATTTATATATAATAAATATAAATTTATTAATATATTTTATACCGTTTTAAAGTTTTTAAATTAATATAATAATAATATATTTATGATGTTTTTAATTATAATAAATATTATAATAATATATTTAAGTTATATAAATGTTTTTTTTTATTAAATATCTAGAAAAATCGTGGTAATAATTAGTTAATAAAAGCCTTACTATTTAAATTAATTTATAATTAAACTTTTATTTAATAATTTATTAATTAATATTAAATAAATAAAATTTAATTATATAATATATATATATATTAATATAAATTAAATAAATAAAACTATTTATAAAAAAATAAAATAAAATAAAAATAATTATTAATATTATAACTTAATTTAAATGAATTAATTTAAATATAAGTATATAATATAAAATTTAAACTTTATAATTATATATAAAGTTTAAAAGTTTATATATATTATTTTATATAATAGTTTTATTTATATTATTTTATATATAAAATATTAAAATTATATTTATTATAATATTTTAATTTAATTTTTTATTATATTAAAAATTATTATTTAAAAATTAATTTTAATTAAAATAATTTAATTTTTTTAAAATTCAGTTTTTTATTAAATTATTTTATTTAAATTTATAATATTTTTAATATTAAATATTATTTATTATAAAATAAATAAATAAAACCTTTTTAAAAATATAATTTTTTAAATTATAATATTCTTTTATTTAATTAAATAAATTATAATTATTATTATAATATAAATTATAATATTTAAATTTTTATAATAAATATTTTTATTTATAATATTAAAATTATTTTAATATTTTTACTTTATATTATATTATATATAATTTAAATTAAAAATAATAATTTTATTTAATTTTTTAGTTTATTTATTTATTTAAAAAAAATTTATTATTAATAATTTTTATTTAATATTAATTTTTATATTAATATTTTTTAATAATAATAAAAAATTATTTAATTTAAAATAATTTATTATAATATTTTATATTTATTAATAATTTTTTAAATAAATATATATAGTATTTTCTTTAATATTTTATTTATATAATTATTATAATTTAATAATAAATTTAAAATTAAAAACTTTAAATAATATAATAAAAATAAAATAAAAATTTAAAATAAATATAAAACTTAAAATTTATTATATATATTAAATTAATATTATAAATATTAGTTATTTTATTAAAATAACACGTGATATTTTACAAATATTTTATATTTAAAATAAAATCTTTATAAGACTTTTTTTAAAATATTCTTTTTTAATATAATTAATATATAATTTTAATATTAAAAATATAATTTTATTAAATATTTTCTTTTTATAAAATATTTTAAAAGTTTTTATAATTATTTAATAAAAAGTAATTAAAATTAGATAAATTATATTTATTTTATATTTAAATATTTTTTTAATATTTAATTTAATAATAATTATTATAAAATTTAAATTTATAATTTTAATTTTAAAAGAATTATTATTTTATTAATATAACTAAAAAAACAATTTTTGTTATTAATATAAATAAGAACTAGTAATTTTAAAAAATATTAATTTCTTAAAATAAATAATAATAAAAAGTTTAATTATTTTAAATTATTTTTAAATAATATTATAATTAATAGTAAAATATTTAAATTTAATTTATTTATAAAAAATAAAATCAATATATAATTTAACTTATATTAATATTAATTATATTAAAAAAAAATAATTTAAATAAAACTTTAAATATAATTATAATAATTATTAAAATTTAAAAAAAATTAGTAAAATAAAAATTAAAAATATATTAAATAAAGGTTTATTAAAAAAGTTTATTAAAATTTAAAACTAATAATTAAACTTATAATAATTAAAGAATATTAAAAATATAATAATATATAAAATTAATATAAATAAAAAATATTTATTAAATTTTATAAACACCGGTTTTATTTTTTTTATAAAATTAAAAAAAAGGTTTAAATATAAAAAACTAACCGTTTTTATAATAATTATTTTAATAAAAAAAGTTAAAATAAATTTTAATAATAAAAATAATTATTAATTTTTTTTTAATTATATTATAAGTTTTATAATTAATTTAAACTAAATTAAAATTAATAATTAAAAAAACTAAAAAATTAACTTAAATTAAATTAACTATTTTTTAAAGTTTTTTTTAAAAAAAAAATATAAAACCTTAATAAAGTTTATAAATTAAAAAAACTAAAACTTTAAAATATTTATATTAAATTAATTATAAATTTATATTTTAAAATAAAGTTTATTATATTATTTAAATAATTTTTATTAATTTTAAAATTAATAAAAAAAACTTTTAACTTTTATTTATATTTAATTATAAATCCTAAAAATTATTAATAATAATATCTTAAATATTTATTATATTTATTTTTATACTATTTAAAAATAAAAGTTTAAAAATTATAATTAATAATAATTATAAAAACGATATTAATATAATTATTAATTTTAATATTTAATTAATTTTAAATGTTTATTAAAATTATATATTTTTAATAAATAATTTAAATAATAATTTTAAAAAGGTTTATTAATTTGTTTTTATATTTTATATATTTAAAAAATATATATCTATAAAATATTAAAGCTTAATTTAAATTATATTATTTATATTAGCTTTTTTTAAATTTATTAATTATTTATAATATTTATTTATTAAAAAGTATATTTTTTATTAATTTAATAATATTAGTTATTTTTTTAATTAATAAAAAGTTAATAATTTATTTAAAACTAAGACGTTTTTTTAATAAATAATAAATTAATTTTTAAAAAAAAAGATTAAAAATATTATTAAAAAAGCTTATATTTAAAAAAAAGTTATAAAAATAATTAAGTATAAGTTTAAAATAAATGATTTTTATTAATATATTACTTATTAAATGAAATCTTTTAATTTTAATATTTAATTTATTTTAAGTAATTTTAAGAAAATTATTAAAATATTTTAAAAATATAATTTATTAATTATAAAATTTACTATATTTATAAAAAGTAATATTATAAAAAATATATATATATAATTTATTTTTAAATAACTAAAAAAGTTTATAATTAAAAATATTATTAATAATATTATTTATTTTATAAAAAATTTATATGTTTTTTCTTTTTTTAAATTAAAAAAAAAGTAATTTAAAAATAAATGATTTTAAAAATATTATTAAAAGTAATAAAAAGCCGTAAAATTATTAATTAAATTAAAGTTAATAAAAATAATAATTAATTAAAACTTAATATAAAAAAAATGTTTTTTAATATATAACTTAAAATTTTTATTATAATTTTAATTAAACGTTTTATAAAAATAAATAAAAAATTTATAAAATTAATTAAAATAGTTATAAAGTTTTATATTAATATATAAAAAAATATAAATTTATAAAAAATTAAGTTTAAAATAATTAAAAACATTTAATTTATTTATTTTATATAAAAAAAAAATATAAAAACCTTAAAATTAATATTATTTAATAAAAATAAACTAATTAACAGTTTTATAATTATAATAATAATATATATATTAATATTTAAAAAAGTATAAAATAATAAATAATATAATAATAATTATTTTTTTAATAAAAGAAAAAGTTATTATATAAACTGTTATTTATTATTTATTAAAATATCTTAAAATAAGTTTATTTTTTATAATTATTAAAAATAAATATATAATATTAATAAATAAAATTTAATAAATAATTTAAATATAATATTTAATATTTTAATTTTATAAGGAATTATTAATATTATTAAGTTTAAAAAAAAATAATTAATTTTAAAATTTAAACGGTAATTAAATAAAAAAATAAATAAAATATTATTTTCATAAAATATAATTAAATAATAATTTAATTTATTAGTTATTAACTTAGTAATTAATATTATTAATAATTAAATAATTTTAAATAAAAAAAATATTAAATTTATTTATATTTAAAGTTAATATTATTATAAAATATTAAATAAAATTATTTAATAATAATTTTAATTATAATTAGTTTATAAATATTATAAATTTAAATAATTTATATTATATTAAAAAAATAATTAAAAAAAAAGTTTTAAAATAAATATTATAAACTATAAATAAAATTTAAATAAAAAAATATATAATATTAATAATTATAATA